>CM044118.1:2993670-3275900 GCA_024174645.1 Lemna minuta | reverse complement strand
TCGTCTATTAAGCCAAAAGGCCTCTCAATTATTTGGCTTTCAACTTTCTATGTTCTAACCTTAGTTTTTGGGTATCTATGCTCCATCTTGAGGGGGAGTGTTAAAGTTTGATATGGTCCATCATATATTCTATAGTGTAGCCGTATACAAGGGCTGTTATTTGAACCTTGTGATACTTTATTTAAAATTCTCATTTTTCTCATCTCACCTTTCCATGATAACTTATAAAATTTCTTTAATTTAATTTTGTCTTTGGCTTTTGGCACTTTTTTCTATTATTTTTGGGTCTATGTTCATGGTTTTTTTTTGCTTGCTTTAAAATGACCTTGCAAAATAAATTTTCCACTCATAAAAAAGTAAAAAAGTTAAAGGATTTATAGAAGAATGGGGGTCAGAAGATGCAGATTCAAGGGGTTATATGATGCAAATGAAAGATGTGATAATTTTTCAAATGCCCATTCACATAAGAAATGCATGGGCTTAGTCAACCTTGACTTTGAAAGTGATAAATGGATAGATTTAGAAATAAATTTATAAAGTTCACAAACCTATAAATTCTCATTTTATACCAATCTCCAAGGAAATAGAGCTTACCACAATGGAATATCTTGGCCCACACCTTCATTGACCTTAGTGACGAGACGAGTTTTTGAGGTCAATGAAAATACACGGAGACGTGATAATTTTTTTTCTAAACTCACAATTTAAGATTAAAATCAAGAATTAAGAGTACACAAGTAAATAAGGGTCGAATCCACAGAGAATTATGGTATTTTTGAGGTGTTCTTCATATTCAATCAAAATAGGACACGGAATTGAGGTGAGATTAGAGACTCTAGTAATTTTGGAAAGAGAACTCAAAGAGGAACCCACAGAATAAAAAATCACTTGATTTGGATACAGATTCGCGGAGAAATCAAGGAGCAAAAAATAAGTAGAATTTCTGAACAGGAAGAAAGAGAAAGCTGAAATTAAATCTAAAATTTGATTAAGCTACGATTCAAAACTGAAATCTGTTGTAACAAGAAAAGAGATTAGGAGCAAAACACGAAGACTACCCCCAAATAGTGCTCGAAATGTTCCAATTGATTGCTGAATCAAGTGCTCTTCATTCTGTAATTTCGAGGACAAGTTTCGGCATTCAAGAAGTGATTTCTCCCTATTCTCTCCACGAAAATATAACTTTCAAACACTCCTTGGACACAAAAATTTCTCTAAAATAAGATGAAAGCTAGATATTCAAAGATTGATATTTCTAAATAGTTTGATTACTTGAAACACCCAAGAATGCTTTACATTGTCGAAGAACCTATGTATTTATTGGATAAATTGGGCATGGCTATTAGATTTGACTCTTCATCTTCAATGAATGGCTCACATGAAATGTTTGGATGCAAATCGTTTCAATTAAGTTGTGTCCATTCGATTGAAGATGGAGCGCTCAAATTTTCCCACGTCACGCGTGAAGAGTAAGCGTCGTGCGATCTCGTTCGTCTGATTGTGAATTGACGTCTTAGATTCTCAGAGGGCTCTTCAAATCCTAGACGTTATAGCTCCTCTAACAAACGAATAAGATTAATCTATTCAATAAAATGAATCGTCGTCCACTCAAATGTTTTCATGTATCCCCTCACTTAAGTGAAAATGAAGGGCTGAGATTAAATGTCTTAATTCTGATCGATCGAATGCTCATGAGCATGGCATGTCACATGCACAATAAAATAAACAAACATAGTCCCACATGATAAAAATAAACACAAAGTGACGGGTTTATATGTAGAAATCATTAGTCGGCATAGCAAATATCCTAATCATGATGCATAATCCACTAATCTCACATGCGCATATATGCACACACACACGTGCCCACACCTGCACACGTGTGTACCACGTGGTGCGTATACATGTTGCCATGTGGCAAGACGTCATTGCACCCACCACATCAGCGCGCAATTAAAACCAAATTTTTTATATAGTTTTAATAGAAAGAAATTGAAAATAAATCCAAAAAAATTCATAAAAAATACAAAAGAAATCCCTAAAAATTCACAACTTTAAAAATATAGCTGCAAATTAATCTAAATTTATCTTGCTTGATTAGAAATTAAATAATCTATCAATTTGAAAAGTTAAATTTAATAAACAACAAGAGAATAAATTTTGATTTTAAAAAATACACTCATTTCTTTGAGAAAATAAAGTTAGAAAAATATTTTTCTCTTATTATTAGTCATTAAAATCCAATTATAATCTCAAAATGAAAAATGAGAATAATTGATAAAATGCAAATCTTAACATTCAATTACATGATTATTAATACAAAGTAAGGCATAAAACAATCCATTTTTATGCATGTTATCATAATTTCAGTGCATATCTATCATTTCATGCAAATTTAAGTCATTATCTCAAAATGTACTATTTTAGGGATAATTATGAATTTTTAAGAATATATTTTTGAAGTAGATTATTCCATCTATAGTTGAGATTATAATTGGGTTTTAATACTAAATAATAAGAGAAAATATTTTTTATATACTCGTTTATTTTTCTAAGTTTTAATTTTTAAGAGAAGTGAGTGTATTCTTGAAATAAAGATTTATTCTCTGGTTATTTAAATAATTTGAATTTTTAAAATAATAGATAATTCAATTTCTGATCCAATGAAACAAATTTGGATTAATTTGGAGTTGTATTTTGAAAGTTATGAATTTTCTAATTTTTAGAGATTTTTTCAGAATTTTTCTGAATTTAAAATTGATTTATGAGATTTACATTCATTAAAGTAATATTTTTATTTTTGCGTGCTGATGTGGCAGATGATGTGGCGTGAGTGTGAATAATTAAGGAGAAACCATTTAGTAAAAGATTTTCGCTAACTCCTTAACTACGCGCACCTTATATACACATGTTTTTGTTTTTATTTTTGCCACGTGGCGACATATGATACCGCCACATGTCGCAGATGTATGCATATGCGAGTGCGCGTGTGGGCACATGTATATAGGTGTGTGTGTGTGCATGTGCATGTGTGTGCATGTGTGTGCACGTGTGTGCATGTGTGTGCACGTGTGTGTGTAATTAAAGAGAAAGCAACGCTTTAAGGATTTTAGATAACTCTTTAATTACCCACACCTTATATACATGCGTTTTCATTTTAATTTTTGCCATGTGGGACTTTGTGTTGTGTTTTAAGTGCACAGGTGATGTGGCAGCATGAGCATCCAATGCGCGCGTTGAATATGAATCGTCGATCTTCACTTATAGCAGGGGGTACGCGATGCAATCCTATTCGTCGACGAATTATTTTTAAAAGGATTTAGTATCAGCCCTCGATTTGAGTTATAACGGTTGAGAGTAAGACTGATGAAAATGTATCCGGAGCATTAGATCAAGATCGGACGGATGATGTTTCATGCATTTCTTCTTAGCTTGCGATGTGGCATGATCTCGGTGGTCCATCTCCAATCCAACGCCCATGATTAAACTATAATGATTCATATCTCTGCATTTCATCTGAGCCGTTGATCGAAGATTAAATGCTCCATTCGATAGTTACGCCTAAATTTTCTTGAAATTGAGATGTTCTTCAATATTATAATTCTTTCTTGGACATTTTCGAGTAATCGAGCTGTCTAGACACCACCATCTTTGATTCTCTCGCTTCAAATCACTTATATACTCATTTCTACGTCGACAGAGTGGTTGGAAGTGAGATTTTGTTGATGGAATAGGGAGAATTTGCCTCTTAATAGCTAATGATCGTCTTCAAAAATTGCGGAATGAAAAGGCTCGAATCCGGTGACTAATTGGATCATTTTGATCGCTAGTATTAAATATATCTCTTTAAATTTTCATGATTATCCATATAATAGTGCATTTTGAGATTGTAACTTACATTCTGATAGAATGATATACATATGACAAGAGGAGACCAAGAGGTCATCGATTTCACATGATCTCGTGTCAAAACAAAGTCCAAACTTACCAATTTGATGAATATATCTCGAATTGAGGGGTATAATGGTAAATAAGGGTCGAATCCACAGGGAAATAAGGAAATTTATGATGATCTCTTCGAATTTGATCAAATCGAACAATGAATTGGTAGTAGAATTTGGGGGCAAAGGTAGATTATGAAAGACAACTTCAAAACATTTCCACAAAATAAAAAATCATCGAAATTGACCTTGATTTTGCAGAGAAAGTGAAGATCGAAGTGGAAGATAGTTTCTGAAAATTAGAATTGCAAAAATAACAAAAATCAAACGAAATTAAGATGAATTTCCTAATATAAACGAAAATCAAACATGAGTAAATGAAAGATTAGTAAAAACCGACTCCAATAACCCTCGATTGCGATTGGATTACCGCAATTAATCACCGGAATTAAGGCTTTTCATAAAAAATCCAGAAATCGCCATCGTCAAGTTCAAGCTTCGATTTCTTCTCCGTCTTTCAACCAAATCTCGATCTTAAGCCCTCCGAGGATGCGGAATTGAGTGTAGAAGAGGTTAGGATTGAGAGATTCAAGAGGGTGAGTGTCCAAACAGATCAATTAGATTGATTTTCTCTCAAATGCCTTACAAATTGGAAGAACATCTTAGTTTATAGGGCATTTGGGTGTAACCGTCTGATTAGATTATTCGACGGTTCTCATGAAACGGTTCATCATGAACCGTTTCGATTAAATCTCTGCCGTCAGATTGCCGATGAATCACTCGGATGAAGCCACATTGATATGCGTTGTGAAACACATCAGTTCTGCCTCCGTTGGATCGTGATCCGACAATCCGGATGCATCGCGCGCGTTTCAATCCAGACCGTTCTAACTCCCGCTTTTAAACCAGGTGCGCGATCGTGATCCGGTGGACCATCAGTTCACACGACCCACGCGCATCATGCGTCGTGCCCTTGATCCGATGCCCCGCGTTAAGCCACGCCACCTGCATTTAAAAACAAAAGTGGAACATAGTTCCACACGGTGAAAATTAAGGGAAAGAGATGTGTTTATAAGGTGCGACGAAAATAGAGGGTTAGCGAGTTCCGAATACGGAATGCTTATATGTACTATAACCCTAAGTATGATATATATATATAATATGTATATATGCACACGTGTCACATCCGCGCCACGCAAGCACTCGCGTGGGTCCGCGTGGCTCTGCCACGTGGCCTTGCGTGCCACGTCGCATCCAAGTGGGTCCGGCACAAAAATAAACCCCCTTTTTTTAATTCTTTTTAATTGTTTTTCAACGTATTAAACTCGAAAATAAATTCAAAAAAATCCAGAAAAATCCCTAAAATTTAGAAAATTCATAACTTTCAAAATATAACTCCAAATTAATCCAAATTTCTTTCATTTCATCCGGAATTTAATTATCTATCAATCTTAAAAGTCAAAATTAATAAATAATGATATTTTTTAATTTCTATTTCAAAAATATATTTATTTTTTAAAGATTTAAACTTAAGAAAATTTAAATAAATGTTTATAAAATGATTTCTCTCATTATTTCACTTTAAAAACTTTTATAATCTCAAGTAAAGATGGGTTTATAAAATTATTTATCTTTAATCCATCATATTTAACCGTAATTTAAAGTATTTTGAGATTATAATGACTTTTCATGGAATGATAGATAAATACTCATAAATATGATAACATGCATAGAAATGAAATCATTTATGCCTTAATTTGCATCAATAATCATGTTTTATCATGTCTAATTAGCATGTTATCAACATACACTCAAAATATGATAAGATGCATAAGAATGAATGAATTTATGCCTTAATTTACATTAATAATCATATAATTTAATGTGTAAATTGCATTTTATCACCTAGTAGTATCCAACAATTTCCAATTACCTTTAGGTAAATCCTCAAACGAGATTTTTTTTGTATATGCATAGAGGATATAATTTTCAATGTATGACATGTATAAACAAGTATAACATACGCTAAACATTAGCAAACACAATTTTTTAGGAATGTGCATACTTTGTTTATTTGGTCAACCTTTTAGAAAAAATGAATTTATTTATGAAAATTCAGAAAGACAATGATCTAAAAGACAATTAAACAAAAAATTAACTAATATTTGAAAATTCTAAATTCAAAGGTTAAAAAATCATTGAAAGAATTTTTTTAAATTGAAGAACTACGAGGTGTAGTCCATACTCTTGAACTTCAAAATGAGTCTGTAATATAGATCAAGTAGGAATAGTTTATGATCCCTATCATGTCAACTTCAATTAGGCCTTCTTCTACCTATTAAGAGAAAAAAAAATAATTTGTATCTTTTCAAAGATGCAAAATATATGAAATGCTGATGTTATCTCTTAACTTGACCAATCAAACTCTCCATCAAGAGAGAATAAGAAGAAATAGGAGAGTTACCAACTAGGCTTGCATGGCCAGTATGAGATATAATTTTTTTCACCTTATTTATAAACATTGGGTATATGAACTTGTCAAAAAACTAATGCAGGACCGGGTGCGAGTCCAGTCCAACACCGTGATACTAGGGGTGAACTAGGGGAATCCTAATATGACGTAATAGCTAATAATGCAATCAAGCAGGGTACCGTCTCGGGTGTCACCGCCGAAGGTCCTGGGGTGCACCGAGTAGAGTCCGTCCGGGAGTCCCTCCGATCCACGTCCTCGCGGGTGGAGGCCGTGGGTCGTCGAGGGGAGCTCGACGGTCAACCCGACGGGTTGGACCACGGTCGGAATCCTATCAATTCGTCTAATTCCCTCGACCTATCTAAACCCCGAGGGCGGTGGAGACGGTGCGGGAAATACTGAAGGAAATATAGACGTCGATGTAAATAAAGAGGGGGGGATGTGTGCCTAACCTGCGGGGCGAGAGCCCGGTCGGTCGTGGCGAGGGGTTGGTCGTTCGTGCGTGGGGAGAGCAGTTGGCAGAAGCGAGTCGGGTGAAGTCACGTAGTGTTGGGGGTGATTCCAGACGCGAGAGTGAGCTGGCGGGAGAACAACAGCCAACGACGATCGGCTGCAATCTGGGGCGTAATTGGAGTCAGAGAGAAAAAGGGGAGAAGGGGACACACGGTCGAGTGGAGAAGGGCGAGATAGGCCTTCGGATGGGAGGAATTGCGGCGACGAATGGTGGGACAGGTCGGGACGAATTCCAGGTCAAATTCCGAAGAGGCAACCTGACGTTGCGTCGGCGGACATCACGTCAGGAGGTGTTGACACGCCCGTTGAAGGGAGCTCCTCCCAATCAGAAATCCAGAAAGAAATTCAGCATTCGTGGAGACAGGACGTTAGCGGGAAGAAGATGCGAAATGGGGCAGGTGAGTCGCCAGGGAAGGCGGGAGTGTTCGGTGACAGCTTGGTTGTGGTGAGGCCGCGGGTTGATGGCGGGATTGGCGAACGATCGTAGGAGGCGGACGACAGAACTGGACGATTCTGGGAAGAGTGGACGGTGGTGATGGCGAAGTGGAGGTTGGTAGTTAACACAGGAATGTAGATCGACGCCGATACCGGAGGCTGGCGACGGAAGTAGTCGCACAGGGAGCCGCCGGGAGTCGGAATTGAAGTTGGGGAGCAGTTCGTGGAATCAAAAAACATGGGAAAGGAGAACCGTGAGGGCAGTTCGGGAATTGGTGGGAAAGTGTCGGCGATGATGGGTGATTACGGGAGGTTGGACGGATGATAGCAGGGTAGGAGATCGATCGGGGAGGAGAAGAGGACTGGAGAAGGGGTGGGTCGAAGAAGAGTAAAACGGCGGGCGTATGGAGGGGAGTTGTGGGGAATCAGGATGCAGACCATGCGGCGGCGCTAGATCTGGCGGTGAGATGGGAATTTTGAGGGACACGGATGGAGGGGAAGGTGGGAAGTCGGGGGTTGGATCGGGGGGGGAGGAAAGTCAGGAAGGGGGATGCGGTTCGGGAAATCGTGGAGGTAGGGCGTAACCTATGGAGGGTAGGGTGGAGGTAGGCGGGGGTTGATGGAGGGAACCAAACGTGGGGGAATGAGGGGGAAAAGGGAGGTCCGTGGAGGGGATGATCGGAGGAGATGGCAGCTGCCACGTTCCCGGCGGCGGCGGCGGTGGCGGCGGCGACGGCGGCGGCTCGAGGCGGCGGCGAGCGGCGGCGGCGGCCCGAGGCAGCGGCGGTGGCGGCGGTGGCGGCAGGAAGGCAGCACACTGGTATATAGAGACCAAGGCAAGGGGAGGCGGCAGTCTCAGCGGCGGGCACGGCAGCGGCACGTGGTGCTGCGGCAGCGGTGGCGGCGGCGGAGGCGGCGGTTGGTCTCCTTCCTTGATCCTCCTTGAGCAGCCACTTGAGAGAGGAACAGTCCTTTTTCTTCAAATGACGGCTAGGGTTTGTGGGGGGGTCCCTTCCCCTCTTATAGAGCCCATAGTGGGCCGAGAGAGGAAAGGGCCCAGTTGAGGCCCACAACCCACACCTAACATAATCATAGAAAAATAAAAAGGTCCACAAAGAGAAGGGCTTAACAAATGGGGTCCCGAAAAGTGGAAGAGCCCACCCGAAAGCCTATAAGGGAGAGAAGAAGAAATGCGAGGGCCCGCTTAAACACGTGCGGGCTAATAAAGTTCATAATGAAATAAAACTGTAAAGATAACTCCAAGCGCGCGCGAGCCCCATGAAATGTGTCATGGCGAGATGAGGTCCTCACTTGGTGTAGTGAAACTCGGCATCCTTCGTCTTCGCCTGTCGAGGGGGCTGGACGCGCGCGGGTGTCGGCTCCTCCGGCGCCGTAGTGTCATGCCTTGGTGGCGACGGGGGTCGTACGCCACCAAAAACCCTCAAAGTTTTTGTCATGAAAATTTTACATATTTAATGTCTATAAATAGGGGGCAGATTGACTACAACTCAAAGTACCCATGTAAAATTTGTGTGAAACTATCTTCTTTCCTCTCTCTCTCTCTCTCTCTCTCTCTATCTATCGGTAAAGGGCATTGAAGAAATCCAATTATTTTGTCAACATGTGAATACTATAAGAGGTTGGAAAATTGAACAACTTTCAGAACTTAATCAATGAACCTTAAAAGTGTTGATAGGTAAAATCAGTAGAAGTATCTAAAAAGACTCATAACTTTCTCTTAATTTAACTATATTAAATTTTTGAACAGGCCAGTACACCCATCATTTCATAACTTAGTATTTTCTATAAGATAGGTATATTCAAATTGAATTCCTTTTCTTGAATTTTGGTTCTCGATGTCATGAACTCAAAAATAAAAAAGCAAGAAAGTGAGGTTTTTTAAGAGAAAAAATGGAGCCCTTAAGAGCAAGACACTCCAATACGGAACTATTCTCAAGAACATAAATGGGCTATTCAAAGCCAGCCTTCGTGATCCCAGTTTTAGAAGCCATCAAGGGGAGAAAAGAAAAAAATAAAAATTAAGGGAGGATTCAAGTGCTTCTCCTTTCTTTTTCAATTCTTCTCTGCTCTCTCCTTAGCTTTTTTTCTTTTTTTGATTCTTCCCATGTTCTTCCAGTAGAGGCAATGTAATGAAAGATTTGGACCAACGAACAAAGAACAGTTCTGATTTTCCTTCCCTTCCCCTTGATTTTACCCTTGGTAGCGATAACATACAATCTATACATGTAACTATATGACTATTAATGCAAATTAAGGCATAAAACATTTCATTCTATGAAAATTTAAGTTATAATATCAAAATGTACTATTTTAGGGATAATCATGAATATTTAAAAAGAAAAATTTAAGACTAGACTCTTCCCACTTTATATTTGAGATTATAATTGGGTTTTGATGATTAATACTAAGAGAAATTATTTTTATCTACACTCAACTATTTTTCTAACTTTATTTTCTAAAAGAAATAAATCTACTTTTGAAATAAAACTTATTCTCTTGTTATTTATTAAATTTAAATTTTTACAATGATAGATTATTTAATTACTGATGAAACAAGACAAATTTCGACTAATTTGGAGTTATATTTTTAGAGTCAAGAATTTTCAAAATTTTAGGGATTTTTTTGGAATTTTTTAAATTTTTTATGAATATATTTGGATTTATATTGAGTTAATAAGAATAAAAAAATCCAATAAAAATCGTGCGCTTATGTGGTAGCTGATGTCGCGGGGGTGATAATGTGTCGCCAGTGGCAACTTATCTATACACCAAGTGGTGACGTATGGGCGTGCACCTGTGTGTGCATGTGTGAGCGTGTGTGCGTGTACCCGCATGTGTGTACGCATGGGTGTGTGCATGCGCGAGTGAATTTAGTGGGTTAAGCATCCTTTTCCAAAGATTTGCTAACCCATTAAATACTGTCCCTTTATCTACTGCTCGGATCATGTTTATTTTTAACATGTGGGACTATCTATTTATTTTTATGGAAGTGATGTGGCACAACAAGAAGCGTCTAATTCCTGCATTTAATCAAAGCCGTCAATCTTTATTTACGTGGGGGGGGGGGGTATGTGGCAGCATCTAAGAGGCCGTCGATTCATTTTACTAAACGAATCAATCCTGGCCATTCGATTGAGGAGTTATAATGGCCAAGATTTGAAGAGCTATCTGAGAATCTAAGACCTGGATTCATGATTAGACATATGAGATCTTGATATGCTTCTTCTTCATGCACAATGTGAGAAAATCTGAGCGCTCCATCTTCAATCAAATGGACATGACTTAACAATAACGATTTGCATCCAAGTGTTACATCTGAGCCGTTGATTGAAGATGAAGAGGAAAATCAAACAGCTGATGAATCAAGACCGCGAGGTCATTTAAAACACGCGATCAAGAGTCAAAATTAATACCAAACTCACCAATTTTATGAAACAGTCACAAATTAAAAAGTATAGTGGTGAATAAGGGTTGAATCCATGGAGAATTACGATAGTATTGAGGGATCTTTTGAAATTTGATCATATAAGACAATGAAATGTGGATAGAAATTAAAGATTTTGATATTTTTGGAAAGAAGACTCGAAGAAGAATCCACGGAATAAAAAATCATTGAATTTGGATCGAAATTCGTGGAGAATTCATCGGATGAACAAGAGAGAAATTTGTGAAAAATAAAATCATGAAAAACCAAAATTGAAATTGACTCAAATTACTATTCAAAATTAAAATCAAAAGCTATACAAAGGAAGATTAGGATGAAACACAATCCCTAACCCAAGATTGCGCTTGAATTGATCCAATTAGTCACCGGATCAAGGCTTTTCATTCCCAAAATCGAAAAACACAATCGTTGATATTCAAGCGCTGATTTCTTCCGATTCTCTCACCAAAATCTCACTCTCAAGCATTCCATGGACACGGAAATGAGTCTAGAAGCAATTGGAAGCAAGAGATTCAAGGGATTTAGTGTCTAAATAGTTTGATTTCTTGAAATGCCCAGGAAAGATTTAAAATGTTGAAGAACATCTTAACTCATACGGTGAATTAGGCGTAACCGTTTGATGAAGCGTTAATTCTTGTATCAATGGCTCTGATGAACCGTGCGATTGCGAATCATTACGATTAAGTTGTGGCCATTGGATCTCCGATGGATGGTCAAGATGATGCCACATCGCGTGCGCTATAAGTAATGCACTGAACCGCCGCAATTTGATCTTGATCGGATGCTCCAGGCGCATTTAGTTGGTTTAAATCTCAGCCATTATAACTCCTCAGATCAACGGCTGAGATTAAATCATTTGAAATGATTCACTAGCGAATCACATTGCGCCACGTACCCTCGCCTTTAAGTGATGATCAACGGTCACGATTAAACGCACAATCGGACGCTTCAAATCGTGCCATGTCACTTGCGCACTTAGAAAGTTGATTTTAAAGTAAACAAATTGATTATAAATTCAGAAAAATTTAGAAAAATACTAAAAAATTCATAAAAAATTGAGAAACATTCAGAAAAATCTGAAAAAAATCCCAAAAAATTAGAAATTTCATACCTTTAAAAATATAACTCCAAATTAATCCAAATTTATTTCATTGGATGAGAAATTGAATCATCTATCATTTTAAAAATCAAATTTAATAACTAACAAGAGATTAAATTTTTATTTCAAAATTATACTCATTTCTTTTAAATTTTAAAAGTTCAAAAAATATATAAGTGTATATAAAATTATTTGCCTTATTATTTAACCTTAAAAGCGAATTATAATTTGAAGTAAATATGGGTTATGAAAATATTATCCTTAATTCATCAGAATTAACCCTTAATTAATGTATTTTGAGATTATAATGAGTTTTTCATAGAATGATAGATAAACACCAAAAAATATGATAACATGCACTAGAATGGAATGATTTATGCCTTAATTTGCATTAATAATCATTTATTTTCATGTTTAATTGGCATGTTATCAATGGCCAAACCCAAATTTTTTCTATTTATAAGCATGCTCTTCGACAGAAAATTTATTCTTGGTTGTTTCGAGTAATCGATATGTTTAGACCTCTCAATCCTTAAATCTCTTGGTTTCCTCCCTTATTAGATTGATTTTCGCATCCAAAGTGTGTTTGAAAGTGAGATTTCGTTGAGAGAATAGGAAGAAATTGCCTCTTGAATGCCGAATGTCATCTTCGGAATCGTGGATGCAGAGCCCTTCATCCGGTGATCAATTGCATCATTTTGAGTGCCACTTTGGGTTAGATTATGTGTTTTCCTCCTAATCTCACATCATGTTTTATTATATTTCAATTTGGAGTTGTAGATTAATCGAGTTTCAGATATTTCCTTGGATTTCTCTCTCTTCGCGATCAGCTTTACTCCCTAATTTTTGCTCCATGATTTCTTTGCGAATCTTCATCCAAATCGAGTGATTTTTGATTTCGTGTATTCGTCTTGGAGTTTTCTTTCTGAAATTACTAAATACCTAATTTCTCAGCACAATTCTGAAATTCCCTAATGAGATGGTGAAATTACTAAGAGGGGGGGTGAATTAGTAACTTTTTGATCTTTATGTTATTCTAATTGTTTATTTCAATTCGTTGATTTTCTCTCAACTTTCTCACGTCACTCGTGGGCTAGAAGTTTTTATACTGGACAGGGTTCCAAACCCCCGCGCCAGTTCCAGGAGGAGACAGTCCTCCTAGAGTCTCTCCTCACCCCTTTTAATCCCCTAGTAGTAACTACTAGCTGGCCGGGATTAATAGATCAAAAGTTCTACACGATCTTTCGATCTGACTCCCTCACACTCTCGGCTAGTGACCTAACTTCGCCGCCGTCCTCCGGTACCCGTCCACTCGTCCCGTCCACCGGGTCGACTCCCAGAGCTCCGCGTATCGCTCCCTACTCTCTTTCGGGTTGGCCTGCCCCTCTGTAGTCACTGAGTCTCGGCACCGATCCACGCACGCACCAAGTAAGTCGCTCGTCCTCGAGTCCGAGTGATCCTGCAAGGTGAAGAATAAGTACCCCTCGAGTTGACTATCTAGTCAACTCCCTAGAGTCGTCTTGACTCACTACGATCCCTACGGAATCTCCCCCTTACCCTCACGAGTAACTACGACTCACCAAGAGTCCACCTAAAATTTGATGGTATGTGTAATTATCCTATTACTTTAATTAAACTTATAAGATAGAAAGCTGTAAGGAAAGTATTTAAACAAACTAAATTGATTAGAACAAACTATAACAAATGGTATAACAAGAGAAATATTTTAAAACTTACTAAAAATAAAATCAAATTATTATAACCCCCTGATTTACTGATTTGCCTTTGACTGCTGATGTTGACTTTGACTTTCTATGGTTGACTTTGACTGTTTCTGTTAACTTTGACTACTGCTGTTGACTTTGACTTTTTTCTGTTGACTTTGACTTTTTCTATTGACTTTGACTATTGCTGTTGACTTTGACTACTACTGTTGACTTTGACAGTTGACTTTCACCTGAAAAGTAACACTGATACACGTACAATAATAACAATGCCTATCCCTAGATCAATGCGTCTTGTCCTTACACGGGTACGAGCACGTATATCTTTGAATAAAATAAAAAAACTTTACCTGCAATTTTACCTTGACGATGCTCACTTTAATTTTTCTTTCTAATTCAGACAAAATCTAAACCAAGTAATTGAATCAGGAAATAGAGATTGTTAGGATGATAATAAAGATTAAACTAGATTAATCTATCTTTGAAAGGATGGAAATGAGCCTAAACAAATTAACCTAATTAATCTACCCTTAACAAATCAACCTAAAATATTAGAAAATTAAATAAAATTTGACAGAGTTCTGTTTGAATTTTCTTGTAATGTACAGATTTACCTGATGAATCGTACACCACCTAGAAATTTGATATATATAAAAACAAGGCAGTAATAAAAAAGGAATCAGATGTATTGAAAAAAAAGGAAGAACTGTTCTACTAATATAAAGGAAATAGATATAGGAGAGCAATATAGAACAGAAATAATATATTTAATGAATAAATAAAATAGATGAGATGTGATAACAGATAATCAATAATCAGAGAATCAATCAATACGAAATACAACGATCGTGAAATAAAAGAGAACCGATAATCACTACCTAGAAATAAGAGAAACACGAAATCAGAAAAAAAAAAGAAATTAGAAAATCAGAAACGAAAATAAAAACAGAAACGAGATTTCAGAAACCAAAAAATGAAATCAAAAAAAATCGCAGAACGAAAATAAAGAAAAATGAAATCAGAAAATCGAATCAAAAACGAAATTTTGAAATCAGAAACCGAAAAACGAAAACCAAAATTGGAAATAAAAACTAAAAACCGAAATTACAGAAATCGTTCCTTAGTCAACCACAGGAAGAGAAAGAAAGAGAGATAGAGCTCGACGAAGAGGGAGAGCTTCCGATGGAATGCAATCGCCTCCCTTTAGAACTCGTTGAAGATCGCACTTTCTTCACCAGCTTAGTATTTCCGTAATCGCCTTCTTCCCCGTTGCTGGAGAAAAAAAATTTTGGGAGCAAGAACCCTAGCTTCTTAATTTTCTTTCACGCGATAGAGATAGAGTGTTATCTTCCTTGCTTTTCTGTTTTCTTTTTATTGGGTTTTCTGGATATATACACAATTAAAGGAACTACCTGAAAATAAAATAACATTAAAAAATTAGATACAACAGTAATAAAATTCAGTAATGACAATATCTATATATATACATATATAAATACATATATATATATATATATATATATAAGAAGACATATGATTAAAAATAAAATAAAATAAAATAATAGTATGACTAAGCAAATAAATAAGAATACTATGAATTTGTAAGAATAATTCATGGTCCTACAAAGAGTTAAATCCTATCTTCAAAAGATCTTAATTAAATGTTTTAATAGTAGATTACAGATTAGGTAATCCCGTTCTAATTCGTAGCGATGTCTGCATTTCAAGATCGACGAGGGTCAATATATCAGTCCATCAGTACCTTTCTCAAACATACCTTTCTCAAATCATTTTGACAAACAGCTATTAATCAAAGTTTAAACACTACTCAAGATACTATTTCATAAACATTAAAAGCTTACCTAAGTAAAGCATCAAACTTAGGTTAAACTAACAATTTCCTCATTCGATTTTGATTAAATTTGAAGAACACTTAAAAAAATCTCAATTATTTGTGGATTTGACCCTTATTCACCATTATACTCCTTAATTCTTGATTTGTATCTTAATTTGGTGATTTTGGAAATTTTTTTGACACATTTTTGTGTGTTTTTAATGACCGCACAATTAAGTATCATCAGGTTGCCCTTCATTTTTCTTGATTTCTTGCTCTTTATCAATCTTTCTCTCTCTTTCCTTCGCTTCAATTCTCTAGTTCCATCGCGATCCATGCCTCTTGTTCTCTCTCTCTCTTCTTCAATCTCCTCGTGTCCCGATTAATGGATATTATGTGGTCTATAAGTGGTGGCGTACGACCCCCGTCGCCACCAAGGCATGACACTACGGCGCCGGAGGAGCCGACACCCACGCGCGTCCAGCCCCCTCGATAGGCGAAGACGAAGGATGCCGACTTTCACTACACTAAGTGAGGACTTCATCTCGCCACCACAGACTTCATCAGGCTCGCGCACGCGGGGATTTATCGTTCTACTCTTTCCTTTATCTCGCACTTTTGTAGCCCGCACGTGTTTAAGCAGGCCCTTGCACATCTTCTTCTCTCTCTTTTAGGCCTTGGGGTGGGTTCCCTTCGTTTCGGGACCCTACCCTAAGGCCCTTTCCCTTTGTGAACATTATTTACTTTCTATGAGCATGGGTGTGGGTTGTGGGCATCAAGTGGGCCCTTTCCTCTCTTGGCCCACCATGGGCTCCATAAGAGGGGAAGGGACCCCCCCACAAACCCTAGCCGTCATTAGAGAAAAGAAGGATTTCCCTCTCGAGTGGCTGCTCAAGGAAGGTGAGGGAAGGGGTCCAACCGCCAACGTCGCCGCCCGCCGCCGCCGCACCACCCGTGCCGCCGCGAGCCGCCGCCACCTCCGTCGCCACCCCTTGCCCCGACCCCGTGTCGATTCGCCGCCGCCTCGCTGCGCCCTCGTCACCGCTCACGCCCAGCTGCCACAGCGCCGCCGCGCCCACCGCCGCCGCCGCCGTTGCGCCCAGCCGCCGCCATCATAGCACCCAAGATCCGCCGCCGCCTCTACCGTCGCTTCAGCCGCCGCGCTCGGGCCGCCGCGCGCCTCTGTCGCCGCCGACATCGCGCCCGGCCGCTGCCGCCCGCCCAGCTGCTATCATGCATCTGCTGCCGTCCCTGCGGCCGCCGTCGCCGATCCAGGTCGCCACCGCCGCCGTCTCAATCCGTCGCTGCCGCCGCCTCATAGGCGCCGTAGCCGCCGACCCAGTCCGCCGCAATCGACGCCTTGATCCGCCGCCGCCTCTATCGCCGCCTCCATCGCCTCCACTCGTGTCTCGCCTGTTTACGTCGTCACCACCGGAACGCCGTCCAGATCTGTCGCCCACGTCGCGCCTCAGTCGACGTCCCGGCTGCCAGCTCGGCCGCTACCCACCCGCCGTAGAGGTAATATTATATATTTAATAAAGGAAATGGAGGAGGAGAAGAGATCGGCAGTGGAGAGAGGAACGTGGAAGAGAAAGACGGAGTGAAGGGGTAGAGAATGATGGAATCAAATGTTGGACTTATAGTTTATAGAATGAGAACTATTATTACTAGTAGAGACAGAGGAGTGATTACCTGATCGAGACGGGAAGTGATGCTCCAGATTACGTCCGATAATAGAAAGTATCCTCAATGAGTCTCTGACGGAAAAGATTGGAAAGCGGCAGAACGGTCGGGAGAATAGAGGGGAAGGATAGAACTCAGAGGCGAGATGAGGTGGAAGGAATGATGGAGAGGCGGTGGGCGATGAACACACGGGTAACCAAGGTAACCAAGAACAATTTTCATTCAAAAACAATCTCTGTTTTCCCATTACAGCTTTCGTTATGTAGGATGAGAAGGAGCGGTTACGGGAGGCGTCGCTCTATCCCACTTTCGCGTATGGACGGTTGCGCCGGTTGAGCGGAAATTCAAGCGGAATTTGACGGATTCTTTCCGTTTTATATTCTCGTTGTGCGTTCGGGTCGCGATTGTAGTCAGTATGCAGTATTGCCTGTGCTTCAGGGCGTTGACTCGTTTCTTTTCATATTTTGTGAAGTCCTTAGTAGAGCAGCTCGCGCGGAAATTATCCTCGGAGAAGATATCGTTGACGCTGGTAAGGTAGATCTTCCGCTCGCCGGTGTTGACTTCCGTTATTCCTCGCAACGAGGTTTCGCCGTCGTTGTCTGTGGTCATTTTGCTCGGACAAGGTAAGGAGAATTCCCTGCAATAGATGTGGAAATTTGATTGCAGGAAACTGTTGTGACGATGTCGCGTCGTTCGCCGATCCTTCAAGCCGTCCTATCGTCAGAGTTGTGTAGTGAAGACTATGGAAGATTTCTGTCTTTTCACGAGCTTCGGAAGCCAGTTGAAGGGAAGTCCGGTCAAGTTTGTGTTGATGCTGCTGAGATTCCAAGGTGTTGTTGCAGAGGGGAGGTAAGGAGGAGACTGATCTCCCTCGTTGGAACTGCCTTTATGCTGGCTTTCATCTCATAAGCCATCTTCAACATTTTGTAATGGTCTTGAACTCTTCTTGTTGAGTTTGTTTGAGAACCTTCTTTCATACCAACTAACTTTATAAATAATAGTATATAGATCTCTCCTATAATTTTATCTATGGGAGGTTTTAAAGAGAAAAGGAGATTTAATAACAAAGGGATTCCTATTGACTTTCTTGAGATCATTACTTTATAAATATACAAGGTACCTAAGAAATAGTGTATAAGGTTTGAAAATTGAGGATCCTATATCAAAGGAAAGGTGGTTGACTTGGTCTTCAAAGAGTTCTAGGTATCTAAGAATAAAAGTTTATTTCTTTTGACCAAGCCAATCTTTAGATCAATTTGTAAATGGGAGAGGAGGGGAGGTAATCCCCATTGGGTTTACACTTTCTTTTAGAGATTTAGAGAGGTCTTTGTCACTCACTTCATGGATTGTGAGTTTCTCAACTTTTTGATGAGGAAGAGGAGGGCATGTTGCTGTAGTTGGGGGTGAATTCTCTTCCTTAAAGCATATCGTGGTTCTTTAGGAACCCTAGTGTTCTCGCTTTGGGAGAATTCTCCATCACGCGGCTTCAATTCCGCAACGAGTTTGACTTGAATTTCGCTTCAAAAAGAACCCCGATCAGGCCACGATCGAGCGTCGATCGTGGTCCTGGATCTCAGTCGGCCGCCATCTGATCTGGTTGGAATGATTCCACGACGAAAGCTGTAAGATCGCGGCTCGATCGGACCGCGATCGTGGGATTTTTCAACAATTCGTCTGCACCGTCCGATGGACCTCAGGTAAATGGACGATCGCGATCTCCCGATCAAGCCGCGATCGCGATGAATAACAGCCGTCAGATGAAGATCGAGGCTATGGTGAGTCCACGTGGCGTCCATCCTCGTGCAATCGCGTGATGAGATCTCATACGTCCGATTGAGGCGTGATGTCTCCTTGCCACGCCACGTGTCACCCATCCGCAGTTTCACTTAAACCGGAATTTGTGCACGTGTTGGATTGATGATCGCGTGGACTCGGGTCCACGCGATATCCACCGTCTTGATAGAATCCGATGCTTGTCGCTTGTCCACGTCGCCTGCAAAAGTGAAACCGTGTGGGAACATAGTCCCACACGGAGGATATATTGGGCAAAGTCGCGGTTAAATAGGGGGGCGGTTTAATGCTAATGCGTTACCGCCCCTAATATCTAGCCAGGGTCCCACTAGTCCCGTGGGCCCTCCACCTACCTGCTTGCCACGTAGCACCCCGCACGGGCGCCCACGTGGACCCGTCTGCATGGCCTTCTGCCACGCGTCAGCGCCCTCTGCACCCCCCGCTGGCCACCCGTGGCTCTGCCACGTGGCCTCTTCGCCACGTCACACCCACGCGGTGGTGCCGCGCGCCACGTCAGCCCGTCATGCATGCGACATCAGCTCCGCGCCACGTCACACCCACGCGGTGGTGCCGCGCGCCACGTCAGCCCGTCATGCATGCCACATCAGCTCCGCGCCACGTCATCACCTGCAGGTTAGTAATCCATTTTTTTGCAATTTTAAATAAGGGAAATTCAATTTAAAAATCAAATAAAAATCGGAAAAAATGCATAAAACTTCAGAAGTTCATATTTCTCAAAATACAACTCCTTTGAAGCTCAAATTTTCTCCATTGGATCACAAATTTCTTCCTTTTTAATATCATGTCATTTAAAATATATTTAGAAAGAAGAAATCAAGATGACTTATAATTTACTTAAATCATTTCTCATTAAAAATTTTAAATCATAAATTCATCATAAAATCATCCTTCAAATCATTTACTAAAGTCAAAACTCATTCAATAACAGAGATTAACTTCTATTAATTTAAACAAAAGATTAATCATCTATTCAACATGAAATTATCCCTAATTTATGCATAAATATCAACTTTAGTGAAATGACATGTCCATGGAGAAAATTCGTAAAAGGTAGGATAACATGCACCATATTCACATAAAATATGCATGAATATGAGTTAATTAGGATAAGAATTCAAGTTACAAATGCATGTTATCACACCCCCCAACTTAAATCATTGCTAGTCCCTTAGCAATGGAAAGAGAAAAAGTATGAAATAGGACTAACAAGCTTAGAAAGCCATAGGTTGAGCATTGCTAGAATCTGAAATGAATTTTCTACCTTAAATGATGCCAAGAAGAAAGTAATGTGCTAGAAACTCAAGATCAAGGCATTCCTCCAGTAAACACTTTAATCCACCAAATAAACCAAGAATGCTCTTGCTCTACATACTAATAGAATATACATAATTAAAAGAAATTCATCATACCAAACCAATCGTCGCTTCCTCCTTGCACTATGGACATGAATGATAAGGGCACAAGAAGTAGAAACAAGTATCATCCTTATACACATAGTGGCTATAAATAGAGTCGGCTAAAACACATGAGAGGTAGCTTACCATTCTAATTCTACTTTTTTAATTTTTCTTTTTCTTTCATCCTAATTCTATTTTTTTTGTCTTTTTCTTTCATTCTAATTCTACTTTATTCATCCTAATTCTACTTGCTGCAAGCCTTTTTCAAGAAGGAGATTTAGAGAATTCAGAATTTGAAATTTTCAAGGCTTTTTATGCAACTTTATTGAAAAACAACATACTTCATTTCATGGTGCTCATCCTACCCATGTGCCGTCCTTAGTAGACATGCAGCTTATTCCCCCGAAGAGGTTTTGGTATCTCTATGGATCAGGGAGCTTCACTATGTCAATAATATGGAAAGTGGAAGGATGTGCGTGCAAGGAGTCATTAACTCAAAGTTTAGAAAGAAGAATGAGTGGATGAGAATTATAGAAATTTTTTTAAAAATCATACTATGAGCTTGAGTACACCCTTCGTTTGGATTTTATGGCTCCCCAAAAGAATACCTAGATCCCTAATTCCATCGACTCTACCATCTCCTTAACATACACTTAAGGTTGCTCTTCCCACAATTTTCTAAACAAATGGAGGTGTAAATGAACTCTATGCTTTTCTTTTTCATGTGTTTTTGAAAAGATCATGTTGTTGTTCACATGTTTAAAAATCAGATCATGCATAGAATACTAAATGAAGAAATGCAAAAATTTTGAAAACTTCTAAGTTTTCTAGAAAACTCCCCCCCCCCATGCTCATTCCTTTTATTGTCCTCAATAAAACTCAATATGCTCATGGAAAAAGTGATGACAATCAATATACATGGCATGCACATCAGTAAAAGAAAAACAATCATAAGAGGGAAAAGAAAAACTTAGCAGGAATTTGCATCGGTTGCATTCTTTTCTTCATTTTTGGAGTTGCTTTGGAGCTGAATTTCTTCTTTTTATACGCCCTTCTCCTTTGTAACTAAAAACTTATAAAGAAACACAGCAAACATCAAAGCAAACAGAAAGTATAAAAATAAAAATAAATGCTAAAAGTAGAAATAAATACAAAAATAAGATAAAGATGGGTTGCCTCCCAACAAGCGCTAAGTTTAACGTCTTTAGCTAGACGTAACTCACTCTAACGACTAAGTAGTGGCTGAGATCTCAAGAGATTGCAGCTCTTCCCTATGGGGAGGGGGAGGTCCTTCTTCACGAATGTATGGCTTCAACCTATGTCCATTCACCTTGAAGGAATTTTGGGTCTTGGGATCTAAGATCAAAACCGATCCATTGTCATACACTTCAAGGATCTCATATGGACCATCCCACCTTGAGCGCAATTTCCCTAGAAAGAGTCTAAGACGAGAATTATAAAGCCATACCTTGTCATGAACATGAAAAGATCTCCTATTAATGTGCTTGTCATGATAGGCTTTATTTTTGGCTTTATAAATCTCCGCATTTTGATATGCCTCATTCAGGAGTTCTTGGAGCTCTTGAATTTGGAGAAGTCTTTCCTTTCCGGCTTGATCAAGAGATAAATTGAGCTTTTTAATAGCCCAATATGCTCTATGCTCTAACTCGACGGGGAGGTGGCAAGGCTTGCCATAAATGAGCCTAAAAGGAGACATCCCAATGGGTGTCTTGAATGCGGTGCGGTAGGCCCATAGAGCATCGGGTTGCTTCGCTGCCCAATCTCTTCCATCCGTGCGAATGATCTTCTTCAAGATGTTCTTGACTTCTCTATTGCTCACTTCTACTTGGCCATTTGCTTGGGGGTGATACGGGGTCGTGACGCGATGGTGAACTCCATATTTCTTAAGTCTACTCCTAAAATGATAGTTAGTAAAGTGAGATCCACCATCACTAATAATAGCTCTAGGACAACCAAATCGAGAAAAGATATTATTAACAATAAACTTATTAACCACTCGATGATTGTTTGTCCTCGTCGGTATCGCCTCAACCCATTTGGACACATAGTCCACCGCTACAAGAATACACTCGATGATTTAATAGTGAATTGAGGGGTATAATGGTAAATAAGGGTCAAATCCACAAGGAAATAAGGAAATTCTTGATGTTTTCTTCGAAATTAATCAAATCAGACAATAAATCAATGGTAAAAATTAAAGAAAATTGTATATTATGAAAGATAGCTTCAAATCGATTCCACGGAATCAAGAACCATCGAAATTGATCTTGATTTTGCGGAGAAATTAAAGATCGAAGTGAGAGGAAATTTATAGACGAGAAAATCATGAAATTAACTAAAATTAAACCAAATTAAACTTCAAATCCTAATCTAAATTGAAATTAAATATGATAGAAGGGTAGATCGTGAAAACCCAGTTCCACTAATCGCAAATAGCGATCAAATTGACGCGATTAAACCTCTAAATCGCCAAAAACACAAAGAACGCGATGTGGAGATTCAAGCGTCGATTTTTCCTTCACTACTCAACCAAATCTCAAGTTCTTGCCCTTCATAGATGTGGAAATTGGTGTTGAAGAAGCTAGAATTGAGAGATTCGAGAAGGGAGGTGTCTAAACAAATCAATTGGATTGATTTCTTACTTGAATGCTTAGAAAGTCCGAAGAACATCTTTATTTATACACTTTTTAGGCGTAACCGTCCGATGGAAACGATCGACGGTTACGATGAAACGGTCCATCGTGGACCGTTTTAAAAATATCGCAGCCGTTGGATCATGGATGGAGCGTCCGGATGAAGCCCTTTGATATGCCTTATAAATAGCACTTGATTGCGTCCTTTGGATCATGATCTGATGATCAAAATGCTCCCTCGCGCGCTTAATCTAAGCCGTTATAATCCTTTTAAAAAGACACGTGCGCGTGATGCGATCCGGTGGACTGCGAGCGCACCCGATCGATGCGCTTCGATTACACTTCCTCTGATCCAACGCTTCTCCGTCAGCCACGTCACATGCAATCTTCAAAACCGTGTGGAACTTAGTCCCACACGGGGAAAATTAAAGAAGTGAATCGGGTTTATATTATGCGATGGATAAGCGGGTTAATAGTTCTCTTCCGATAATTGGAAGACTATATGTGCTATAACCAATATATATGTAAATATAAATAATGCGTCACATCGCCGCGTAGGCACCGCGTGGGCCTACGTGGCGCTGCCATGTGGCCTTGCGTGCCACGTCGCATCCACGTGGGTCCCACGCGAAATAAAAACTCTTTTTGCATTTATTTTTAATTTATTTTTAACATTAAAATCGTAAAATTAATTCAGAAAAATCCGAAAAAATCCCTAAAAATTAGAAAATTCATAACTTTTAAAATATAACTCCAAATTAATCCAAATTTCTTTCATTTGATCCAAAATTTAATTATCTATCATTCTAAAGATTCAAAATTAATAAATAATGAGATTTTTAATTTTCATTCAAAAAAATACATTTTTTAAAGATTTTAACTTAAGAAAATATAAATAAATGTTTATAAAACATTTTCTCTCATTATTTTAGCTTTAAAAACCTCTATAATCTCAAGTAAAGATGGGCTATTAATTATTTATCTTTAAATCATCATTATTAACCCTAATTTAGAGTATTTTTGAGATTATAATGACTTTTTCATGGAATGATAGAAAAATACACTAAGAAGATAACATGCATGGAAATGAAATCATTTATGCCTTAATATGCATCAATAATCATGTTTTATCATGTTAATGTAGCATGTTATCATACCCCCAACTGAAATTATTGCTAGTCTTTTAGCAATTTACTATATGATCTCCCTAGAAGGTCTTTTCATGCTTTTATCCTACTACTAAAAGGGTGAAGTGTATAAATGTATGATCACATTTTCCTCATAGTGTAGGCCATAATGATCTAGATTCCATCTCTAGGTTTACTTCTTTAGTGCATTTTAGGGTAGTACTCATCGGCTAATCCTCAAGTCTAATTCTTTATTGCAATCAAGGTGACCATATCTAAGGTATGATGCTATGGTGATGAAAATATACTCACTCTCTCATGAGTGGATGTAATTCCTTACCCTCTCCATAAATACTTCACTCCTTCCCTCAAAATGGAGGCTACTTAGTACTTAGAATTCCCCTCAACTCGCTTTCCTCCTTAAAAGAGTACAATTCAAAATGATTCCTCTCTTTGGATGCATTGTGTGAGGAGGCTGAAGCAAATTAAAGATACTATTTCTAAAGGTATGACTTGGCTAAAAACAAATATGCTGATAAAACAAAGTGGATTATAAAAATCAAAGAATGTACCACTTATGATGATTATACTCCCAAGTGAGGTGGATGGTGATGGATAGGGTAGATGGTGGAGATGGTAGTGGAGGTAGAGATAAAGGTAGAAGATGTTCCCACTTATTTTTCTTCTTGTAACTTCTTATTTCTCTCTTTCTTTTGACTTTTCTCCTCTTTCTTTTCTTCTTCTTTTTCTTTTTATTTATTTATTTTTATTTATTTTTTTAAAGCATTTCAGAAGACTAGAATGATGACGGGGAGGAGTCTGAGGATTTCTGAAGAGAGTGTCTAGCACATGAAGTGTAGTGAAGTTATAAGTACATGTGGGCGAAAAAATGGAAGGTGAGATGGATATGTGAGTTCACTTGGGAGTGTTCATCATCAAAAGAGAAGTTTAAAATAAAGTGGTGTAACTACTTGACTGTTTTGGAAGAGAAAAACTACATCCCTATAAGGAAAGATAGGTGCTACAAGAATTATGGATCATTGCACTCTTTAAAATGGAAAGTCTAGAATCAAGAAATTCCTTATACTAAGCAGTTTTGGCTAATGATAGGTATGGGATAGAATTTTATTTTCTCTCAAATACTCTCCTTTTCAATCCCATAGCATTTCAACCTCTGATTACTCTTTTCCTTGGTGGCCTGTTAGGTACCCAACCCCAAAGAAGTTAACTACTACATCTAATCCATTGGTCTCTCTAGATCATTTGGCTTTATTACTCAAACTGTAAACATATGGACTATAAGGTCCTCACTTCTACATCTCTAGTAGGTCAGATCTCTAGATGAAAAGACTTTTAAGGTGGGGTAGATTAGATCTAAATTTTGAAAAATAGGAGTTTTTAGAAGGTCGAATTAAAAATTTTTGAAAATGGTAGAGCTTTTTCTAAATCCTCACCCCCCCAACTAGAATCTTTCATTGCCCTTAATGAAAACTACATGCTCATGTGAAAAACTCATCGAATCATGGCATGAAAAAAATATAAAAGTGTGGTGAGATAGGTTTAGAGAGGCTCATTATTCCGTGATGCTCGTGGGATTTCCGGTGCAGGTCCGCCCTTTCCTAATGTAGTTCTCTGATATCCATTAAAAACTGAAAAACACATAAAACTAAAAAGGTAAGATAATCTTGGGGTGCCTCCCAAGAGTGCTAAGTTTAACGTCTTTAGCCAGACTAAACAAAAATAAAACCTACAACTACTGATGGGTCGAGGGTGATACCGTCACGTCCTCGAGTGCTCGAGAAGATGCAGATTTACCTTATATGCTGATACGGGTGGCTCTGAGGTCAGGTACGGCTTGAGATGATGGCCGTTTACCTTGAATTATTGACCGGTTTTAGGGTCGGAGATGAGTACCGCTCCACTGTCAAACAATTCCAGAACCACGTAAGGACCATCCCATCTGGAGCGCAGCTTTCCAGAGAAGAGTTTGAGGCGCGAGTTGTAGAGCCAGACCTTGTCGTTGACCTAGAATGATCGTCGTCGGATGTGTCAATTGTGGAAGGCCTTGGTCTTTTCCTTGTAAATCGCCGCGTTCTCATACGCATCGTGCCTCAACTCTTGTAATTCTTGAAGCTGGCGAAGTCGTTCTTTCCCTGCTTCGTCCAGTGCGAGGTTGAGCTTTTTGATAGCCCATTAGGCTCGATGCTCTAGCTCAACCGGAAGGTGGCAGGCTTTCCTGAAGATGAGCCGGAAGGGTGACATCTCGATGGGTGTCTTGCATGCTGTCCAATATGCCCATAGTGCGTCGGGAAGCTTGTGTGCCCAATATTTCCCATCTGGACGAATTATCTTTTTGAGTATAGTTTTGACTTCTCGATTACTTACCTCTACTTGCCCATTTGCCTGGGGGTGGTATGACGTGGTGATGCGGTGGTGCACTCCGTACTTCTTTAACAATGTCTGGAAGTGAGAGTTGTTGAAGTGTGAGCCACCGTCCCTGATGATGGCCCTTGGACAATCGTACCGGGCAAAAATGCATCGTGTGATGAATCGCAGAACCTCCCGATGCTCATTTGTCCTAGTGGGGATTGCCTCGACCCACTTGGATACATAGTCCACTGCCACCAATATGTACTCTTTCCCGTCAAAAGGTGGGAAAGGTCCCATGAAATCTATCCCCCAAAGGTCAAAGATCTCCACCTCAAGGAGATGTTGATTGCCGCTTGACATTGTAAGCACTCCATGTAGAAACGGTGGGCATCCGTGAAGATGGAGGGCCAGTAAAAGCCGCTCTGCAGGATCTTGTCAGCGGTCTTTCGTGCCGCGAAGTGTCTTCCGCATGTCGATAAGTGACACATTGCCAGTATGTCTCCTTGCTCCTCCTCCGGTACGCATCGTCGAATAATTTGGTCGTATCCTAGGTAGAACAGAAGCGGTTCTTCCGAGAAATAGTACTTAAGCTCATGGAAGAACTTATCTTTTTGATGCCGGTTCTAGTGCTCCGGGATCGATCCAGTGACGATGAAGTTGACGATGTGCGCGTACCAGGGGGCGTGAGTCGAGATGGCGAGGAGATCCTCGTCTGGAAATGTATCTCTGATGTCCTCTCCTCCCGAGATGTGGAGACGCGATAAGTAGTCTACCACCGAGTTTTTGCTGCCCTTCTTGTCTTTTATCTCCAAGTCAAATTCTTGAAGGAGAAGCACCCATCGTATCAGTCGTGGTTTGGCCTCTTTCTTGGAGAGCAAATACTTCAGGGCCGCATGATCAGTGTAGATGATGATCTTGCTCCCCAAGATGTAAGGCTGGAACTTCTCTAGAGCGTAGACCATTGCAAGAAGCTCTTTCTCCGTAGTTGTATAGTTTATTTGAGCTTCTATTAGGGTCTTACTTGCATAGCAAATGGCCGTCCACTTCTTGTCCAGTCGTTGCCCCAAGACTGCTCCCACTGCGTAATCCAAAGCGTCGCACATGATCTCAAATGGTAAGTCCCAATTAGGACTTTATAGAATCGGTGCCTTGATCAGTGCTTGCTTCAACATCGTAAATGCGCGCTTCCCTTCTTCATGGATGATGAAGTCCTTGTCTTTGCAAAGAAGGGTGGTGAGGGGCTTGGAGACTTTCACGAAGTCTTGGATGAATCTCCGATATAAGCCGATGTGCCCGAGAAAGCTCCTTAAGTCTTTGACGGTACTTGGTAGAGGGTGGTTTTGGATGACCTCTATCTTGGCCTTGTCCACTTCTAAACCCTTGCCCGAGACGATATGCCCGAGCACTGTTCCCTCTCGTACCATGAAGTGGGATTTCTCCCAGCTAAGTACCAGTCGTTTCCTGACGCATACCTCCAGTATTTTCGTCAAGTGAGCAAGACAACTTTCAAAGTCATTTCCAAAGACGGAGAAATCGTCCATGAAGACTTATAAGTTATCGCCAAGAAAGTCAGAGAAGATAGCCGTCATGCATTGTTGGAAGGTCGCAGGGGTGTTACACAGTTCGAATGGCATGCGAAGGTGCCAAAAGGACAAGTGAACGTTGTCTTCTCTTGATCATCGGGGTGGATAGCGATCGAGTTGTAGCCCGAATATCCGTCGAGCAAGCAGAAGTAACTTGATCCTGCCAGTCGGTGCAGGATTTGGTCGATGAACGGTGGCGGGAAGTGGTCCTTCTTGGTCGCGGAGTTCAGCTTTTGGTAGTCGATGCAGACTCTCCACTTTGTCGGTAGGTGCGTATGAATTTCCTCGCCCTTCTTGTTCATGGTAACCGTTACTCCGGCATTCTTCGGAACAATGTGTACCAGACTCACCCATTGGCTATCAGATATGAGGTAGATAATTTCTGCATTTAGCCACTTAAGAATTTCTTCTTTTACAGCCTCCCATACCCTTGGGTTGAGTCGTTTGTGGGCTTCCCTGATGGGTCTTGACTCCTCCTCTAGGAAGATGCAATGAGTACATAGTGAAGGGTCCAACCCTTTTAGGTCCATCAGGGTCCATCCGATTGCTTCTTTATTTTTCCTTAGTACTTCCAGCAATCTTTCCTCCTGCTTGGTATCTAGCGTGGACAAAATGATCACCGACTTCGCTTTTTCTTCATCAAGGAAGGCATACTTGAGTGTTGATGAGAGATTTTTGAGCTCCAAAGTTGGCTCGTCCATAGGAAGCTCCACATATCGTGCTTCCTCTTTGATCATCATGAGTTCCTCTACGCAGGCGTCTATATCCTGGTCATCGATGAAGTCGATAGCGCCCAAATCTTTGGAAGCTCGTGAAGGGTATTTTATAATCTTGTTGATATCGACCTTCACGGTGTGTTCTCCCACCTTGAGAATTACTTCTCCTTTCCCGTAGTCGGTTACGGCTTTTGTAGTAGCTAGGAAGGGTCATCTTAAGATGATTGGGGCTTGGCTCAGCTCCTTAGTCATTTTCATATCGACCACTAGAAAGTCTACCGGGAAATAACAATCTTCTATCCTTACGATGACATCTTCTACTAGTCCATGGGGTTTTCAAACTGATCCATCGGCTAAGCATAGTTCTACTAGGAAGGGTTGTATCTCCCCTACATGATGACGATCAAATACAACTTTAGGGAGGATGTTGATACTAGCTCTTGTATCTAGTAGGGATCTAGTGAAAGACATTCCTCCTATTTCACTCATGATCATGGGTGCTCCCGGTTCTCTCTTTTTTACAGGTAAGGAATTCATCATGATGGAGCTTACCATCTCACTAAGTTGGATCCTTTTAGGGTTTCTATGGGGAGTACATATATCTTTAATGAATTTTGCATAAGAAGGGATATGCTTGATGGCATCTATCAAAGAAATGGTTATCATCACCTTTTTAAAGGCATCTAGTAGGTTGTCCTCAGTTTCCCTATTCTTGGCTTTTGGTCGATTTAGGGCTTGAGGATAAGGCACATGGGGCTTGTATTTTTCAGGGTTAGGTTCAGCCGTAACCTGTTCTTCCTCGTCCTCTGAATCACTGTCTTGCTCGACGTTAATTGGTGTTTCTTTTTCCTCATTTGAACCTTGGTGAAAAGGATGATCCTTCTATGGATCCGGTAGAGCTTTCCCACTCCGAAGGCTTGATATCGCCAATGTTGTTTCTACGGCTTCCTTGTCGACCTATACATGGGAAATATTGTGTGTCTGGTTCAAAGAGGCCCCTTGATTTCTTGGGTTTGTCGTGGCCTACGAGGGTAATTGGTCAGTAAAAGTTACTTGCTTACCCTTTTTATCCGTCGTTGATTGGACGTTCGTCTTGATGAAGTTTTGATTTTGTCCACGCGTGAGTTCTTCCTCGTCATTTGCTCCATTAGTTGCGAGATAGCGCCGAGGATCGGGTCGGATGCTGGCGTGGTCTGACGTGGATCTTGCATATATGCTTGTGGTTGAGTCGACGGAACGTACGGCGACTGTCTTTGATTAGGGTAGGTTTGCTGAACGTTGTATTGTAGAGGATAGGGTTGATCATTGTTCCTCCTATATCCGATATTCTGCGAAGAATTGTTAAAAACAGGGGTATTATATTGGTTAGGATATGTAGCTGGATAATTAGGTCATCCTGGTTGACTTGGTCCTCTCGATGGACCTTGTCTATACATGCCTTGCCCTTGGATTGCCATCACGGGGCAATCTAATTTGACATGGTCAAATCTTGAGCAAGTCGCGCATGGTGACACTTCTTGGAGTGAGACGGGGGCGAGTCCTTCAGAACCGTTGCGGATGTTGAGTCGGTCCAGTAGTAAGTTCTGGACTTCCGCCATTTTGTCCATTCTTTCGAGGAGCATCGCCGCCTCTACTGATTTGGCGTCGATAGATTTTGGCATTGCACCTCTTCCAAATGGTTTTTCCGCGTTGTGGTGGCTATTTTCCGCCACCGTTTCGATGAGTTCCATTGTCTTTATATTTGCTCATGAAGGTGCAGCCACTATCTGCATGCAAAAGATATCTATCTTGCGGACCTAACCCGTCATAAAATATTTGTGTTAATTCATGGTTAGACACTCCATGGTGTGGGCATTCCCTCGTAAGATCTCTTAATCACTCCCAGGCCTCGTGGAAGGTTTCACTCGAGCCTTGGGTAAACTCTCGGATGGCTTTTTGGACAGAGGTGGTTTTCCCTGCGGAATAGTATTTTCTCAAAAACTCCTCCATCTCAGTCCAACTTGTGGATTCTTTCCCTAATTTCAAAAACCAATCTTTGGTAGCGGGAAAGAGTTTCATCTTCATCGTGTCGACGGGGACATTTTGAAGGTGATTTATCTCACAAACCTGGGAAAGCTCATCTACATATCTATATGGATCTTCGGAAGGTTTACCATGGAAGATAGGAAGCATGCTCAAGACATAGGAATCAATTCTAAAATTTGCCCCTCTTCCTAGGGGTGCGTGAATTCTAGTGACAGGTCACTGGAGGACAGGCCTAGCATAGTCACTAAGGCGTTTCCTAGCATTTCCCTCATCGTTCTGGGCCATTTCTACTGGTTCAGTTGGATCAAAACTTGAATCGGTCTCGGTAGCCTCTGGAGTTTGCGAGGATCATTCAAAGAGGTCTATTTCTAGGGGATTATTCTGTACTCTCCAAGTTGTTCGTCTTCTCATAAAGAGTGGATCGAATACTTAGATGGATAATAACTTATAAATACTTATAAAATATTACAAATTGAAATCAGTCGTACCTAAATGTCTGTATTTGTGAGAGTTATGCGCTCTCAACGCGATTTTGAAGAAGTGATTGCCCGTAATCCTTAGAAAAGGGGCGAAATAATCTAATCTTATCAAATTCAGGATCTCAAAGATTGATTTCTACTTCGGATCACTCAAAATACGATTGAATTGCGTGAATTTCAAGAAATTACGAGAAAAATCTGAGTTGACCAAGTCAAAATTGACTAATTTGACCAAAAATTTGCCTTAATTCCCCAGCAGCGGCGCCATTTGATGAGACGAAACCACGAGGTCATCGATTTCACACGGTCTCGTGTCAAAAATAATTCTAAACTTACCAATTTGATGATTTAATAGTGAATTGAAGGGTATAATGGTAAATAAGGGTCGAATCCACAAGGAAATAAGGAAATTCTTGATGTTTTCTTCGAAATTGATCAAATCAGACGATAAATCAATGGTAGAAATTAAGGAAAATTATATATTATGAAAGATAACTTCAAATCGATTCCACGAAATCAAGAATCATCGAAATTGATCGTGATTTTGCGGAGAAATTGAAGATCGAAGTGAGAGGAAATTTATAGACGAGAAAATCATGAAATTAACTAAAATTAAACCAAATTAAACCTTAAATCCTAATCTAAATTGAAATTAAATATGATAGGAGGGTCGATCGTAAAAACCTACTTCCACTAATTCCAAATAGCGATCAAATTGACGCGATTAAGCCTCTTAATCGCCGAAAACACAAAGAACGCGATGTGGAGATTCAAGCGTCGATTTTTCCTTCACTACTTAACCAAATCTCGTGTTCTTGCCCTCCGTAGATGCGGAAATTGGTGTAGATGAAGCTAGAATTGAGGGATTCGAGAAGGGAGGTGTGTAAACAAATCAATTTGATTGATTTCTAACTCGAATGCTTAGAAAGTCCGAAGAACATCTCTATTTATACACTTTTTAGGCGTAACCGTCCGATGAAAACGATTGACGGTTACGATGAAACGGTCCATCGTGGACCATTTTAAAAATATCGCAGCCATCGGATCATGGATGGAGCGTCCGGATGAAGCCCTTTGATATGTGTTATAAAACGCACTTGATTGCGCCCGTTGGATCATGATCCGACGATCAAGATTCTCCCTCGCGCGTTTAATCTGAGCCGTTATAATCCTTTTAAAAAGACACGTGCGTGTGATGCAATCCTGTGGACCGCGAGCGCACCCGATCGACGCGCTTCGATTACGCTTCCTCTGATCCAACGCTTCTCCGTCAGCCACGTCACATGCAATCTTAAAAACCGTGTGGAAATTAGTCCCACACGGGAAAAATTAAAGAAGTGAATCGGGTTTATATTATGCGACGGATAAGAGGGTTAATAATTCTCTTCCGATAATCGGAAGACTATATGAACTATAACTAATATATATGTAAATATAAATAATGCATCACATCGCCGCGTAGGCGCCGCGTGGGCCTGTGTGGCACTGCCAGGTGGCCTTGCGTGCTACGTGGTATCCACGTGGGTCCCGCGTGAAATAAAAACCCTTTTTGCATTTATTTTTAATTTATTTTTAACATTAAAATCGTAAAATTAATTCAGAAAAATCCGAAAAAATCCCTAAAAATTAGAAAATTCATAACTTTTAATATATAACTCCAAATTAATCCAAATTTCTTTCATTTGATACGAAATTTAATTATCAATCATTCTAAAGAATCAAAATTAATAAATAATGAGAGTTTTAATTTTCATTCAAAAAATATATTTTTTTAAGGATTTTAACTTAAGAAGATATAAATAAATGTTTATAAAACATTTTCTCTCATTATTTTAGCTTTAAAAACCTCTATAATCTCAAGTAAAGATGGGTTATTAATTATTTATCTTTAAATCATCATAATTAACCCTAATTTAGAGTATTTTTGAGATTATAATGACTTTTTCATGGAATGATAGAATAATACACAAAGTATGATAACATGCATGGAAATGAAATCATTTATGCCTTAATATGCATCAATAATCATTTTTTATCATGTTAATGTAGCATGTTATGAAAGGTTTCATAAGAGAGTTCTTACATACTCCATATCTCCTAGAATACGTGTTGTAGCTTGGCACCCAACGAGCTTACAACTCAACCTATCAATTAGGTTAAATCGTTCCTTGATTAATTAATCTATATGTTGATGTGGATAATTAATTAAGGTTGAATAATAAGGTGCTATTTGGTCAATAGAGTTATTAACAAGTGATATATATGGACCTAGAGGGTCATACACATAATTTCTATGGATGATGGTGGACATAGACATAATTATGAGAGTTTTTATAAAAAAATCCCTATACCGAATGTTTACAAATAGGGAGAGAACGACCCCAACTCAAGGTGCCCATGCAAGCCTTGTTCTTTTTCTCTCTTGGTGAAGAGCTTTGAAGAGGAGATCCAACCATCCGGAGACTGTGTGGATACCGCTAGAGGCTACACACTTGAATAGCTTCAAGACCGTGGGGAACCTTGTAGATATGTTTTCTCATACATACTAGATGATAGGATCATCCGTTCTTGGTGCCTCAATGTTTTGGTGCCGATTCAATGTAATCCATTACATTTGATGTTTTAATCAAAATTTAGAAAGTTTATTGACCTCAGAACCGAACATCGATTTCACTCTCCCTTGCTCTCATTCGATCACATTCTTCCATGATTGCCTTCTTCCATTATAGTTCCGGCCAATCTATCCCCTTTTTGTGTTCTCTCTATTTCTCTCTCTTGATCTTCTCTGATTTCCTCTCTCTTAGTCTTGGTCTCTCTCCTTCCCTATTTTGCTCTCTCCTTATCTCTCTAAAATTCTCACTCTCTCCCCCTTCTCCATTCTCTATTTCAATTTCTTTTCTCTTTTTCATCCTCTTGCTCTTGCTTTCTCTCTCTTGTGCAAGCTCTCTCTCTCACTTGCAGCTTTCTCTTGGCTTCTCTTTATTGTTCTCTCTCATTCTATTTTAATACTTTTCCACCGCCGATCTCACTATCTTCTTAAATTTCCCTTTTTCTCACATTCTCTTTTTCCCTCAACTCTATTGGCTCCGTCTTCCCTGAGCAATCTCTCTCTCTTGATTTCTCTCTCTCAATCTCTTCCCAACCCTATCTTTTTCTCAATCCCTCCTTCGCCTAATCCCCTTGGATCTCACTCTCTTTTCTTATGTTCCTTTTCTCTCTCTTTTAATTCCTCTCTCTCTAGCTTCTTATCTCTCTCTTCCTCTCTTGTGCTCTTGTCTCTCTGTTGTAAACTCCTATTCTTGTGCTCTTCCCCTCTCCTGCTCTCGCACATTTTCTCATAATTGCTCTTCTTCTCTCCTTTTGTATTGCTTTCTCTTGCCCTTTCTTGTAATAAGAAAAAGGAGAAGGGGCCGACTACAAGATACACTATGAAAACAACTTTGAGAAAAAAGTGATGCAATAGACATGGACAATTACAATCAAAGAGGAATACTCAAAACTTCAACAATAGAAGAAACCAAATCTAATGTTGATGAAGAATCCATTACATACTTTTGGAGAAATCAATAGATACAAGAAGAACCGGGAAGAATAAGTCTCTAAGCAAAATTACCACTTGTCTCCCTCAATTGTCTTCTTGTAGGGACCTCCCAAGGCCAATGGACAGCCTCTCCACCTTTAGATCACTCCTCTTCAGCTCTTGACTTTGCCTAGAGGCAGACCTAGGTTCTCCCATAATAGACTTTTGAAGTGAAAAACTGTGAGTTACACAAATAATCGCAACTCCAATGCCGAAAAAGAGCACTTCCACCCTTAATGGGCCATTCTAGCTCTATGAGAGCTTATTTGGGCTGGAAACAAGCTAGCACGTGGTTCGTTTAAGTGGCTAACATGCCACTTTAAGGCCAACATGCCCAAAAACTCTCCCTTTAGTCCAAAGAGGGAAAAGTCATATGCTCCCATTAGGTATCTCCATGCTGACCAACCTTTCAACAAACCTATTGCTTCTCCTTGGACAATGTCTTCGTCAACATGTCAACCCCTATTATCATCTATGTGGATCATTTGAAGCTGAAACTACTTCTCCTCCAACACATGCTTCATCCAATGGTACCGCACATCTATGTGATTTGCCTTCTAGTGGAAATAAGAGTCTTGCTCAAGTGAATGGCACTCTAACTATTGCAGCAGACCACATAATCATCCTCCTTTAGTCCCAATTCGTGCAAGAACGTCTTCATCCAAAATATCTCCTTGCATACCTTAGTGGTGGCAAGATACTCTACCTCTGTCGTTGAAAGAGCAATACATTTTTGCAGCTTGGACTACTGATAACATGCAATTTCATGCATTTATATCATGCACTTCTTCCTAAAATTGTAATCATAAATGCATGTTATCATGATTTAAAATGATTAAATTGATAATTTTATGTTTTGAAGCATATTCTTGATTTTTTCATAAATTAATAATGTTATGAGCATTTAATAACACTCATTCACGAAGAATATAATCTTATTTTATTATTAGAATGAAATTTTTAATAAATTTCCTATTTAAAATGCCTTTACTGACATGAAAATATTTATGAATGTATTTCATCATGAATTTTATTGAATAGATTTATTTCTAAGAAGAATTTGAGATGTTTCTAGTTTTCTTGGAATTTTTTGGGAATTTATAAAAATTAAAATCAATGCGAAATATTAAAAAAAAGAATTCAACAAAGGAAAGAACAAAGGAGAGAGAATTGCATTTTCTCTCTCGCTGCATCTCTCACTTGCTCCATCTTCTCCTCGATAGAGAAAGGAGATGCACGACAGAGAGGTGTACCTTCTTCTGTGCGTGAGAGAGAGGTCTCTTCTCCCTCTCTCGCTTAATGTCTCCCCTCTCTTCTTGTGGGTGCATCCAAGCATGAGTAAGGGGGAGAAAATTTTATCCCCCTCTCTTCGTCTCTTCCTCTCCTCCCCCGCACATGCATGCACACGTAGGGGGGAGGAAGAGATACTCTCCCCTCTCTCTCTCTTTCTGCTCCCTCTCTTTGCCAATTCCCCAAGAAACCATCATAATCCTGTACATCATATGCGAGATCAAGATGACAACATTACAATCTAATCTATGATCTACTTCCTACCTCGACAAAGTTTTTCAGATTTACTCTCATCTAACAAGGACTTCAATAGAACGAAAAACTTGGTAAATAATGTAGATTAAAGATCTAGGGTGCAATAAAATTCCTAAAGTATATGTTAGCATCCCTCTAGAATCAATTCTCAAGTATTTTATTTCCTAATCTCATAGCTATTGTGGTTTGAATTTTGAGGGATTTCTTTTTTAAATGCATGATGTCATGTTGAGAATTGAGAACAATGCTATATTGAGTTGATTTGAAATGATAGGTTTCTTGCTGAAGCCAATCCTCTTGAAGACATCAGGGTTACAATTTTATGTTGGACTATGACAAGGCCATAAAAATATTTGTCTTTCCATTATGGAGAGAGGAGAAATTTATTCATAAAAAAATGAGCACCTAGGTCACCTATCCCCTCTTTTGCCTGAAAACCTTTCCAATTATGAACTTCTTTACCTTGCAATAAAGTTTAGAATGAAAATCTGATTGTCTAATCTAGGGATTATTCTTGCCTTTCCATAAAAATATTTTTCAAACTTGGTCCTTACGCTCTAACTCCCTTGATAATTACATCTAGCCTTGATAGTCTATTTCATTGATGAAAGACTAACTCATAATCAATTCTTAGGCATTGGCCGTTTTAGATTCACACTCTAATTGAATCATAAAGATTATTATTTTTTGGAGATAACTTCAACACATTTCTCACCCCACACGATTTTATCTCCATCTTAAATGTTAGATGAGCAGAAAATTATTTTCTCAATAGTACCCACCAAATTAGCCCTATTTTTCTATCAAATTTTTATTGATTGGACAAGGGAAAAGGAAAATAAAAAAGACCACTTACAGGTACACTTACCACATACCTAAGTGGGAAGATCATTAGTTTTGTAGAAAAATGCTTAAAGAATGGGACCTTTTTGTGGATGGTTGACACATTTTTTCTATCAAAAAAATTATCATACTTAATTTTTTTATTGATCACATCTTTGATGCAATGGTTGAGAAAATGTTCATATATTTCATAGGTATAAGATACAGATAAGAATAGAAGGCTTTGAATCTAGATTCTTTAGGATAACAAGTAACAGAAAAAACAAATGAAGTCATACTTGAGTCCATTAGCCTATTCTTCATGATCTTGGTTTCTCTATGGGAGATAGGTCTCTCAAGTATCCCCAAGTCAACTATTGAAGCTCTAAGAGAAATGGGAATCTTGAGGGAGAGTTCAAACATGGGCTCCTCAAGTGAACCATGGCACCCCTATTTATAGGGATCAAGAATAGCTTAAGCCTCTTTATTCTTTACTTAGTCAGCCATCATTTACTAAAAAAATAATTTAATTCCTCTACACATAATTAACCTCACACTTATAAAAGAATATCTTAATTCCCTTAATTATGCATAATTGAATTACTTTTAAGTTTATTGGTGATCTTTTAAGTTAATCCTGCAATTATCGACTATGTAAAATGGGTAATCTTCGGATTACCTTGCCACCAGCTTCCTGAAGCTCACTCAGATGTATTAGTCTCCAAACGTGCCTACCTCTCTCTCCCCCCTCTCTCTTTTCCTCCCTCTCTATTGTTATCCTTCTCTCTCTAACTGTGTGACTCTCTCACTCGCTCTCTCGTTCTCTCGCGCTCTCGGTCCGACTCTATCTCTCTCACTCACTCTCTTTCTCTATCTGCGAGTCTCTCTTTCTCCCCTCCCCCCTTTCTCCCTCTAAACATCTAGCCCCACCAAAATAGCTATAATTCAAGGTCAATTTTTATAGTAACAACCATAAAAAATCATATTACGATATTTTGTATTCACACCTTGATGCAGCTTTAGCACAAGAACAACACATAACAATGGCTTGAATCGACGCACAACAACGATGAAAAACATACGTGATTGAGTTCTTCAGGTGCTCCCGGATCTCTCTTTTTAATAGGTAGAGAATTCATCATTATAATGGCTTCTAGTAGAGGACTATTAGATTCTTGTGGCTTGTCTTTGAGGCGATTAAGTGCTAGAGGATAAGGCACATAAGGCTTGTATGTATTAGGGTTAGGTTCGCCCTTAGCTTGTTCTTTCTCATCCTCCGAATCACTGTTGTGCTTTACGATAATTGGTGTTTCTTCATTAATCGGGCCTCGCTGGATTAGATAATCCTTGTAAGTCTTTGCCACTCCGAAGGCTCAATATCGCTAATGTCGTTTCCACAACCTCCTCATCGACATGGACATGGTTCAAGTTATGCATCTGGCTTGATGATGTCCCTTGATTTCTCGGGTTGGCTGTGGCCTGCAATGGTAATTGGTTAGAAAAAGAGACTTGCTTACCCTTCTTATTATTAACTATCGGTGGGATGTTCATCTTCATGAATTCATGTATCTCGTTCATGCGTGAATTCATCCAAGTCATGTGCTCCATTAGTTGTGAGATTTCTCTGAGGATTGGATCTGATGTCAATGTGGTCTGGCGTGGGACTTGCTTGTAAGCTTGTGGTTGCATCTGCGAGATGAACGATGTCTATATTTGATTTGCGTAGGGTTGTTGATGTTTTTACTGACCGTTGTATGATGGAGGATATGTTTGATCATTGTTCCTCCTAAATCTTGCATGCTGCGAAGGATTGTTATTGAAAACATGAGTATTATAATAATTCAAGTATGGATGATGCCGGACTGAGGGATGAGTTCGGCCTAACGCTAGGTTACTAATGGGGGGGAACTAGGGAAAGGATGGCCTACGGTATCTAAATGATGTGATGATGCCTAGGAACTCCTCAAGCAGCCAACCTCCTGGCACGTCGTCACAGGGTTCTTGGGATGCTCCGAGTAGGAGGGGTCAGGAGTCCTCCCGGGCTAGTCGATGCAGGGGAGAGGGTGACCTCGAGTTGTCGGTGGGAGCTCGATCGTCAACCGGCGGCCGGGTCCACGATCCCAATCCCGTAACCGACGATCACTCGACCTACCTAGGCCCGAGGGCGGTGGAGACAGATGCGGGAAGTACTGAAAGAAATATTGCACTTCAAAATAAAGGGAGGGAATGCGTGCCTAACCTGCGGGGCGCGAGCCCGATCGGTCGGGGCGAGGGGGAGGTCGTCGAGCGCGGCAATGGTAACGGACGCTGAGGCGAGTCGGGGGGGTAGCGCAGATGGACGGTCGGCACTGGTCGGAGGTGAGGGAGATTCGCGGCGACCAGAGCAAGCCGCGACGAGTCGGCGGCAGGGGAGAAGCGGAAACAGCAGGGCGGGGCGATGGCGGAGATGTCAAGGTCGGACGCGGCGGGACGCGGGGCGGCAGGGCGCAGCAGGGCGCGGGCGAGGCGTCGGGCCGGGTTCGGTCGAACGCGGCAGCGGGCGGATCGAGGAGGAGGTGGCGGGGCCGAGCGCGGCAGGTCGCGGCGGCGGGCGGATCGCGGCCAGGGCGCGACGCAGGCGACTCGGATCGGGCGGCAAAAGGGGGAACCGGTCACATCGGGACGGGGGCGGGGCTGCTACGGGAGCGCTAGAGGGGCGGATGCAGCGGTTCGCGTCGGCGGCAACGGCGAGTCGGGTGGCGGTTGCAGCGTACGGGACGGCGGCCACGGCGGGCTGAGCGGCGGCAGCGCGGTCTGAGTCGCGGCGACGGCGGCCGGAATCGGCGACGAGCAAGCGGCGGCGGCTGGGCGGCGGCAGGGACGGATGGTGGTCTGTCACGGCGGCGACGGCGCGCGACCTTTGACGGGCGGTGGCAGCGGCGACAGGATCGGGCTGCGCCGTGGCGGCTGGCGCGGCGCGGCGGATCACTGCGGCGGCGGCGACGGCGGCTTGGAGCGGCGGCGTGGCGGCGGCGGCGACGTGGAGCGAACACAGGGCTAGGGGCAAGGAGTGGCGGCGCGGCACGATCGTGTGCGGCGGCGGCGGCGGCGGCGGCGGCACGATCGTGTGCGGCGGTGGCGGCGGCAGCGTCAGCGGTAGGACTCCCTCCCTAACCTTCCTTGAGCAGCCACTCGAGAGGAAAACTCTTCTTTTCTCAAATGACGGCTAGGGTTTGTGGGGGGTCCCTTCCCCCTCTTATAGAGCCCATGGTGGGCCAAGAGAGGAAAGGGCCCACTTGATGCCCACAACCCACACCCATGCTCATAGAAAGGGAAATAAGGTTCACAAAGGGAAAGGGCCTTAGGCTAGGGTCCCGAAACGAAGGGAACCCACCCCCAAGGCCTAAAAGAGAGAGAAGAAGATATGCAAAGGCCCGCTTAAACACGTGCGGGCTACAAAAGTGCGAAATAACGGAAAGGGTAGAACGATAAATCCCCGCGCGCGCGAGCCTGATGAAGTCTGTGGTGGCGAGATGAAGTCCTCACTTAGTGTAGTGAAAGTCGGCATCCTTCGTCTTCGCCTGTCGAGGGGGCTGGACGCACGTGGGTGTCGGCTCCTCCGGCGCCGTAGTGTCATGCCTTGGTGGCGACGGGGGTCGTACGCCACCAATGGACCCAGATAATTTGGTCGTCTCTGTTGAGTTGGCTCTATTGATGGGCCTTGTCTATACATGCCTTGCCCTTGGATTGCCATTACGAGGCAATATATTTTGACATGATCAAAGCTTGAGCAATTGGCACAAGGTGACATTTCTTGGAGTGAGACAAGCGCGAGTCCTTCAAAACCGTTGCAGATGTTGAGTCGGTCTATTAGGAGATTCTGAACTTCCGCCATTTTGTCGATTCTTTCTTGAAGCATGCATGTCTCCGCTGATTTTACATCGATCATCTGTCCTTTCAGCATCACACCTCTTTTGAATGGGTTTTTTCACGTCGTGGTGGCTATTCTCTGCCATCGTCTCGAACAGTTCCATAACTTCATCTTCATATTTTCTCATGAAGGTGCCGCCACTTGCTGCACCTAAAAGATATTTATCTTGTGAGCCTAACCCGTTAAAAAATATTTGCGCTAATTCATGGTTAGACACTCCATGGTGAGGACACTCTCCCTTGTGAGGTCTCTGAGTTGCTCCCAAGCTTCATGAAAGGTTTTACTCGTGCCTTGGGTAAACTCGCGGATGGCTTTCTAGACGGAGGTGGTTTTCCCTACGGAATAATACATTTCTAATAAATTCTTCCTCCATCTCTATCCAACTAGTGAATTCTTTTTCTAATTTTAAGAACCAATCCTTGGCTCGGTCTCTAAGTGTAGCGGGAAAAGAGTTTCATCTTCATTATGTCGGCGGGGACATTCTGAATATGATTGATTTCACATACTTGGCTAAGTTCATCTACGTGTCTATACGGGTCTTAGAAAGGTTTACCATGGAAGATAGGAAGCATACTCATAACATAGAGATCTATTCTAAAATTTGCGCCTCTATTAAGGGCTCCGTGAATTCGAGTGACAGGTCTTTGGAAGACGGGCGTGTCGTAGTCACTAAGGCAGTTCCTTCCATTTCTCGCGTCGTTCCGGGCCATTTCTATGGGTTCTATGGTGGAAGATGTCTCTTTAGTGTCAGGGGATTGCAAAGATCGTTCAACGAGATCTACGTGTCAAAGATTATTCCATATTCTCTAAGTGTTATGTCGTCTCATGGAAGGGTGGAGCGGATATTTAGATGAATATAAATAATAATTACTTATAAATTATCATATAATAACATCGATCGTACTGACTAATTGAGACAGTATAATAACACACGATCAAGAGTCAAAATAAAGTCCAAACTTACCAATCTCAAGATTAAATCACGAATTAAGGGGTATAATGGTAAATAAGGGTTGAATCCACAGGGAATTAGGGAAAATTTGAAAGATCTCTTCGAATTTGATCAAATCGGACAATGAAATGGCGATAGAAATTATGCAATTTGATATTTTAAGAAAGAGGACTCGAAGACAAATCCACGGAATAAAAAATAACTGAATTTGGATTTGATTTTGCGGAGAAATCATCAAATGAAAAGAGGTGAAATTTCTAAAAAATAAAAATCACGAAAACCGAAATTTAGAAAAAATTTCACTCAAATTATGATTCTAATATGAAATCTAAGGCTATACAAAGATAGATTAAGATGAAACACGATCCCTAACCCACAATTGCACTCGAATTAATCCAATTAATCACCGGAATGAAGGCTATTCATCAAAATTTAGAAAAAACGCGATCGGGGAGTTCAAGCGTTGATTTCTTCCTCGTCGATCGTCGAAATCTCACTGTCAAACACTCTATGGACGCGGAAATGAGTCTAGAAACGATTGGGAACAAGAGATTCAAGAGATTAGGTATCTAAACAGTTCGATTTACTTGAATTGCTTTCGAATACTTTACATCGTCAAAGAACATCTCAATTTATAGGCTAACTTGGGCGTAATTGTCTGATCTTCATTTAATCCACGATCAACAGCTCTGATAAAACTCATTGGATGCAAATCGTTACCGCTAAGTTGTGGCCATTGGATCTTCGATCGACTGTTAAAATAAAGCCACATCGCATGCATTATAAAACGCATCAAACGTTCGCCGCTGGATTGAGAGTTTACGTTTTAGATGCGTTTCCGTCGGTTTAATCACAACCGTTATAATTCCTTTGATTAACGGCTACGATTAAACCATTTAGAAAATGATTCACTGACGAATCAGTATGTGCCACGTACCCCCACGCTTAAGTGACGATCGACGATTACGATTTAATTGTGTGATGAGACGTCCCACGATGCGCCACGTCACATCCCCCTTGTGATCATCGATCGCAATCAATTGAATGCTCTAGATTGCGCCACGTCACTTGTGTGCTAGTAAGAATTCAAAAAATTGATTTTATATTATAAAAATCAATTTTTAATTCCAAAAAATCCTAAAATATTCATGAGATGTCATTCACTTAGAAAACATGTTCTAAATGCCTTCCGAAGATGAAATTCATTTGTTTTTTTTTCTATTTTTTATTTATTTCAAGGTCTTAATAAATCATTTTGATTTTTCTCTTTTTTTATTTCAATTTTCTGATTTCCTGATTTCAGATTTCAAGTTTAGTTTAGGACTTCATCTGATTTCAGTTAGTTTGAAATCGATTTCAGACCTAATTAATATCTTAAAATCTGCCTTCACAAAATCCATTTTTAAATTCTTTCTTGAATCCACTTTGAAATCTACTTTAATAGTACTCAAACAGATTAAAAGACAGAGAGAGTATGATTCAAACTCAATTTTCATCGTAGCAACCATCAAAAATCATGCTACGATCCTTCGCATTCACACCTTCACTGTCTCCATGACTTTGAATCAACGATTTCTCGAGTATCTGATTCCTATAGATCCTACGAAGAAGAACTCCGGGTCGCCGTTCCTTCTTTCTTGCTCCTTCCTCGCGCCGTCGGGGAGCTCAACCATGACCCCGGGTTTCCGGTTCGGGGGAAATGGGAAGGCGTTGACCGGCTGAAACCCCCGGAACGGAGGAGCGTTGGCCCTGGACCCTGATAGCGGGCCTCCAAAGAGACGCGACGGCGGCGGCGGCGGAGGAACGATCCTGACCGCCTCAATGCCGTGGAGCAGACCCACGAACTCTTCCATCCGCTCCCGGAGCACTCGCACCATCATCCTCGTGAAGAGGCGCCCTGTCAGCGTGCTTTGGGGCCCGGCCTGGTGCCGCGTCACCTCTCCGGCAGTAGTCACCTTCAAATTCTTGCAAGTCCTAATCAGCCCGGCGGATGCTTCCCCGCAGGACTCCGCCACGGTCTTCAAGTCCACGATTCTCCCCAGAAAGCGCCCCGCTAATCTTGCGAACTCCCCCAGACTCTCCGGCAGAGGCGCCCACGTCAGTAAACTAACCAGATAAGCCGCGTCGTAGAGCCCATGGAAGGTCACCCACAGGGGCTTCGACTCCGCACCTCTGCCCGTCCAGTCCAGCCTCCGCCGCAGCTCCCCGAAGAAGACCGCCGCCGGGACCCCGTCTCTTCTTGACTTTTCGAAGTTCATCCCGTTTGTCTGCAGCAGCGCCACCGAGGGTTCCCACCGCAGATCGGACGGCGACGAAAGGTCAAAATCTTTAAAGTTGACCTGCCAATTTCGCCGCCACCCGTCGTGGCAGAAGACGGAGAAGCCCACTTGGAGAATCTTCAGGGAGTCAACGTTGCGGCGGACGTCGCGGTACAGTTCGCGGGGGGTGGCATGAGCAGGCGTGAAGTGGAGGAAACCGGGGAACTCCGTATCCAGCACGGCGTAGCGAGCCGTGTCGAGAGCTCTCACGATTAGAGGCAACTCCTCCCACAGATTGCTCGCCCAAACCTGTTGCACCGGAAGCCTCGCCATCTCTCTCCTTCTCTTTCTTGCTTTCTCAAGTCCTCTCTTCTCCGTTGCGCTCTTCTGTGGTCCGGGTAGCCTCCTCTTATAACTGAAACGAACGCGCCTACTAGTTTTTCGGAGCTGGCGGGATATCCGCGACATTTGACTCTGCCGTTGCAGATGACGGATTAGCAGGCTATTTTCACGCTTACTGGCAGCACGTCTCAATATGTTAACCACTTGGCCAAAAAAGTAATTTGTAAAAAGGTTTTTCTCTTTTTTTTCCCTGGGATATAATCAAACATTCGAGAAAGACGTTCATCGGGCTCATTCCGTTGCGACGAGAATCGCGCCACCTCCAACCACATCCCATCTCTCTCTCTCTCTCTCTCTCTCTCTCAATCAATAAGGCAATCCACCTATTTGTATATCTCTCCTTCCCGGGTGCTCTCTTTTTCGGGAAATTCAGAAAATCTTTGCTGAAATCTGAAGAGAAGTCAATAATTATTTAAAATATTTTATTTTCGCATTGCACACTGTCTTTCTTCGCTGAGTCCGTCTGCAAAGACTCGAATGGCAGCACAGCATCGGTTTTCAAAGCGAGCGCACCTTTTTTTTTTTTTTTCTGAAACTCGTCAATGGTTCACTGCATTTTCCCTCTCGTCCCTAGACTCCTCCGGGCTCTTCCTCGTCCCGCCAACGTAATTGCCCGGCAACGGTTCTAGAGCCTCCGAAGGTCGCTGAAGTCTAGAAGAACCATGAATCTTCTTCTGCTACTCTACAAGAACCATCAAGCAAGGAGTAGGCGGAAGGGAGGGAAGTCGGGGCGAGTGATCTAAGAGTCTCCCAAGAAGGATTTCGGTGGGGAGCTGACTCGGCAGTTTCGTCGGCTACATGTTGGGCACTAAAGGCCAGGCCCACATTAATTAACCATATACTCCAACCGCCAACAACGGTCGGTAACTAACATCTATGTAAGGCCCATGAATGTACCCATTAACGTATTCAGTTATCACTCTTTCTCTTTCAGTATCCCCTTCTACCTTCCTCTCTCTTATTTTACATGCTATCAGAGCCTTCATCTCTGCAAAAGAATCCCCGGATGGGTAAAAGCTTCTCAAAACACGACCTCATGAAGTGCTAAATCAACCGGCTCGCTCCCGTCGCTGCCTCTCAAGCTCCCCTGCTCTGGACAACGCAGCTATTTCCCTATCCCAAAAACCAAAATCTTTTGGCTCATATCGAGAAACCATTGCCTGCAACACGCGCTCGTAACGCCCACGGTATTGCTAGCCCAAAATCCGGCATATACTGAACGGGAGCTGCTAAATTCTCAGGTCTTACCCTCCCTCGCCTGCTCTCTTGATGAATATGCACTAAAGGCGGTGGCAGGAAAAAAACCACCACGAAGGCCGCGTGGGACGCGTTCGTCGAGTCAAAGCCTCCGCCAAATCTTGACTTCACAGCACACAAAAAGATCAAATGTCTGGCCCTAACTACATAGCATTCTCCATCAGTATCACTACAAGATTAGACGGAGTAACATTCGAAGATGTTATCGCCCATCTATATGCCACTCAGAATCTCATCTCACGTCACTCAAAACTAACTCCCAACCCCATTGATTCGCTCGCTCGCTCCCTCCGCCAATCCAGGTTATGAGAATTACTCTAATGGAAATCATGACTTTCAACGAGGTGGGCGTACTTTTCGCAAGATCCTCGAGCGCAGGCTCAAGGACGCGTCCTCATCAGAAACATGCATGCGCAACTTGGACATCCCTCACTACGACTTCTCCAGTCCATCATTGACACCTCCATTCTGCACCATTTCTTTGCCATTCATGCAGAATTTCGAAAGCTCATCAATTTAGCCTTTCTTCATCCTCCCACGAGACTATTCATGTCTTAGAATTTATACTGTCGGATTCGTGGCGACCATCCTCTGTTGTGTCTAACTTCAGTTTTAACTTACATGTGGTATTTATTGACAATTTTACCTGCTACATGTGGCTGTAGCCGTATAATTCAAGAGTGATTTGCATGAAACTTGCATCCAATTTCAAGCTTTAGTCGAGCGACAGTACTCCGCCAAAGTTCTAGAGTATCAATTGGATTACGACGATGAGTATCAGGCTCTTCAACATCATCTCAAGCAAGCTGCAGTTCACCGCTAAATATTCCGTTCACAAAATCCTCAGTAGAACGGCATCGCGAAGCCAGAAAAACCACGTAATCCAAATGGCCCTTACACTCGTGTCGAATACTCATATGCCACCAAGGTATTGGGATGAAGTAGTCGCCATGGCAGTCCACCTGATTAATCAGCTGCCAGCACCCATTTTGTAGGGTAAATGTCCTTGAACTTCGTGATTTCAACGTGAACCCGACTCTCACAGTCTTCGGGAATTCAGCTGCCTCGACGGCCCAAGTTTTCTGCCTGCATGCATCCAACAAGCTTTTAGCCCAGTCCAAAGCACGTGTATTTTTAAGCAACAGCTCTGCTCGCAAAGGATATCGCCGCCAGCGCGTGACTGAAGGCAAGATATCTATATATCAAGCAATGTCAGATTTTTTTTAAACCCGTTTTCTTCAAAACCTTACCTCTTTCCGATCTTGCTGCTGCCACCCTAGATCACCTCACTCAATCTATATTGGCATTGTTGTCCCCATCTTTGATGCCCACGATCTTATCCCATGCCATGGCATCCTGCATGCCACTAGGTGCACGCAGGCACTGCCATGGCATCATGTCACCTCCAGCACGTGAGCGCGATTAAATCGTATTTTCTGCTAATTATAAATGAAATAATTCAGAAAATTTTCATGAAAAACCCCTTAAAATAAAAAAAAATTATATCTCTTAAAATATAACTTCTTTTTAATCTTAATCTTTTAAATTCAATCAGAAATTAAATACTCTGCATTCTATGAATTTTAATTTAAAAATTAGCAAGAAACTAAAATATTTAGGTCCGAAATTCACTAAATTTACTCAAAAAGTAAAAGTAGACAACTTCAAAGTTTCTTTAAAAGAAAATTTTCTCTTATTATTTTCACGTAAATTTTAAAATCTCAAATAAAATGAGACAAATTTAAGAAAATATTAGAGTTTGAAGATTCAAATCATGAATGGTGCAAAATTAGCTTTTAAAAATAATACATTGTGAGAGTTTTGATATAATTATATAGAATGATTTAAATGGATTCAAAATATAATAATATGCATAAAAAACGTACGAAATATACCTTAAATGCACTAATAGTCATGTCATTATAAATACATATTACATGCTATCACTATTCCTACTCGGGGGTAAGACATCTCCAAGCACATGGCATCAAAGGCTTCTGCACCCACACTTTAGAATTTTTCAACAAATGATTTCCAAGTATTGGCCTTCCAATGGCTCATCATCCCAAATCATAAATATTCAATTTATGTGTATGTTCAAAGAGTCACAAACTCCCTTTTTCACCCACCTCAAACGCCTCACCTCTCCCTCTTGATCTCACGCACTCTGACCTATGGGATCTTGCTCTTGTGAACTTTTTTTTTTTAATTGTTATGTAATCTTTCATGATGATCATATCAAATACACATGGATGTGTCCTCTCAAGAGAAACAACAAGCTGGTTCATTTATCGTTCACTCTAAGCCCACCTTCCATGGTTAAGTATCACTCATTGCCTCTCATGTCCTCATACCCCTAAGTAGAATGGAGTGGCAAAACAAAAATATTGCCACATCATTGAAATAGCTCTTTTATTACCTAATCAACCACATCACCCGTCCAAATTCTGTGATAAAGGCCATCACGACTGATACATACCTCATTAAATGGACAAGACTTAACCATAACGATTTGCACTCATGCGTTTAATCTGGACTGTTGATCGAAGATTAAACGCTCCATCAGACGGTTACGCTCAAATCGGCTATAAATTGAGATGTTCTTCGACATTTTCATGTATTATTGGATGATTCATTCAACTAATCTATCGAAACACCTCCATCCTTCAATCTCTTGCTTCTACTCACTTCTATACTCATTTCCGCGTCCACACAGTGATTGAAAATTGAGATTTCGTCGACCAATTAGGGAGAATTCGCCTCTTGAACACCGAAGATAGTTTTCATAATCGCAGAACGAAAAGCCTTGAATTCGGCTATTAATTGGATCATTTTGATCGCTATCTCGGGTTAGATTACATGTTTTCCTTCTAATCTTTTATCATGTATCATCAATTTCTAATTTAGGATCATAATTTAGTTTAATTTCAGTCTTAATTTTAGTAATTTTGTGATTTAATTTTCAAAAAAATCTTCTCTATTCAATCTTCAATTTCTCTGTGAAATCAAAGTCAAATACATTGATTTTTGATTCCGTGGATTCGTCTTCAAGTTATCTTTCCAATTCTATCATTTTCCCTAATTTCTCACCTCAACTCATCCCTCGATTTGATGAAATTCCAAAAGATCTCTCAAAAATCCCTTATTTCCCTATGGATTTTTGAGAGATCCATAATACCTTATTTACCATAATACCCCTCAATTCAAATTAATTTCATAAAATTAGTAAGTTTGGCTTTATTTATGGCACAAATTGGTTCGCAATTAACGACCGTATCGATTCGTTCTGTCACATGCTATCAATATGCCTACTCTGGGGTAAGACATCTCCAAGCACATGGCATCAAAGGCTTCTACACCCACACTTTAGAATTTTTCAACAAATGATTGCCAAGTATTGGCCTCCCAATGGCTCATCATCGCAAATCATAAATATTCAATTTATCTGTATGTTTGACGGGTCACAAACTCCCTTTTTCACCCTCCTCAAATGCCCCACCTCTCCCTCTTGATCTCATACACTCTGACCTATGGGATCCTGCTCTTGTGAACTTTTATTTTTGTTTTTTTAATTATTATGTAATCTTTCTCGATGATCATATCAAATACACATGGATGTGTCCTCTTAAGAGAAAGAGCAAGCTGGTTCATTTATCATTCACTCTAAGCCCACCTTCCATGGTTGAGTATCACTCATCGCCTCTCGTGTCCTCATACCCCTAAGTAGAATGGAGTGGCAAAACAAAAACATTGCCACATCATTGAAATAGCTCTTTTATTACTTAATCAACCACATCACCCGTCCAAATTCTTTGATAAAGCCATCACGACAGATACATACCTCATCAATTGCATGTCGACACCTCTTCTATAGGGGAAATCACCTTATCAAGCACTCTTCAATTCTTCTCTAAATTACTCCTTAATGTGCACTTTTGGCTGCCTATGATACCCCAATCTACGTGTCGAAACTAGGCAGAAACTCTCTCCATGGTCCACACAGTGTGTGTTCTTGGGATAGTACATGTCTCATTAAGGGTATTGGTGCATGTTGATGAACTAAAACTCGGTTTGATTTTATCGTTTTTGTGTGTTCTAATTCATGCAATACATTTATAATAGCTCACTTAGGACAATAGTAAGCAAGGGTTGATCCTCAGGGAATCTAGGTAATGAGGGTTGAGACGAAAGTAGAAGAAGGGATTAATTCCTATAGTGGAGAATATAAGAAGTTAGAAGAGGAATTTTTTAGAGATAGTAGATGTAATTGGTTAGATTATGTTTATGTAGTTCTAATTAGAGGAGAAGAGATGAGAATTAGAAGGGTAGAGATTGATGGAAGGTGAAGAAAGTGATGAAGGGGAAAAAAGAGATGAATGAAATGGTTTGGGTATGATTTGTGGCAACAAATGCAATAACCTACGACTAAAATAGAAGAAAAGGTCCTACATTATCCATGGAAAAGGCTTACAAGAGAATCCCTCCTCAGAAATCTTCCCACAAACCCCGTGTTGGTGCCAATCCTAGGCCGGGTGGTGCTTGATTCGCTACGACGTCGATCTCCTCTTGTTCTCCTTCTCCAGAAACAAACTCGAGCATCCGATAATGCCTAGCTTGGGCCTAAGCTTCTCCCCCTTTCCGGCTGGTGACCTGGTGTCAAGAGAGAGCCAAAAGACAAGAGAATTCGGAGTGGAGGAGGAGAACTTTTAGGAGTTAGGGCTTCCTCCCAATCCGACGGTTGAGATTGATTTTCGGGAACTTCGGGAGTCCGATGGAAAGTTCAACCGTGCCGATGGGAAGAGCACGGTGAGATTAACCTGTCGCCAAAATTTCAGCCCAATCGGACGGCTAGATCATGAGATATCAAACCCTTCTTTTTCGAGTATTTTCTAGCCGTCTGATCGGATGATCTCCTGCGTCAGCGGTCCTACGTCATCAAACTCCCGAGATCGCGCCATGTCACTGCATAGCCAACCGCTGGATTTCCTCCATGTCACCTGCATAAGTAAGTGACAAAAGGACAAAATAGGCAGGTGAGTCACGCTTCTCCCTTTGCGCGAATAAGAGAGCGCCACGTCGCTCTCTTATTCTCACTTCGTGGTCAAAAAAGACGGCGCCCTCGCCTGCGCAGGTAAGTAAAAATTAAATAATATTTTAATAAGAAGAACAATCCGACGAGAGGAATTTGTGGCGAATACTTTTGCCGCAGATTCCTCACTGAGCGCCAATAAGAGAGCGCCACGTCGCTCTCTTATTAGGCGTAAGGAGAAAACAACGAAAAAGAGGAAGAAACGACAAAACGTAGGTAAACAAAACGACAAGAGAAAGGCGCTAAACGACGAAATAAAAAACGGTAATATAAAACGACAAAACACGAATAAAACAAAACGATGAAAAACAACGAATTTGAGACAAAACGACAAAAGAGATGAAATTCTCTTACGATCTGCGGCGAATGAGTTAGCCGCAGACTCCTTTCTTCGCACGAATAAGAGAGCACCACGTCGCTCTCTTATTTTGCCTAGAGTCAACGAAGACGGCTGCCGTCCACGTCATCTGCACGGTGAGTAAACGTCAAACAAATTAACAGTTATAGTAATAATAAAATAATAATAAAACTAACTAAAAATGCCACTACCAGATTGTGACACGTGTCGCAATCTGGTGGCTTCTACCTGACTTACCCTGTAGTTCCAAAAATTGTAGATATGCCCTTGACTCTCATAAATAGGCAAGAAATAGTTAGAGTAATTAAACATATGCCCTCAAGATGCCCTAAAATTCATTTAAATCATTTCTAAAATTCTAAAAGATATATTTTGCTTTCAAAATTCATTTCCTTGTCAGTTTATAATCTGAGAGAGATATTTAAATATTATAAAATCCAAGAAATACCATAAAAGCATAATGAAACAAAATTAAGCAATTTAATTATAATAACACATAAATATATTCCTTTTAAGCCAAATGTTCATGAAAATTCAGAGTTAAAGGTCATAGATTTATGTGTTATCACATGTGACTAATTATAGGTAAGCTAATCATCTTGCAGGATTTCATTTTTTACGAGCTATCTTTCCATTTCCCAACTCAAGTTCACTTCCACCCTCTTCTTGTTGGTATCAAGCCTCTAACATTCTTGACCCCCCACCTACCACTTGAACTATGGGCCTATGCTTGTGGTTCATACTAATAACTCAAGTGAGCTACCATTGATCCAAATCAATCCCACTTATCCCTCAATAACACGCAGAAGACGATCTATCAATCTTTTGGTCCGCTATACCCATTGAGCCCACCCAAATGTACTCTTGTTTGCACCACTGAACCCTAATCAATCTTCCATTGCTACCTAACCAGCCTAATCTCCCACTTCATCCTTAACTCCCAACAAGGCTTCTCCATTGTCATCATTTCATTAAGCGGACCCATTTCCCTGCTCTTGAGCACTTCTTCTCCAAACATGCCCTCGACACTACAATTGTCTCCCCTCCCATGCGCTGTTCTCTTTCGGGTATCAAGGGCGCCCATTGAATCTGTGCGGCTTCCAACTATCTACTCCCCTACTATTTTACCAACAATTGACTAGCCCCCTAAACCCTCTTCAATTCAAGCTGCCCCAAGCCCATCCTGTTTGGCATGCCACCATGGCCACTGAATTTTTAGTGCTCTGATAACACACAATATTATGATTTTAAACTCTGCATATCACATGAATACCTAGCTTAAAAAAGAACATATTTGTGTGTTATCATGATTAAATTGCTTAAATTTGCCTTCAATACGATTCAGTGATAATTCCTAATTTTTGCTATAATGGTACAAATCTTTTAGATTATAAAGTCTCACAGGAATGAGTCTCTCAAGGCAAAAGACATTTATTTGGAATTTATATGGGGTTTAAATGAATTTTGGAGTATTATTTTAATATATCTCTAATTATCTTAAGGTTTTTATGTATATTTATCACTAAGAGGAGCATAAGTGCAATTTCGGATCCTCAAAGGTAAGTCAGACAGCCGCCACCAGATCTCGACACGTCTACTAAGTGTTAATCTTTTTATTATTATTATTATTTGCTGATGTACCCATGCAGATGACGTGGATGGCGCCGTCATCTTTGACGTCAAGGAGGAAGGAGAGAGAGCAATATGGCGCTCTCTCATTCGTCGCAAATAGTCCTCCTTTTGTCGTTTCCGTTTCATTTTGTCGTTTACTTCTTATTTAAGCTTTTTGTCATTTGGAAACATTATTGTTTCGTCGTTTTGTTCTAACTTCCCGTTTGTCGTTTTCTTGTTTCCATTTCGTCCTTTTCTTGTTTTCGTCTTGTCGTTTTGCATCTAAAGCTAAGAAGAGAGCCACGCGGCGCGCTCTTATTTGCACTTAAAGGAGAAACCTGCGGCAAAATTCATTGCCTCAGATTCCTCTCACTTAGCGATTTACGAGATTAAAATACTATTGTTATTTTACTTCCTGCGTAGGTAATACAAAGTTCCTCTCGCGCGCCATCATGGTTGACCGCGAAAGGAATAAGAGAGCGACGTGGCGCTCTCTTATTCGCGCGAAGAAGAAACTTTTGTTTTACCGATTATTTTTTTGTTTTGTCGAATCGCCTCTTTGTCAATTTAAGTTTCGAACCTATGCAGGTGACGTGGTGATTTCCAACTCGCGCGTTTAAATCGAGCGGGGCACTCTCTTATTCGCATTTCTCGGAACTAATTTATCTTTTGTTTCTTTTGTCGTTTAGTCACTAACCTGTGCTCTTGACGTGGCGAGCATCAAACGATCGGCTTTCAGGTGACGTGGCACGATCGCGTGGACTCACTGGTTAAAGATAATATCAAAAATATTAGACCATCAGATCGACAACTAGGAATGCTCCAACTTGGAGGGCTGATATCTTTTGATTCAGCTCGTCCGATTGAGCTGAATTTTTTATGGGATACTAACCTCGACGTGCTCTTTCCATCTGCACGGTCGGATTTTCCGTTGGACTCCTAGAAACACCGGAAATTGATCTTGTCCATCAGATTATTGGAAACCCTAACTCCTAAAAGCACTCCTCCTTCCATTCTGAATTTCTTGTTTTTTTCCTGCTCTTGACACCAGGTCACCAGCAGGAAAAGGGGAGACGCTTAGGCCCAAGCTAGGCATCATCGGAAGCCTGAGTTTGTTCTGGAAAAGGAGAACAAGAGAAGATCGACGTCGTAGCGAATCAAACGCCACTCGGCCTAGGATTGGCACCAACACGGGGTTAGTGTGAAGATTCTGATGAGGGATTCTCTTTGTAAGCCTTTTCCATGGATAATGTAGTTCCTTTTATTCTACTAAATCAGTGGTCATTTCATTTGTCTTCATAAATCCTACCCAAATCTTCATTTTCTCTTCATACTACTATACCTCTTCTCTCTCCCATCGCTCATTTTCTCCACCTTCAATCAATCTCTACCCTTCTAATTCTCATCTCTTCTCCTCTAATTAGAGCTACAGTAACATAATTTAACCAATTACATCCACTATCTCTATCAAATTCCTCTTCTAACTTTTAATATTCTCCACTATAGGAATTCATCCCTTCTTCTACTTTCGTCTCAACCCTCATTACCTAGATTCCCTAAGGATAGACCCTTGCTTATTACTGTCCTAAGTGAGGTATTATAAATGTATTGCATGAATTAGAACACACAACAACGATATAAACAAACCAAGTTTTAGTTCATCAATTGGCTCCGTTGCCGAGGAATCAAGGTGACATTGAGGTTAGTGACTTCTCTTTTCCTTCTTTTCGAATATTTTCTCATCATCTCCGTATAAGATTATTTAAGGAGAAAATAGGAGATAAGAGATACAATCTGTAGGAGATCTGAATTCAGTATATACAAGGAACTAGATCAAGGAAACCTAAGTTGATTGATCTCAACTCAATAGGAAGATCTTCGAATTCTAAGGAGAGTAATAGCCAAGTTGAGGAAGTCTTTGAGGAAATGGATCAAAATCAAAACCAAGATAATCGAAATGATAACCAGAGGGAAGAAATAAAGAAATACAAAGAACATTACACTCCTATAGGAAGCGATGGCTTCACTAAGATCACGATGAATTTAGGAGATAATGTCAACTTCAAGATAGATGTTTCCTTCTTAAATGCCCTACCTTCATATCATGGCCTTCCTCATGAGAATCCTTATACCTTTTTAGAAGAGTTGATAGGTGGATGCTCTCTTTACCATATTCCGGGAGTTTCTCAAGATGTATTGAAGATGAGAATCTTTCCTGAAACTTCGAGAGATAGAGCTAGAGAGTGGAATAGGAATTTAGGCAAGAAATTCGAGAGTTGGAATGAAATAGAGGAGTGTTTTATGAAGAAATTTTATACTCCGGGTAGAACTAACCAAGTGAGACAAGAGATATAAGGATTTAAACAAGGGGATTATGAATCATTTTACGATGCATGGGAGAGATTTAGATCTTCAGCTAGAAAATGTCCTCATCATGGATTTAGTACTTGGCATTTGATAAATATCTTTTATAATGGATTAAATGAGAGTTCTAGTAATAGAGTAGATTATTCATGTGGAGGATCAATCATGGAAAAATATGATGATGAAATTGAAGAGATCATGGAAAAAATAGCTGAAACCGATAGCTATCGTTTGAGCCTAAATCATAATGGTAGGAGTGTAGAACCCAAGAGAGGTGGAGTGATCGATGTTCATGGTAAGGAAGCGGAAATCAAGATAGAAAGGAATGAGCATAGAATAGGAAAAATAGAAACTAATATTGAGAAATTAACCAACTAATATTGAGAAACTAATACTTTCGTTGTAAATATTTCTGAATTTTGTTGCTATCTTTGCATACCATAACTAACATTACACAAGGAACTCCACCATCACCTCTTAGGCGGAGTAATTAGGTCACTTATGTTGTGGGCCCTATACCTGAAACATCTATTTTTTAACTCAATTTTGGTATTTTCACTGCTTTTGACTTCAAGGGAAACCTCCTACAAGTGTGAGGGTTTTGTTTGCTAGATACTAAGTTTTTGGATTGTTGGGATTTCATAATTAGCCTTTTAATCACTGGTTTTCTAGTTTGTAGGAAATTTACATCTCATGCACTTCATTCCATTCCCCTCCCACATTGATCCAATAGAAAACACATGTGATTGCCCATCAATAAAGGTGATAAAGACAAGTTTACTAGTAGAATTGAGCATGATCTGATATGCACATTCTCACGATCGAATTGCCAATCATTTGATCAAGATCGTCACCATTTAAATTGCATGAAAAAATAAAAAGACAAAGGTACCAGAACGGGACCAGGCTCCAGGATGAGGGAGCCTCTCTCTCTCTCTCTCTCTCTCTCTCTCTCTCAGCAATGCCAGCAACCAATTACTTAGAAAAACTCCTATAAGCCCAGTGGCGAATATGTTCATGAGATCTTTCCATTGTGTTTTTTTCCAATGGTAGATTTAGAGATTCTTTGCAAAAGGTTGGCTGACTGTATAATGAAAAACCCTAGTTTTCTCACAAGGATCTTAAAAGCAAAGTCAGTTAATGCTAAGAATTTATAATAACCCAGTTACCTCAATGGTGGTCATCTCTATATCTCTCTCACACGCACTTCCCCTCCCTCTCAATAATGATTCAGGGATTCTTTTTGAGCCACCAAAATGGTTGATGAACCTGGCCCTTTTCAGATCTCTCTACATTCTTCCAATTTCTTCAAGGATATCATCAGAAACCCCATGTTCTCTCCATCCAGCCAATCTCGCCGAGAAATCCTTCCACATCACATTTGTCTCCCCTCCATCCTTGGGCCAATCTAGATTTTGGAGTAGCTCCCTCACACACCTCAGCAAGTAAGAAGCCGTCTTGCTTTTTATTAGTCTAGCAAAAGATTTCCCTTCGTCTTCTTGGTCAAATGCCGAAGCACAAATCTCTTCAATATAGTCGAAAAGACTGAAAACAAGTGTAGCCCCTTTCAATGGCGAGATCTCTGTAGAAATGATTTCTCCCGTTGCAGCATAGTTAAGCAACAGGATACATTCCATCTCCTCCAAAAGGATAGAGTGAGAAATCAGTATCCCTAAGGGAACTCTCCTAAACAGTATACTTGACTTTTGGTCAATGATTTCCATTGTTCTCATCTCTCTCTTCGACAGCCCAAATGAAATATAAAACTCTTCATGGCATTTATCAAATTTCTTTAACCATATTGCAATCCTTGAACCTTCGATGTCTGATGTGGATGTCTTCCTTTTCTTGATTCTTGAATTTGATGAACTCGTCATCATCGTCATCCAGGATTTCGATGTTTCATCCAACAGAATAGAGCATCGATTGAAACTTTCTTCCTTAAATGGGTGGCTAAGAACTAATGCTAGATATTTGGAAGCAGCTTCATGAATCAGGGCTACCTCGTTTACCAATCTGAACTTGCTGTGAATCTTATCTCCCATAAAGGTTAGAGCAGCAGCCAAGTAAAACCAACCAGGGAAAGTCATCAACATGGCCCTTCAAAAAACATTGAATAAGGTTAGAATTATAGACCAATGAAGATAAAAGAGGAAAGATTCGTTTGTACCACACGGCATTGCAGTCTATTCTTGGAATTGAAATGTCAGCACTTTTCATAATCAGTTCGACTAAATTGAGGAGACCCTCGCAGGAAACGGGTTTGGTCAATGCAGAGACAAGCTCTGTATGTGAACTAGGGAAATATGCATGAGGAAATGGGAGCTTCAGACAAAGTTCCAGTGAGAGGCCCCACCACATTGGCCTTGAGAGCATATCTAGTAAAGATGAGACCAGTGCAGTTTGGAGGAGCATTATTGAAGCCAGTCCTCTGATTAAGAAAGAAGAAACTTCCTATAATTAGATTTCGATAAACTGAAGTAGAAAAATAATGAGTCTTGAATAAGATTGATGATTAAATTAGATTGCATGAAATATATCAAATTTAGGCATTTAATCAAGAAGAAAATTCTTGTTGTGAGATTTCAATCCATTAGAGTAAAAAAAGCAAGGATCCTAGATAAGCTAAAAATATTAGGACACAATCAACACGAAAAGACCAAATTCGGCATATGATTAAGAAGAAATTTCATTCAAAAAAGCAATCCATCGAAATGGAAAATAAGGATTTCTCTGGGCCACCAGTCAAATTCTACCTAGAGCACATGGAGAAGGTAGGTCCAACAACAGCATAGCAGTCAAATGGATGGGGCATTAGAAAAAAAAAGGATATCTGTATTTTGGATGGTGGCGATGACTTGGCAAATAAGAATTAGGGTTATGTCACCAGACAGAAGCTCTCTCTATGAAAAATGGGGCAGAGGGTAACTCAGCACATCAAGAACCAATAGAGTCTAAGATAGAACGCACAACATAGAAGCCACCAAGAAATAGCAATACTGTGGGCTCTGGCACCACTGGCTGCTCCCAAAATCAGGCATCACTCCAGCTCTGGAGTACATATTACCAGAGTCAATTCTAGTTTTTGCAGGCAAGTGCTCCTCAACTAGAATTGCAAATCAGGGAACAATAGTGCATGCGTTGAGCTGAAAGGACACATATACAGTGAGTAAGCAAGTGGAGCTACCACAAATTGGTTTGGGTGGGTGCCATGGCATTATGGAACTTTAAACCCGAGTTTTATTTAGAAGTTCAGGGAACTAAAGAGGACATGAAGTCGAAGCTAGGATGACCAAGTTGACAGTTGAAGCCCTAGTTTAACACGGCTGTACAGACAAACAAGAGCCGTTCAAGAACTTGCCAGATCTCAAGGTGTGGTTTTTCTGTTCATTTGGATGGTGTCCATCTGACTCATCATTGTAGCGCCAGTTCAAACTATAATAAACAAACACAATTGCAGTTTACCACTGGGATTCAAATATCAAGAGCACAGAAACCTTTTGTAATTGAAGTAGACACACCAGGTGTGGGAGTTGGGGCTGTTCTCATGCAGGGGCAACTACCTGTCACCTAGTTCATCAAGTTCCGGTGCCCTAGACATAGATTGCAACTAACACATGAATCGTAATTGACGGTGATCATTCTACCTTTATGTTGCCCAGCCACTCTTCACTTATACTAAGTGAAGGAAGCCCACCCATTAAACCAGGACACTTTAAATACCTGAGAAGGGAAGGTAGACAAGAAGCTTTCAGGAGATGACCCTGGCAGATTACTACCCACCACTCATTCTTAAATAAAGGTGTGATGGGAACCCTGAAGGAGCTGGGAAGCTCCATGAAGCCTGAGTATGATTGGGAAGAGACTCACTTTTCCGGGGGATTAGTCGATCCAACTTTTTCCTTTCAAGATTTCTTCTCTTTTCATTTCGTTCATCTACTACATGTACTGAATGCAAGGCTTTGATTTGACATCATTGAATCCCACATAAGTGGTTGACTTCAATTAAATTTAAAGCAAGTAAGACATTTAAAAAATGCGTGGAGTTAATTAAAAGGTACAGAGAATTAATTCATTAATGATGGGCTTACTAATTAGAATTAAGAGGCCAAGGTACTGAAGTCATCCACGCCAGAACACTCTCACTGGAATCCCATTAACTCAAAGAGACGAACAGGTTGACTTGGGTAGACTCAAACAACTGGAATCCCGTTAGAAAAAAAGAAACAGGCAAAGCCATTAATGAACTCAGGTATAATTTTATGTCAGTTTTATTTTAACCTACTGATCTAATGCTAAAGCCTTCAAGGCAAATCAAGGATCTCTTTTTTTGTCTAATTGGGGAACATGTCGGTTTAAAAAATAGGCTCTGCTACAAGTTGGGATTACCCACAGAGATTTCACTGGGCGGAGCACATAGCAGTGGACACAGACCTGAGGGCTATCTATGATGCCATTTTGTTGTGCTTACATGGTGCAGTGAGGCCAAGCGCTTGTCTGTTTATTGTACCAAGTCCATCAGTTGCCACAACTTATGGAATTAAGACATTTTGACTGGGGCAACCAACACATTTAGGATGACGCAAACTCAAATAACAAGGGTCATTGATCCAAAAGAAAAGCAGAAAGGACTTGAAAGGCATCCCGCAGTTTGGTGAAGCTCTCCAGTTGCTGGAGCTCCCACTAGGGTTAGACGCCCCATCAACTTGTCTCAGAAGTTGAATCAATATTGGAAGGAACATTAATCAGTGGATATAGCTCTTTCAACGAATTGAGCATATGCAGTGCGATCAGTACCTTGGGCACACCTTCCACAGCAGCATTCCACTCCCCAGTGGCAGTAAAGGTTGTGCTCCCCTGGACTGGCTGGCCATCGTGAGCCAGAACTCTCCTGGTGGAGTCTAGATAGTCTAACCCAACTGATCTATGGCTTATATGAGATCTAATTGTTGGACAAAAGTTGTGAGCCTATTGACAATATTTTGCTCCATCGTCACCTCTCTCCTTTGCATGCCTTTAACTTCCTCCACCATTTAAAAAGGTTTTTCTAGTTTGTGCTCATCTGCATTCTAGTTGACTGCTCATTACTTTCCTTTTCTGGGATGATTCTAGCTCAACACCGCATGTGCTGACTTGACAGCAAGTCAGGGCCAGCTGGAGGTCGCTGCAGACTGGCAGTGAGTATCCGATTAGGGGTCAAAGATAAGGTCCAGTTATCAAAACGAACAAAAAAAATGAATGATGGGGAGAGTAAAAAACCACAAATAAGAGTAGATTACTGAGAAATTCAAGAAAAAAAATCAACACTTACGTCATAAGAAACCAATTGTGCAACAAGGCCCTTGCCTTTGAGAATGCAAGGGGAGAAGTTGCCAAACATATCAAGAGAGTGTACCAATTCATGTTCTCATGAAACTCGTCCTTTAAACAAATAAATGGTCTGCCAAAGACTTCCTTTAGTAAGAATGAAATCTCATCTTTGAGAAGAGCTGGATCAAGATACCATAAAAATGATCTGCGAGGAAAATTCTAAGATATAACGATCGGCCACCATTAAATAGGAAATCATACCAAGGTAGAGTGTTCACATTCAATTAAAGAGCTATCAAAATATTCATAATCTTCACAGAGAAAATAGCTGTCTGGCAGTACCTCAAAGGAATCTCATTTCTATTCTCACGTGTCTCTTCTGGTAGTAGGGATTGTAATTCCGAAATGGACGCGCGGACGCTGACTCTTGCAATCTCATGATTCTCAAAGTACAGTGATGACATCGGAAATAGAATCTGAAAGTTAGACGCTGATACAGCTACCTTCAATACAGCACAAACAAGAGCACGAAAAAGAACTGAAAATTTTGATAAATAAAAGAACGACAACAACATAAGTAAACAACGATTTCGAACGCAGACCAATGAGGCGCAAGTAATCTTTACCATGTCCTTTCAAGATTCCTAGAACATCGACACAAGTTCGAATCAGCTTCTCATCATCCGCCAAGCGAATACAACTTCCAACTCTCAAAATTTCTGAGTTCTTCATTCCACCATCGCAGTACACAGATGAAGACAAAACCGCCACCAAACTCTTGACGAAGTAATCAATGGTGGATCCGTAAACCTTGAACATTTTAAAGTTGTCAAAACCCTAGATAAATCACCTATGAGACAAATTTTAAGCACCTCGCGCGCTCCAAAGCACATTTGAGATAGCACCGCGTCTAAAACCCTAGTGGATGACGAGGCTGATTCAGGATTCGGACTGAGGCATTTCACGAGCGAGAAAGCGGCGGCTTCGACAGCATCTTCATCGTCGGCACAACGAATAGCGATCGATAACTCTGCGAAGAGGCGATTCAGCTCCTGCAACCCTCCCATGGAACTCTGCAATTACTGTAGGAAGAGCGGGAAAAGGTTCTCGAGGCTGTAAATATTTATACGTTGCCGTCTCTGGTGTTTGAATTTCAAAGAACAATATAAAGCAGAAGGCACCGAGTACGTACGCTATAATCACGATTCTCATAATAATATCAAGTCAGATATTTTCAGGAATCAAGATAGATGCGTTGCAAGCCTTATTTTAATTGGCACATTTATTAAATTTTACCAATTATAGTGTTCACTTTATTGTTCAGAAGTTTGCATTATATCCATCAACATGTTATGCGCACCCATACAAATCTGGTGTGGGGAGGATGAAGAAGCTTAAGGGAGAAGGAAAGAGGCAAAGTTGTCAAAGAGGATGAAGAACTTGGCATGGCTCTTGATTTTCTACAACTATATCACGTCATTCCCTCCTCCTAGGTACAAGGAATTGATTAAAGAATTAATAATTAGTTACGACAAGTGAAAAAGTTATTATTGGGTATTATGCAGCTTATGAGCTAGATCATAATTCTACGTCGCATTTATATTCAATTGAAATAAAATTTATTCATTATTGTTCTTATGTGATTTTTGAGTTCAAGTCCATCAGTATATGTAATTATTAAGTGAATTATGATGAGATCATAATATAATAATCATTAGTCTTTAAACATATATTCTAAATATTTGTTATTTAAAAGATATTCGATAAGAACATTAAATTATTTTTAAAAAATAATACTATTTGAGGTGACTGAAATGACGAGTGGTTAATCATACGACTATCAGTGAGGAGGCTCTAAGGATAGATAATCAATGTTCTTTAGAGAAAGAGCGCATTGAATTGATTCATATAAAACCATGAATGATATTCAACTTAATAATCAATTTAGTTAATTAATTTCATAATTTGTATATGAGACACTAAAGACACCTTGCAAATGAATAATCGTGTTTTGATTATCACTTACAAATCACTAACTATTTCGACTATCTCCAAAACCTCATGAATTAGATACGACATGACGCCCTTGAAGGTGATGTTGGGTTCTTAAGTCAATAAGCCTTATAATTTTGATCAAACCATTGACTACAACAAAATACATTGAATCGAATATTCAAAATATTGATGCACGAAGAATAAATGATCCTATCATTTAGTATGTATGAGAAAACATACTTACATGGTTCTCTTAAAACGAGTTCTTAAAGCTATTTGAAGCGTCTAGCCTCTAGTGGTATCCACAAAATCTCTAGATAGTCAGATCTCCTCTTCAAAGCTCTTCACCAAGAGATAAAGAGAAGAAAATAGAGAATTTATGTAAGGCTTGTATGTACACATTGAGTTGTGGTCGTTTTCACCTTATTTATAGGCATTTGGTATGCAGATTTTTCATAAAAATCTTCATAATTATGTTTATATCCACCAACATCTATAGACCTTATCGATAACGTGCTAACTAAACATGAAAATACACGATTATTAATACAAATTAAGGTATAAAACATTCCATTCTAATGCATGTTATCATATTTTTTATTGTTTATCCATAATTCTATGAAAAAGTCATTATAATATCAAAATACATTAATTTAGGGTTAATTATATTGAATTAAGGATAATAATTTCATAACCCATCTTTACTTAAAATTATTATTAGTATTTAAGGTTAAATAATAAGAGAAATCATATTAACTACACTCAAATATTTTTGTAAGTTTTAAAATCTAAAAGAAATGAGTGTATTTTTGAAATAGAAATTTAATCTCTTGTTATTTATTAAATTTGACTTTTTAGAATGATAGATAATTTAATTTGTGATCAAATGAAATAAATTTGGCTTAATTTTGAGTTATATTTTGAAAGATATGAAATTTTTATTGTTAAAGCCTATCTTCTTCCCTCTCTCCTATTGGGCTGAAGCCCACTTTCTCCCTTTCTCTCTCTCCTCTCTATCTCTCCTATATATCTCTCTATCTCATGCATGTACACATCACATCAAACCCTATTTTTGTTTTTCCTCTCTCTCGTGTGCCTTTCTCTCACATGGTATCAGAGCAGTTAGGAGGAAAATTATCCTAGGGTTTGCCCTACGAAGCTGCCGCCCTCAAGCGCCGCCGCCTCGTCTTGCGACGCCGCCGCCATCAGACCGTCGCCCGCCGTCGGCCCTGCCCGACTGTCACCTTGCCTGGCCACCGCGCGCATCCTACCGCGCCCTGTTGTCACGCCTCGCCCTGCCGTCGCGCCTGACGTCACGCCCTGCTGCCATCGCTCGGCGGTCGCCTCGCCTCGCTGTCGCGCTCGACATCGTGCCGCCGCGTCTCGCCGCTCGCCCCTGCTGTCGTCGCTGCTCGCCCTGCCTCGCTGCCGCGTATCGCGTATCGCGCCTCAGCCTCTCCGCGCCCTGCCCGCGCCCTGCTGCCGCGCCCCGGTGTCATCTTGCCCTGGCGTCATCTTGCCCTGACGTCACGCCTCAGCTTCTCCGCGCCCTGCCCGCGCCATGCTGCCGCGCCCCGTCGCCCTGCCCGGCTATCGCCCTGCCTTGCCACCGCCCTGCTGCCGTAGTCATGACCTCCTGCTGTCGTCCTGCCGACACCCTGCCCGGCGATCGTCCTGCCTGGCCATCGCCCTACCGTCGTCCTGCTGTCTCCTTGCCCAGCCGGCGCCCTGCGGTCATCGCCCTGCTGCCATCGCCCGACTGTCGTCGCCCTGCCCGGCCCCCCCGTTGACCTGCCCTGCTGCGTCGACTCATATCCCATAGCCGCCGGTTCGTCTTCACAGCTGCTGATCTCTACATGGCCGAGCCTACCCCCGTGTCGTCATCTTCTGAGGTCACTCAGCCCTCTTAGCTGATGGGGTTGTCCCGGCAATCCGGGAAGCACTCTATCGTGAGTGCCTTGGCCAAGCCGGCATACGTGTTCAACGGGTCCAATTATGGGCCCTGGATGGGGCGCTTTTGTGGAGTTCCTCAACACCCATGGCCTTCGGCATCATCTGACTGATCCCTCGCCGAAGGAATCGGACCCGGAGTACTTGGAGTGGAGCAGACTGGAGTCCGCGGTATGTTCCTGGCTTATCTCCAGTGTAGCGACACAGATCATGGAGCCGCTTAGCATGACTCGTCCTGCCCGTGCCCTGTGGCTCAAGTTGGAGACGATGTAAGCCAACAAGAGCAACGTAAGCCGGACAGTTCGCCTATATGAGGAGCTATTTGCATGTCGCCAGGGAACCAGGACTCTCCAGAGCTACTATGGATCGGTCGATGCTATTTTCACTAACCTCGAGCTCTATCAGCCACTAGTCTTGGATCTTGATATACTTAGACGGTACCGCGATGAGCTCCGAGCGGGAGCGTTTCTTAGCGGATTACGTCCTGAGTTGGCCGACATGATCCGAGGACAGGTGCTTGGGGGCTCCCGGGTATTACCCACTGAGGAGATCTTTGCAGCCGCACTTCGCGTGCAGGACAGCCTGCCTACCTCCCAGACCTCGCAGCCCGTCAAGACTTCGGCACTCATCGCATTAGGTAGGGCTCCCTGGGCGTCTGGGAAGAGCACATCTTCTGGGAAGACCCGGACCTCCTATCCACCCTGCAAGTACTGCGGGAAGCCGACTCACCCGTCAGAGAAGTGCTGGAAGGAGTTCGGGAAGCCTGCTTGGGCCCTGGCTGCATCTGGAGGCAGGGCATCCTCGACTACGTCTCCTCCGGAGGGATCATCCTCGACCACTACTCCCTCGATTGCGGGAACGGTCAGCCTTACACTATCTCCCTCGGAGCTGGCCTACATTCAGGCATCACGGGCCTCCTCACTTTGTCTGACTGCAGCACCATCAGCCAGTCTTGCGGCACTGACGAGCAGCTTGGTGTCATATGCTGGAGGACAGGGATCTTCTCTAGGTACGCCGTCTATCTCAACCCCTCATATGACTTCTTGGGTTATTGACTCGGGGGCATCTTCCCATATGACTGGTTTTCCCTCTGTCCTCACTTCTTATCGGCCTGAAACCTCCATTCCTGATGTCTGTATTGCTGACGGTCGTTCATGTCCTGTTCTTGGCTCTGGCTAGTCTCGTGCCACCTCTTCCCTCCCTCTACAGCATGTCCTATATATTCCTGGATTCCCTGCCAATCTGCTGTCCATCAGTGCGATCACCAAAGCCCTTCACTGTGGTGTGTTTTTCTTTCCTCATCACTGCGTCTTCCAGGATCTCGACACGGGCCGGAAGATTGGACTGGGCCGTGAGAACGGACGAGGCATCTACGAGCTAGTGGCTGACTCTCCATCTACGGGCCTTCAAGCCCTTTTTGTACTCTTTCCTTCTTCTAGTTCCCTTCATGACTCTCTTTTGTGGCACTGTCGCTTGGGGCACCCTAGTTTTGTCAAACTTAAAGAAACTCTTCCTTGGTTACACTTATCTGAGTTTCATTGTGAGTCTTGTGAACTAGGGAAACACCATAGATCGTCATACCCATCACGCACTGGTACACCTACCCATCGCCCGTTTGACTTGGTTCACTGCGACGTTTGGGATCCGGCCCCTCATACCTCTCCTACAGGAGGCAACTACTACATGGTGTTCGTCGATGACTACACCCGGGCGAGTTGGACATATATCCTGAAGAGTCGAAAGGAGGTACTTTCTCGCGTTCAGCACTTCCTCCTTGAGATTATTACCCAGTACGAGACGATGGTCAAAATCCTCCGCACAGACAATGCACTTGAGTTCACTCAGAAGGCGATTGAGGAACTCTGTCTGGCTCATGGCATAGTTCATCAGACTACCTGCCCATATACCTCATAGCAAAACGGGGTGGCCGAGCGGAAGCATCGACACCTCCTGGATATGGTACGCACACTGCTACTGGCTATGAGGGTACCTCAGTATCTCTGGTGTGAGGCTGTTCTAACTGCTACATACCTAGTGAACCGCCTTCCATCTGCCGCACTTGGAGGAGCTATTCCCCTTCAGCGATTGACTCCTGCTGCTGACCTCTTCTCTCTACCACCGCGAGTGTTCGGCTGCACTGCCTTTGTCCAGGATCACACCCCTGGCCTCTCCAAGCTGGCTCCTCGTGCACAAAAGGGTGTGTTCGTCGACTACTCTCGGACTCAGAAGGGCTACCGTGTGTACTTTCCAGATCGGCGACAGTACATTACTTCGGCAGATGTGACCTTCCATGAGGACGTTCCCTACTTTACCTCTACTCCGTCTGGCGAGGACCTCTCCTCCCCATCCCTTCTTCCTTCGGTATCTACTACCACTGTCACTGACCTCCCTATGACTGTCCCGATTCCCTTGCCTGAGGTGTCACCACCCTCGGCATCCCTCCCGTCTGACCCATCTTCTGAGCCGGAATCTTCCTCCTCGCCGCTCTCCACTGTTCCGGCTCCTTTGTCACCACCACCTTCCCCACCGCCTCCAGTATCTGATCTTGACCTTCCCATTGCCCTTCGCAAGGGCACTCGACAGTGCACGCAATACCCTATCGCTCATCATGTCTCTCCTGCCCGCCTTTCTACTTCCTATCAGTCCCTTGCTCTTGTTGTTCTAACCGAGTCAATTCCCAAGTCGTATATTGAGGCGTTGCAGGTACCGGCGTGGAAAGCGGCGATGGATGTGGAGTATGTGGCCTTCATCCAGCGGGAGACCTGGACGCTGGTTCCTCGGCCTATTGATGCCAATGTTGTCTCCTGCAAGTGGGTGTACTCCCTCAAGTACAATCCTGATGGCTCCATCGCTCGCTACAAGGCGCGTCTCGTGGCTCGTGGCTTTTCTCAAGCCTATGGTCTTAACTATCATGAGACATTCTCGCCTGTGGCGTGCCTCAGCTCCATCCGTGTTCTCTTCTCCATTGCTCTGGATCAATCCTAGCCGCTTCATCACCTGGACGTGTCCAATGCCTTCCTTTACGGAGACCTCGATGAGCATGTATTCATGGAGCAACTGCCTGGGTACGTTGCTCAGGGGGAGTCGTATGAGGTGTGTCTCCTCAAGAAGGCTATCTACGGGCTGAAGCAAAGCCCGCGTGCGTGGTTCCACAAGTTCTCGCAGCTACTCTTCTCGTATGGCTTCGTCTCTACTGTATCTTCTCGTATGGCTTCCCGCATGGATGTGTTATCCTGGCTGTGTATGTGGATGACATCATCATCACTAGTAGTGACGACGCCGAGGTGGATGCGACCAAGGCTTATCTGGCTCAGCACTTCGTCACACGAGATCTGTCTCCCCCCAGGTACTTTCTTGGACTTGAGATCGCTTACCGTCAGGGGCAGATGTCCATTTGTCAGCGAAAGTACGTGCTAGATCTACTGGAGGAGACAGGGACGCTGGGGTGCAAGCCGGCCTCCTCACCTATGGAGCAGAATGTGGACTGGTGGGATAATGCTACCGCACTTCTTGAGGATGCAGGCATCTACCGCCGACTTGTGGGGAAATTGATCTTCCTCACCGTGATTCGCCCGGACATCTCCTATGCGGTTAGTATCTTGAGTCAGTTTATGCAGGCTCCTCGCACTATCCATCTAGAGGGTGTCTATCGGCTTCTGGCGTACCTTAAGAGAGCTCCGGGGAAGGGCCTCTTGTATCGGCGACAGGGTCATCTACACATTGAGGCCTACTCTGACTCTGGGTTCGCTGGTGACAAGGAGGATCGGAAGTCACATGGTGGTTATGCCACCTATGTTGGAGGTAACTTGGTCACATGGCGCTCTCAGAAGCAGTATATCGTGTCCCGCTCTAGCGCCGAAGCCGAGTATCGAGCCATGGCGGATACCACGGCAGAAATGCTGTGGCTACGCTCTCTTCTCACCGAGCTTGGCTTCCCGCCAGAAGGGCCTATGCAGATGTACTGCGATAACATGGCTGCTACCTTTATCACCAGTAATGCTACGTTCCATATGAGGACGAAGCATATTGAGATCGACTGCCACTTCATACGACAGTATGTCGATAATGGTACCATCTGTACCCCGCACGTCGCTTCCGCACATCAGCTGGCAGACATCTTTACTAAGGCCCTACCGGGCCCTACATATGAGACCATTGGATCCAAGCTGGGCATGTTTGATCTCCACGCTCCAGCTTGAGGGGGAGTGTTAAAGCCTATCTTCTTCCCTCTCTCCTATTGGGCTGAAGCCCACTTTCTCCCTTTCTCTCTCTCCTCTCTATCTCTCCTATATATCTCTCTATCTCGTGCATGTACACATCACATCAAACCCTATTTTTGTTTTTCCTCTCTCTCGTGTGCCTTTCTCTCACATTTATATTTTTCAGATTTTTTCTGAATTTTTATAAATTTCAAATCAATTTATTTAATTTAAAATTGATTTTATAATTACACAGGTGACGTGGCAACATGTGGAGCGTCTAATCGAGCGATTAATCGTGATTGCGATCGTTACTTTAGGCCGGGGTACGTGGCGCAATCCTATTCACCAGTGAATCTTTTTAAAATGATTTAATCTCGGCAATCGATTTGAGGAGTTGTAACAATTGAGATTAAAACCGACGGAATACATATGGAGCGTCGGATCAAGATCAAACGGCGATCGTTCGATGCATTACTTATAACGCGTGTGACATGGCTTTATCTGGACGATCCATCTGAGATCTAACGGTCATGACTTAACCGTAACGATTCACATCTCTGCGTTTCATCAGAGCCATTAGTTGAAGATTAAACGCTCGATCAGAACCATTATTTATAAGGTTTTTTTTATTCACCTTATAAATAGAGGTGTTCTTCGACACTGTAAAGCATTCTAGGGAAATTCGAGTAATCAAACTTTTTAGACACTAAATCCCTTGAATATATTACTTCCAATCGCTTCTACACTCATTTCCACATCCACAGAGTGCTTGAAAGTGAGATTTTGTTGAGAGAAAAGGAAGAAATCACCTCTTGAACATTAACGATCATTTTTTCGAATTCGATAATAAAAAGTCTTTGATTTGGCGACTAATTGGATCAATTCGAGTGCAATCTTGGGTTAGAGATCGTGTTACATCCTAATCTTCCTTCGTATATATTTAGATTTTAATTTTGAATCGTAATTTTAGTCAATTTCAATTTCAATTTTCTCTTTTTGCGATATTCAATTTCAGAAATTTCTCTCTTATTCACTTGATGATTTCTTCAGAAATGTTGATCCAAATTTAATGATTTTTGATTCTGTGGATTCCTTTTCAAGTCCTCTTTACATAAATATCAATTTACCCAATTTCTCACCATGATTTATTGTCTGATTTGATCGAATTTCAAAAGATCATCTAAAATTATCTTAATTCTCCTTGGAATCAACCCTTATTCACCACTATACTCCTTAATTTATGATTGTTTTGATAAATTTTTTGAGTTTGGTATTAATTTTGACACGAGTTGGTGTGTAATCAATGACCGCATCAATTAATTTCGTCACGTATATGTGTGACCCACTAGGTTCATATATCTCACTAGTTGATAACTTTGTAGGCCCAATAACATATTATTGGTCAACCTTAGGTAATTATCCACATTAACGTATAGATTAATTAATCAAGGATTAATTTTAACCCAATTGATAGGTTGAGTTGGCAGTCCGTTGGATGACAAGCTACACCACGTACTCTAGGAGATATAGAGTATACAAGAACTCTTTTATATAACCTCTCTGTCATCAGTTACCATGTATGTATAATCCCTCATTCGCATGAGACTCATGAATGACTTAGGATACGATCAACTGTCAAACCCTAATCAATCACACAATTTAGTACTGATACGTGAGAAAATTCATCATGAACTCTTTTTTCAATATTTTTCACTACTTTGTACAAGGATTTCATCGCATCTCATTTATTGGGTTAATCTCCTCAAATACCAAGGGTGGATGATCCCATCTTCACCATAAAATTATCTTCAAGGACTTCATGCCATATTTAATATATGACATTTTAAAGATCTCATGGTTAGGGATTTATAAGTCATAATCAAATTATGGTAATCCATCCACAAGATGTCTTTGGTGTCTCAAGTCAAAGAATCACATAACCGTGACATGAATCAACATAATTGACAATTAGGTATAATACCATTTAGGGATCCACATAGATTAATTCAGTGAAATCTTTCTCTAAAGAGTAACCACTATATATCCTTGGTGTTTCCGTAGCAATGGCCACAAGATCAACCATACTCATGAAATGAGTCGGATCAGATATTGTTATTCTTTTTGGATAATCAATATCTTTATCAAATATCTCAAGAATAGGAATGTTTAGAACATTTATTTAAAGACTAGTGATCATAGTATTATGATCTCATCATAATTCACTTAGTCACTGCATATATTTACGAACTTCATTGCCAACATCACATACAAATGATAATAAACAAATTTTATTTCAATAAACATAAACGAGATACATGGAAGTTTGAATGGCTGATAGGCCACATAATATCCATCAGCTACCACTAACATTTTCGAAGAGCCAAAGGGATTACCTTCAATGCACCATATCCTACATCTCCATTCAAACACCCTTGACTTATCTATGCGAATAACTTTGAAGATCCTCCATTGATTGTTGGGATTTGAGGCACATGACAAAAGGTGAAATGACCAATGGAAATAAAGTAGATGTCACCACAATTGAGAGAAAAAAATTAATCAAAATCAACACTAGAAAGACTAGAAAAAGCGTAATCACATTACCTCCCATGGAATCGGATCTACCACCTTTTTGATTCCTTGAATGGAGTGTGATCTCTAGGGCTATCCATGCATGTTCTCATCCTAACAAATATTCTCCCTACTCAAAATCAAAAGCACTAACCAACAGTCTCCCCATTATTACCCATCACATGGATTCGAGGGAGTTGAATGGGACCCCCCAAAACCTTCTCAAGATATTTATATATACTTTTGATGTCTTTCATTGCAACAAGTGATAGTAATATGTTTATCTTATCATCCAAGAACCTTATGCGTGTGATCCTCTAAGCACGAGTACAAATCTCATTAATAAATATGTAAGGCACATAAATCTTTCAAGAGAATAAAGACAATGAAACAAGTCTTTATCTTCTTTCAAGTGAACCTAATTTGTCATGAATGACTTGCATATATAGGTGATTTTTTTGCCATTGGATGAAATCAATGCATCATAAAATTACAGTTTCCTACCTCCCTTTTTGGAGGATGGCTAAGGGTTAAATCCTAAGGGAACAATGATTTTGAGACAAAGATTCTCTTGAAAAGAGAAAAGTTAAAGAAGATAGAAGGCGATGAAGAGAGTGATAAGGGAATTCAAGATTCAGGTATCTCCCATAAGATTCTTTGGATAAGGGAATTCAAGATTCGTGTATCTCCCTAACGTGCAAGCACCGTCCCGTGCCCTCATTTCTGGATCAAAACTCCATTTCGATCGAGTCCAATTGGATGGAATCATCTGCCACGATTCTGGATGTGGGGTTCGTTCCCGATTGCCAATCAAATGGACGATCTCCGATCAGGTGGGCCGTTTTTCTCGTATATAGTAATTTAGTTTTTTTTCGAGTTTCTTTTGTGGATCGGTTTTCGCTTCCATTCCCGTTTTAATCATTCCAAGCAATTGATGATGTCTACGGCTATAGAAGTGAGATATCTCCATCCAAGGTACGATGAAAATTTGCTTGAAGTTTTTGCTTGCTAGCGAAGCCACAAATGGAGCTCTATTCCTCAATGCAACTACCCCAGGTTTCCCGTCTCCCTACCTCACTCCGTTATCAGAGTTGAACCTATCCGCTGCTAAACCAACATTCGAACAGCGAAATGAGGTTCCGAGCAGATCTGAGCGTCTCTCTGATGTCTACGCAGGTAGAAAAAGAGCAGCGAGCTAGAGAGTGCGTGAGTTTGATGAGAGGGAAAATGTAGGCCCTTGATTTTATGGCCTTGGCAGATTTTACCTCGACTAGGAAAACTGTAAATTACGTTGAAGTTTTCCGAATCCTGCAGTCCTGTAAATCCTAATCGACTCCGTTCTTCTCCATCTTTCCTCTACGTTTGCTTCTGTGAGATTTACTCGTCATTTCCGCCATCTCTTGTGACGGGAAATCGAGAAACGAACAGCTAACCATGGTAGCAAAAATATTAAACAGTTGGATAAAACCAGAATTTGTTTTTCGAACCACTTCTTCGTGTTTTCGATTTTCAAAATTTTCTCTTCTTTAATTTTACGAGAACCCGATCAACAACGAGTACTACTGATAGTGGGATGAAGTTACTATTCAATTCCATTTTATATATTCAAGTGATCATATGCATTATTTCTTCTACTTTTTTAATATTTACTTATTTAAAAATTATTTCTGACCCGGGAATTGATTCATATCTTCACTAGACACCAAAAGTCAACAGATTTTGCTTTGTTCATGATTTTTTTATTTCAAAAATATTTTTCTACTCAAGATATTTTATTTTCGATATTTTGAATTTTTCACTAGTCAATGGAACCTATGTTAGCCCAAGTTGGGAGAGAGAAATAGAGGACAAAGAGTAGGACGGATGAGTAGAGATAGATAAACAGAGGAGAGAGATTGAGACAGATCGAGAGAGAGAGAGAGAGCAGTCTTTTTGGCTAGACCATGAGACTCTTTCCCTCGCTGCGGTGTACGATCGTCCTTTCCACGTGGCACGCAATCAAACTGCAAAGGTGGCCACGATTCTGGAACAGCTGACCAGGGGGTCCACTTTGACCTCTTCCAAGCCTCAAGACACGTTTCATATTTTCATTGGTCTGAATCCATATTTTTTTTCAAGATATCCCAAGGAAAAATTAATCCAACGGCCGAGATTCGCCTGCGTCACGGAAGTCTACCCGATCAACGAAGTCTTCATGGCAGCGTTAGTGGGTCCCTTTGTCAGCCCTTCCCCCTTCGCTCTGCCAGAGTCTTCCATAACTACCTCTTACAGAACACAAATACTATTTAAAAAACCCAGAGCACAATTCCACGTGGCAATAAAACACCCAAAAAAAATAATAACTTACATTGGGAAACAGGAAATACATATCTGTAGAATGTACCGACGATAGAATACTTCACAATTTATATTTCGAGCGAGAAAGAGGAGAGAAAGGAACTTGCAAACAGAAGATTAAGAGTTCTCTGAGAGAGAGGAAGAATGGAGAGAGAGATGGAGGAGGAGGAGGAGGAGGCGTTAGGATCCAGTTTGACGATGGAGAGGGTCGCGGCAGCAAAGCAGTTCATCGAGAACCACTACAAGAATCAGAGGAAGAATCTGCAGGAGCGCAAGGAAAGGTGAGCCGTTGAAATCTCAAAAATTCGCGTAGATTCGTTTTTAACTATTTCTGGATCCTTTTCGTAGACCTGCGATTAAATCCTCATTTTACGATTTTATAGAAAAGCGTATTTGGCGCGAGAAGGACGATTCGCCCGTGAATTTTATTCGTCTTACTTACTCTCTTGCTGTATTTGGTTTTTGCATGCGTTATTGTTTTTGATTTGACGTTGAATAAGTAGACTGTGATATTTTAGTGGCCCTTAAAAAACAGTTACTTTTCTGCTAGTTCAGGAAATTAGAATTACGGCCTGAAAGCATCTTCAAGATTCTGTTACGTATCTGTTCCAAATTGGAATTATTTCAAGAGCAAGGAAAGATTACAAGAATGTTAGCAATTCCTAATGGATGCTAGAATCTGATAGTACTAGGTGGACTTCTCTGCAGTGAGACGTCTGAAATAGGCAAGCTCCTCCCAGGAGGATCCCGTTCGAATGCAGCTCCAGATCTCCTGGTGGTTCCGCTCTTCCAAGAATACCTCTCCGAAAGGCTCCCCTCTCAAATCCCCCTCTTCCGCTTATTTATACCCTCTTTATTCCTTCCTATGACTACCAGTCAAGAACTGGTAGAATGCTGACAGCTCAACTGCAACTAGGTCCCGAGGCTTACTCCCTTCTTTCTTATTTCTCTTCCTTCTTTCATATACTTTTATTGGGACTGTATCAGAGTCCTTGCGAGATTTGACTGATTATGATGTGATTTTACTCGATTGAACGAGTTTTGTAGAATCCAAGAAGCATAAAAATTGTTTAGCAACTTTCCAAGAAAAAGGGGCGGGGGGGGGGGAGAGAGAGAGAGAGAGAGACAGAGAGAGTAAAACAGATTGGTGGAGAGAGAAGCTAAACCCTTTCCGGAAGATCTACAATCTTAACCAAAATTTCTTGAGGATTAATTCCTCCTTTTCAAGAAATTTAGAGCAAGAAATATGATCTACCGATGAATTTTTGTATTCGATGTACTTTCTTGCTGTTTTCAACTTTTGTATGCGTTATTGTTTTTAGTTTGACCTAGAATATGTGAATAGTGATCTTTTAGTGGCGCGTAAGTACAGTTACCATACTACTAGTGTATACTCTTTTAGAAAATTAGAATAACATCTGGAGGGCATCCTTCAAAATTACTGCCAAGATTCAGCGAGGTGTTACTTGATTCAGTGAGCTCTCTAGAAACACAGAAGAATAAAAACCTTAGAATAAACTGATACTCCCTTCAAAATTACTGCCAACAAGAGTTGTAAGATGGAAAATATAGAATAAACTGCGTGTATAAATGAAATCATTTTCTTCCCCACTCTCCCAAAGTTCTTTATGCTTTTCTGTATTTTGTGACTTCTTTTTTTGAATAATTTAATATTCTCAGACGCTGGGTTCTAGAGAGAAAATTGGCCTCCTCTGATGTGCCTCATGAAGAGCAGATCAATTTGATCAAGGATTTGGAGAGGAAGGAGACAGAGTTCATGCGATTGAAGAGACACAAGATTTGTGTTGATGATTTTGATCTTTTAACTATCATAGGGAGAGGTGCTTCTGGAGAGGTGATTTTCTACATTTGAATCTCCTATCTACCCACATTTATACAGGTTTTGTTTCAATTATCATTCAAGGCTGGTTTATATCTCTTTCATTCGTTTAAGTGTTAATTACAGGTAAGACTGTGTCGGGAGAAGTCCACTGGCAATATATATGCAATGAAAAAGCTCAAGAAGTCTGAAATGGTTAGCAAGGGCCAGGTGATGCTCTAAACATAAAAAATGGATAAGTAGATGATTGACCTCCACACAAAGTAGTTAATGTCATAAATCAATTGAGGTCGATACAATTTTCCATGGATCATAATTAACATTTTATGTTTTGATGGTCTACTGTGTTGTTGTGTTGCTGGAATCAATTTTATAATCTCGTGGCCGGTGAAGTGGAAGAAAATTTTTTTATGATATAATTGTGAGAGCCCATGAGGACCCAACTCTTATCGATAACTATGTTCTCTTTCTTTTCTACCCTTGTACAAGGACCTCTGCTTGCAACCCTCATACTAACTACTCTAGTGCATTCTCTCATTCTATCATGTTACCTTTCCACGTGGTATCAGAGCATGGTTGCTAGGATTTCTTGGAGCCACTAAAATAAGGCACCAGAGGTTTTCTCTCTACCTGTCTCACATTTTCTCCAGCAGCCAATCTTCGATCTCTCCACTGTCATTTTACCTCCTTTCTCAATGACAATCATCTCCATGGATTTCCTCCTTATCATCATCTATGATAGCCCTTTGTCACCTACCCTTCACTTGGGGTACCATCACTGTCATCCTCATCTTCCATTGTTTCTAGAGGGGAAAGAGAGAGAGAGAGAGAGGGGGGGGGGAGAGGGAGGGGGAGAATGCTATCACATCTTTCCAGAAACCCTCTTGTCTTCATCAACATCATCATTTCCCTTTGAGCTCTCATCATCTAGAATTCACTTGGGCCACCCTGACCAACTGCATCAAGCCTCCACCATTGCCTCCTCAGGAGACGACTCACAGTCATCTGTTCAGTTGACTTGCATGCACGTATCTTGCGCTGCATCTTCTCTAGAGGGCTTCTCTCCTCAGTTGCCTTCTGGAGTTGTCATCAACTTGGCAGACAGCACACAGTCACCTCCTTGGTGGACTTGCATGCACATGTCCCATGCTGTATCTTTTTCAGAGCAGTCATTTATTTGACCGCCAACTCAAGCCATCATCTCCTAGGCAGAGCACTCACAGTGCTTGACTTGTATGCACACGTCCCATGGTGTACCTTCTTCAGAGTCATCGTCATTTCAGCTGCCTACTCAAACCATCATCACTTTGACAGACCACTAACAATCGTCTCCTCAAGCGACTCACATGCACATGTCCTGTGCTGTATCTTCTGGAAAGTAGTTGTTTCCTAGTCGAGCAGTTGTCTCCTCGGTGCACTACTATTGGTGTTGCATCTTCTTCAAAGAAGTCATCTCCTCAGCAAACCATGAGTGCTGGTCTCCTTGGCTGACTTGTATGCATGTTCTGGTGCTGTGCCTTCTGCAATGTAGTTTATCTTGGTTTATTTTGGCTTTCTATGTTTCAAGCAGAGCAAATTTGTAGTCATGCACCAGCTTTAGGGGGACTGTGAGTGCCAATTATGGTCCAACACTAGTATTTATCATCTACAACACTGTGAGTGCTGACCACCCTCGTTCGAGCGGTCATCAGATCCAGTGATCTAAACATCATGATCATCACAATGATTGGCCAATTGTGATGATCAATCTGATCCCTGTAGCCTAGTGAATGTTGTCCATGCTTTCATAAAAGATTCCTTTTCATATGACTGCTAATGTTGTAATGCTCTTCCATTACATCTCATCATATGAGTTTTTGAATTTCTAAGATCGTGTTATGAGCTCTAATCATGACCTTCTCTCATCCATTACATTTTGTTTCTTTAGGTTGAACATGTGAAAGCAGAGAGGAATTTGCTGGCTGAAGTTGCAAGTCATTGCATTGTGAAGCTCTACTACTCCTTTCAAGATGATGAATATTTATATCTTGTCATGGAGTATCTCCCCGGAGGTGATATGATGACTCTGCTTATAAGAGAGGATACCTTAACAGAAAGTATGGCTAGATTTTACATTGCAGAATGCATTCTAGCCATAGAGTCTATTCACAAGCACAATTACATTCACAGGTATATACACAAATTTTAGATTTGCAAGGTAGAAATTTTTTTGTGCTATTTATTATTTTTATCATGTGTTCTTATCAGAGATATTAAGCCCGACAATCTACTATTAGACAAAAATGGTCACTTGAAACTTTCAGATTTTGGCTTCGCCAAACCCCTAGAATGCAGAACACTACCTATTCTGAAGGAAAACGAACTTATGAGCGATGAAAGTTCAATAGATTCGATGGAAATTGATGTTGGATTTTCAAATACTGGAGATGGCCGTCGTTGGAGGAACCCTCAAGAACAACTCCAGCATTGGCAGTTGAACAGGAGGAAGCTGGTGTCCTCTCCATCTCTATCATCTAGTATTTTCTCTCAAATCATTCATCTTTTAAATGGAGTTGAGACTTTTCGCCGTTTTCTTATATATGATTTTGATTTGATTCCAGGCATTTTCAATGGTGGGAACACCAGATTACATGGCACCAGAAGTGTTACTAAAGAGAGGCTATGGGATGGAGTGTGACTGGTTCGTTGTTTGCTTTGCGTACTCTATAATGAACATTCTTCAGATACATGTTCAAGCACAGTTTTATATCTTTGATTTTCATATGATAAAAATTATATTTTCATCTTTCACCAAACTAGAAAACTTACTTTTCAGCCACTGATCTATTATTTTGTGGATTTCTGGCAGGTGGTCATTAGGTGCAATCATGTATGAGATGCTTGTTGGCTACCCCCCATTTTACTCTGACGACCAAATGACTACATGCAGAAAGGTAATATATATTCACCCCTTTGATTATGTATAGGAGAAGGATGTAAACCTTTGTTGAACTAACATGAATCCAAAAAATAAGATTTTCATTAAAACTCCCGCATTGGAATTTGTTAGAGCTTTAATTTATATCAACACAGACAGCACAATCGGGGCTCTTACAACTTATTTGTAAAGAAATGAAGCTTTTTAAATTTGATCACTTTTTGTACAATTTGATTAATAAAAAATTAAAATTGTTGTCAGATTGTGCGTTGGAGGCAACACTTGAGGTTCCCACCGGACACCAGGCTGAGCAACGAAGCTAGGGATTTGATTTGTAGGTTACTTTGTGATGTTGAGAATAGACTTGGAAATGGTGGAGCTAACCAGATTAAGGTACTTATACGTCAAAATGACATATTATTTCTGTTCGGTTGAGTTAAAATGTATTTTTCATGTTTTATACTGGCAGGCTCATCCCTGGTTCAAAGGCGTTGAATGGGATAAGCTTTATGAGTCTGAAGCAGCTTTTAAGCCTGAAGTAAACGGGGAGCTAGATACACAAAATTTTATGAAATTTGATGAAGTATGTTTTAACGTTCTTAATTGATTTTATTTTATACTAACTTAAAATTGTCTACATCTACTGGTTAACTACTCAAAATCATATATTTAAATTTTTGCTGGTTGGATTCCACCTTTCAGAATCCCACAGCTCCGGCAAGAGCTGGCTCTGGATCTTCACGGAAAGTAAGACAATTGATTTTGAGTTATTGATCAAATGCAAACTTAAGTGTGTAACGAGGGAATATTTGGACCATTGACTTGTTGGATGTTGACCATGTTCTTGTTTCTGCAGTCAATGCTAGCCCCCAAGGACCTGAGCTTTGTCGGGTACACATACAAGAATTTTGAAGCCATTAAAGCGATGGGTAAAACTTCTCTCTTTCTTTCTCTATAGACGACCTGTAAGCCTCCGTTTCTTCTCTATATTTATACATAAACGTGATGGTGACTGTATCGAATTCCTCATATGTTTCCAAATAGAAATTCCTTCATAGTGGCAACTTGGTAACTGTAGTCTGTATTCATAGATCCAACGAGGAGTTCATCTCCAAGGCGACCTTCCATCGGTTCCATCTTTGGTATGTCTGTAGAGCTTACTTCATCTTTCTATCTCTCTCTTTGCTCTTCCCCTCATATTGCTCCTACTACTATCTCCCTTATCTCTCGCACTCTCTATTGCTCCTATCATCTCCTCCTCTCTCCACCTCTCTCTGTCTCTGGGTCTGAAGAAATTGCTCATTTTTATCAGGTGAGACAGGTGCATGGAGGCATGGCAGCCAACCAGGTGAGCAGAGAGAAGCCAACATGGTATCATCCACATCTGATGATGCCATGTCACCTTAGAAGTTAGTTGGGCCATACCAATAGCAGATGAAAGGTATCTAAGCGAATGAGTTTCGGGCATGTGAAGTGGGCAAGTGAAGGGAGGAATCCATGTTTTTTATATCCTGGTCCTCCCTTGCTGCATCTTCTTTAATGTCCTATATGTATCCATATTTAGGGAGAAACTCGATGATGTTTTCCAAACTGATGGTCATGATGAGAGGGAGAGAGATGACTGCCCAGGTGGGTGCTGAGAAATCGTGTCTTCTCTTGAGGCAGCAGTGGGTATCGTTTTCACTTTCAGCAGCTTTTGATATCCATGCCTGTAATCAAATGACAACAACAGCGATGATAATTGTTATTATTATTCAATACACAATGATCCCTGTCATCAATTGTAAGGGAATTATACGCATGCTTCTTCTACAACGCTTGTTTGTCTTGCCAACATAAAGTTTCTTCAATGTTAATGACCATATTCTGTGTTTCTTCTTTAGGCAATGCTTTTCTTTCCAGAATTACTTGATATTATTTTCAGTTCTCTAGTACATAGCAACTCTGCAGTATTTCTAAAAGGATCTATTATCTATATAATGTTTATTATTTAAGAACATATTTTTATTTATTTAAATACACACATTTCATCTTAGCCTAAATATATTTGGAACATACAATAGAGACATTAGAGTATGTTGAAAAACCCATGTTATAAATATTCATAATTACTAATCGTTTCATATCGCATATCATTTTTATGCTCTCAATTTCAAAAATTCTAGCAAAATCTGTACTTTTTTTTAAGTTTTATGTTAGTCCTCGATAATGAGTAAGAGTATTGAATATCAATTCTCAATATTTAATAATATTTTATGTTACAAGAAAATATTTTATCTATTGACTCAATAACTAAAGAAATAGTTAAAGTTCCCTGAGTTTTTATTTGACCCACCAGTGTTCTAGGATAAAACTTTATTTGTGCAGAATTGGGAAGTTTTTGTATCCTTATACTTGTTTTCATAAAGATACATTTTAATTCATATTTGATTATGTAAAGCTCAACTTCTAGCAATATTTCATACAGAAAAGTCTTCTTTTGATTTATATTGCTTTATTAAGTTCTCATTCACAAGTATATTTGTCGTATTAAAATATTATTTATATGCAATGTTATAATAAAGTCATGTTTATTCTGTTTCTATGGTTTCTCAGTTCATTTTTTATACTCATTTTTGATTGAGTAATATCCAATTTACATTTACATTTGTTTTAATGAAGTCTTATTTACAGGAATATTGATTAATTATAGTCTTATTTAGGTTTACATATGCTATGAATTTGTCCCAAACTCTTTGCCCACAATACTTGCCTCTCTTAATACTTTTGTAGAATATTTATTTTGGCTTCATTGGCTGAGCTATCTTGTCCTCTTTACAATTCATCGAGCCCTTCCATAGAATTTTTTTATCCTTGTACGTGAGCAATATTTAAATTAGGTAATCATCACTACACTTCATAAAAAAAGATTGTCATGTTGAAAAACCTTGAAATTTTGATCTCTAGGTTATTTATATGTTCAAGTGAATCTCATAATGAATCTACAATTAGCTATACTATAACATTACTTTTGTGAATGACTATTCCAATATGTCTTGATTTTACTATCTATTCATTGCTTCCTATATGAAATCCCTATCAGATACGCCACAACCTTGATCCCTACAACAATATGATGAGCGTGAAATCACAGTCCTTCAAAATGCAAAATTCTTTATTACAAATTATTTTCAACTTTTTGAATTTGATCTTAGATTTAGAATAGTGGCGAGTCAAGGTCGAATCCATAGGAAGGATGGGTAAAAGATTGAAATGAAGGGTTATCTTTTGGTATTTTAATATTACTAAAGTGGAATGATCAACGGGAAATGTTTATGTATACAGAAGATGTGATTACTTGATCGAATGTTTCAAATCTCCAATTGAAGATGGGAAATTCTCGACTAGACAATGAATAATGATTGAGGGTTGAGAATATGGATTTAAAAATTGAAAAGATGATGAAAATGGAAAGATCAAAGCAAAAACATCCTAATCTTCAGATTCACAATACAAAACTCACTCTAGTGATGCTATCTAATCAAGCATATTTTCAATCCAAAAATCCATATTCTCAACCCTAAATCTAAAGATTCATGATAAAAAACTCACTCTAGTGATGCTATATAAATCAGTCATCCCTTTGAGAGTTTGTACATCTCGCTTGGACTTGGCATCTTGCATCCAGCATGAGGAATCAATAGAAAAGAGAAGAAACTCACTAAAAATGATGTTTGGTATATGATTGACAACTGATAGGGTGGTGTCTTTCTTCTAGCTAACCAATGTTTGAAGAAATCAAGAAACATTAGGAATCCTAAATTTTTAGCCTTGAAATTTAAATCAACTATTGTAAGACGAAGATCATAATCATGCCCACAAAATTTCAGCTTCAAACTTCATCAAGATCATGAGATATCATGATTTCCATTTGGAGCATTTCCAGCAATCATAAGATTGATTGCTAGCCATTGGATTGATCTTGACCAAGATCAGAAGCCAGAGGATCACCCCACGAGTTGCTTCAGGATTTTCCACTAGAAAATAGAAAGAGTGGAAGAAATGACAGCCATAGGATCTTCTTTATCATGGTTAGAAAGCTCTAGATTTTTCCATGTGGCAGCTTTCTATTAGTCATGAAGAGAGAAAATTTGTGAATAAAAAATTTCTAGAAATTTGATGCCGCTTGTGGAGCCACGTGTTGCATTGAGAGAGAGAGAGTAGATCCATTGGACTCAATCCGTTGAATTAGGCAATTTCGATTGGCAACACATGTCCCTACAAAAAAGCAAGGAAATTAATCCCACATGGAAAGTATAAAAAAATAATTTTTTTATTTAAATAGAAAGGCTCATTGACGAATCGAGACCGCGAGGTCGTTGAAAACACACAATCAAAAGTCAAAACAATTAGTAAACTCACCAATTTTATTAAATAATCACGAATTAAGAACTATAGTGGTGAATAAGGGTCGAATCCACGGAGAATTAAGGTAATTTCGAGGGATCTTTTATAATTTGATCAAATCGGACAGTAAAATGTGGATAAAAATTAGGGGTTTTGATATCTTTGGAAATAAGACTCGAAGACGAATCCACGGAATAAAAATCACTGAATTTGGATCAAGATTCGCGGAGAAATCATCGAATGAACAAGACAGAAATTTCCAAAAAATGAAATCATCAAAAAACCAAAATTAAAATTGAAATTGACTCAAGTTACGATTTGCAAATGAAATCTAAAGCTATAAGAAGGAAGATTATGATGAAATACGATCCCTAACCTAAGATTGCGCTCGAATTGATCCAATTAATTGCTAGATTCAAGGCTTTTCATTCCGAATTTGAAAACACGATGGTTGATGTTCAACCACCGATTTCTTCCTACTTTCTCAATGAAATCTCACTCTCAAGTACTCGGTGGACACAGAAATGAGTCTAGAAGCGATTGGAAGCAAGAGATTCAAGGGAGTTGGTGTCTAAACAATTCGATTACTCGAATTACCTTGAAATGCTTTACAATGTTGAAGAACATCTCAATTTATAGGGCAAATTGGGCATAACCGTTCGATCGTCATATAATCTTCGATCAACGGCTCTGATGAAACGCACGATTGCAAATCGTTACGATTAAGTCGTGGCCATTGGATCTCCTATGAACCGTCGAGATGATGCCATGTCGCGCGCGTTATAAGTAACGGAGTGAAACGTCACTGTTTAATCTTGATCGGATGCCCTAGATGCGTTTCATCGGTTTTAATCTGAGCTGTTATAAGTCCTCAGATCAATAGCTGAGATTAAATCATTTTAAAATGATTCACCGACAAATCAAATTGTGCCACGTACCCACGTGTTTAAGTGACGATCAACGGTCAAGACTAAACGCGCGATTAGATACTCTAGATTGCGCCACATCACTTGTGCACTTATAAAATTGATTTTAAATTAAATAAATCGATTTTAAATTCATAAAAATTTAGAAAAATTCATGAAAAATTCATGAAAAATCTAAAAAAATCCCTAAAAAATTAGAAAATTCATATATTTCAAAATATAACTCCAAATTAATCCAAATTTGTTTCATTGGATCAGAAATTGAATTATCTATCATCCTAAAAAGTCAAATTTAATAAATAACAAGACATTAAATTTCTATTTAAAAAATACTCATTTCTTTTATATTTTAAAACTTAGAGAAATATATGAGTGTATATCAAAATGATTTCTCTTGTTATTTAACCTAAAAACCAATTATAATCTCATGTAAAGATGGTTTATAAAAATATTTATCCTTAATTCATCATAATTAACCCTAAATTAATGCATTTTGAGATTATAATGACTTTTTCATAGAATGATGGATAAACACTAAAAAATATGATAACATGCATTAGAATGGAATGATTTATGCCTTAATTTGCATTAATAATCATGTATTTTTATGATATCACTCATTAACACTGATAGCGAGGATTTGTCATTTAAACATATCATTAATAAAAATACTCCCTTGGTGATAACATGCATTTATAACTTGAATTCTTATCTTAATTAACTCATATTCATGCTTATTTTATGTGAATATGATGCATGTTATCATACTTTTTAGGGATTTTCTCCATTGACATGTCATTTCACTAAAGTTTATATTTATGCATAAATTAGGGATAATTTCATGTTTAATAGATGATTAATCTTTTGTTTAAATTAATAGAAGTTAATCTCTGTTATTGAATGAGTTTTGACTTTAGTAAGTGTTTGGAAGGATGAGTTTATGATGAATTTATGATTCAAAATGTTTAATGAGAAATGATTTAAGTAAATTTTAATTCATCTTGATTTCTTCTTTCTAAATATATTTTAAATGACATGATATTAAAAAGAAAAGAATTTATGATCCAATGGAGAAAAATTTCAATTAAAAAAAGGAGTTGTATATTTGAAATTAGGAATTTCTGAAGTTTTATGCCTTTTTTTTATTTTTATTTGATTTTTAAATTGATTTTTTAATGAATTTTTATAGTAAAATCGCGAAAAAGGGGGTTATTTTGGTCCACAGGCCCCCGAAGGCTGACGTGGCATGCGTACCTGACGTGGCGAGCGGGACCACCGGCGGATGCGACGTGGCACTGAGGCCACGTGGCAGGGCCACCGATGGCCCACGCGTGGCTGACACGTGTGCGCGAATATATCATATATAGTATACCATAGGTTATAGTAATATAAGCCTATTCTTAGAACTAACTATCGATATAATGTGCTTCCCTATTTAAGCGCAAGGTTTCCTGCCATTTCCTCCATGTGGGACTATGTTCCCACACGGTTTTTGTTTTGTAGGACGTGTGGCAGCGCGAGGAGCGTCGGATGCGAGCGGAACGGCTGAGATTGCGTGGACCCGAGTCCACGCGATCACCGATCAAAGCACGTGCGTAAATAGATCGCGTAAGTGACGTGATCAACGCGCTTACCTGATGCTACGTGGCGACGCGAGGAGCGTCGGATCGTCATAAAAAAGAGAGGCCGCTTGATCGTGATCTAACCGTCCATTCTCCAGACGCTTCATCGGACGGCGGTGGAACATCGTGGAAGAACTCCACGATCTCAGCCCGATCGAGCCGCGATCGAGGAGATTCTGGCGCGGGATCCGTGGGGATTCGTCTCCCATCGATTGACAGGCGATCGACGAAGCTCGAGCGTCACGATTGACGCCCGATCGCCGCCCAATCGTGGCGCGATCGGGGCGAAAATCGCGGCGGAAATTGGGGTCTCTTTGAGACCAAATTGAAGCTAAATCGAAGCAAATTTTTTGCAGAATTAAAGCCATGACGCCGCGTCCAAGGAATCGTTCCCACGATGCCCTCAAACGATGCCCACGACCGCTTCAATTGGCCGCGATCTTCGGATCAATTTCCCTCTTTAAAAGCATGTATTCCCTTCTTTGTTCTTTAACTTTTGATTGACTCGTGAAGAAATTAAGCGAGTTTCGAGGAAGGTCTTAAGTTCTCGTGATCCTCTGCTTCCAAGAGTGTAGAGACGCAGCCATTGAAGCATGATAATCACGATTTCATCTCTTGATTTCATCGAATTTTCCCCTTGAATTCCGAACGTCCACGAGGAAGAATCCGAGCAAATTCGCTTCAATCCACGAGAATTGAAGCCCCATTCTTGCGGCAATCGGGTTAGTAGTGAGGTTCGATCGATTATCAAGAGGTAATTTGTATTTTTATTAGGTTTAGATCTTTAATTTTGCAAATTAGTTCATAGTGTTCTTCATTTTCCCCAATTTTAGGTCTGAAAAGTTTCTGAATTTGAAAATAGGATATCTCTTTGATTATAATTCAAAATCACTTTATTTTGGTTTCATTGGATTCCTCTTTTCATCAGCTTTCCGTGGATAGCAAATTCATTAAGTTCTGACTTCATTTGACCCTCTAATTTAACGTTTTACCAAGGACTGTTCATCTTTCATCAGAAGTCAAACGTTGACTTTCGGGGTCAATTACTTTTGATTTACAAATCAGAATTTGATAATTTTGGTCTTGTTGGATTCCTCTGATTCTTAGTTGTCCATTGACATAGAAATTGCAAGATTTGGATTTCATTTGGGCATTCAATTTGAAGATTTCCTCTGAGGTGTTAATTTCGGGGACTTTCTGATCATTGATTTTCAATAATTCATAATAAATCCATTTCTTATCCAAAAATTACGAAATATATATCAATAAATTACATTTTCGCTCTAGTTTCCAATTATCTACTTTTCGTAATCTTCTGACTCTGTTTGATTCTCTGATTTTGCAGAACACGTACTGTTGGTCAAAGTCAATGCTTTGACTTTGACTTTTGACTTTTCTCTGTCAAATCCGAGATTTCAATTCTTAAAACTTCTTATTTATCTTATTTATATCATTTCCATATCTTACATCTTATTTTGTCTTATTTAGAACTCCTTTTAAACCTAAGTTTGACCAAGTCAACTCTGTGATTAAACCCTGCTCTTTGTGGATCGACCTGATAGTTGATTATTATATCTTGTCTTTGTGAGTTCGGTTTTATAAATTTTTTTTGACCATCGTCTTTGTGTTTTAACGACGCACGAAAACGACACGTCACCTGGATGATGCTACATAGGCGATAATTATGGGTCATGTCGCATCACCTAGTCATGCCATGTGTTCACGTCGCCATATCAATATGCCATGTTAGCAGGCACAAATAAACCCTTTTATCGAATTTTAAATCCTAAAAAAATCCTTAAAACATCCAGATTCATAGAAAAAATATTTAAAAAATTCAAAAAATGGAAAAATAGGAAAAATTCTAGAAAAAGGGATTGAATGGTCCTCTTTCAAGACAAAGATAAAAATGTTATCCTAATAAGTGTTTGACCTAGAATATTTTGAAGAAGAGGCCAAAAAAAGGGTCAAAGAACACGAAACCCATTACCAAGACAGAAAATTTCAAGAGTTTTTCAATTTCTTCAATTTCCCGCAAGTTCTTGGTGGTGACAAGGATCTTGATGACGATGGTGTAAGCCGCTATATTTTTTTCATCATATTAGTGTATGATTATGATTGTGATCTTGATTGTGTTGTAGGATTTGAAGGATGAAATAAGATCACGAGGTCATCAAAAGATTTTTTGCAAGAAACTCAACATCACACTGATATATGCTGAAATATGAGAAAGAGAGAGAGAGAGAGAGAGAGAGAGAGAGAGAGAGAAAAGACGAAAACTCTCACTCAAAATAAAGAAAACAAATATCTACCTTTCTCTACAATTCATTTTCCTATTAAAAGACCTCCATTTATAAGCTTACACACACAAGATTAACCAATAGGAATATAGCTTATTCAACAAGAAAAAGGTCACTCAATTAAAAGAGTTGATTAAGGTAAGTCGGTGAAGAGAAAAAAAATATTATTTTGTCTTGTAGTGCAGTCATGCATCAAACTTCAACACTCCCCCTTTATTTAAAGTTGCTTACATCAAGATCTCCACAAAACTTCATAAAAGATGTGTAGTTCAAAGCTTCTGTAAGTCCATCAGCAATTTGATCTTTTGTTGAGCTAAAACTTTACTTTAGTAGTACTTGAAATTACTTGATCTCTAATAAAATGATAATGGAGTTCTATGTGCTTTGTTGTTCCATGAAACACTAGATTCTTCGTCATTGATATAGTTGATTTGTTGTCACAATAGATCACTGTTGAGCTTGATGGTACGAAATTAAATTCTTCCAAGATTCTTCTCATCCAATTATCTTGTTGTGCTTCACACAATGCTTAAATATATTCTGCTTATGAAGATGATAATGTTGTTGTCTTTTGCTTCTTTGAAGCCCAAGCTACCACACCTAATCCTAAACTAAAGACATATCCACTAGTGCTTTTTCTATCATCACATGATCCAGCTCAATCATTATCTAAACATCTGATCAAGTTAAGATTTTTAACCTTGTGATAATGTATTTCGAGATCCATAGTTCCACAAATATACTTGATATCATACTAGATCCATAAGTATTCTCTTTGCGGTTCCAAGATGATGTGATGAAGGACAATGCATAAATCTTGATATCATACTAATAGAAAACATAATGTCTTGTCTTTTGTGTGTTAAATAAATTAAACTGCAAAACTATTTTTCTAAATAATCGTTCAACTGTCTTGGATGTCCAATCATTAATACAAAATTTTTCACTTGTGTTTATGGGTGTAGAAATTGTCTTGAAATTCAATATGTTGAACTTCTTGAGCATATCTAACATAAATTTCTTTTTAGAAATAAAAATATTATGATCACCTTGGTAAACTTCAAGACCAAAAAAATAATGGAGTACATCCAAATCTATCATATCAAATTTTGACATCATTGATAATTTGAACACATCAATTAGATATTGAGATGAACCCATTTATATTATATCATCCAAATAAGTACCAATAATGAGAATATTATTTTCCTTTTTCTTGATATAAAGAGTTGGCTCATTGTCACTTCTTTGAAATATATTTTCACAAAGATATGAATGTGATCCTTCATACCATGCTCTCGGTGCTTTCGTCAACCCATGTAATGCCTTTTTCAATTTGTATACTTTATTTTCATTGTCTTGGATGACAAAAATTTCAGGATTCTCAACAGATACTTATTCATCTAAATAACCATTTAAAAAACTTGACTTAACATCAAATTGATAAACCTTCCACTCCATTTGAGCAGCTATAGATAACAACATTCGTATAGCTTCAAACCTTGTTACTAGAGAAAACGTAAAAAAATAATCAAAACCGTAGTGTTGAGCATATCCTTTAGCTACCAACCTTGCTTTATGTTTTTTAAGACTCTTATCAAGATTATACTTCAAGCTATAAATTCACTTAACTCTAATTGCATCACAAGATATAGGTAAATCAACAAATTTCCATGTCTCATTTCTTTCAATAGCATCAATATCTTCTTTCATCTCATTTCTCCATTCTTCTTTATCTTGTGCTTCTTCATAACTCAATGGTTTGGTGGTCATCAAGGCAAATGTACATGAATCATAAAAATTTCTCAAAGAGCGTACCTTTCGTGGTGGTGAATCATCATGAAAAGAGGGCTCTCTAGATAATAATGGATCAAAATTAACTCCTTGAGTAGTATTTTTAACCTTCTTGTTCATAGACTTCTCATCCCAATTTTATTAGCTTGACTCATAAAAACTACATCTCTTCTAATTATCAACTTCTTTGTCTCTGGATTATATAAGCGATATCCTTTGCTTGCATTGCTATAGCCACTAAAAAATACACTTCTCACTCTTCTTATCCATTTTGCCTCTATCATTTTCTTGAATTAATGCATATGATATGCATCCAAAAACTTTTGAATGGTTGACATTAGGTTTTCTATGAAACCATGCTTCATAGGGGGGTAATGTTTCCTCATAGCCATGGTAGGAGAAATATTTAGTATATGAACAACAACAGCCACAGCTTTTGCCCAGTAATAAGTTGGTAATTTCTTCCTTTCTGCTATACCACTTTGTTGAGGAGTTCTTATAGTCAATTGTCTTCTAATTCTGGGATTTCTTCAAAATGAATCATTTTTTTTAAAGAAATTATCTCCCTCTGTCACTATGAAGTGTTTTGATAAAATATCAAGACATATTTTCAACCAATACCTTGAATTCAACAAAATTTTGAAATGCCTCTAATTTCTCTTTCAAAAACTGAACCCAACTCATTCTTGTATAATCATCCACAATATGAAAGAAATACATGCTACCATTCAAAGATGGTGTCTTCATCGGTCCACATAAATTTTGCATGAATCAATTCTAGTGGTGTTTTGTGCTCTCCAAGCTGGACCAAGTGGAAATGACACTCTATGTTGCTTTTCAAAAATACGTCCTTCACAAACTTGATTTTCAAAAGATATAGATGGTAGTCCTTCACAAACTTGATTTTCAAAAGATATAGATGGTAGTCCTTCAGCCATATTCTTTAAATATTGACAAAATGAATTTGTGCGGTCGTCGAATACACACAAATTCTTGTCAAAATTAATACCAAACTCACCAATTTTATGAAATTAATAGGAATTCAGGAGTATAGTGGTGAATAGCGATCGAATCCATAGAGAATTAAGGTATTTTCAAGGTATTCTTTGAAATTCGATTAAATTGGATGATGAAATGAAGTGAGAAATTAGGAATTTTAATAGATTTGGAAAGAAAACTCAAAGACGAATCCACATAATCAAAAATCACTTGATTTGGATCAAGATTCATGGAGAAATCAAAGAGCAAATTAGGTAGAAATTTCTGAACAGGAAATTAAAGAAATCTGAAATTAAAAATGAAATTAACTAAATCTAAGATTCTAAATTACAATATAATGATACATGATGAAAGATTAGTAGGAAAACACATAATCTAACTCAAGATAATGATTGAAATGATCCAATTGATTGCCGGATCAAAGGCTTTTCATTCTGTGATTTGGAAGATGATTGTTGGCATTCAAGAGGCAAATTCTCCCTATTCTTTTGACGAAATCCCGCTTTTAACCACTGCGTCGACATGGAAATGAGTGTAGAAGCAGTTGGAAGCGAGAGATTCAAGGATGGTGGTGTCTAGATAGTTCGATTACTCGAAAATATCCATGAATAATTTACAATGTCGAAGAACATCTTAATTTATAGCAAATTTGGGCGTAACCTTCAGATGGAGCGTTTAATATTTGATCAATGGCTTTGATGAAACGCAGATATGCAAATCATTACAGTTAAGTCATGGTTTTTATATTAGAGATGGACCACTGAGATTTTGCCACGTTGCGCTTGAAGAAGAAATGTATGAAACACCATCCGTCCGATCTTGATCTAAAGCTCTATATGCGTTTTTGTCGATTTTAGTCTCAGCCATTATAACTCTTTGGATGATGGACTGAGATTAAATCATTTTTATAACGATTCGCCAACAAGTAGAAATACACCACGTACCCCCCGCTTTACGTGATGATTAACGATTGCAATTCAAGCGCGCGATCGGACGCTCCACGCGCTGCCACGTCACCTGAAACATGAAAAATATATAGATAGTCTCACGTGGCGACGCGTGGACGTGTGTCTATGTGACATGTGTACACGCGTGCGAGACATGTGCGCGTCACGTGTGTGCATGACATGCGTGTGTATGCGTGACACGTGTGCATGCGATATTAATGAGTGGTTAGAGCATCCATTAAGGATTTAAGCTAACCGTCTAATGTCTTATATCTTATATAGTCGATTAAATGCAATAACTTATTATGTGTGGGACTATGCTTCTTTATTTATGTTTCAGGTGACGTGGCACCATGTGAGACGTCCGATTGCGTGATTGAATCACGTGCGTTGGATGTCACTGACTCACAAGGGACGTGGCGACATCCGATTAGACGACGATTCAATTGAATCAGCATTTTTCTTTAAAAAATACACTCATTTCTTTTTGATTTTAACAGTCAGAAAAATATATGAGTGCATATAAAATAATTTCTCTTATTATTTAACCTTAAAAAATAATTATAATCTCAAGTAAAGATGGGCATATAAAAATATTCTCCTAATTTATCATAATTAACCTTACATTAATGCATTTTGAGATTAGAATAAGTTTTTTTATAGAATGATAGATAAACACTAAAAAATATGATAACATGCATTAGAATGAAATGTTTTATGCCTTAATTTGCATTAATAATAATGTATTTTCATGTTTAATTAGCATGTTATCAAATAGCTTCAAAAACTCCTTCAAGAGAACCCTATAAGTATGTTTTCTCAGACATACTAGATGATAGAATTATCTTTTCTTGGTGCCTCAATGTTTTGAATATTCGATTCAATGTATTCCGCTCCATTCAATATTTTTATCAAAATTTTTGAAGGCTTATCAACCTTAGAACTCAACAGATAAGGCTTACAAAATGAGTATCTATTAAGAGTTCAATTTAACCCATCACCAATAAAAATATTCATAAAAAATGACAATGTGCATTATATTGGCAAGAACTATACACTTAAATATGTTGATAATGATAAAATTGAGTATATCAATAGCACATTATCGATTTCATGATTGTTGGGATTTGAGGTCGATAAGCCTTCCAAAGTTTCGATCAAATATTGAATGCCACACAATACATTGAATCAAATATTCAAAACACTTGGGCACCAAGAATCAATGATCCTATCATCTATTATGTATGACAAAACATACATACAGGGTTCACTTGAATGAGTTGTTGAAGTTGTTCAAATGTTCAGCCTCTATTAATATCCACATGGTTGTCGAACGGTTGGATCTTCTCTTCAAAGCTCTTCACATAGAAAGAAAGAGAGGAAATTAGAGAATTTTCACAAGGCTTCATGGAGCATAATGAAAAAAATTTGTGTGGTGGTTAATAATATACAAAGTCATGTCAAAATAAATATCAAACTCACCAATTTGAAGATTTAATTATAAATTGATTAGTATAATGGTGAATAAGGGTCGAATCCACAAAAAAATTGGGGTATTTTTTTAATATATATTCAAAATTTGATCAAATTGGACAATGAATTGAGTTGGGAGCTAGAGATTTTAGTAGTTTTGGAAAGAAAACTCCAAGAAGAATCCACAAAATTCTCTCAAATTGAATAAGTATTCTTGGAGAAATCAATCAGTGAATCAAGAAAATAGAATTTGGTCACGAAAAGAAAAAAAAACACTAAATATTTGTAAAATTCAACGAAATCTAATGCTTGGAATTGAAATCTACTGTTATAGGACAAGTGATTAGGAAGAAAACTTGTAATCTAACCCAAAATTGTGCTCAAAATGATCTAATTAGTCGTCAAATTAAGGGTTTTGATTCCACTTTTTGAAAAAACAAAATTTAGAGTTCAAGCGGTGAATCCTTCCTTTTCTATTGACGAAGTCTTGATTTCAAATATTCCTTGGACGTAGAAATGAGTCTAGAAGAAGAAGAAAGCAAGAGATTCAAGGATTATGCTATCCAAAAGCCTCGACCGATTAAAAATCCAAGAATGATTTACACTATTGAAGAGAGAGAATTTATAACATTTTGAAATTGGGTATGACCGTTGATAACATGCAAATTATACATGAAATATATGATTATTAATGACAATTACAGGTGAAAACTCCCAAATAGGGCGGTGGTTAACCTAAGAGGGGGGTGAATTAGGTTTAAGGTGTTATTTTAGTTTTATTAATTTCTAAATATCTGTTTACTATGGTTCGTTAGTTAATCACTCCCTTCTTCTTCTCTCGATGCACAAAAGATTATTATACTGGTTGGGGGACCTAATGTCCCTTAATCCAGTCCTGAGTACTATAGACTCGGAGCCTCCTCCTCACCAAATAAAACCTAATCCTCTCACCACTCAAAGGGTGAAGGACAATGTTCAAATACAAGGTTTTAGATTTGCCCCCTACGGCAAACCTAACACTCACCTTTACCTTTCCCTACGGCACTACCCACTAGGCCTCGACCTCCTTGACTCCTAGACGCCCTGACTCCCTCATGCCGATCTCCACGCGATCGCTCGTCCATCACGCCCTGTCGTGCCTCTTCTGCTAATGCCGCCGACCACCGGTAAATTGAGACCTCGTCTTCCGGCTTCACTCGGTCTTCCCGCTCTAGAGGTTTAGACCTCTCCTCGTCTCAACAAATGAGATACTCCAATCCTCTGAATGTGTGTGAATGTAACTACTACTGACTAAATAAGTGATTTTTCTGACTTCTGCTGATTCTGGGTTGACTTTTCACCTAAAGTTGACTTTCTGCTAAAGTTGACTTTTTCTGACTTCGGTTGACTCTAGGTTGACTTTTGGCCTAGAGTTGACTTTCTGCTAAAGTTGACTTTTTCTGACTTTGGTTGACTCTGGGTTGACTTTTGGCCTAGAGTTGAATTTCTGCTAAAGTTGACTTTTTCTGACTTCGGTTGACTGTAGGTTAACTTTTGACCTAGAGTTGACTTGTGATGACTCTAGCTCTCAGAGTTGACTTCTGATGACTCTATCTAATTTCCACCGAATACGATGATCTTATGCACTAACTAACACAAGCTGTGATCAGAGAAGGAACATTGTGATAATGTGGTAAATAGAATGCAGATTATCTTCTAAATAATTGAGAATTGATTCAATGAGAATAATAGATTTATCCTGCAACTAGAACAACAATGTTAGAATAAACAATGAGTGAGACAATAGAATTAATACTACTGCTACTGAGATTAATATGAAACACAGTGACACGCTATAATTTAACGACACAACTAATCAGATTTCTGTAAGAAAAATAGTACACTAGAATTTAAACAGATTTGCGTAGGTTAACTAACTGTAATATAACAACAATTTGATAAGATAATGAATTCTTTATGAGATGAGTTAAGAGAACAAACCACGCTGATACAGAGTCCAAAAATCACTCAGTCAAACACAGCTTGATGTAGAACCTGATGAATTTCTGTTGACTAAAACGACTTACACAAAACAGATTTGTATAATTGTACTCAAACAGATAAAATAAATGCTTTTGTATAATTAGGAGTAACAAACTCACAAAGCCTCTTTCCGTGTATACCAAGATTAATTAATCAAACCCTGATCTCTGCAAATAACACAGTTAGTACAATAGATAAAACTTTGTTCAAGAAATTAAGTGAAATATGATTTAACGTTAAACCAATTTACTGATGGTATAAATATACTTTCAAATAGGCTCACCGATTCGAACATATATCCACTGCAAAAATATAGGGTTAGGACAACAGTAATAATTATAACAAGATTACCTACTGACGAGATCGAAATTACCCCAGAAGATTAATTAATCGCAACTACTATGATCGAAATTTGAACTGATTTAAGAACGATAGATTAGACGGATGGTATAAGTATGCTTTCATATGACCTCACTGGTTTGAACGTATGCCCACTGCAAAGGATAGGGTTAGGACAACAGTAATAAAATGTAAAATAATTTAACTACTGATAATATCGATAATACTCCAGAAGAATGCAGAAAATTAACTAGTCGCAACTAATGAGAACACAACTAGATAGATAATCCCGAATGACACTGAAAGTCAGATTAGATGTGTATTCTTATATATATATATATATATAATATGTATTTTCGCAATACCCCTAAGATGAACAATCAGCCACGAACAAGAAACGAGACTCAGACGACGAAAGGGTAGATATCAAGCTTTTACCCAAAATGAGGAAACCTGTACGATTCGAAAGAATGTTCATGGTAGTCGCACTGAAGAGGATGCGAATCAGATGCCAGATGAAGATTGCTCTTCGCACCGATCTTCCGTCTTCACACAAGTCGCAGAGAAGAAGAAAATGCTTTTTCGCCAAATCGTTGAATGTCACGTTTTTTTCTTTTGCTCGAAAAGCCGTCCATTTCAAACCCTAACTTCCTCATTATGTCGGGTTAGAGGGGAGAAAAAAAATAAAGGATGATAATGCCCTTAATAACAATTAGCTTAATATTAGTAAAAGAAACTTAAATGCGATGTGATAAACAATAATGATATTGCCCGAAATAAACTGATAGTTGTCTGTAGAAACGTTACTAACGATATATTCAGCTTTGCTTGAAATCAAAACACAACACATTACCCTAAATAAATTCATAATTAGACATACAAAAATGTTTACAATAAATATCATCCAGAATGAAATATCGATCAGTGGCAATTCAAGATTATTATTTATGTCAAAACTAGCTCTCTCACATAAGGCATAAAACATTCCATTCTATGAAAATATGTTATCCTATTTTTTAGTATATATTTTATCCTATAAAGCATAAAATCCAAGAATGATCTATCATTCTTTGAAAATAAAGTTATAATCCTAAAATACACTAATTTAGGGATAAGTATGATAAATTAAGAGAAATATTTTAAGATTAGAATATCCTCATTTTTTATTTGAGAATATATTTAGGTTTTAATTTTAAATAATAAGAGAAAATACTTTTTAATACACTCATTTAGTTTTTTTAAGTTTTATTTTCTAAAACAAATGAGTGTATTTTTTTCAATAAAAATTTCTCCTCTTGTTATTTATTGAATTTAATTTTTTTGAATGATAGATAATTTAATTTCTGATCCAAAAATATAAATTTGGATTAATGTGGAGTTGTATTTTGGATAAATGTGGAGTGTATTTTTCTAAGTTTTTTATGAATCTAATTCGACTTATTTTGAATGAAAATGAATAAAAATATATATTTTAATCACTTGTTGACGTGGCGCAGAAAGCTGTGCCATTTGGCGGGATATGAGAAAGTCAATTGTCACACACGTGTACATGTGCGCCATCTATGCGCGTGTGGGCGCATGTGTCTGCGTGAGTGTGATTAATGAGAATGAGCACCCTTTTCAGGATTTTTGCTTACTCATTAATCACACATTAATTATATACCTGTCGGATTTTAATAATTTTTGTCATATGGGACAATTTTCTTCTAATTTTTTTGTAGATGGCATGACGACATGTGGAGCGTATGATCGCACAATTTAATCGCGATCCTCGATCATCACTTAAGTGGGGTACACGACGCACTCTAATTCGTTGAAGAATCTTTTTAAATGGTTAAATCTCAGTCGTTTATCTAAGGAGTTAGAACGGCTGAGATTAAAACCGCTCGGTGGACCCCATGGACACGTGGATGCATCCATAGCGTCAAATGAAGATCAAATGGCAGGCTTTTCACGTGTTTCTTCTTCACGCACGACGTGGGAAAATATCAGTAGTTCATCTTTGATCAAATGGATGTGATTTAAACGTAACAATTTGCATCTATGGATTTCATCAGAGCCATTGATTGAAGATTGAATGCCGATCCAACAGTTATGCCCAAATCTCCCTACAAATACACATGTTCTTCGATGATGTAAAGTATTCTTGGGTGTTTGGAGTAATCAAACTATTTAGATATCTCAATACTTGAATCTCTTACTCTCTGCATCTCCTAGATAAATTTCCTCGTCCAAGGAGTGTTTGAAAGTGTGATTTCATTGAGAGAGTACCAAGAAATCGATTTTTAAATGCCGACAATTGTCTTTGAATTCGCAAAAAGAAAAGCCTTTGATCCAGCAAGCAATTGGACCAATTCGAGCGCTCTCTTGGGTTAGAATTCGTGTTTTCCTCCTAATCTCTTTTCTTATATCATTAGATTTTAATGTCGGATCGTAGATTATTAAAATTTTAGATTTAATTTCAGTTTTCTCTCTCTTCGCGTTTTGATTTTCTATCTAATTTTTGCTTGTTAATTTCTCTGCAAATCTTGATCCAAATTTTGTGATTTTTGATTCTATGGATTTGTCTTTGAGTTATCTTTCTAAAAATATTGAAATCCCTAATTTTTCACTAAGATTCCTTGTTTGATTTGAACAAATTTCAAAGAACATCTAAAAAATACCTTAATTGCAGTGCATTTGACCCTTTTTCACCTCTATACTAAATTCGTGATCAATTCTTTAAATTGGTGAGTTTGGAATTCTTTTTGACATGAGTCTGCATGTATTCAATGACCTTGTGGATTCATCTCATCAATTGTGAGATCTTCTTCTTGATGAGATCAACGATCGCAATGGTTAACTTACAACCATCAGATCATTATAAGAGCATTAGGATCATGTCACAAGATCACATGATCACATGAAGAAATAGTGTCACAAAATCTTGTTCGTCAAATCATGAATCGACACTTTAGATCTCATGGTGTCTCCACAAATCCTGGCTGTTATAACTCCTGAAATGAATGACCATGATTGATCTGTTTAATAAAATGAATCGTCACCCAATAAGATGTTACTACCTACCCCCTTCACTTAAGTGAAAGTGATGGGCTCAGATTAAATATCATTTATTCGCATTGATTGGACGCTCATGAGCATGCTATATAACTTGAGATAAAACATAAATAAACATAGTCCCACATTAGAAAACTTGCACGAATTTTTACAAATAAATAAAAATAGAAATGTTAGTGTTTAGCTTATGCCCTTAAACGGCGCTTAACCACTAATGTCAAGCTAATCACACGCGACACGCACGCCACGAGACAACACGCAAGTGCGTGTATCACGTCATTTATCACGTCAGCGTACACTTAAAACTTAATTCTTGTTAATGTTTTTAATTAAAAGTAAATTAAAATAAATTAAAAAACTTCAAAAAATTTACAAAAAAATGTAAGAAAAATAAAAAAATTCTAAAAAATCAGAAAAATTTTTACAAAAAAACCCTAAAAATTGGAAATTTCATAACTTTCAAAATAGAACTGTATTTTAATCTAACTTTTTGTTATAAAAAATTAGAATAATATATCATTTTAAAAATTCAACTTTAAGAAATAACAAGAGAATACATTTTAATCTAAAACATATACTAATATTTTTATGAAAGAAAAAACTTAAAAAATGAGTGAGTGTATATAAAAATATTTTCTGTCATTGGTTTCCATTTAAAACTCAGTTATAATCTCAAATTTAAAGTGAGATTATTATATTCTAAAATATCACTTTCAATTATGCATGATTATTGCTAAAAATAGTAAAATTTAAGATTATAACTTTAAATTACATAGAATGATAGATATGCACTCAAAGTATGATAACATGCAAAAGAATGAAATGTTTTATGACTTAATTTTCACTAATACTCATGTAATTATAAGTATAAGTTGCATGTTATCAGAGCATCTAGAGTTTGGTTGTTCTCTGATAACATGTAATTATGTGATTATTATCACAAATTAAGGCCTAAACCATTCCATTCTTATGCATGTTATTATGTTTTGAGTGTATACCTATCAATATTTGATAATTTAAGTTATAATCTCCAAATGCGCTACTTTTTAGGGATAATCATAAATAATTAAAAAGAAATATTTCAGAGTAGATTATTGATAGCATCCAAATTATACATGAAAATATATGATTATTAATGTAAATTAAGGCATAAAACATTCCATTCCAGTGAATGTTATCATATTTATGAGTATTTATCCAGCATTCTAAGAAAATAAGTTATAATCTAAAAAATATACCAATTTAGGGATAATTATGATAAATTAAAGATAAATATTTAAAATTAGATTATCCCCATTTTTATTTGAGATTATAATTTGGATTTAATGCTAAATAATAAGAGAAATCACTTTTTATACACTCATTTATTTTTCTAAGTTTAAAATTTTATAAAAAATGAGTGTATTTTTTAAATAAAAATTTATTCTCTTGTTATTTATTAAATTTGACTTTTAAGAATGATTGATAATTTAATTTCTGATCCAATGAAATAAACTTGGATTAATTTGGAGTTCTATTTTAAACAATATAAATTTTCTAATTTTTAGGGATTTTTATAGAATTTTTCTGAATTTTTAATAAATTTAATTTGATTTATTTTGAATTAAATTCATTTAAAAATATTTATTTTACCGTGTGCCGATGTGGCAGGTTATGTGGCACGGACGAAAAAGCAGCACCACGTGACGACATTTGAGACCGCCACGTGTCACATAGTGTACATGTGCACTCATATGTGAGTGCGCGTGTGTGCGTGTGTGCACACGTGTGCGTGTGTGCACATGTGTGCGCACGTGTGTGTATGTATTTAAGGAGAAAGCACCCTATTAAGGATTTTTGCTATCCCCTTAGTCACATACACCTTATATACCTGCCCAATTTTTTTCTCTTTTGTCATGTGGGACTATGTCTTTTTTAAATACATAGGTGACGTGGCGTTACATGGATCGTCTGATTCACGCGTTAAAGTTGAACTGTCGATTGTGACTTAAATCAGAGGGTACACGACGCAATCGTATTCGTCGGCAAATCAATTTTTAAAACAATTTAATCTTAGCCGTCGATCTAAGGAGTTATAACGAGTGAGATTAAAGCCGACGAAAATGCATAAGAAGCATCAAATCAAGATCATATGGATGACATTTCAACGTTACTTCTAAAGCACACAACGTGGCGAGATCTCGACTCTCCATTCAGGATTGGACAGATGGGATTTAAATGTAAATATTTAAAGCCTAGCGTTTCATTAGAGCCGTTGATCGAAAGATTAAAAGCTCGATCCAACAGTTACGCCCATGGCGCAATTGTATTTCGTCGGCAAATCATTTTTAAAACAATTTAATCTTAGCCTTCGATCTAAGGAGTTATAACGAGTGAGATTAAAGCCGACGAAATGCATAAGGAGCATCAGATCAAGATCATATGGATGACATTTCAATGTTACTTCTAAAGCGCATGACGTGGCAAGATCTCGACGCTCCATTCAGGATTGGACGGATGGGATTTAACTATAAATATTTAAAGCCTAGCGTTTCATTAGAGCCGTTGATCGAAGATTAAAAGCTCGATCCAACAGTTACGCCCAATTTGTCGTATAAATTGAGATGTTCTTCGATGATGCAAATCCTTCTTGGGTTCTTTGAGTAATCGAACTGTCTAAACACCATAATCCTTGAATCTCTTGCTTCCAATTGCTTTTAGATCAATTTTCGCGTCCACGAAGTGTTTGAAAGTGAGATTTCGTGGAGAAAATGGGGAGAAATTGACTCTTGAATGCAAACGATTGTTTTCGAATTTGCAAATCAAAACCCTTTGATCCAAAAAGGAATTAGTTCAATTCGAGCACTATCTTGGGTTAGAATTATGTTTTCATCCTAATCTTTCTTCCTATAACATTAGATTTCAATTTCTAATTTCAGTTTTTTGTAAACTTTTGTTCAGAAATTTCTATCTACTTCACTCGACGATTTCTCCGTGAATCCAAATTCTATGATTGTGTATTCCTTGGATTCGCCTTCGAGTCTTCTTTCCGAATATATCAATTTCCCTAATTTTCATCACATTTCATCATTCGATTTGATCAAATTTCAAAGAATACCTAAAAAATACCTTAATTCTCCTTGGATTTAACCCTTATTCAATTTGTGATTAATCTTTAAAATGGGCGAGTTTTGAATTTATTTTGATGCTTATCTTGCATTGTCAATTATTCCTACTTTATATTTGAGATTATGATTGGGTTTTAATGTTAAATAATAAGAGAATGTTTTTATATGTACTCATTTATTTTTCCAGCTTTAATTTTCTAAAAAAGAGTCATTTTTTAAAGTAAAATTCTATTCTCTTGTTATTTATTAAATCTAACTTTTTAGAATGATATATTATTTAATTTATGATCAAACAAGACATATTTGGATTAATTTAGAGTTATATTTTTAAGGTTATGAATTTTATAATTTTTTTCGGGATTTTTCTAGAATTTTTTCTAAATTTTTTTTGAACTGATTTGGATTTTTTGTACTTTTAAAATTAAAAAAATTGATTTTATATTGCATGTTGATGTAGTAGCTGATGCAGCGAGCAAATGACGTGTGACCAGATGGTGACGTGTGTACGTGCCACTTGGGGCACAATGTGCGTGTTTGTGCGCATCTGGGCACGCACGTGTGATTAGTGGGTTAAGCATTCTTTTTAGGATATTCGCTAAGTCCACTTAACACACGCTAGTTATATTTATGTTATTTCACGTTAATTTTTGTCATGTGGAGCTCTGTGTGTTTATTTTTATGCGTAGGTGACGTGGAAAATTCTAGAGCTTGGGATTGCGTGGATCCATCGTGATCGTCAATCTTCACTTAAAGAGGGGGAAGGGGGGTACGTGGCGCATAACAGTTCATCATCGAATCATTTTAAAATGACATAATCTCTACCATTCATCAGAGGAGTTATAACGGCTGACACTTTTTTAAAAAAGTGTCTATACATTCTCCCTTGAACATGTGTACACATCTAGAGCGTCCAATGAAGATCAAACGACAAGCATTACTTGGCGTTTCTTATTCACACGTGACGTGGCAAAATATAAGTGCTTCATCTTTGATCAAACAGAAATGACTTAACGGTAACTATTCACATCCAAGTATTTCATCTAAGCCATTGATTGAAGATGAAGTGGCACATCAAATAGTCACACCCAACTTTGCCTATATATACACATGTCCGTCAATGATATAAAGCATTCTTGAATGTTTCGAGCAATCAAAATGTATAGACATCTCAATCCTTGAATCTCTTGCTTTCTTGCTCTTCTAAATTGATTTCCGCGTCCAAAGAGTATTTGAAAGTGAGATTTTGTTGAAAGAATAAGGAGAAATAGCCTCTTAAATTCTAAAATTCATCTTTGAAATCGCGGAGTGAAAAGCCCTTGATCTGACAATTAGTTGGATCATTTCAAGCACAATTTTAGGTTAGATTATGTATTTTCCTCCTAATCTCTCTTCATGTATGATTATATTTTAATTTCAAAGCTTAGATCAGTCGAATTTTAGATTATTTCTCAGTTTTCTCTCTCTTTGCGAATAATTATTCTCTCTAATTTTTGCTTCTTGATTTCTCTCCGAATACTGATCCAAATTATGTGATTTTTCATTCTATGAATTCGTTGAAGTCTTCTTTCTAAATCTACCAAAATCCCTAATTTCTTACCTCAATTCCTTGTTCAATTTGATTGAATTTGAAGAAATACTTTGAAAATCCCTTAATTCTTTGTGGATTCAACCTTTATTCATCATTATACTTTTTAATTGTTGATTATAATCTTAAATTAGTGAGTTTGTAAAATATTTTGACACGTCTCCATGTGTTTTCAACGACCGCATGCACTCGTATCGTCATTTCCCCCTTTTATAGGCATTTGATATGTGAATTTTTCATAAAAAAACCCTCATCATTATATCCATATTTACCAATATCCATAAACCCTATGCATTTTAACCCTCTAGGTCCATATATCTCACTAGTTAATAGCTCTATAGGCCTTATAATATCTTATTAGTCGACCTTTATTAATTATCTATATCAACATTTAAATTAATTAATTAAGGATTGGTTTAACCAAATCGTCAAGGCTAGTTGTCAAACTACACCATGTACTCTAAGAGATATAGAGTGTATAAGAACTCTCGTATAGAATTTTTTTTGTTGTCGGTTATCATGTACATATAATCCTTTATCCTCATGAAACTCATGAATGATTTAAGGTATGGTTTGTTATCAAGCCCTAATCAACCACTCAAGTTAATATTAATGGATGGAGGAAATCATCGAGAAATACTTCTGTGATATTTCCACTAACTTGGCCAATGATTTTATTGCATCTCATTCTTTTAGTCAATTTCCTCAAATACTAAGGGCAAAATGATCCCATCTTAACCATATAATCATCCAACATATGATGTTTTAGAGATCCCATGGGATTTGTAAGTCATAATCAAAATCAGAACATGATCATCTACTCACAACATGTCTTTGGTACACAACTTTTAGATGAATCAATCTAATTAATAGCTACGTATAATTATATTTAAGCATTCATATAGATCAATTAAATAAAAATTTTCTCTAAAGAGTACCTACCCACAATCTATCCCTAGTGTCTCCACACTTATGGCTACAAGATCAACCATACTCATCATATGAGTCGAATCAGATAAGGTTATTCTTTTTGGATATTTTGATGTACTTCTCAAATATCTAACGAATAGGAATCTTTAGAACATATGTTTAAAGATTAGTGATCATTGTATTATGATATGATCATAATTCATTTGTTCATTGCATATGCTCATGGACTTCATTATAAATATCACATAGTCATGAGAATGAATAAATTTAATTTCTATTACTATAAATGAGATACATAGAAGTGTGATCGGATTATAGGCTACATAGTATCAATAAATGGTATCAACCAAAAAGTCACACCCTCACTATTCTAAATAGTTGTAACTCCTTCAAGCAACTCTTTTGATGAAACCTCTTTGCCTTTGCCAACTGAGCTTTACATGAGCACGAAGCCTCACCTAAGTCAACTGCCATGCTTGATTGATGCCATGTGGTGGCAATTTCGTGTGAGCAAACAAAACATTTTCAAAAATGGCCCTTAGAAAATAAGATTACATTTGATAGAAATCTGGAAAAATTTGAGAAAAATCTAAAACTTTACATATACTTTATGATTCATGTCTTTCAATTCACGCATTCATTTTTTATTAAAATTTCACCAAAATTCTCCATTTTTAATGTGTATTTTCAATCATCCTTCTCATAAAAATACGTAAGAAAAAAGTATTTTAATTATGCAAAAGATGACTTATTAGTTTAATAATTACTAGCTCAACCCTTGTCATCTTTTCACCTTCCTTCCCAATTTCCTCCTCTCAAGACAACAAAGAATGCAACGTTAGAAGAACATTATTAATCCAAGGTTGTTTGACCTTGAAAAATTTAAAATCCAAGGCACTTGGCTATGATGGCAATATGCTCAATGGGATTGAATCAGATATCGCTATGATTTCATGATGGAAGAGAAGAGTTGAATACCAATGCAAGAAAATTGAACTCAAACTATAAAGCACCATGAAATAATGATCTAATCATCTAGTGTTTATTGTGAACTCCACTCACTAGAGTCCTCAAAGGAGCTATTTGAAGCTATGTAGATGTCTAGTTGTTGAGTTATGAGGCTTAGAGACCTCATGATTTGGCATTCTAATTGAGGATTTAAAACATAAATCACCTTAAAATGATGATCTTATTGTATAAGGCAGATCAAAATCTACCCTTATGTTCCTTGGAGGAGCTCTTTGAAGTTATTGAAATGGCCAACCTGTAGCGATATTCACACAATCTATGGATGGTTAGATCTCCTCTTGAGCCTTTATTCTATGCTTATTGAAGATCTCCTCACCATTTAGTCTCATTAGATCACCAAGTGAAGAATGCAAAACATGAAGAGAAGAGAGGGGTGGGCACTCACTAAGCCTATAGGCACCAACAGGGGTTGATGGTAATTATAAAATGAAAGCTGCTTACATGCATCATGTACAATGTTAAGGCACCAAAAGACTCTAATGATGAGCATGTATATATCTTCTTTGGAAAAAATATGATATAAATATCAACATGTTATAGCATTAATTATGATCTACAATTTTCTCTATATAATGAGACTAATCCACTTGACTTAAAAAAATTCAAGTAGTTGAATTATCATCTTTTTATGAGTTTTTGTAGATCCAAGGACATACGTAAACACAAAAATAACATAGATGTAGATTGGAATGAGAGAGGGGAGGAAAAAAACTCCCCAGCTTTTTAGGAGCCAATTCAACCCTATTTCAATAAAGTTAAAAGTGGTCAGATGAAGTCTGAGGAATCTTATGAAGGGCAAGGGTGGCTAAATTAGGCTTAAAACTCATTAGATCAAACATCTTATTTTTTAGAATGATTAAAAATTTTAAGGATTCAAAGGGTGGTCAACTTTCATATATTTTTGGAAGGTAGAGTCAACCCTTGACTCACCCATCAAAAATAGGATCTACTCCTATCTAAAAAGGGGGTTAAACCCTCTTTTTTCTTAGAAGTGGGGGTGTCCCTTAATTTTAGGAGGGTTGACACCCTTGCTTAAGGGACCCCACTACCTCCATTTAAGAGGTAGCTAAGGGCATGCCTAGGGGAGAGATCTACATCCTTGATTTCAAGGGTGGACAATCTCTACCCTTGAGTCCTCTAAGCCCTAAGACCCTCTCCTTTAAAAATTCAAATCCTCTCTCCTCATTCGTATTTTTTCTTTCTCTTAACATCAAGCTAGGAGAAGAAAAAGAAGAGGCTTAAGCCCAAGCTTTACATTATTTAGTGTTTAAGCTTATTGTGGAGGCAAGATGAAGTGGAGGCACAAGGCTGAATGAAGTTTAACATCACCATCCTACAACTAGAATAAAAAACGACATTCATGTGAGGATTCATAACTATTTCTTGTTTGTAACCCCTCCATGGATAGTGTAACCCTTTTCTCATTTTATTTAATTTTATTTTCATCATTTTCATCACCAAATCCTTGATTCCATTCAGTGCTCATACACAATAAATAATGATCTAAATGCAAAAATAACAATAAATAACAATTATGTGTGAAAATTATGTGAATACAAAAATAACAATAAACATGACAACATGTCATAAAATTCATGCTAGTTATGTAGTATCATTAGCTAATAATGATCTAAATGCGTATTTAAATTATATGATTTCATGCTACTGTTAGGTTCTGAGGTCGATAAGCCTTCCGAAATTTTGATCAAAATATAAAATGTAGTATAATACATTGAATCAAATATTAAAAACATTGAGACACAAAGAATAGATGATCCTATCATCTAGTATGCATGAGAAAACATACTTACACGGTTCTCCTAAAAGAGTTCTTGAAGCTATTCAAGTGCCTAGCTTCTAGAGGTATCCACGCAATCTCTAGATGGTTCGATCTCCTCTTCAAAGCTCTTCACCAAGAGAGAAAGAGAAGAAATGAGAGAATTCTCACAACGCTTGTATGAGCCCCTTAAGTTGTGTTCATTCTCGCCCTATTTCTAGACATTTGGAATAGAAAATTTTTATAAAAACCCTCATAATTAATCTATATCCACCAACATCCACAGACCTTGTGTGTGTGACCCTTGAAGTCTATATATCTCACTATTTAATAACTCTATAGGCTCAATAACTATATATTGGTCAACCTTAATTAATTATCTACATCAATATATAGATTAATTAATCAATGATTGATTTAACCCAATTGATAGGTTGAGTTTCCAGCCTATTGGGTACGAAGCTACATGTCGTATTCAAGGAGATATGAAGTATGTATATATAATCCTTCATCTGCACGAGACTCATGAATGACTTAGGGTATGATCTACTATCAAATCCTAATCGGGCACTCAAGTTAGTACTGATGCATTTAGGAAATTATCAGGAACTCCTCATATATTTTCAATACCTTGGCCAAAGATTTTATCACATCTTATTCCTTGAGTCAATGCCCTCAAATATTGAGGGAAGATGATCCCATCTTGATCATACACTCATCTTCGTGAATTTCATGTAGCATCCAATATATGACGTTTTAGATATCACGTGGCTAGGGATTCGTAAGTCATAATCAATACACGATTAGCCATCCACAATATGTCTTTGATGTCTCAAGTCAAACAACCACATGCACAATCGTGACATGAACCAACCTAATTAAAAGTTAGGTGTAATTACCATTTAAGGGTTCATATGGATTAATTCAGTGAACTCTTTCTTCAAAGAGCACCCACTATCTATCCTTAATGTCTCTACACCGATGGCTACAGGATCACTCATACTTATCATATGATTCGGATCATATAGTGATATTCTTATTTGATAATTTGATATACTTCTCGAATATTTTATGAATATGAATATTTAGAACATATGTTTAAAGACTAGTAATCACTGTATTATGATCTCATCTTAATTTACTTAGTCATTTCATATGCTTATGGACTTCATTACATGCATCACACAAGAATAACAATGATTAAATTTTATTTTAATGAACATAAACGAAATACATGGAAGTGTGATTGACTAATAGGACATAATATCCATCAATTAGTAATTATACTAGGGACTAACAAGGGGAGGAGTGACTCTTGGAGGGTTGTCTCATCTTGGGGTTGGTGTTGGGAATTTGGACACCTTATCCAATATTGAAAAATCTGGTGTACAAGCCACATGAAAGATTAAGTGAATAACCAAGTAATTTATAAACAAAATCAAATAAGTATACAAAAATAACTAATTCACCTCCTTTTAGTTTGTGTGCCACCATTAGAGAGATCTTTCATAGTAGCGCATGTTTATTGAAGTAGCATGAGCCCCAATTAGACAAAAGGAGATCCTTGACTACCTTGAAGACTCTAGTATAAGATCCAAAGGCTTGGAGCGATGTCTTGAGGAATAAATAAATAAAATTAAACAACAAAAAAATCAGGCATAAGTTCATCAATGGCTTCATCCTTTCTTTCTTTAATGGAATTCTAGTCTTTTGAGTATAAACTTAAGCCTCATAATGCAAATTAATAAGCACATCATTGGCTAATTAAAAATTGGTTCACTACACATTTTCATTAATGCTACTCTTAAGTATAAAATCACTTAAGCCGGATTCAATGATATCATATAGCTGACTATACTACATATGATGTCCCTTTAGGAAATCAAAACCTTGCATTCATGGTCCATTCCTACGTCTCTTTTGCTGAACAGAATATAGAGAGAAAATTTTGAGAAGGAAATAGTGGGAGTGACTGATCCCCTTGGGAATGTGAGTTCGGGAGCCTCTCCCCTATCATCCTAAAGCTTCCTGGAACTTCCCCGCTTATTCGGGGCTCAATCAGACCTCAATCTAAGTATGAGTGGCCGGTAGTGATCTGCAGACTAATCTCACGAGAGCTCCTCGTCTTCCTGCAGATCTCAGGTAATTCAACCGTCCTGGTTTAATGAGTGGGCTTCTCCTATTATCAGTGAGGAGTACGATTCATCACCATTAAGCTAGAATTGTCACCATCAATTACTGTTCATGTACTGGTCGCAATCTATAATGGGGAACAAGGACTTGATGAAGTAGAAGATGCCCCTGATATCCAAAACCCATGTGTCTAATGAAATTACCAGAGGGATCGATGCCCTTGATATCGGAGGCTAGCCTTCCTATAAAGATGCAGACTTCAACAGGTTGCAAAAAGCTGGGATATTTGACCCCTCTGCAATTTTTGGGTCTGCCTTCTTCGTTTGCCTGGAGTAGTGAGAGATGGCCCATGGGAATCCTTATTTTCCATCAGGATGGATTGATGTTTGAATGAAACTTCTTCTTAATCAGATACCTTATTCGGTCTTCTTGTGTGGATTTTGCCCTGATATTTAAGATTATCAACGATCCTTGCTTTTGCTACGCTTATGGATTGAAACCTCACGAGAAGAAGTTTCTTCTTGATCAAATTCCTAAATTTGATCTATTAAATGCAACCTAATTTAATCATCATTCTTCTAGAAGAATCGTTGTTCTTCTTTCGTACACCAAAAACCTAATTGTCGGAAGTTTCCTCTTCCGTAATCGAAGGCCTTGCTTCAATAATCCACCTCCAAGCCGCACTGGTTTACCAGATATGTTCTCAAGGCCAATGTGGTAGGGCCTCCAGGGAACTTAATCTAAAGCTCCCATTTCCTCTCGCATCTGTCCCTAGTTCACACAGAGCTTCTTTCTGCATTGGCCGAAACTGTTTCCTGCGTGGGTCTCCTCAATTAGGTCAAACTAATTATCAAATGCTCTGACATTTCAGTTCCAAGAATAGACTGCAATTCCGCATGGTCTAAAGAATACATCCTCTTTTTGCTTCATTGGTCTATGATCCCTAACATTATTCGCTGATGTTTGAAGGGTCATGATGATGAATTTCACCATTGGTTTTACTTGGTCACGGCTCTAATCTTTATCGGAAATAAGATTCACACCAAGTTCAGATTTGTAAATGAGGTAGCCCTAATTCATAATATCTAGCATTAGTTCTTAGCCACCCACTGAAGGAAGAAAGTTTCAATCGATGCACTAATCATTTGGATGAAACATCGAAATCCTTGATGACGATGATGACAATGATGACGAGTTCATCAGATTCAAGAATCAAGAAAATGAAGGCATCTGCATCAGACATCAAAAGATCAGGGTTGCGTTATGGTTACGGAAATTTGATTAATGCCATGAAGAGTTTTGTATTTCATTTGGGCTGTCGAAGAGAGAGATAAGAACAACAGAAATCGTTGACCAAAAGTCAAGCCTACTGTTTAGGAGAGTTCCCTTTGGGATATTGACATCTCACTCTATCCTTCTGGAGGAGAGAGAATGTATCCTTTTGCTCAACTATGCTGCAACGGAGAAATCAATTTCTACAGAGATCGTACCATTGAAAAGGGCTACTCTTGTTTTCAGCCTTTTCAACTATACTGAAGAGATTTGTGTTTGACCAATAAGACGAAGGAAAATCTTTTGTTAGTCTGATAAAAAGCAAATCAGCAAACGGCCCCAGGATGGTGGTGAGAGAAATGTGACACGGAAGTATTTCTTGGCGAGGTTGGCTGGATAGAGAGAGTATGGCGTTTCTGATGATATCCTTGATGAAATTGGAAGAATGTTGAGAGATCCGAAAAGGGCTGGGTTCATCAACCATTCTGGCTGCTCAAAAAGACTCCCTATATCATTATAGACAGAAAGAGAAATTGCATTTGAGAGAGATACAGAGATGACCACCATTACAGTAACTGGGCTATTATAGATTCTTAGCATTAACTGATTGTGATTTAAGACTCGTCTGAAGGACTCTGGTTGATCTTGATATGATCAGTCATTCTTTTGCAAAGAATCTCAAAATCTACGTTTGGAAAAAAGAGCAATAGAGGGATGTCATGAAACATATTAGCAACTGGGCTTCTACAATTTTTTTCCAAGTGGTTGCTTCATGAGTGTGACACAAATATATTCTCTGGAATGCAAAGATTCTCTAAATCTAGAGTGAGATAGAGAGAGAGGGATCACCACAATTACAGCAACTCAGCTCCACTTAAATCCTGCGATTAATTGATTACATAACGAGATCCGCATGAACGGTTGGGTTTCTCTGATCAGGCTTAACCACGTCTTTGCAAAGCCTGCATAAATCTAGAGAGTGAAATAGAAAGGAAGAGGAAGTTTAATGACATGAAGAAGGTGACAATTTGCTGAGGAAAATCCTTCAAATTCAGTGATTTCTTTACGGGTATCACATCACGGGCATAGAAAACCAGGCTGATACCAGACACTCGAGTACCAAAAGAGAGAGACAGAAGTCACTACTATCTCAACGACAACTAATGCGTTGCTTTAGGAGAACCTCAGGGGGCAAATGTATCTAGTAAAGTAAGTGAATTCAAGATCTGCGCCTAATGGAAAGTATCTTAATCGAATGTCAGACATAAACTCCTGATGATAGCAGCAAGAACAAAGATCCGAAACCCTGCCACGAAGAATCCAAGATATTTGTGATCAAGGGACAACCATTAAATAATAAATCAGAACCGGATGTCTCAGTGGGTGATGAACATACCAAGAAGATGGATGCAACGGCACCTGTGGTGAGCTCCTTCACCAAGCTGCGGTTTTTTTTTGACACAGTGGCCTCGTAGCTAAATACAAAATTATTAAGAAAACTGGTTCACATTTAAGATTAGAGTTTTATGGAAGTCGGAAATTATTTCGGCATTAAAATTTGCTTCCAGATGATACACTATCTTTTAATTAGAAGCGCTTTTCAAAAAAATTATTTAATTAGAAGCAACAGAGGAAGAGATCAGCTGAACTTACATGAAGAAGTAGGAAGTCACCAGGAGTCCAATGGCGAGAGTGACGAAGGCGAGAGACGGATACCACTCGATCGGAACGGGACTAGAAATCGGCTTCGGTAGATCCGCCTGCGAGCATGGACCAGATCCAATGATTAGCATGAAAAATCGAAAGGACATGGATCGATCGAGATCGGAACCCTAGTGGTGAGCGATCCACGATGAAGGAAAGGGGAAATCGGAAATGGGTCGATCGAGATCGGAACCCTAGTGGTGAGCGATCCACGATGAAGGAAAGGAGAAATCGGAAATGGGTCGATCGAGATCGGAACCCTCGAGGAAGGTCAGACATCCAATCTCGGTGAGGAAAAGATTTGGGTCTGGATCCCGCTTACCATCGACGGAACGGGTGACACTCAACGTTTTAGAGATCTACTCGGCGAAGCTCCGGAAGAACTGTCCGTCGGGTCAGAGGTTGAACGCAGGATTTTGGAACTTCAACCGATTTTGATCAATCGACGATATTGGAAGGGATCGATTTTGATCGCCCATCTATCGGGCCTGATTAGGGCTACTGGGCCTAAAGCCCAAGAAAACCTGAGAACTTAGCCCAAGCGGCTTTCTCTATGTAACTATAAAGCTCATGAAACTGTATTTAAATCCCTAGCTTCATCGTTCTTCTTCTGAAGAGAAGAATCCACGAAGAATTGCATTCTTCGTTCGTGCAACCCGCTTAAGAGATAGATGGATTACGGGGCAGGTAGCTGGATGATGGTTCCAAACGAGAGTCCCGGAGCTCAAGATCTCCACTCAATCCACACGCATGGTCAGCAGATGCAGTTCCAGCAGGACCCTCAGCAGCAGCCACAACAGCATCATCAGTCGCTGGCTTCGGATTTTCATCTTCTTCACGTAGATTTCACCTTTCCGAGGGAGAAATTCGCTTTTTTATTCTGAAATAAATTCAAAATTTCACTCTTTTTATTGATTTTTGAAATTCGCATAATTTACTTTTTTATTTTATGCTTAATATAAAAATTCACTTTTGTACTTGTTTTTCTCATAACCAATTTAAACCATGCTACTGTAATCGGAAGGTTGTCTGCCATTTCCTCTGAAAATTTTCCATTAATTTTGTATTTTTACTACATTTCACCGCTATTAGGCCGGAAATTTTCTCTTTATTTATGAGTTTTGCGTAATATCCAATGCGAATGCTCTGACGTCAATTATTAATATGATAGATAACGGGAACCTGATTGTATTACATAGCTGCGCTTTTTATTCTGCCCACTTTTCTCGATTGATGCTGAGTTTGTTTTCTGCATGACCAACTCTACGTGTAATATTGTAATTATAATTATAAAGTTGTCTGCTTTTCCTCGTAATTTGGTATATAATGTGCTTATTCTCTTAGTATTTTTTATTTAACACAAAAAGAAATCAGCTATCACCCAGAGATCTCTTAGTATTGATTCAAAACTTTGTAAGTTTCATTATTTCTTCTTTCCCTCTTCAGATTATGGAAAGCTTAGCGAATGCAATAGAAGGCGGGTCACGAGATCAACAGGTGGATGCATTGGTTGGTATCTGACAATCACATTTAAATGAGTGCATCTTTTCATAAAATTCTGAAGTGTTTTTTTGACACTTCATTTGATAGTTCAATAATGATTTCAAAGATTAATATTTATCACTTCCTTTTTTGCAGGTCAATGAATTGAGCAACCGTTTAAATAATTGTCAAAAACTGTTGAACTCTATTTCGGCAACCATTAATGTGACCCCTGTGGTAATGCCAACTAACATGTAAAAGTTTTACATGTTTTTTATTTTACTTATAAATAATTCTTTTATGTATCTACAATTTCAGAAACATGTATTTTCCTCATGCACTATTTTTGTCATGTGACTAGGATTTGAGGACCTAGGGTGGTTTTGGTCTTTGAGTCGATCAACCTTGATGGGCTTATGATTGTATTTCTTTCATAAAATTTACTCATTTTTAAGGATTGGTTAAGATCAAAAAAGTTCCAATTTGGGTCACTGGAAATGTCATTACAAATATCTGTCAACCCAAAATTGAAAGTGCACCTTTGTTGGAAAATATTAGAGATGGTTTTTTCCCTGCACATGTTGTGAAACTACTGTGTGTCATAAACTTCAAATATTTCATTTAAATGCGACGGTGTCTCTTAACAGTTAGTTCCACACACAGAGTTGAGAAGGAGCGGTTGCCACAGTTCTGCCCAAGGATGTCCTGATCTGTCATAGAATCAGGCATGGGTAAGGGTCAAGGATTTAGGGTTGAGAGTAAGAGAAAGGGGTCCAGGGTGAATAAAATGACTACAATTGACTGCCTGCCTTCTTCCTCCCTGGAGAGCCTTTTCAATCTTGATTATTCTGTGCCCCTTCTTGGGCAGGCTGTTATTGGGCTTGTCCCGCTGCTTCTGCTTAAACCTCATGCACACCTGGCAGGGAGTTGTATCAAGTTGTTCAATAGCCATGATCACGTTCAATCAAATTCCCAAGTCCCACTAGTGACTAATTATGTACATTTACACATTGTCAACAAATATTCGTTAAACAAGTTTTTATGTTTCATCTGTGGAAGGAAAAAGTAGTAGATTTTTTATCATTGTTTAAAAAATTTCTATCAGACTGTTGAAGGCCAGAAAAAAAGATTGGAGGAAGCAGAGCAGCAATTGAATCATAGAAGGTTTGTCCTGATCACTTCATTAATGTTAGTCAATATTGAAGTCTGTCTTCATTGATTTATTCAGGGAACTGTTGAGCAAGTACAAGACCTCTGTGGAAGATCTTATCAGACCAAATCGACAGAAATGAGTTGTATCTCTAATAAACATTAATTGGGTATGTTGTAAGCTTCTCCCTTTCTCTCCCTCTCTAAATTCCTCACAACTGTTTTTTGTTGACATATGTTTTCGAGAGGCAGAAGAATCCTGTGGAGATTGTTCAGTGGTGAACATCCCAAATTTCATAGAAGATTGACCAAGCTTTACTGACCCTTGTCTCTTTCTCTTTCAATTTCTCTCCTCTCTTTCTCTGAAGACTTCTATTGATGTTGGTGTATAGATCTCTCTCTCCTCCATCACTCTGCTCAAGTGGTGGCTTTGTATTTGAGATTTTTTTAATTGTAAATTCGTTTCCTTTCTAAGTGTGGTTTATCTTAGTTAATCTTGTGTGCTTTTGTACAAGCCCAAGATGTATACTGATTCAGTGTTAGACCCCAACTGTTTGTTTTGAGGTTCCCACCTCATGGACTCAACTCAATCCTCACCATGTTCAGATCTTGAAAGTGGATTGATGCAAGGTCACAATTAACAAGTCATAGATCATTCCCTCCATGATACTCTTGCTCATCCTCCTTGACGTTAACTGACAATAGGCTTAACATCTTTAATTTTTATGCTGGCTTACCAAGTTGCTAGAATCTCTTCTATGGTGACTGTGTTGATGCAGACTTGGCATACCTTCTCTGGAGATTATAGGGGGACACGAGTCTTCTCCTGATTCACCGAAAACGACCTTCTCCATGAATGTAGAAGACTGAATGTCACAACTGGAAATATTATGGTAATTGATGATTCAATTGAAGTTGCATTATGTTGCTCATTCTTGCTAGGTAGGCTTTCCCTTTTTTGTAGTGGACTGTTTATCAAGCTATGTCTCTTCTTCTCTTGGGCCTCAATTCTTTCAATGGGCTGGAAAACTACTCTTATGTTTTACGCTTTCAGTGTAATGGGTATTCAGAGATATCTAAGAAATAATAAACAGATTAAAGGGCTCACTAAGGTTGACCATTGACTTATGTTTCTTGATTGTTGACTGTAGACTGTAAACTGGACCATTGGATTATAGTGTCTTGATGGGCTTCCTCAGACCTTAATGAGCCTTCTTTTATATGCTCTATCTAACAAAATTAAGAAAAGGATAATTGATAGGACTGATGATGCAATTCTCATAAAGAACAAAAAAAAAACTCCTTGAGGTTAAAGGTATAAGCACAAGGGTTAATATCATCCTTTAAGGGTCAACAATTGTCATTTTTGGATCAATAGTAAATAAAATGATGGGTCAACGCCTCAACTGAAATGAACTTGTGGGGAAGATAACCAAAACGTGCTGCAGAAAGACTATGGGGAAAAAATATGGGCTGTTGTGGACATAGAGGATTTCTTTTTTTGTCAGCATAAGAGCACATAGGGTAGGCATGATGATACTTTGAAGATGGGGACTTCATTGATGAACTCAACTAGTAAGTCTTTTTGAGCTTTAGCTAAGACAAGATGTCATGTAAAAAGTGCCAATAGGAAAAGGAAGATAAAAATATTGCTTTGTGATTCAATGTTTATAAGGAGATACAAGAATTAAAAAGGCCCCAAGAGATACAAGAGAAAGCAACTATGCAAGAGAGAACATCAACGCCATGCACTATGATAGGGAACAATGAAGGAGTTCGAGACCTTGGGTTGAGGGAGTCGAAGGAACACGGGGAGTAGAGGAAGTTACATTGAGAGGGACTTAATTCTATCATGAAAAGGGTGTGTGAGTAGATCTCCCATTTGGCCTAATTATATGAACGTGTATCAAGAGTTCTCTAGACAATTGAGAGTGTTGGTTGTCCTAGAGGCATGGATTAAGGATCCATTGGTACTAGACTATGAGATAAGATTCTTCATCTAGTATAAAATCCTTTTCAAGATTCAAGAAGGGACTAGGGTTTAACTCCATGAATCCAAGAATTCCTTGAGAAAACATAACTATCACAAAACATAATTCTTCCTCCTCTTGGTTTATTAGTCTCTTGCCATAGATCATGACATCTCCCTCCTTTTTCCTCCCTCTCTCTCTCTCTCTCTCTCTCTCTACTCTCTCTCTCTCTCTCGCTAGTCTCTCTCACCCCACATTCTTCCCTAGAATCTGGTTCTCTCATTTTCTATCTATTACTCTCTTTATTTTCTATCTCTCAAACTTAGCTTATTTTTCATTCCCTCCATATTTTCACACCTACCCATGTTTCTCACCCCTACATCTATATGATCCTTATGTTTCTCATGTTGGATTTTGAGAAATGAGGATGACGTTAAGGCTAGGCTTTTGTGATCTTGGAAAATGTGAAAATTTTGGTATGAATCAAGTGGTTTTCCTACTTGCATGTGTATGCCTATCATGGAGAGGACCCTTTCCTAGAAGAGTATTTTGTGGAATTTCCTACGGAAATTATAGTTTGAAATCTATGCTCTTTTTACTCCTTTATCACCATTAGGCATTGTATTTTGCCCATTGGGACATATTCAATCTACTACCCTAGCTCTTGGACTTGTTAAAGTATAGAATGTGGCTAATAGTGGTATTGAGTTCTTTAAACCATCTGAACCTTTATTTTTAAGACATGATATTTAATTTATTATTATACCTGATTTTCAACTCTAATATTTAAAATCATCTTGACATTTCACATTATATTGTTCTCTTGACCCTAATTTGTAACTAGAATTTGGTAAGACCAAAATTTTCTTTCCCCATTCTTGATTCTTCTCTTATTTTTATCCTTATGTGGTCCCTTATCATTTCCTTCATTTCAATAGGAGAATAAATCAAAGGCGAAAAATTAATTGCATTTTTAATCTTATACAATAAATATCATTTAAAAAATAAGAACAAACAAACTTCACTTTGCCTAGGGTTCATCTTTAAGATTAAGGAGCCAAAGCATGCAAGGGCTTGAATCTTTGAGGCATTTTAAATATATGATAATGTAAAGTGGGTCTCAAAATAGAGCAAGTAAAAAAATTTGATAGTCGTGTGGCTTGCAAGCCAGTTACACTGCCATCTTTTGTTAATATTCATTATCATTCTAATGTGATGTTTGTAATGAACTCTTGGTGGCGTACAACCCCCGTCGCCACCGAGGCATGACACCACAGCACCGGATGAGCCGACACCTGTGCGCGTCCAGCCCCCTCGACAGGCAAAGACGAAGGATGCTGATTTCCGCTATACTACGTAAAGACCTCGTCTCGCCACGACACGTCACACCTCGAGCTCGGGCGCGCGTGGATCTATCTACCTTATTTTGTTATTATGAACTTCTTTAGCCCGCACGTGTTTAAGCGGGCCTCTTCCCCCTTTTGGGCTTCCGGGTGGGTTCCTCCCTTTTCAGGATCCTACTCGTGAAGCTCTTCTTCTTTGTGAACCTTATTTTCTACGAGCATGTTAGGCTTTTGGGTTGTGAGCCTCAAGTGGGCCCTTCCCCCTCTCGGCCTAATATGGGCTCTATAATAGGAGAAGGGACCCCCACAAACCCTAGCCATCATTTGAAGAAAGAAAGGAGTGAACTCCCTCTCATGTGGCCTCTCAAGGAAGATCTGGGAAGGAGACCTACCGCCGCCTCCGCCGCCGCCGCTGCCGCCGCACGACTACGTGCCACTGCCGTGCCCGCCATCGACGCCGCCGCCTCTCCTTGCCCTGATCTCGTCTCCCATTGTCGTTGGTCCAGCTGCTGCCGCCGCCCTAGCGCCGCCGCCGCCTTAGAGCTGCCGCCCTTGCGCCGCCACCGCCCCTGTCCAACGCCGCCACCCCCGCTTCCCCCTCCCTCTCTTCGTCATCTCACAAACTTTTCCATCTTCCCATCGCCCCTACGACCGCAACCCCATCCTTCACCATTTCCTCCTCCCTGATTTCACCCTCCCTTCCACCATTCCCGGTTCCCCTCCCGTCCGTCATCCAGCAAACCACTCCCGATCTCCCGTTCCCCTCCCTTCCTCTTCCCCAGCTCCCGCCGCTCCTGCTTCCTCTCCAACCCCCGAACGTGCTCCAACCCGCAAGTTCGGCCGGTCGTCTCCACTCCACCAGCGGGCCGTTCAGATCTCGTATTCTCTCTCTCCTCACGACTTCTTCATCTTCCTCAACTCCCTTACGCAACTCCGTTTCTCCTCCCCGCGTGCCGACCCCACTTCCCCGAATCTGACTTTCCATCGACGCTCACACCTCCTTTCCATCCCAATTCGATGCTTGGACGACCATACTCCCCTGGTTCCCCCGAATTTCCTCTCCGCCCATTATTCTCCCCGAATTCAATCCACGATGTCACTCCTCCCCTCCACGTCGCCACGCACCCGCCTATCTCCCGGCGCACTCGTGAACAACCTCCCCTGAGCTCTCGCCTGACCGTCTGCGAGGAGTCGTCAAAACTAACGCCCCTACCTCTCGCTCAACTTCCCGTTGACCGCGTTCGTTCACACTGCCAGAACGCGCTCCTCACCTACACCTACTCGAAATCGTCGCCTTGCCCATCGAATGCCACTCCTCGCCCCGTCGACCTGTCCCTTTCCCCTCTGCCGACCACTCTCCCCCTAACACCTTGCGAATTCAATCCGACACAATCCCCCAAATCGACTGCATCCCTCTTGGAGCTCCTCCCCGAACTCAATCCATCGGCAATCCCAAATCCGAATTCCATCCCCACTCTCCCCTCCAAACTTTCGTCCATCACCCTGCGAATAATTCCTCTACCCCTATTCCACCGCTTTCCGTTCGCCTTTTCATCTGCCGACTACCAACCTTCATCTCGTGGAGTTCCGTCGCCTGAAGAAGGTCTTTTCTCCAGGCCTGTGGGTTTCCAGCCGCTGCGTCAGGGAGGCGAATCTCTCCCTATCGTTGGGCGTCCACCACCCCCCCTCTCCTACGGCCATTCGTGGTTTGCTTCTCCGCGGGCACCTAATCACGCTCCGTCCAGTAGCTAACCGCTATGGGACAGTCACCTGCAACCTTGAAGGCAAGTCAACACCCCTGAGGGTCAACACCCTGCACAACCCGTTCACAGCTCCCGACCTGCTCGAGCGCGCACCTGAGGACCTATCGCGCACGCCCACGCGCCCCACCAGCACCTCCCCTCACATCGCCGGCTGATAACATGCTATTTATGCATGAAATTACATGATTATTAATGCAATTAAAGGCATTAATCTTTCCAAATATATGCATGTTATCATATTTTAAGTATATATCTATCATTTTGTATTATTTCATGTTATGATCTAAAAATACACCTATTTATGGATTATTATACATAATTAAATATTATAATAGTTTAATCCTAATTATAATTGAGATCATAATTATGTTTTGAGAATAAAAATATAAGAGAAAAGATCTTTATTAACATTTATGTATTTTTATAAAGTTATTTTATAAGATATATAAATGTATTAATTTAATTAAAATTAATTCTCTTATTATTTTAATAATTTGACATTTTATAATGATAGATTAATTAATTTTTGATCCAACAAAACAAAATTAAATTAATTTGGAGTTATATTTTGAAACTTGTGATTTTTCCAATTTTTTAGAATTTTTTAGAATTTATTTAGATTTATTTTTTATTTTTAAGTTATTTAAAAATAATAAAAATGCAAAAAGGGTGCATTTATTCGCGCGAGCACACGTGGATGCGACGTGGCACGCAAGGCCACGTGGGAGTGCCATGTGGACCCGCGCGAGTGCCTGCATGGCACTAAGGTGACGTGTATACGTATATATTATTATAATACTTAGGTTATCGTACATATAAGCCATCCATAGAGGACTTTGCTAACCGCATATATATGACTCACCTTATATACCCGACAAGTCTCCATCTTTTTCTCCGTGTGGGACTATGTTCCCTCGCTTTTATTTTGATTTCAGGTGCGTGGCGTGACGTGGAGCGTTGGATCGAAAGCGCGATAAACGGCGCGCGTCGATGCAGTGGACACGTGGCCCACCGATCACCGATCAACACACGTGCATTAAATGGACTTTAAGTGAAATCATCTGAACCGTCCATCGCGAGTTATAATAGTGGAGATCTATCGCGATCGGTGGATCCCTCAAGACATCGCGATCGTTGGATTAAGATCCAACGGGCGATCGAAAGCGACACACTTCTTCTTCATGCGATGAAATCACATGTCAACCCTTCATTCGCGATCAGACGATCATCAATTAGAAGTACCGATTTGCCAAATGACGCTTCATCCTGACCGTCGATCGTGAGGCGTCTCTTCATCGGACGGTTGCGCCAAATTTCGCCCTTTAAATACACAGTTCTTCGCGACAAAAGAACTTGCCCGTGAAATTTCTAAAAATTCGAACTCTCTAGACACCCATTTCATGTGCCATTTGATTCCTTGTGTTCTTAATTCATTTCCGCATCCAAAGACTACTTGAAATCAAAGTTCGATCGAGAGAGAAGGAAGAAATCACATCTTGAACTTCAAAATTCGTCTTCAAAAACTCGGAATGAAAAGCCATGCATCTGGCGATTAATTGGATCATTTCGAAGGCTAATTTGGGTTAGATTGCATGCTTTCATATTAATCTTTCATCATTTAGTGTTAATTTTACATTTTGAATAGTATATTAAGTTTAATTTCGTTTTAATTTCTGTTTTAAATCAATTTCGCGAGACGAATTTTCTCCTAACTTCAAACTTCGATTACTCTGCGAATTCTCATCCAAATCACCTGATTTTTGATTCCGTGGATTCGAAATTGAGTTATCTTTCTTAATATAATAAATTGCCTAATTTCTAAACTCAATTTGTCGTTGGATTTGATCGAATTTCAATGATATCTCTCAAAATTCCCTAATTCTCCGTGGATTCGACCCTTAATTACCACTATACCCTTTAATTAAATCGATTAATTATAATTTGGTAAGTTGAGGACTTTGTTTTGACACTAAATCGTGTGCATTCAACGACCATACGAAATAGTTTCGTTAAATGGCGCCGCTGCCGGGGAATTAAGGCGTATTTTTGAGAAAAATCATCGATTTTGACTCGGTCAACTCTGATTTTTCTACTTCTTCTCTGATTTAATTCAAATTGATCCAACACTAAGCTATTTGTAGCAGAAATACATCGCTTAGATACTCAATGTCGACGAGATTAAGTGATTAGTCCCTCTCTACGGACGACGGACGATCATCGCATCATACTCGTATTGGGAGAGCGTAACTCTCACGAATAGCAACAATCAGGTACGATTAATTTGTCATTGTTAAATAATTTTATAGTATCTATTATTATATTAGTATATTAGTGCATATTTATGAGACGAGAGTCTGATTGGAGAATGAGGAATAATCCTTTACACATATATCTTTTTTAACGTTCCTTGCAATCCCTTTCCTCTTCCGCGTCATCATCGACCTTAGATATGGCCTTGAATGATGAGAGAAATTTTAGGAGACACCTTAGTGACTATGCTAGGCCTGTTCTTCAAAGACCCGTTACTCGTATTCATGCACCCTTAGCTAGAAATAATAATTTTAGGATAGATTCGCATGTGATGAGTATGTTACCTATCTTCCATGGTAAACCTTCCGAGGATCCTTATAGACATGTCGAAGAGCTTAGTCAAGTATGCGAGATCAATCAGATTCATAATGTGTCGGCAGATGTAATGAAGACGAAACTCTTTCCCGCCACCCTTAGAGATAGAGTTAAGGATTGGTTTCTTAAGTTAGGAAAGGAGTTCATGTCTTGGACCGAGATGGAGGAGGATTTTCTTAGGAAGTACTATTCCGTAGGAAAGACCACCTTTATTAGGAAGGCGATGCGTGAGTTTACCCAAGGACCGAGTGAAACATTTCACGAAGCTTGGGAGAGACTTAGAGACCTCACTAGAAAGTGCCCTCACCATGGAGTGTCTAACCATGAGCATACACAGATATTTTATGATGGGTTAGGCCCGCAAGATAGATATCTTTTGGATGCAGCTAGCGGCGGCACCTTCATGAGCAAGTTTGAAGATGAAGCAATGGAATTGATCAAGACTGTGGCGGAAAACAGCCACCACAACGCGGAAAAACCATTCGGAAGAGGTGCAACGCTGAAGGGAGGATTAATCATCGACGGGAAGGTTTGGCACCTCGATGTCGGCTCTTCGCCACCTGGGGCTGTAGTATGTTCCAAGGGTTGGGCTGTTCGCCCATTAAAGCGGTACGTGAGCTGGGTTCAAAATGTCGTGAGACAGTTCGGTCCATATCCGGTGTGGGCGTTAGAGCATTGAGAGGACCTTTCCCTAGTACGAGAGGACCGGGAAGGACGCACCTCTGGTGTACCGGTTATCGTGCCCACGATGAGCGCCGGTAGCCAAGTGCGGAGCGGATAGCGCTGAAAGCATCTAAGTAGTAAGCCCACCCCAAGATGAGTGCTCTCCTATTCCGAGCTTCCCCCGAGGCCCCGGTAGTATAGCGAGACAGCGACGGGTTCTCCTGCCTGCGGGGGATGGAGTGACAGAAGTATTGAGAATCCAAGATAAGGTCATGGCAAGACGAGCCGTTTATTATTACGATAGGTGTCAAGTGGAAGTGCAGTGATGTATGCAGCTGAGGCATCCTAACAGACCGAGAGATTTGAACCTTGTTCCTACATGACCTGATCAATTCGATCAGGCATTCGCCATCTATTTTCATTGTTCAACTGTTTGACAACATGAAAAAACCCAAAACTCTGACCTCCAGACGAGCATACTCCTAGAGAAGATCGACAAGATGGCGGAGGTTGAGAATCTTTTTTTAGATCAGTTCCACATCCGCAATGGATCTGAAGGACTTGCACCCGTCGCTTTACAAGAAGCGTCGCCATGCGCCCATTGCTCACGCCTTGACCATGTCGAGATGGATTGTCCTATCATAGCAATTTAAGGGCAAGGCATGTATAGACAAGGCCCACTGGGAGGGCAAAGTCAACAGGGACGACTGAGATATCAAGGTACATATCCAACTTATTTTAATAGCCCTGTTTATAATAATCCTATGCAGCAGCAGCAAGGATTTAGGAGGAACATGGATCAGACGTATCCTCTATATAGCACCGGTCAGCAACAAAACTCGCAACAGCAACCCTACGTGAATGCAAGACAGTCGATGTATATCCCGCCACAGCAATCGTACAGTCAAGCTTCACGACCGACCGCACTATCTGCAGATCCAATTTTGGGTGTGATCTCTCAATTGATGGAGCAAATGAACAGGATGAACTCACGCGTGGACGAAATACAAGATTTCTACAAGACGAACATCCCTGCCTCGACTAACAATAAGAAGGGTAAGCAAGTTTCATTTTCTGGCCAATTACCATCGCAGGCGACTATCAACCTTAGGAATCAAGGGTCCTCATCGAGTCAAACACACAATCTGAGTCATGTGCATATTGACGAGGAGGCAGTGGAGGCTGACAAGACTAAATCATATGGTCGTTGATTACACACAATTTAGGGTCAAAACAAAGTCCTAAACTTACCAATTTATGATTAATCAATTTAATTAATTAGTATAATGGTAATCAAGGGTCGAATCCGCGGAGAATTAGGGAAATTTGAGATATATCTTTGAAATTCGGTCAAATCGGACGACGAATTGAGATTAGATATTGGGCATTTTATGATATTAAGAAAGATAACTCAATTGCGATTCCACAGAATCAAAAATCAGATGATTTGGTTGAGTATTCGCTGAGTAATCAAAGTTTGAAGATAAGAGAAATGTCGTATCCCAATTTTGAGTAAAAACAGAAATTAAAACGAAATTAAACTTAATCTACGATTCAAAATGTAAAATTAACACTAAATGATGAAAGATTAAGATGAAATCACACAACCTAACCCAAATTAGCCTTCGAAATGATCCAATTAATCGCCGGATGCAAGGCTTTTCATTTCGAGTTGACGAAGATGAAAATTGAAGTTCAAGATGTGATTTCTTCCTCTTCCTTCGATCAAACCTTGATTTCAAGCATTCATTAGATGCGGAAATGCATCAAGAATACAAGGAATCAAACGGCACGCGAATTGATGCTCTAAACACAGAGAATTAGATGAATGATCATGGGCCCGTTCTTCCGTCTCGAAGAACAGTTTTTAAAGAACGAAATATTGGGCGTGGCCGTTGGATGAAGCGACGCCTCGCGATCGACGGTCAGGATCACACTTCATTTGATCAAAACGGTGCAATCATGTCGCATGCGTTCGATCAAAGATGGAGCATCAGGATTTGCCCCATCTTTTGAATGAAGATATGTGTCTTTTGGATCGTCCATCGGATCTTCATCGTGCGGTCATGATTAATCGTAAGGTCCACCGATCGCGATTAATCGTGACTGTTATAATTCCTTTGATGGAGGGCCAAGATTGATTCACTTAAGTGGATTTGAAGCACGTGCGCTATTTGGATATCGGGTGGACCTCGTGTCCACTGCATCGACGCATGATCTTCATCGCGCTGTTGATCCGACGCTCCACGTCACGCCACGCAGCCTGCGATCAAATAACATAGATGGAAATAGTCCCACACTGAAGAAATCAAGAGGAATGTTCGGGTATATAATGTAGAGGGTATTATACGGTTAGCTTAAATTCCTCTATGGAATGCTTATAAGTACTATAACCATTATAAAATATAGAATATAATAATAACACGTGTACACATGCCATCCGTGAGCCACGCAGGCCATCGCGCGCGTCCACGTGGCAGAGCCACGTGGCCTTGTGTGCCACGGTGCATCCACATGGGCCCGCGCGATAAATACCGCCTTTTTGCATTTTTTTTATTTAATTAAATCATTTAAAAATCTAAAAATACACTTAAATAAATTCAAAAAAATTCCAGAAAATTCTGTAAAATTGGAAAAATCATAACTTTCAAAATATAACTCCAAATTAAGTCAAATTTGTTTTGTTGGATCAGAAATTGAATAATCTATCATTATAAAAGTCAAATTATTAAAATAATACGAGAATGAATTTTAATTAATTTAATACATTTATGTATCTTATAAAATAACTTTATAAAAATACATAAATGTTAATAAATATCTTTCCTCTTATATTTTCATCATAGAACATGATTATGATCTCAATTATAATTAGGATTAAAAGATTATAATGTTTTAATTATGTATAATAATCTAGAATTAGTGTATTTTTAGATCATAACATGAATTAATACAAAATGATATAAATATGCTTAAAATATGATAATATGCATTTATTTGGAATAATTAATGCCCTTTAATTGCATTAATAATCATGTAAATTAATGTAAAAATAGCATGTTATCAGAGGCAGCATTAGCGATTTCGAGCCTTAGGAGCGTCAAAGACTTACCTGATCCTTATAAGGATCGTCCTTTACACAAGAGCTCTATAGTTGATGAGACACTGACAGTCGTAGTAGAGCAAGACAATAGTTCTGATGATGAGGAAGAACGGGTGCGAGCTGAGCCCAATTCTGACATATACAAACCACCCGTGCCATATCCTCAAGCATTGAGCAAGCCTAAGGCTAAGGTTAGTGAATCTGATGATCATTTATCAGAAGCCTTCCAAAAGGTGACCATTACCATCCCTTTAGTAGATGCAATTAGGCATATACCTTCTTGTGCTAAATTTCTTAAAGGCATATGCACACCCCATAGAAGCACCAAGAGGATCCAATTGAGTGAGAATATTAGTTCAATTATGATGAATTATCTTCCAATTAAAAAGAGAGATCCAGGAGCTCCCATGATTACGAGTGAGATTGGAGGAATGACTTTTACTAGATCCTTGTTAGATACCGGAGCTAGTATCAATATCCTCCCTAAAGCCGTATTTGATCGTCATCATGTAGGGGAGTTGCAGCCTTATAGAGTTATGTTTAGCGGATGGATTGGTAAGGAAGCCTCATGGCATAGTAGAAGATGTGATTTTTAGAATCGAAGGATGTTATTTTCTGGTAGACTTCCTAGTTGTAGATATGAAGATCACTAAAGAGCTTAGTCAAGCCCCAATTATCCTAGGGAGACCTTTCTTAGCTAGCGCAAAAGCCGTTACAGATTGGGGAAAAGGAGAAGTAATTCTTAAGGTGGGAGAGCACATGGTGAAGGTCAACATCAACAAGTTGATGAAGTATCCTTCACAAGCTTTCGAGGATTTGGGTGCCATCGACCTTTTTGATGACCAAGACATAGAGACTTGTATCGAAGAAGTCATGACGATCAATGAGGAAGCTGATTTCAAGGAGCTACCGTTGGACGAGCTGACAGGGGAGCTCAAGCCTCTTCCATCTACACTCAAGTATGCTTTTCTTGACTCTCAGCAGGTTAAACCGGTAATCATTTCTTCCCAGCTCAATGAGGAGTAAGAGAAACGATTACTCGACGTATTACGACGGAATGAGCAAGCAATTGGCTGGACTCTAGCAGATTTGAGGGGATTAGACCCTTCATTATGCACTCATCGCATATTTTTGGAGGACGAGTCCAGAACCGTGAGGGAAGCCCAGTGACGACTTAACCCTAAGGTATGGGAAGCCGTGAAGGAAGAGATTCTAAAGTGGCTTAATGCAGAGATCATCTATCCCATATCGGATAGCCAGTAGGTTAGTCTCGTGCACGTTGTTCCCAAGAAGGCAGGAGATACGGTGACCGTGAATGACAAGGGCGAGGAGATCCAAACGGGCCTCTCGACGAAGTGGCGAGTTTGTATCGACTACCGGAAGTTGAACGCTGCGACAAAGAAGGATCACTTCTCGTTGCCGTTCATTGATCAAATCCTTGATCGACTAGCAGGTTAGACTTACTTTTGTTTCTTGGATGGTTATTCAGGGTACAATCAGATTGCGATTCATCCGGATGATCAAGAAAAGATGACGTTCACATGTCCCTTTGGCACATTCGCTTTTAGGCGAATGCCATTCGGGTTGTGTAATGCCCCTATGACATTCAAGAGATGTATGACGGCGATATTTTCCGATTTCCTTGACGACAATCTCGAGGTCTTCATGGACGATTTCTCTATCTTTGGAGATGATTTCGACAGCTGTCTAGCTCACCTGACAAAGATCCTCGAGGTCTGCATCAGGAAACGACTGGTATTGAGTTGGGAGAAATCCCATTTAATGGTGCGAGAGGGAGTAGAGCTCGGGCACCCCAAGATTGAGGTCATTCAAAACCTTCCTCTCCCTAGTACATTACGAGATTTATGGAGTTTTCTAGGACACGTTGGCTTTTACCGCAGGTTTATACGAGACTTTGCTAAAGTTTCAAAACTGCTAACCACTCTTCTTTGCAAGGATAAAGAATTTTTTAAAGACAAAGAAGGGGAGCGTGCATTCGAGATGTTGAAGCTCGCCTTGATCGAAGCACTAATTCTTCAAAGTCCTAATAGGGACTTACCTTTCGAGATCATGTGCGACGCTTCAAACTATGCAGTTGGAGCGGTGTTGGGGCAGCGGATAAATAAGAAGCCAACTGTCATTTGGTATGTGATAACTGATAACACACAATATTATGATTTTAAACTCCGCATATCATTGAATACCTAGCTTAAAAAAGAAGGCATTTGTGTGTTATCATGAGTAAATTGCTTAAAATTGCCTTCAATACAATTCAGTGATAATTCCTAATTCTTTTGCAATAATAGTACAAATCTTTTAGATGATTAAGTCTCACAGGAATGAGTTTCTTAAGGCAAAAGATGTTTATTTGGATTTTATATGGGGTTTAAATCAAATTTGGAGCATTACTTTAATTTATCTCTAATTATCTTAAGGTTTTTGTGCATATTTATCACTCACAGGGGCATAAGTGCAATTTCGGGTCTTCAAAGGTAAGTTAGCTAGCCCCCACCAGATCGCGACACGTGTCGCAATCTGGAAGCTCTGCGTTGATGACTCAATTTCATATTATTTTAATATTATTTTAATCGCTGACTTACCGGTGAAGACCACGTGGATGCGCCGTCATTTTTGACTTCAAGGAGGAAGTAGAGAGAGCGACGTGGCGCTCTCTCATTCGTCGCGGGCAACCCATCTTGTTTTGTTGTTTTACCTTCTTTTGTCGTTTTGTTTTACTTTCAGTTTCGTCGTTTTGTTATTTCGTTTTGTCGTTTTGTTTTACTTTCTATTTCGTCGTTTTGTTCTGCACGTTTTGTCGTTTTGCACCATAAGCAAGGAAGAGAGCCATGCGGCGCTCTCTCATTTGCGCTTAAAAGAGAAACCTGCGGCGAAAATTAGTCGCCGCAGATTCCTCTAACGGTTTATATTTAAATATTGTTAAAATTCACTTACCTGCGCGAGTGAGGGCGCCACCTTTGTTGACCACGAAGCGAGAATAAGAGAGCGACGTGGCGCTCTCTTATTCGCGCAAAGGAGAAGGGTGACTCACGTGTATATTTTGTCCTTTTCTCACTTACTTTTGCAGGTGACGTGGAGGAAATCTAGTGGTTAGCTCTGCAGTGACATGGCGCGATCTCGGGAGTCTGATGAAAGAGGACCACTGACGCAAGAGATCACCCGATCAGACGGCTAGAAATGCTCGAAAAAGAAAGGGTGATATCTCATGATCCAGCCGTCCGATCGGGCTGAAATTTTGACGACAAGTTCATCTCACCGTGCTCTTCCCATCCGCACGGTTGAACTTTTCATCGGACTCCCGAAGTTCCCAAAAATCAATCTCGACCGTCGGATTGGGAGGAAGCCCTAACTCCTAAATGTTCTCCTCCTCCATTCCGAGTTCTCTTGTCTTTTGGCTCTCTCTTGACACCAGGTCACCAGCAGGAAAGGGGGAGAAGCTTAGGCCCAAGCTAGGCATCATCAGATGCTTGAGTTTGTTCTGGAGAAGGAGATCAAGAGGAGATCATCGTCGTAGCGAATCAAGCACCACCCGGCCTAGGATTGGCACCAACACGGGGTTTGTGGGAAGATTCTGAGGAGGGATTCTCTTGTAAGCCTTTTCCATGGATAATGTAGGACCTTTTCTTCTATTTTAATTGTAGGTTATTGCATTTGCTTCACAAATCATACCTTGACCATATCATCTATCTCTATACAATTTCACCTCTCTTATCTCCCCCTCATTTCTCTTTTCTCACCTTCAATCAATCTCCACCCTTCTAATTCTAATATCTTTTCCTCTAATTAGTACTACAGAAACATAATCTCACCAATTACATCCATTACCTCTATATAATTCACCTTCTAACTTCTAATATCCTCCACTATAGGAATTCATCCCTTCTTCTACTTTCGTCTCAACCCTCATTACCTAGATTCCCTGAGGATCGACCCTTGCTTACTACTGTCATAAGTGAGGAATTATAAATGTATTGCATGAATTAAAACACACAACAACGATATAATCAACCGAGTTTTAGTTCATCAATAACATGCATTTATAACTTGAATTCGTATCCTAATTAACTCATATTCATGCTTATTTTATGTGAATATGATGCATGTTATCATACTTTTTAGGAATTTTCTCCATTGGCATGTCATTTCACTAAAGTTGATATTTATGCATAAATTAGGGCTAATTTCATGCTTAATAGATGATTAATCTTTTGTTAAGTTTAAATTAATAGAAGTTAATCTCTTGTATTGAATGATTTTGACTTTAGTGCATGTTTTGAAGGATAATTTCAAGATGAATATATGATTTAGAATATTTAGTGAGAAATAATTTAAGTAAATTATAATTCATCTTGATTTCTTCCTTCAAAAGATATTTTAAATGATATGATATTAAAAAGAAAAGAATTTTGTGATCCAATGGAGAAAATTTGGATTTAAAAGGAGTTCTACATTTAAAGTTATGAATTTATAAAGTTTATGCCCTTTTTCTGAAATTTTAATTGATTTTTCTATGAATTTTTCCTTATTTAAATCGCGAAAAAGGGGTGAGCTTACCGCAGGTGATGACGTGGCGAGTGGGCCCAGGCGGCGAGCTGACGTGGCACGCGGGACTAGCGCGTGGATGCGACGTGGCACTGAGGCCACGTGGCAGAGCCACGGCCGGCCCGCGTGAGGCGCAGGTGGCGTTGACGCGTGGCAGGAGGCCACGCGGATGGGTCCATGCGGACGCCCTAGGAGGGGCGCCACGTGACACGAGAGGGTTTTCGCACAAGGAGGGCCCACGGGATTAGTGGGACCCTGGTAAGATATTGGGGGCGGTAACGTGAAAGCGTTATGCCGCCCCCTAATTTAAACTCACCTTCTTTATTTATTTTCTCCGTGTGGGACTATGTCCCACACGACTCTTACCCTTTGCAGGACACGTGGCCGCACCAATCGCGTTGGATTTACGGGCATCAACTAGAAAGCGTCGATACGATGGACTCAAAGTCCACCTGATTGCCACTTGCAACATGTGCGTTTAAAACACACGTAAGTGAAATGATCAAAGGCTCACCTTGCACCACGTGGCATAATCAGATGGACGCGATTTCATCAGGAGATGGGCATATCACGGTTGGCGGCGCGTCTCATCAGCACGGTTGGATCTCCATCGGACGGACGATGAAAGTGGATCGTGATCGCGATATCAAGACCGCCCAGACTCATCTGATCTCGATCGGACGGCAGACGGAGGTTCAGCAAGAACCACGATCGTGGCGCGATCGGGATTCCTAAGAGACGAAATCGAAGCCAGGAGCCTTCCCACGGATTAGGAAGGCAATCGTTTGAGCACCAAGCTCACGATCGTGGCCCGATCGTGGTGCGATATGTGGCCCGATCGTGGCTTCTTTTTCAAGCAAAATTGAAGCAAAATTGAAGCTAACTCACCACCGATTCGTCGCAGAATTGAAGCCACGATCTATGCCCACGGAATCGCCCCCATCAACGCCTGCAAATCGCCCCCACGACCGCACCAATCGGCCCCAATTTTTGGGCCAAATTTCTCTTTAAAACCGGTGTATTCTCCCTTTGTTCTTCAAGTTTTGATCGACTCGTGAAGAAATTAAGCGAGTTTCGAGGAAGGTCTTAAGTTCTCGTGATCCTCTGCTTCCAAGAGTGTAGAGACGCAGCCATTGAAGCATGATAATCACGATTTCATCTCTTGATTTCATCGAATTTTCCCCTTGAATTCCGAACGTCCACGAGGAAGAATCCGGGAAAATTCGCTTCAATCCATGAGAATTGAGGCCCCATTCTTACGGAAATCGGGTTAGTAGTGAGATTTGATCGATTATCAAGAGGTAATTTGTATCTTTATTACGTTTAGATCTTTAATTTCGCAACGTAATTCATAGTGTTCTTCATTTTTCCTAATTTTTAGTCTGAAAAGTTACTGCTTTTGAAAATAGGATATCTCTTTGATTATAATTTCAAATCACTTGATTTTGGTTTCATTGGATTCCTATTTTTATCAGCTCTCCGTGGATAGCAAATTCATTGAGTTCCAAGTTCACTTTGACCCTTCAATTTGACGTTTGACCGAGGACTATTTATCCTTCATCAGAAGTCAAATGTTGACTTTCGGGGTCAATTACTTTCAACTTTACAAATCAGAATTCGATCATTTTGGTCTTGTTAGATTCCTCTGGTTCTTAGCTTTCCATTAATATAGAAATTTCAAGATTTGGATTTCATTTGACGATTCAATTTGAAGATTTACTCTGAGGTGTTAATTTCGGGATTTTCTGATAGTTGATTTTTAATAATTTATAAGAAATCCAATTCTTATCCAAAAATCACGAATTATATACCAAGAAATTTCATTTTTTCTCTAGTGTTGGAATATATAATTTTTGTAATCTTCTGACTCTGTTTGATTCTCTGATTTTACAGTACACCTACTGTTAGTCAAAGTCAATGCTTTGACTTTGAGTTTTGACTTTTCTCTGTCAAATCCGAGATTCCAATTCTTAAAACTTCTTATTAGGTCTACTAATATCATTTCTATTCATCACATATTATTTTCTCTTATTTAAAACCCCTTTTAAATCTAGGTTTGACCAAGTCAACTCTGCGATTAAAGTGAACCCTGCTCTCTGTGGATCGACCCGATACTTACACAATACTTGATTTTGATATCTTATCTTTGTGAGTTTGGTTTTATAAATTTTGTTTGACCATCGTCTTTGTGATTTAACGACGCACAAAAATGACACGTCAGTATGCGAGTAAGACCCTTTCTGAAGCTCAAATGAATTATACGACGAAGGAAAAGGAGCTGTTAGCGGTGGTCTAGGCATTGGAGAAGTTCAGGCCTTACATCTTGGGAAGAAGAGGTGAGACATTAATTCAAAGCAAGAGAGCTACGACCAATGAATTAGTCAAGAAGATTGAGGTGGTCGTTCCGACGCCTCTAACGCAACTTTCGGCAACGAATTACATACACTGGGCGATGAGGATGAAGGTGCAACTCGACGCTCAAGGTCTGTGGGAAACTGTAGCCGAAACTAAGATGAATAGGCAGAAGGATAGGATTGCCTTATCTGCAATGTTAGCAGCTATTTCGGAATCCTCAAGGGTTCAGTTGGACATCAAGAAATTGGCAAAGGTGAATTGGGAGATAATTCAATCATTCCATGTGGGAATAGATCGTCCTGCCCAATCAAGAGCACAAGGACTCGAAGGGAATTCCGAAAATCTTTCAATGAAGAAAACCAACAAGGTTAGTGAATTGCCCGATGAATTCAAAAAAGAATTGTGTTCGAATTACGACAGCTCGGAGAGAGGGATTGATGACAAAGAAGCTGTCAAGAAACTCCTTGGGTCAATGCCGCCGAGCTATGACTCTTTGACGATATCTCTTGAACAATTTCGGTGAACTCGATACAATCTCATTAGTGGAGGCGATAGGATCACTAAAGGTTCATGAAATGCGATTTTCTGAGAGAGATGCAAGAGAAGAGGAACATGCCCTACTATCCCGTGCAATGAGTAAATTCAATAAGACAAAACAAGAGGATGGGCAGACGTCCCGCGGAAGAGGAAGAGGTAGAGGAAGAGGAAGAGGAAGAGGAAGTGTAAGAGACCAAGGGAGAGGAAAATCTCAGTCGAGTGATGAGCAAAAACAAGAAGGACCAAAGAAACCATTTGATAAATCAAAGGTTAGATGTTACAACTGTCAAGAATTCACGCATTTTGCAGACGAATGCAAGAACGAGAAGAAACCGAGAGTTTGTGAAGAGTCGGCGAATCTAACCATTGAAGAATCTAATCTCTTTATGGCATATACAGAGGATATTCTATTGCAGGGAGTTCAAGAAATGAATCTCCAAGAAAATGTGTGGTATCTTGATACCAGAGCTAGTTCACACATGACAAGTAAGAGATCTTATTTCCATTCAATTGATGAAAGTCAATAGGGATTAATAAGATTTTGGTGATGAATCATTGGTAAAGTTTGAGGGGAAAGGATCTATATTTCTAAATTACTTAGATGGGGAGGAAATCAAACTTGAGGGAGTCTTGTTTGTTCCATCCTTGAAAGTAAACATACTAAGTCTTGGGAAATTAGACAACAACGGTTTTACATCAACCTTAGGAGGAGGTGTCTTATCTATATTTGATAAAGAGTGAAATTTTTTTTCAAGAATTCGGAAGACTAATGGGAGTATGTACCTTCTAAAATTGGGTGTCTCTGAATTCTGCCAGATCTCAAGAGAGGAATAACAAGAGGTGTGGCTGTGGCATCATCGTTTCTGTCATAAAAAATTCCGTGCAATTGATGACATGAGGAAAGGTGAAATGGTAAGAGGATTACCTAATATTTGTTTCTCCAATCGTTTGTGTAGAAATTGTGCGGCTGGCAAGCACAGTCGGAGGGCATTTCCATCTCCATCATCATTCTGAGGCACAAAAAGACTTGAACTTATTCATGGTGATATATGTGGTTCAATTCAACCATCAACTATTGGAGGAAGAAGGTATTATTTCCTTTTAGTTGATGATTTTACTCGGTTAGTGTGGGTGTTTTTTCTGAAAGAGAAGTCTGAAGCATATCATATGTTCAAGATCTTTAAAAATCTAGCTGAATCCGAATGTGGTGAAAAATTAAAGTGTTTTAGGACAGACAGAGGTGGTGAATTTAATTATGAGGAATTCAGAAATTTTTGTGATATGAATCGGATTAAATGACATTTAACTGCTCCTTACTCTCCTCAACATAATGGAGTAGTGGAAAGGAAAAATAGAACGATTATGTCTTGTGTTAGAAGTATGTTGAAAGAGAAGAGTTTGCCTCTAGAATTGTGGGCAGAGGCAGTAAACACCTATGAATATGTACTGAATCGATCTTTCACCAAAATTTTAAAGGATTCAACTCCATATGAGAAATGGAGTGGAAGAAAACCTTCTATAGATCATTTACGGGTGTTTGGATCTGTGGTACATGTAAAAACCACAAAGAAGTGAGCAAACTTGAAGATAGAAGTAGTGTGATGATTCTCATTGGATATGAACTAGGCACAAAAGCTTATAGATGCCTTGATCCAAGGAATTTCAAGGTAACTATTAGCAGGGATGTTATATTTGAGGAATCTCATAATTGGGACTTCAGTCAACCGAGAGGTCAACACATTGATCTCACTCTCACATCAACCAGTAATCTGGTATATTCATATGAAGTTTCAGCTGATAATCAAGACTCAACTACAACATCCGTCATACCTTCAGATGAGCAAGGAGATCTAGATCAATATTCAGAAGAAGCTAGACCCGAGAGATATAGATCAATACAAGATATTTATGATGAAACACAAGCAACAGAGGAGGATGAGGCATGTTTTCTTTCAGGAGAAGAACCTACATCCTACAGAACAACAATGGAAAGAGGAAGTGTGGAGACAAGCAATGAAAGAAGAGTTAGAAGCAATAGAGAGAAACTCAACTTGGGAACTTGTGAAATTTCCCGAGAAGTGCAAATCAATTGGTGTCAAGTGGATTTACAAAATTAAAAGGAATGTCTCTAGAGAAATTACAAGATATAAAGCTCAATTGGTTGCAAAAGGCTTTATTCAAATAAGAGGGATTGATTATGAGGAAGTTTTCTCTTCAGTGGCAAGAGCAGAGTCCATATGGATTACCATTGCCATGGCTGCTCAATTCAAGTGGAATTTACATCATCTGGATGTAAAATCAGCATTTCTCAATGGATACATTGAAGAAGATATCTATGTGGATCAACCCGAGGGTTTTATAAAGGAAGGAAAAGAGAATTATGAACTTAAATTGAGAAAGGCTTTATATGGCCTCAAATATGCTCCAAGGGCGTGGAACATCAAATTGGATGACACATTAAAGTCGATGGGCTTCATCAGAAGCATCAGTGATCAAGCTGTGTATACATCCAACAGGAAAGAAAGTAAACTATGGGTGGGAGTTTATGTTGATGATTTGATCATCACTGGATCTAATATTGAGGAGATCGATTCCTTTAAACTCTCAATGAAGACCAAATTTTACATGACTGACTTCGGTTTATTGAATTCTTATCGGGAATTCAAGTGATACAAGAGAAAATTATGCTTTGAAGGTTCTGGATACATTCAATATGTCAGACTGCAATGCATCAAAAATGCCAATGGAATGTCGTTTAAAGCTTAACTAAGTTGGTGAAGGGACAAAAGTGGAATATACTCTATTCAGGAAGATAATTGGGTGTCTAAGATATCTCACCCTAACTCGACCTGACGTGGTATATTCAGTGAGTTATTTGAGCCGTTTTATGAGAAAACCATATTCAGATCATATGACAGCTGCAAAACGAATTTTAAGATATGTGAAAGGAACTACAAACGATGGTCTTGTTTATAAACCTGATAAGGATTGCGAGTTGATTGGATACTATGACAGTGATTATGCGGGAGATTTGGATGACCGGAAGAGTACATCAGGCTTAATTTTCTTCTACGGATCAAAGCTAATGGCATGGAATTGTTGCAAACAAAAGGTAATAGCTCTGTCATCTTGTGAAGCAGAGTACATATCTTCTTCTTTGGTAGTGTGTCAAGGGATTTGGATAAGTAGATTCATGCGTGAATTAAGTGGATGCGTCAAGAAGTGTTTTGATTTGTGTATTGATAACAAATCGGCAATAGAGATTAGTCGGAATCCCGTTCATCACGGTAGGACGAAGCATATCGAAGTACGTTATCACTTCATCCAAAAATGTGTGGAGGAAGGTAAGGTGAACCTTAAATACATACAAACGGAAGACCAATTGGCTGATTTATTCACAAAACTGCTCAGAATTTCCAACTTCAGCGAATTCGGAAATGAAATTGGTCTCGGGAGAGTAAAACGAAGCTCAGATCAAGGAAGAGATTGAGAGGGTGATCTAAGTCGTTGGATCAAAATCCTACGATTATGACACGTGAATAAAGGAGAACTAATCATGACCGTCCAGGTGGATGAATTATAATAGCATGGATTAAATGAAGAAGGTGAGCGGTGGGTCCCACAGTCATTATTTCTGTTTTGATGTGTTCTTTTGTTTTTTCTTTAAAAACCAACGAATTTTTGGTAAAACATGAGTGTGTGTGCGTGATGTGAGTACATTTTCTTCTTGGATTGTTAATCATTCTATCGGTGAGTGTGCGATTGAGAGTGAATCACAGCTTCGCGTGAGTGATTTGTTCTTACAAATCCTCCTCATTCTCCTTCTTCTCTCTGTTTCTCTCTCTTCCCTGTCACTCTCTCTCTCGCGACGGAAATTCCATCACGAGGAGAGGTGGGAGGAAAAGCCTCCCTCTCTTCTTCCTCTCCTTTCTCTCCTTTTCCCTCTCTCCTTCTCTTCCTCGCACACGCGTGCGGCGGGAAGGGAGAGAGGTAGATTTCCTTTCCCGATGGCTCTTCCCTCTTGCTCCCTTCTTCTCTCTCCCTTGACCTCTCTCTCTCTTTCTCTATATTCCGCCATCTTCTCTCTCTCCCGCATTCTCGCCATCTCTTCCTCCTCTTTCTCCCACTATCTTTCCTCTCATCTCATCCGTGCGATGGAAATTTTTCCGTCGCGTGCCTCCCACAGCTCACCTTCTCCCTCTCTCCTTCCCTCTCTCGCAACGGAAATTTTTCCGTCCCGAGACTCGCTCCTCTCCATGCACGCATGTGGCGGGAGGAGGGAGGAGGAGGAGGAAATTTCTTCCTCCACTTCACTCTCTCTCCCCATTTTCTCTCTCCTCTATCTTTGACTATTTTCTCCTAGTTTCGCAACGAAAGATATCTCCCTCTTCCATCTCTTCTCCCTCCTTCTCATCTATCTCTCCCTCTCTCTCCCATTGTCTTTCTCTCTCTCCTTGGGTCTCCTTGCCACAAAAATGGCTTCCGTCGCAAGGAGAATTCCTCCCCTCTCCCTCTCCTTTCCTCTCGTAACAGAAATTTTTCCGTCGCGAGTTCTCTATCCTCTTCTTCCTTTCTCTCTCTTTGCATGTTTTGCAGGTTTGACCCGCACATTGACCGGACCGATTTTTACTGGAGCAGTTTGACTGGGATACTTAAAAGAGAGGACATCAGATCAATGGCTGAAATTTCTGTGAAGAAATGCTCCAGACTAAAATCATGATATCTCATGATCCTGATGGAGTTACAAGCTGAAATTTCTTGGGCAGGATTGTCATTTCATGCTCCACAAATCTGCTAGGGCTGATTTAAGTTCTGAGACAAAAAATTAGGATTATTAATGTTTTGTTGTTTGCTTCTAGCATTGGCTAGCCAAGAGGAAAGAAAGCAACAATAGATTATTTTTCATGTGTTGAAAATCATTCTCAGTGAGTTTCTTCCCTGTTCTGTTCATTCTTCGTGTTGGATGCATGATGCCAAGCCTGGGTGAAATATACGGCTCTCAAAGGTATGTTTTGATTAGGGAGCATCACTAGATTGTGTTTTCATCATGAATCTTTAGATTAGGATCATTTTCTATCCATTTCTTCTATTTGTTCTCATCTATTTATCAGCATAGTCTCATTTATAACCCCTACAAATCATTTTTCCACCCTCGATCAAGGGTTTTCAATCTTCAAAAGGAGCTTGGAAGCATTTGATCGATTCATTTCATCTCCAAGCACATTTTTTCCTTTCATCGATCATTTTCAGTTTCTAAATCTAAAAATACCAAAAAAATAGCTTCTGATTTAAATCTTTTAACCTTCGTTTCTGTGGATTCGACCTCGACTTGCCACTTTTCTAATTTAAAAATCAGATTTGAAGAGTTGAGTAAAAATTTGTCTAATGCGTAAAAGCGCGCATTCAATGACCGTGTTTTTACGCATTTAAGTATTTATAGGCTAAATTAGGCGTGGGAGGTCGATTTGGCTCTTTGTCTTCAATCAATGGCTCAAATGAAACTCTTGGATGCGAATCATTGACATTCAGTCGTGTCCATTCGATCGAAGATGGGGTGCTCAGATTTTGCTATGTCGCGCATGAAGAATTCGTGGCGTACGACCCCTGTCGCCACCAAGGCACGACACCACTACGCTAGAGAAGCCGACACCGATGCGCGTCCAGCCCCTATGAGAGGCGAAGATGAAGGATGCCGAGTTCTGCTACACCGGTAGAGGACCTCGTCCCGCCCCGAGCTCACATGCACAGATCTATCTTATTTCGTCGTTTTGAACTTTATCGGCCCGCGCCTGTTTAGCAGGCCCTCTTTTATCTCCATCTTTCCTCTTTATGTATCTCTAATTATTTTTATGATCATTTTAGGCTTTCGAGTCGTGGGCCTCAAATGGGTCGTTTCCCCTCTCAACCCATCGTGGGCTTTATCAGAGAGGAAGGGACCCCCCTGACGTGTCGTTTTCGTGCGTCGTTAAAACACAAATACGATGGTCAAACAAAATTTATAAAACCGAACTCACTAAAACAAGATATAATAATCAAGTATTGGGTAAGTATCGGGTCGATCCACAGAGAGCAGAGTTGACTTTAATAGTAGAGTTGACTTGGTCAAACTTAGGTTTAGAAGAAGTTTTAAATAAGAGAAAATAAGATTTAAGATATGGAAATGATATAAATAAGGTAAATAAGAAGTTTTAAGATTTGAAATCTCGGATTTGACAGAGAAAAGTCAAAAGTCAAAGTCAAAGCATTGACTTTGACCAGTAGTAGGTGTTCTGCAAAATCAGATAATCAAACAGAGTCAGAAGATTACAAAAATTAGATATTTGGAAACTAGAGAGAAAATGGAATTTATTGATATATATTTCGTAATTTTTGGATAAGAAATGGATTTATTATGAATTATTGAAAATCAATGATCAGAAAATCCCCGAAATGAACACCTCAGAGGAAATCTTCAAATTGAATGCCCAAATGAAATCCAAATCTTACAATTTATATGTCAATAGAAAGCTAAGAACCAGAGGAATCCAAAAAGACCAAAATTATTAAATTCTGATTTGTCAATAAAAATTAATTGACCCCGAAAGTCAACGTTTGACTTCTGATGAAAGATGAACAGTCCGTGGTCAAACGTTAAATTGAAGGGCCAAATGAACTCGGAATTTGATGAATTTGCTATCCACGGAAAGCTGATGAAAAGTGGAATCCAATGAAACCAAAATCAATGATTTGGAATTATTATCAGAGAGATATCCTATTTTCAAAATCAGCGACTTTTCAGATCGAAATTTGGGGAAAATGAAGAACACTATGAACTAATTTTCAAAATTAAACTTCTAAATCTAATAAAAACTCAAATTACCTCCTGATAATCGATCGAATCTCAATACTAACCCGATTGCCGCAAGGATGGGGCTCCAATTCTCGTGGATTGAAGCGAATTTGCTCGAATTCTTCCTCGTGGACGTTCGGAATTCAAGGGGAAAATTCGATGAAATCAAGGAGAAATTCGTGATCAGACCCGCTCCAATTGCTTCGCAATCGAGTCTAAACGCGGGGGGAACACGATGAACTAGAGATCTTCCTCGAAACTCGCTTAATTTCTTCACGAGTCGATCAAAAGTTGAAGAACAAGAGAGGGGAATACATGCTTTCATAGAGGGAAATTGGTCTGAAATCGTGGCCATTGGAAGCGGTCGTGGGCGTCGTTTGAAGGCGTCGTGGGCGCGGTTCATTGGGGTGAGGATGCCGCTTCAATTCCGCAACAAGATTGACTTCAATTTCGCTTCGACACGAGCCCCGATCGTGGCACGATCAGGCTACGATCGGGCCTGGCAATCGGGCCCATGATTTAGCGTCGATCGTGGACTGGATCTCGGTCGGCGCCGTCTTCTCAGGTTAGGATGATTCCGCGGCGAAAGAAGGTCCATCGTGGCACGATCGAGCTCCGGGTGCGGCGCGATCAGGTTACGATCGGACCACGATCGTCGTTCTTCGTGGTGTTCCGTCTGCCGTCCGATGAAGCTTCGGGTGAGCGTATGGCCACGATCGCGCGATCGCGTGGACTCGGGTTTCGAACGTCCCGCCATCCGGATGGAAAGACGATCGCGATGATGATCGCGATCGCGACACTGTTCGTTCGATGAGGATCGGGCGCACGGGAAGACTCCACGCGTCGCCAAGATTGCCGCGCGATCACGGCCGTCCGATGATGATCGATGCCTCCCTCGCTTTGCCACGTGTCGACCACATTGCGTTGCATTTTAATGCACGCGGTTTTCGTGCATTTAATGCAGCCATCATTACTTGCGGCGCATTTATGTGCATCGGAAGCGACGCATCGGTTTGGCCAAGAGGAAAGAAAGCAACAATAGATTATTTTTCATGTGTTGAAAATCATTCTCGCGAGTTTCTTCCTGCTCTGCTCATTCTTCGTGTTGGATGCATGATGCCAAGCCTGGGTGAAATATACGGCTCTCGAAGGTATGTTTTGATTAGGGAGCATCACTAGATTGTGTTTTCATCATGAATCTTTAGATTAGGATAATTTTCTATCCATTTCTTCTATTTGTTCTCATCTATTTATCAGCATAGTCTCATTTATAACCCCTACAAATCATTTTTCCACCCTCGATCAAGGGTTTTCAATCTTCAAAAGGAGCTTGGAAGCGTTTGATCGATTCATTTCATCTCCAAGCACATTTTTTCCTTTCATCGATCATTTTCAGTTTCTAAATCTAAAAATACCAAAAAAATAGCTTCTGATTTCAATCTTTTAACCTTCCTTTCTGTGGATTCGACCTCGACTTGCCACTTTTCTAATTTAAAAATCAGATTTGAAGAGTTGAGTAAAAATTTGTCTAATGCGTAAAAGCGCGCATTCAACGACCGTGTTTTACGCATTTAAGTATTTATAGGCTAAATTAGGCGTGGGCGGTCGATTTGGCTCTTTGTCTTCAATCAACGGCTCAAATGAAACTCTTGGATGCGAATCATTGACATTCAGTCGTGTCCATTCGATCGAAGATGGGGTGCTCAGATTTTGCTATGTCGCGCATGAAGAATTCATGGCGTACGACCCCTGTCGCCACCAAGGCACGACACTACTACGCTAGAGGAGCCGACACCGATGCGCGTCCAGCCCCTACGAGAGGCGAAGACGAAGGATGCCGAGTTCTGCTACACCGGTAGAGGACCTCGTCTCGCCCCGCTCCGAGCTCACATGCACAGATCTATCTTATTTCGTCGTTTTGAACTTTATCGGCCCGCGCCTGTTTAGCAGGCCCTCTTTTATCTCCATCTTTCCTCTGTATGTATCTCTTATTATTTTTATGATCATTCTAGGCTTTCGAGTCGTGGGCCTCAACTGGGTCGTTTCCCCTCTCAACCCATCGTGGGCTTTATCAGAGAGGAAGGGACCCCCCCCCACAAACCCTAACTGTCATTTGAGATAGAAAGGAGAAATCTCCCTCTTGAGTGGCTGCTCAAGGAAGATTGAGGAATGAGACCAACCGCCGCCGCCGCCGCCACCGACCTTGCCGCTGCGTCGTCTGTCGCCATCACTGCCGCCTCCCCTTGTCGCGATCACGCACGTGTTGACACCATCACTGCCACCGCCGCCGTTGCTGCCACCGCCGCACAATACCATGCCACCATTGCTCACACCGCCACCACCGCCGCTGCCTTACATGGCCTCTGCACCCCCTGCTTCAGCCGCTGCTGCTCCTGCCCCCAGCTCTCCCTCTCCTCCTCGCCATCACCACGTGCCTCCCCTCTCATGACCACACCCTCCCCTTCCCTCGTCACACTACCCCGCCCGAATTTCCCCGACGCCCCGCTCACGAGACAGTTTATGTTGTCGTTGAAAACACACAAACTTAGGTCAAACAGAAATTTCTAATTCTGAACTCACAATAAAAAGAATATGAAATCAAGTATTGTGTAAAGATCAAGTCGATCCACAAAGAACATGGTCGACTTCAATCAAAGAGTTGACGTGGTCAAATTTGGGTTTAAATAGAAATTTTTAGGAATGAAACTGATATATAATCAATGGAAATTATATAAATATATGAAAGAAGATATTTTACAAATTTAAAACTGATTTGATGAAGAAATGTCAAAAGTCAAGGTCAAAGTGTTGACTTTCACCTATAGTTGACTTTCTATAAAATCAGAGAACCAAAAGAGAGTAAAATATTATGAAAATTATATATTCAGAAACTAGAGAGAAAATGGAAAATTTTGATATAAAATTTGTGATTTTTCAAGAAGAATTGGATTTATTATGATTTATTGAAAATCAAAGATCAGAAAAATCCTCAAATGAACACTTCTGCTTAAATCATCAAATTGACTAAACAAATGATATTCAAATCTTACAATTCACATATGAATAGAAAGCTAACAACCAGAGGATTCCAAAGAGACCAAAATTACCAAATTTTACCTTGTATTTTAAGAGTAATTGCCCCTGCAAGTTAACGCCCAAATTCGGATTGAAAATGAACAGTCGATGGTCAAATGTCAAATTGAAGAGACAAATGATGATGAAATTTTGCGATTTAGCTATACACGAAAAGTTGATGAAATAAGGAATCCAATGAAACTAAAATCAAAAAATTTATACTTAAGATCAAGGAGAAATCCTTGTTTCAAAATCAACAAAAATCTGCACCCAATTTGGGCAAAAATGAAGAAAAATTTGTTTTTTAAAACGAAATTGACTATCTAAATCTAATCCAAATTAAAAATTATTGCAAGAGGAATGATTGAATCACACTACTATCCCGATTGACTTGAGGATTAGGCTTCTAATCGTGTTGATTGAAGTGTATTTGTCCAATTTATTCTTCGACGTACTTTCGGCATTGAAGGGGAAATTTCGATCAAATCTTGCAACGATTCGTGATGAATCCCGCGTCAATCATATCACAATTGAGTGTAAAATTGTGGGGATCATGTAGAACTCAAGATTTTTCCTCCAAAATTGCTTAATCTCTTCACGATTTAATTAAGAGTTGAAGTTTACAAGAAAGAACACCGTTTTTATAGGAAAAACTGCTGCGAAAATTGCAGGCCGTTAGATCGAATGAAGAGCGATCAACGGTTGAGATTGCACAAAATTTTTGGTCCACGATCCCACGATCCCATGATCCCTGATTATTTGTCCGTTCGATCTTCATCGAAGCGTCTTGATGCATCCACGTGTCCCACCATGATGAGCCAAATGCGTGATTAATCGCAACCGTTCGATTTCATTAATGAAATCGACGGTTCACATGAACCACATGCGTTGATCCTTGATTGGGTGGACTCAGGGTTCACGCAATCGGTGTGTGATAATTGAAGCGATCGCATCCGACGCGCCACGCGAGGCCAGGTGTCCTGGGAAAAAGAGCACATAGTCCCACACAGAGAAGATTTGTGGTGATAGGTGAGTATTAAAGGGAATAACTTCCTTAAGAGGTGCGTCGTCCTATTGGGCCAAGTACGCCCCAATACTCTAACCTGGGCCTACTAACTCGTGGGCCCATCATCTGCGAACCTGTTACTGTTCACGCCATGCAGGCGCTACGCAGGCATCCACATGGACACGCGTGGCCCCGTCACGTGTCCGCGCTGCGCCACGTCAGCTTCGCGGGTCACTGGGATTAAATAAACCCGTTTTGCCCTTTTTAAAGGAATTAAATCTAGAAAAATACTTGAAAAATCAAAATAAAATCTAGAAAAGTCTGAAAATTAAGAAATTCATATCTTCATTTATATAACTCCTTTTTAACTCAAATTTTCTCAATTGGATCACAAATTTCTTCATCTTTAATGGCATGCCACCTAAATATATAAATTCAAACAAGAAAATAAGGTGAATTCAAAATAATCTTAAATAATCCCTTAAAAATTCTATTTTATATCATCCCATCATTCTCTTCTTGAAATTAATTCTTTTAATCATTTACTAAAGTCAAAATAACTCAAGGAAAGTGATTGATTTCTAATTTTTTAACCTTGCAAATCAAATCTAGTTAAACCTAGAATTCCAAATTCAATGAGAAAAGAACCTGATTACTATCCCAATTAATTCTGCGAGTCCTTTTTTTTCTGAAGATGTTCAGCACCAATTTCTATGATGGAAGAAATTAACGAACTTAACTAACCCCGCATCAAATCAACGCTGGGTCAGCAAACAACCCGTGGCTTCTGCTCGGCGCATATGTGACTTCACTGTAGGTGAAATTATGGACGAGAAGGGATGTTGTGGAAACGTCGTGATCTTAGCCTCGTCCAAAAACCGAGATCCCCTAGAGAAGATGAGGATTTAAACAGAGATTAGAAAGAGGTTCTTACCTAGGTGTCACCCCAAAAACTGGCCCTAGGCAGCGTTTCTCTCTTGATCACTGCATGGATTCGTCGTCCAGTTCCTCTTAAACGTCTGCAATAGATTGAAGACGGACTCCAACACTCTCACCACACATTCACTTTGAGAGGAACCAAATGTTTAGAAGTACCCTCTAGAAGATCGGAATCCTCGATTTATATGAAACCCATAAAAAGGAAGAACGCGGGAAAGATGCCTCTTTTTTCGTCAAAAACCTCCTTTTGATCTGACGAGCTGGATCGTCATCGCGATTGCAGAAGATCACCACCGTTGGATCTGAAGAGATCCTTTCTCCCTCTCCCCACGTGCTCCAAGTGTCCAAATCTGGTGGTTTCTGCTGGGTGGACCCTGTTCCTTCTTCTTGCGAGTGAACGTGTGCCACGTCGCCCCAGCTTCTCCTAGTAGAAACAAAACTGCCCCTAATAGTCCCTAAAATTACTAAAATGCCACTATAAGGACTTAAAGTTGTGATTTCTTCACTATTTCCATCAAGAAAAATCCATACAAATCAGGAGAAATCTAGGAAAAATCCAGGAAGTGTATTAAATTGTTTCAAAACTGATTTTACTTAATTCACCCATAATTTCATGTCTAAACTATCATAATCAGTATATTTAACCATGAATATTATGTAATCTAAATGATGAATTGAGATTTATCACACCCCCCAACTTGCCTATTGCTCGTCCCGAGTAATTCCCTTAGTTTTCCTAGATTTATCCATCCACCTTGGCAATCAAAGAATTACATGAAGTGTTCCCGAACTATCCTTCTGATGATGAAATGAGTCCTTTTCCTTCACAATTCACATATTTACCCTTCAGGATAGCTGAACAACTTGCCTACTTCAGAAAGAATTAGAGGAATTAGAAAGTTCACTTTACTTCTCTCTAGGTATGGTGCTATGAGCTGAAATTGTCCTCACTTCACTCATTAATAGTGGAACTGACACCTCGCTCAATCAAGACCTCTCTCTCGCTTTAGGTACTACTGAGTAGAGGGATCGCTTCACTAGTAATCCCACTCCAGCAATGTGACGCTGCATTCTTCTCCTCCTATGTAAGCACAAATTGTCAAGGTCTGGTAGATAACTTGGTCATGGCTCCTATCGACTCTAAATGTAAGAAGGGAGAGACATGTGAAAGGCCAGACTGTGGATGTAAAGCACGCTTAGATAACCTACTCCCAAGATTTAGAGTGAAATGGGGAAGATAGAATAGGGGATGAGAAGGACTTCAGAACATGAATGGATGCTTCCCAAATTGCCCGATTGTGGTCAGTATTCATATGGAATTTGACATGAATCTCCTAGGACATAAAACACCCCATGTCCCCCTTTTTTCCTTTTCTTTTTTCTTTGTTTTCTTCTTTTTTTTTGTTGAGATTTTTTTTTTCGAGAGGACAGAGGGGGTATGACAACATGTACATGAAGATTCCATAACACTTTGAATAACCTTAACACTTAACAACATGATGGTTCAAAAATTTCTGTCAGATTGGGCATGAATGCTTTGAAGTCATGAATGAAGAAATAGAAGAGGTAATGTAGGTCGAATATCAGATTTATGTCAGAGATCTGCAGCATGTATCTGAGTGATACATTCATGTCAGAAATTAGGAAGGTAGAAGACTTGGGAGTTAGGTTCTCTAAAGTGTCTAGGCTTAAGGTACCTATATTGGGAGAAATAAATGGAAGGAATTCCTATCGGGATATCTAAACATATGGCCATCAGTCTGGACATTAATGCTAAGGACTTGAAGAGATGCAGCCAGACATTCAGATGTGGAATTACTAGAGAAGCGCCCCAAGTTACCAAGTAGGTTCGGCTACATTTGGTGGGGTGAAATTCTCATATGCACTTGGCCCTTCCTTCTAGCTCATAGAACTTCAACCCTTTGATTTTCAAATGAGTCATCATCTTCCTAAATACCTTATCTATTCAATATAAATACTACTACATGCTCTTCTAGGATGCCAAGGTGAAGAGACTCATCTCGGTTGGGTTTGTGTAGTAAGTCCTTTCGTGAAAGATTCCCTCCCCCCCCCAACTAAATGTATGCATGGTCCTCAATGCATAAATATAAAGAAAAATAAGTGCAAACTCTGGGGTGTATGGAGAGCTTTGTTTGATGTTGATGAGGCTTTAAAAATGCGCATCTTGACCCGCGGGGGGTAAGTCGGTGAATGGAGGCGAGCTGAACTTGGCTATGATTCAAAGAAAACTCAAAGGAAAGTGAATTACATACTAAAAAACAAAAGAAACTAAAACAATCAAACAAAATAAAATCATTCAACAGCAAATATTATACTTTTTCAAGAGGAAAAGTGAAATCTATGGTTACGGGTACAGGTGTAGAGGAATGTTCATGATAACGTTTCAATCATTTGGCCATTTACTATGAACTCTTTACCTTGTTTATCTTGGATGTGTACAGCTCCATTTTCATGTATTTTCTGAACAATGAATGGCCCATCCCATCTTGATCGTAATTTCCCATGGAAAAGTTTAAGTTTTGAATTGAATAACCATACCTTTTGGCCTTCATGGAAAGTCCTTCTCCTGATGTTTTGATCATGGAAATGCTTCATTCTGTCCTTATAAATCCTATAACTTTCATACACATCATTACGAAATTTCATTGAGCTCATGCAACTATAACATGCGATTTTTTCTAGCCTTATCTAAATCAAAATTTAAATTTTTAATGGCCCTAGAAAGCTTGATGTTCCAGCTCTACCGGGAGGTGACATGATTTTCCATATATAAGGCGAAATGGAGAGGTTCCAAGTGGGGTTTTGTAAGCTGTTCGGTACGCCCAGAGTGCTTCATGGAGCTTCTTTGACCAATCGTTGCCCCGGGGGTTGACTACCTTCTTCAGTATCTTTTTATCTCTTCTGTTGCATAGCTCCACTTGTCCATTTGCTTGTGGATGATATGGGGTTGTGACTCTATGCTGCACACCAAACTTTTTCAAACATTTTCTAAAAACATAATTAGTGAAATGGGATCCTCCATCGCTAACTATGGCCCTAGGACATCCAAAGCGTGAAAAATTTTTTTTTGTCAAAAAGTCAATCACCACCTTACCTTCATTTGTCCAAGTGGGAATCGCCTCCACCCACTTTGACTCATAGTCTACTGCCATGAGAATGTACACAAATCCAAATGAATTCACAAATGGGCCCATAAAGTCAATGCCCCATAGGTCAAAAACTTCAACTTCCAGAATTGGTTGTAGTGGCATTTTATCTCTGTCATTCAAATTCACAGATGCTTGACACTTAAGGCATGCTTGACAATAGGAATGTGCATCTTTAAATAATGTGGGCCAAAAGAATCCACTTTCTAATACTTTTTGTGACATGGTTTTAGAAGCATAGTGCCCTCCTCTTGGACGATCATGGCAGAATTCTAAAATCTTGAATTGTTCTTCTTTTGGGACACATTTCCTCAAGATTTGATCTTGTCCCTTGAAGAACAATTCAGGATCTTCCCAATAATAAAAACGTACATCTGAAAGGAATTTCTTCTTTTGTTGTGAGGTCCATTCATAAGGCATTTTTCTAGAAACTAGGTAGTTAACAATATGGGTGAACCAAGGAATTTCATTCTTTTGAATTAAAAACAAATTCTCATCAGGAAATGCATCATTTATAACTCCCTTTTCATTCAAAGGAATTCGAGATAAGTGGTCAGTCACAACATTTTCACATCCCTTTTTATCCCTGATTTCTAGATCAAACTCATGCAAGAGTAGAATCCATCTAATCAATCTAGGCTTAGCCTCCTTTTTCTTTAACAGATATTTTAATGTTGAATGATCAGAAAACACAATTACTTTGCTACCTAATAAATAAGAGTGAAATTTCTCTAAAGCAAACACAATGGAGAGCAGTTCTTTTTCTGTGGTGGTATAAATCAATTGTGCATCTACTAATGTCTTACTTGCATAGTAGATGACTACAGGCTTTTTATCTTTTCTCTGACCAAGTACTGCTCCCACTGCACAATTTGAGGCGTCACACATCAGCTCAAAAGGCTGATTCCAATCGGGGGCTTGCAGGATTGGAGCTTTAATTAACGCCTCTTTTATTGCCCCGAAAGCTTCCTTGGCCTCATCCTTCAAGGTAAAATCAATACCCTTGGCCAGTATACTTGTCAAAGGTTTGGAAAGATAAGCAAAATTTTGAATAAATCTTCGATAAAAACCCGCATGACCTAAGAACCCCCTTAATTGTTTTAAATTAATGGGCAATGGGAGGTTCTTAATTACTTCAACTTTTGCTTTGTCTACCTCTAACCCATCTTTGCTAATCTTATGCCCTAGTACAATCCCTTCACGAACCATAAAATGTGATTTTTCCCAACTTAACACTAACTGATTTTCAATGCAAATCTGAAGGACCTTGGTTAAATTCGATAAAAAACTCTGAAAATCATCTCCAAATACGGAAAAATCATCCATAAAAATTTCTAAGCAATCCCCTAATAAATCACTAAAAAGGGCATTCATACACCTTTGAAAGGTGACTCGGTGCATTACACAAGCCAAAGGGCATGCGTTTAAAAGCAAAGGTGCCTATGGGGCAAGTGAAGGTTGTCTTTTCTTGGTCTTTTGAAAAAATATTGATTTGGTTGTATCCAGAATATCCATCTAAAAAATAGAAGTAATTTTCTCCAAACAATTTTTCCAAAATCTGATCAATAAAGGGCAGAGGGTAGTGATCTTTTTTTAGTTACTGCATTCAATCTCCTATAGTCAATACACACCCGCCATCCAGTTGTCATCCTCATAGGTACTTCTTCCCCTTTCTCATTAATAGTGACAGTGATTCCTGATTTTTTCGGAACCATGTGCACTGGGCTAATCCAAGGGCTATCTGAAATGGAATAGATCACACCTCCGTTCCACCATTTCATAATTTCTGTTCTTAGAACTTCTAACATGTGAGGATTGAGTCGTCTTTGAGGCTCTCTACTAGGGACGAGAATTCTCATCTACAAAGATTCTATGCTCACATATGTGGGATGGTATACCTTAGATATCGCTAAAACTCCATGCCAATGCCTCTTTATGAGCCTTAAGAACCTCTAATAAGCTAAATTCTTGGTTAGGCTTTAAATCAGTGGAAATGATAACATGATTAGAATTATTTTCTCCTAAGAAAGCATATTTAAGGGATGAAGGTAATGGTTTAAGGTCATGTGTGTCTCCTGCTAATGGAATAGGATTTTCGCTTTCTCCTTCTTCCTTTTATTCTTTTTTAAATTCCTCCACCAATTCTTCCTCCTCTATCCTTATTTCCTCTTCTAGATCACAAGTGATAACATCAACTAGGCTGGCCTGAGGTTTTCTCATCAAATTAGTTAAGCTCAGCTGAATTTCCTCATCTCCCACCTTAATCTTAACCTCTCCTTTATCCCAATCAGTTATAGCCTTGGCTGTGGCAAGGAAGGGTCTACCCAAAATAAGTGGGATTTGACTAGGGTCTCCTTTGTCTGAAACATCTGCCACTACAAGGTCTATAGGGAATTTAAAACCTTCAACAGTTACTATTAAATCTTCCAAAATTCCACATGCTGGGCTAATGGATCCATTAGCCATCTGTAATGTCAATCAAATGGGCTCTAAATCTCCGAATTTAAACTTATTGTAAATGGATTTAGGCATAAGATTGATACTGGCCCTTGAATCCAGTAAGGTCTTCTCAAATTTATTTCCACTAATTTTACAAGTAATCAAATGTGCTCCTGGGTCATATTTCTTCTCCGGTAATCCTCCCAACATAATTGAACTTATTCTCTCAGATAGCTTAACTAATTTCTTTTTTCTTGGAAGTGTTACAAGGTCCTTAACATATTTGGTAAAAGTTGGTATGTATTTGATAGCATCCTCTAGTGGTATGGTAATTGTTGTATTCTTAAAGGAGTGTAATAATGGGTTCCCTTCTAAGAGAGGTTTAAGCCTCCCTAAAGCCTTAGGGAAGGGTAGAATAGGACTATAATTATAAGGTACTGGCTTTTTTTCTCCTTTTTGCACCGACTTTCCCTCCTTCTCAATTGATTCCCTTCTATCCTCCAACTCTTCCTCTTTCTCCAACTCACCTTCACCTTTTTCCAACTCCCTATGATCCTCTTCCTCTGCTGAGCTATAGTCTGTAACTTTTCCTTCCTCTACACATTCGCAAGGATCTGATATTGTTTTCCCATTCCTCAACTTTTTCACTGCATGAGCTTGTGCTAAGTTAGTGGGTAAAGGTAAGCTAACAGGAACCTCTTGGGGAAGAAACAAGGTATTGTCAATGGCTGTAGATGAGGTATTTTTGAGATTTATTGATGTAAGATTTATGGAAAAAGAAAATAAAGAGTTATCTAAGGGATATTGGCTCAATGACTCTGTATTTGAGCATACAGATTTGTTAAAACCTGAAATCAGAGAACTAAGAGATGTGAATTTACCATAAGTCGGGACTGAGATAGTTCTAGTCTCTATGCATGAGATATTTCTAGGATTTATGCAAGGCTGAGAAAGAATTTTACCTTGGGCCGGTGGCCCATTTCCTCCACCTTTTGACTGGGAGCTTTGACCAACTTTGAATTGCCGTTGACCTTGCCCTTGGTGTGGTGGTTGGGGTTGAATTTTTATGCCCTCTACTGTCTTTTCCTTCATGAGTGCTTGGACTTGAGCTTCGACTTGGGCTTGGATCTGAGCTTGCATCTGAGCTGCATCTGAGCCTGCATCTGAGCCTGCAATGCATTCATCATAGTTACCATTGGAGAGAAATCTGGTGGATTATAATTTTGCATAAAGTTTTGAGGAGAATTATGTTGATTCTGAAATGGGACAGTCTGCTGGTGTTGAATAGGTGACATGGAATGTTCTTGCACTTGAAATGGTGCTTGAGGATGATATGGAAACTGAGAAGCCGCTTGATATTGAAGTGAGGACGTTGGTTGAAATCGAGAGCGGAATCCTTGCTTGAAGTTTCCTTGATTTCTTGGGCCTGACCAATGCCCTGGCTGTCCAACCATATGTACTTGTGCCTCTTCATATTCTCCTTATTGACAAGCACCATCTTCATAGTCACTCCTATGACATAGAGAACAAATTTTAGCTTTAATAAGGGGGGAGTTGAGTTGAAGAACCTTCTCCAACGCCGTAGCGATGTTGTCCAACTTCTTGTTTGTCTCCTTCAAACTTGTCTCAAGGGATGAAATGTGAAACACTCCTCTCCTAGGTTTACTTCTAGTGGTTTGCTATAAATCATTTTCAGCTACTTTTTCAAGCAAATCAAATATCTCATCTTCACAAGCAGCATAAAATGATCCTCCAGCTGCTAGATCGGCCTTATGACGATTATCATCATTTTGTGATTCATAAAAATGTTGAGCCAACCTAGAATTCTCGAATTCGTGGTGAGGACATCTTCGAATCAGCCCTTTAAATCTTTCCCAAGATTCACTAAAGGCTTCCTCATCCATAGGTTGAAAATTCGATATCTCTTTTTGAAGGGCAATAGTTTTAGAGACTGGGAAAAATTTAGAAAGGAAATGATTTTGCATTTCATTCCAATTATTGAAAGTTACTCCCAAACTCCTATACCAATCTTTAGCCCTCTGCTTCAATGTAAGATGGAAATACATCATTTTTAACACGTCTAAAGAAATCCCTAGAATATTCTGAGTAGATAAAGCCGTATGATATGTGTCCAGAAACTCTATGGGATCATGAATGGGGGAACCATCAGATGTAGGTAGGGAATTAATCAACGCATTGTCATATTTAAAGGTAACCCCTTCTCCAATGTTGATGTTAACATTGGTTTGTCTGATGCTCCCCATGGGACTGGTTGAGTCCAAAAGTGTTCTCCTCGGTGCTTGTTGTTCTACAATTGCTTTTGACCCTTCTTCCTCTTGATTATCTGCTCTGCAATTCACTTGGGAATAAACCTTAGCTCTGGTCTTCTTTACCATAAAATATAGTAAAAAATCTCATGTGGACCTTGAGAAAGCTGCACAAGCGACGTTCTTCACTCACACAATGGTTAGGAATAATAGTCAAATTGAGTGGAAATCATCCACTATTAATGCCTAATCCCTGGCAACGGCGCCATTTGATAATTCAAAATTTAACTCAAAATTGTGGCCAATTTCGTCGTTGTTCTATTTTGAATTAGTCAAAACATTTGTGATTTCCTACTTATTCTAGTGGTAAGTAGGGTGTCGAATCCACGGAGATTAGGGATCAATTGGATGATTTTACGCCTCAAATTATTTTTGGTCTTTTTAATACTTAATTCATAACAAAATCCTATATTGATTCAAAACAACCTCTAACTATTTTAGGCAACCTGGCTTTAAATGAAGAAAATCAAATCTAGTTAAACCTAGAATTCCAAATTCAATGAGAAAAGAACCTAATTACTATCCCAATTAATTCTGAGAGCCCTTTTTTTTCTGAAGATGTTCAGCACCAATTTCTATGATGGAAGAAATTAACGAACTTAACTAACCCTGCCTCAAATCAACGCTGGGTCGGCAGACAACCCGTGGCTTCTGCTCGGCGCATATGTGACTTCACTGCAGGTGAAAGTATGGACGATCTGGGACGTTGTGGAAACGTCGTGATCTTGGCCTCGTCCAAAAACCGAGATCCCCTAGAGAAGAGGAGGATTTAAGTAGAGATTAGAAAGAGGTTCTTATCTAGGTGTCACCCCAAACCTGGCCCTAAGCAGCATTTCTCTCTTGATCCCTGCCTCGATTCGTCGTCCAGTTCCTCTTAAACGTCTACAATAGATTGAAGATGGACTCCAACACTCGCACCACACATTCACTTGAGAGGAACCAAATGTTTAGAAGTACCCTCCAGAAGATCGGAATCCCCGATTTATATGAAACCCACAAAAAGGAAGAACGCCGGAAAGATGCCTCTTTTTTGTGTCAAAAACTCCTTTTGATCTAACAGCTGGATCGTCATCGCGATTGCAGAAGATCACCACCGTTGGATCTGAAGAGATCCTTTCTCCCTCTCCCCACGTGCTCCAAGTGTCCAAATCTGGCGGTTCTGCTGGGTGGACCCTGTGATAGGCTCAAAGTCATCGTGTTTTTAAGCCCAACAAACTTAATATTTGTTAACTAGGAAACTCCGAAACAACTGGGATAATTGGGGTGTATAGGTTTCCTAGGTCGATCCGCAGGGATTCTAGGGCATGAGAATATCAATAATAGGAATAGAGATGAGGAGTTGGGTAATCGGGAGAGAAATGTAGTACGAGGGAGAGGGAATTGGAGAGAATAAAGAGCTAGAGAATGGATTTTTTTGGGGAAATAAATAAAGAGAAAGAGTGAGAAAGGAGAGGAAAAGAGAGGGGCAGAAGCAAGAGAAATACTATTGGCTATTTAATGGAGAGAGAGAGTACACTAAGGATAGAATTGTAGAGCGAGAAATTGAAGTAGGAGAAAAAGGATTGACTGTTGACCGAGGCAGGTAGAGAATAGAGAGAGGGACTGAAGAGAAAAGTCCAGATAGAAAGGAGAAAAGAAGATGCGGCTGAGAGTTATCGACGGAGGGAAATAGAGGGTTGACCGTGAAAAAGAGTTAGGCGGGAGAAGACGACATTGAGAGAGAGGGAAAATGACTGCACGGAAGAAAGAAGGGCAGATGGGAGAGAAGACGTGAAGCCGTGAGGACATAGAGGAAGGAAAAATTATTGCGAGAGAGAAAACTAGCGGAAGACCGGGACGAGAATGAAAGGACGATCGGAAGAAAATGAAAGCGCGAGCGTAAGGGAGAGAGAAAACCAACAGACGAGAGAGAGAGTTTTGTCAACAAGCACACGTGTGCGCAAAAAGAGAGAGAGAGAGAGAGAGAGAGAGAGAGAGAGAGAGAGAGAGAGAGAAAGAGAGAGAGCGGAATAGGAAGAGTTGGACTGGGGAAGTGACGAAGTCAACGAAATCGGCGAAAGAGATAGAACGTGAAATCGAAATGAAAAGAAAAACGAATTCGGGGAAGAGTCGCGATTAAGAAGGATGGCACGAGAGATTCTAAAGAGGAACTAGAGGAGAAAAAAAATACCGTCACCAAGAGTTAGAAGAGACAGAAGGGAGAAATGGAGAAAGGGGGAAGGAGAAAGCTGCCAGCGGGAAGAGAATACCGGGAAGTACTGGGAAGAGAGAGATTTCACAAGAATAGTACTGGGAAGAAAGAAATTTAACGAAAGTGGTTGACGGAGGATGAAATCGGGGAGAGTAGGAGGGAACTCCGAGAGAAGGAGAGATGGAAATGCAGAAGAGAGGAAAGAAATAGGGAGAACGCGTGGTCACGGAAGAGAGATGGAGCTAGATTGACCGCGATACGGAATGAGAGAGATGCGGTGATCGAGAGAAAGAAGGCTGGAGAATAGAACAATGAAATCGAAGTAGAGATTTAGATTGCCGATGAAATACAAAAGAGAGAACGATCGATAGAGTGAAACGTAAGAGGAGAAGGGAGAGAAAGAATACGTGAGCGTGAAACGTAAGAGAGAAGAAGAAAAAAGAGTGAAACGTAAGAGGAAAAAGAAGCAGAAAATGACAACGAAGAAGAAGAGACGACTTTGGAAAGAAAACGAAGGAAGGAAATCGAAAGAAGAAAGAGAGAATAGGTTCGCGGAAGATAGGATAGAAGAGAGTGAGAGATCGACGAGGGGAGTGGAGGAAGAGGACAGAAACAGAGAGTAAGAGGATAGGAGAACTAGCTACGGGGATCGGGGAAAGAATATTGCAAACACGGTGAAGAAATAGAACAAGATCCAAATTAAAGAAAGAATGTGCTCCGACGGGAAGAACGCCGGAGGAAATTTTTAAACCTAGGAGAGAGAAAGAACAACAGAAAAAGGAAGGAGAAGGAGAGTCGGGGAGAAGCTAACAAAAGGAAGAAGAGGGAGCGAGAAGCCGAGGCCAAACGGAAGCCTCCCTTTAAAAGTGCTTTTTCCCCCTTTATGTGGGCTTTCCGAGAAGGGATTTTTTTGAGATTATTTGGAGGAGTTGCTCTTCTTCTCTTGTTCCTGAAATAAAATAAAATAAAATTAATGTAGAGGACTTATAGTTGATGTGCTTGTATTATAAAACTATTAACTCATGAGATAGTAGATTTAATGATATGTTCAACAGTTAATAGGATTAAATAAAAACAACTCCTAAGTGATTATAACTACTTTTTATGCTTTTATCACCCTATTCCTTCTTCCTGCGAGTGAACGTGTGCCACGTCGCCCCAGCTTCTCCCAGTAGAAACAAAACTGCCCCTAACAGTCCCTGAAATTACTAAACTGCCACTATAAGGACTTAAAGTTGTGATTTCTTCACTATTTCCATCAAGAAAAATCCATACAAATCAGGAGAAATCTAGGAAAAATCCAAGAAGTGTATTAAATTATTTCAAAACTGATTTTACTTAATTTACCCATAATTTCATGTCTAAGCTGTCATAATCAGTATATTTAAGCATGAATATTATGTAATCTAAACGATAAATTGAGATTTATCAGTCACCTTGTAGTATTTTTTGGCAAGACCGGGTTTATAGCCATGGTCCTGCATCAAGAATAAGATTCGCGCGATCTCGTCTGTTTGATCATGAATCCGCACCTCAAGCTCTTCAAATGCTCGCTGTTATAACTCCTCATATGAATTTCTAAGATTGATCTATTTAATAAAACAAATCGTCATCTACTCATATGCTGCCACATACCCCCCTCACTTAAGTGAAAATGAGGGGCTAAGATAAAACGTCTTAATTTGCATCGATTGGGCACTGCTGAGCGTGCCACGTCAGGTGCACGATAAAATAAACAAATATAGTCCCACATGATAAAAATAAACGCAAAGTGACGGGTTTATAAGTAGAGATCATTAGTGGGTTTAGCGAATATCCTAATAAGGATGCTTAACCCACTAATCTCACACTCGTGCACACACGTGCCCGCACATGCACACGTTACACCATGTGGCGCGTATACATGTCACCACGTGGGGACATGTCACTTCGCTCGCCGCATTAGCTGCCACATCAGCGTGCAATTAAAATTTCAAAAAAATCCCTAAAAGTTAGAAAAAATCATACCTTAAAAAATATAACTCCAAAATAATCCAAATTTGTCTAGTTTGATCAGAAATTAAATAATCTACTATTTTGAAAAGTTAAATTTAATAAAGTACATGAGCATAAATTTTTATTTAAAAAATAAACTAATTTTTTTAGAAAATAAAGTTATAAAAATAAGTGAGTGTATATAAAAATATTTTTCTCTTATCATTAATCATTAAAGTCCAATTATAATCTCAAATAAAAAATGGGAATAATATAGTCTTAAATTACTCATGATTATCCCTAGAATAATACATTTTGTGATAATAACTTAAATTTTTATAGAATAATAGATATACAGTCAAAACATGATAACATGCATAAGAATGAAATATTTTATACCTTAATTTGTATTAATAATCATATAATTTCATGTGTAAATTGCATGTCATCAAAAGTCAATGAGCATATGCAAAGAATAAGTGAATAATGAGGAGATTATAATGTAATGATCACTACTTTTTAAACTGTGTTTTAAATATTTTTATTCAAGGGACATTGGATAAGGACATCAAAATATCCTAAAATAATAGCATTATTTGATCTAATTCATAACATGATTATGTTTGACCTCATTGCCATCGATTTAGAGGCAATTGTACATGAGAGGAAATTGTTTAAATGATCCAATTGTTTGGAGATCTTGTGCATATCACTGGAGGCACATTTGAACAACTTCAAAGAACTCTTCTAAAGACCCCTTTATGTTTGATTTTGATCTTCACTAGATGACAGGATCATCGTTCTTGGTGAGTTATTGTTTGAATCCTTGACTCTATATGTGTAATAGTGATATCAAACTCCCGTTCTACTTAGGGCACCTCCTGTTCACTCTTTATAAAAGGAACTATGTACTTCTTTTTACATATACAATTCTAGGGTTTTCTTCTTCTCATTGTCAACATGGTATCAAAGCCATAACTCCTCTCACCACAGTCATTGTTATCTAGCATTGCAATCGTCATTCTCGCTGCACAACCTCCTCCCACTTTAGCGCACTCTCCTCTTCATCATCATCCATAGCCATTGTTACAATCAAGCTTCTCCGTTGCTTCGCTTTGGATGGTGCACTTGGTAATGCCTAAATTCGTCATCCCAAAATATTATTGAGTCTCCAGCAACAATGTAAGGCATCACCTATTGATTCTAAATTCTCTCCAGCCTCTTTGGTTCTAGGTTTTAATTCTTCATTACCGCCCATCTCGGCCTCTTAGGCTAATACTTCGGGATTCTTCCACCAATAGTGCTTCCCACTTTGCAGACTTCTGCACCTCGTCTTTTGATCACAACACAACTTACTTGGCCTGCTTATAATTTTACCAAACATAATTATGCGACGTGGACTTCTAGTTTTGAGCTCTTCCTTGAGTGTCACACTCTTCTTCATCATCTCACAAATGACCTCCATCTCTTTGCAACCCATCTTATGCTTCTTGGTCACAATCAGACTCAACCATCATCACTTGGATGCTTTACAACATTGAGTGAGCATCGGCAAGTCTCTCATATGCATCAAGCCTATAGCAAACTCTTCAGACCATGTTTGCCAACTAGGCAAACATCAATCGTGTGGTTGAGATCTTTGAGTTGCTTCTCATCGACAAGTAGAGAAATCTTTATCTTCAAGCCCACTTTTGCCTGCTTGCAAGCCTTACTTCACGAAGTCGACCTTTGTCAACCACCCACCACAGACCTAGTGATGTTGAAACATTAAAGCGAGAAGCTCTTTGCTAGCATCTATTTGAGCGGGTTTCACCCCTCCATCGCATCCTAGATTTAGGGCTCTCTTCTCTCGGGTGATCATGTACCTAGCCTCACTACTATTTTCTCTACCGCTCTTCACGTCACTATTGGTATGCCTTTCTCCCCTCTCTCTTCTAGCAACATGACTCCTTCTTCAACTATGTCAGTCTCGGCTCGTTGGGCTCGCAATGATACCCTTCCTCCTCGATCTAATGGCAATCATCCCCGTGGGCATGACCACAAATTTTTTCTGCCATTTCCTTAATGTGACAACAAAAATCATATTTGCCAATAAATGTTGCAAGTAATTTGGCAAGCCTCCAAGTGTCCAAGCAGTTGTGACTCCTTCGGCTACCCTTTCTCCAGCTTCACCCAATATTCCTACTCTACACTATCATGTAACCTTGATGTCAACTGAGTACAATACGCTTTGCCACTCTTCTTCAACTAGCCTCGCTTTGCTTCCGGGTCCCTCCACCTCAAGTAAATCTACTTACCTTGCTTCCTCTTCACCATCGTGGATTATCAATTGGGGGGCTTCTTCTCATATGATTGAGAATTTATTGCTCCCATCGTCATATCACCCTACCCCCTCACATCCCCTTATTACCATTGCCATTGATCGGCCTTGTTAGAGGGATAGTTCTGCTATAAATTGTATCTTGAATTGCCACTATTACAGTTAGGGATTAGGATTTAAGAATCATTAATTTAATCGTTTGTTATTGATATCTTTGTGTTATCAATCATTAATATCTTATTATTCTATAAGTATGTTGGACTAACCCACTAATTTTTATCTAAAGCTAATGGGTGTGCTTGGTTTCAGGAAAAGAAATGGGAATCTCTATGTTTGCTTAAGGGTTATATTATAATATCTGTACGTATTGCTTTATTCATAAATATGCTAGATATGATATATAGAGTCATAATGTCGCTGATGGCATTCTCGTAATTTGCTCTTTCTAATCCGATTCAATAAAAGGCATTAGGGTTTCGATCAGAAAAGTTGGACAAAGAAAGTGCGATTTTTTTCAAAAGAGAAGAACAACGCTCTATGGTGATCTTGAGCTAAGAAGGCGACGAATCCATATTTTTCAGTCTTCCGTCAAAGCGGCAGACAAGAAAAGCCTTTTGAGCTCTTTTGACGACAATACACTGAAGCACATTCATACTTTGATCAATCGGAAGTTCCATTAGTCTTTTGATTAAATCTTAATCTTTGATCACTTGTTGTTTAAAGATTGTTTTTGTTGTTGATTAGTCACTCATTTGCATTAAGAAGCGTTGTATTTCGTGGTGTTGTTTTAGTTTTGATTCGTTGCTCAATCGTCTGGATCGACTCTTCCTTTATCGCCATTCAGTTTGAATCTATCCTATTGTCCATGAAATCTTAACTGTAGTAAGTTTGAGTCATTTAGAGTATTAATCAGGTTTTTATAACTATCTTATTTTTGGTGATACATAAGTGTGTTCTCGATCGAATCATCTTGTGATCAACCACTCAGGTTATTGACTAAATCTATTTGTTTGAAACACATCTGCTTTAGAGTTCGATATAATCTAGCCTGATTAGTTCACCATGTTCTAAGGTTGATTATTAGTCGTTTATACAAAGTGATTTACACAAGATCTAAATCTGCCCCTATTGAACCCCTATGTTTTCTTTTAATTAAGTTCTCAGTTAGTTATATAAATCATTAAGATTTAAATATCTGTCTGTTCATTTTAATTAAGTTCTCAATTAGTTATATAAATCATTAAGATTTAAATATCTGTCTGTTCATTTTAATTAAGTTCTCAGTTAGTTATATAAATCATTCAAGATTAACTCTCTGTTTTTTTCATTTCAATTACGTTCTCAGTAATATAGAAATATATACTTGCTCAACTTTAAAAGTTTGTCATCATCAATATCTACTCTATTCATTTCCAGAAATCCATATGTCTTCTACTTCTCAGTTGTTGTGAGACAGTATTAGTGAATTACAATTCACTTACACGAGGTACGCAAATCTTAAAACTCTGTAGTTTAGAATTATCACTCTTAGTAAAGTTGTAATTGTTGACTATCTTAATACTCGGTGGATTAACACTATCAGTCAGGACCAAGAGGTTTTTTCAAGTAAGTTTTAATTAGTTTCGATCCAGTTATATATCGTTTACTGTTTTAACATTCTTCAGACTGATATCAATAGTGGCAGATAAGAGGTACTTTGCTTGTTATATTCAAATAGTTTATCTCATCACTTACATAGCTTAAATTATCGTTTAGTTTGTCTATTGACTAACTTAGTTGGCCTACTTGCATCAAATCTATTCTCTGCTATCATAATTTCTATCTTCTTAACATTCTGCATTTAATTAGGTCAAGTCAACCTTTGTCAATAAGGTCAATCTTTGTTAGTAAACTCAACCTCTGTCAGTAAGGTCAACCTTTGTCAATAAAGTCAACCTCTATCAGAAAAGCCAACTCTGTCATGGAAAGTCAACTCAAGTAAGAAAAAGTCAACTTTAGTAGAAAGTCAACTTAAGGTCAAAAGTCAACCCATAGTCAACAAAAATCAACAAAGTCAACTCTAGGTCAAAGTTCAATCAAAGTCAACAGAAGTCAGGAAAGTCAACAGAAGTAAAAAAAGTCAACTTTAGCTGAAAGTCAATTCTAGGTCAAAAGTCAACCCAGAGTCAATAGAAGCCAGAAAAAAAGTCAACTCTAGGTCAAAGGTCAATCAATGTCAATAGAATTCAGGAAAGTCAACTCAAGTTAGAAAAAGTCAACTTTAGCAAAAAGTCAACATTTGACACAAAGTCATCGTTAGTCAGAAGAGTCACTTATTTAGGTAGTAGTTAGATACACACCATTTTATATTCACACACACGCTGAGGATGGGAGTGTCTCATTCGTTGAGACAAGAAGGAGTCAAGACTTCGGAGCGAGAAGACCAAGAGCAGCCGGAAGACGAGGTCTCACTTTACCAGTGGTCGGCGATACTAGCGGAAGAGGCACAACAAGGCATGAAGGGACGAGCGATCGTGTGGAGATCGGCCTGAGGGAGTTAGGGCGTCTAGGAGCCGAGGAGGTCAAGGCCTTGTGGGTAGTGTCGTAGGGACAAGTAAAGGTAAGTGTTAGGTTTGCCATAGGGGGCAAATCTAAATCCTTGTAATTGAACATTGTCCTTCACCCAGTTGAGGGGTGAGAGGATTAGGTTTCATTTTGGTGAGGATTGAGGCTCCGAGTCTACATTACTCAGGACTGGATTAAGGGACATTAGGTCCCCCAACCAATATAATAATATCTAGTGCATCGAGAGGATAAGGAGTGAGTGATTAACCCACGAATCTTAGTAAACACATAATTAGAGATTAATAATTATATAAATAACACATAAACCTAATTCAACCCCCCTCCCTTCGGTTAAACCACCACCTTATTGGGAACTTTAGGCCTTGTTTGGTCTAAGGCCGCGGTACTACTCAAGACACTAAATCATTTTCTCTTCACTAAATCCTCTATGTTCCCGGTTTCCCTTTCAATCTTCTCTCGATTAGTTCCATCACTGTGTTCTTCCTTGTATAGTTACCTTCTTATCTTTTCATTGCATTTTTCAGGATCTATACACTGGACAGAGGATTGGTTTGGGCCGTGAGAATAAGCGAGACATTGATGACCTAGGTTTTGGATGAACCCTCCTCAGGTCTTTGAGCTCTTTTTGGTACATCTTTAACATCTTCTTCCCTTCAATGGTATCGCTGTTTAAGCCATCCATGTTTTGAAAAACTTAAAAAGACCTTACCATGGCTTTCTTTCTACCAAGTTTGTGTGCGAGCCATTTTAGTTAGGCAAACATCATGGATCTTCTTATTCTAGTCGCGATGGCATCCCCACTTCCGCACCTTTTGATCTTCTTCATCGTGATGCTTGGCTTCTCTCCTGTATCCCCCTCTATTTCATGTCATCGTATCACTCACATACTATTGATTGAGAGGCATGTCCCATCTTACCTTTGGTTCAATGCGCTTATAATTGCCAAATTTTTCCATAATCGACTTCCCTCTACTTCCCTTGGTGGTGCTCTTCCCCTTCACCGTCTCCTACCCACCTCACCTCTCTTCTCCCTTCCTCTTGGGGTCTTTGAATGTTCAGACTTTGTCCAGGATCACTAATAACATGCATATTTAACTTAAATTCTTATTTTATTGAACTAAAATTCATGCTTATTTTATGTAATAATGATGCATGTTATCATAGTTTTATGAATTTTCTCCATTGGTATGCCATTTTACTGAAGTCCATATTTATCTATTATTTAGGGTTAATTATGTGTTTTATTGATGATTGATCTTTTGAAAGGTTAAATAATTAGAAATTAATCACTTTCCTTGAGTTATTTTGACTTTAGTAGATGATTAAAATAATTAATTTCAAGAAGAGAATGATGGGAGGATAAAAAATAAAATTCTGAAAGGATTATTTAAGTTTATTTGGAATTCATCCTATTTTCTTGTTTGGATTTATATTTTAGGTATGATATTAAAGATGAAGAAATTTTTGATCCAATGGAGAAAATTTGAGTTAAAAAGGAGTTATATAAATGAAGATATGAATTTCTTAATTGTTCAGAATTTTTTGGATTTTATTTTAATTTTCAGGCATTTTTTCATATTTATTTCATTAAAAAAAAGCAAAACGAGTTGATTTATTGCAGGGGACCCGTGGAGCTGATGTGACGCAAGGCCGACACATGGTGGAGTCACGGGAGGCCACATGGACGCCTAGGTGGGTGCCTATGCGGCGCGACGGTAACTGGGCTGGCAAATGATGGGCCCACGTGTTAGTGGGCCCAAGTAAGAATAGGGGGCGTACTAGGCCCATTGGGCGATGCAATAACCTAAGGGTGCACTACCTTATCTACACCACTGATAACATGCTAATTAGACATGATAATACATAATTATTAATTCATATTAAGGCATAAAAGATTTCATTCCTATGCATGTTATCATATTTATGAGTATAATATCAAAATACATTAATTTAGGGTTAATTATGATAAATTAAAGATAAATAATGTTATAACCCATCTTTACTTGAGATTATAAGTGGTTTTTAATGTTAAATAATAAGATAAATCATTTTTATAAAAATTCCATTAATTTTTTAAAGTTAAAATCTTAAAGGAATGAATGTATTTTTTAATAGAAATTAAATCTTGTGTTATTTATCAAATTTGAATTTTTACAATGATAGATAATTAAATTTATGATCAAATGAAAGAAATTTGAATTAATTTAGAGTTATATTTTGAAAGTTATGAATTTTCTAATTTTTAGGGAATTTTCCTAAATTTTCCTGAATTTCAAATGAATTTCTAAGGATTTTCCCGGATTAAAAATTGATTTTTCTAATTTAAAATCGAATTTTGATATTATTTAAAGCGCGCAAGTGATGTGGCGCAATCTGGAGCATCCGATCAATCGCGATCGATGATCAAGAGCGCGATGTGACGTGGCGCATCGTGGGACATCCGATCGCGCATGAAATCTTGAGAGTTGATCTTCACTTAAGTGAAGATGGGGTACATGGCGAGATTGCATTCACCGGAATCGTTTTAATCACGACTATTGATTGCAAGGAGTTCTAACAGTCGAGATTGAACTGATTCAAAACGCATCAAGATCATCCGATCGCGATCCAACGACAAGCGTTTTGATGCGTTTTAATAGTAACGATTTGCCATCATGTGTTTCATCAAAGCTGTTGATAAGTTTCATTGGACGATTTTTACCCAAATCGCCTATAAATTGAGATGTTTTTAATATCTATAAAGCATTCGAGAGCTATTCAATCAAATTGAACTCTTTAGACACCAAATCTCTTGAATCTCTTCATCCCAATCGCTTCTAGACTCATTTCCGCGTCCACAGAGTGCTTAAGATCAAGATTTCAACGATTGACGAGGAAGAAATTGACGCTTGAACTCCATGATCGTGATTTTTGGATTTTTGATGAAAAGCCTTGATTCTGACGATTAGTTGGATCAATTTGATCGCAATCGTGGGTTAGGAATTACCCTTTATCCTAATCTATCATCTCTTACCATTTAATTTCATTTTAGAATCGTTAATTTGAGTAATTTCAATCATATTTTCGTTAATTTCGTTCTTCTGATTTTTGGAAAATGTCTCTCTATTCAATATTTAATTTCTTCACAAAGTCAAATTCAGTGATTTTTGATTCGTGGATTCGTCTTCAAGTCCTCTTTCATAAAATACCATTTTTCCCAGCTTCTACCATCAATTCATCGTCCGATTTGATCAGATTCAAAGATATCATCAGATATTCCCCTAATTTCATGTGGATTCGACCCATATTTACCATTATACCCCTCAATTCATGAATTATTCTTAAAATTGGCAAGTTTTCACTTTATTTTGACACAAGATCGTGTGTTTTCGACGACCTCGCGGTCTCGTTCTGTCAGCGACTTCTCTCATTATTTATATTCGTGTGGGATTATATTACATGTGGCGGAGAAATACGCATTGGATCAAAGGCACCCCGAAGATCGCATGTTAATCCGATGGATCTCGGTCCATCGGATCATCATTAAAACACATGCTTTAATCACAATTTAAGTGACATTGGACGCTCGAGATTCAATCGCACACTTGGAATCATGGGGCGACACGTTGCCACATCTAGAGATGTCGTTGATTGAACGGGAAAAAATTCAAGAGACGTGGGGTTGTGGCCCACGGATTTTTCACAATCTCAGCCCACGATCGTCCTTCAAGCGAATCAAACAGTCCGCGATTTTCACGATGAAATTTCCTATAAAAATGATTCTCTCCCTTGGTAAACTTAACTCTTGATTGCATCGTGAAGAAATTAAGCAATTTTGAAGGAAGATCTTGCGTTCTTCTTAATTCACTTGCGTCCTAGACTCAATTCTGCATCAATCGACGTAAGTTAATCATGAATTTCTTACAAGAAAAGGTTGGATTCTCCCCTTGAACACCCAACGTATGTCGAAGACGATTCCAGAGAAATTCTCCATAATAAAGACACTTTGAGGCTCAATCTTCGTGTCAATTGGGTTAGTAGTGTGAGTTCTTGCTAATCCTTGCAATTTATATAGTTTAGATTAAATTGAGATAGGTAACTAGTGTTTAGAAATCGTAAAATTCATCTTTTCGCCCAAATTTGGGTGCGGATTTTTTTGCTGATTTTGAAACAAGGATTTATCACTGATCTTAAGTCCAATTAGTTTGATTTTATTTTATTGGATTCCTTGTTTCATCAGCTTTCTATGGATACTAATTCATAAAATTTCATCAACATTTCACCCTCCAATTTGACATTTGACCATCGACTGTTCATTTTCAATCCGAATTTGGGAATTGACTTGCGAGGGCAATTACTCTTAAAATACAAGGGGAAATTCAAAAATTTTGATCTCTTTGGAATCCTCTTGTTGCTAGCTTTCTATTTATATGCTTTATTTGGATATCATTTAGTTAGTCAATTTGATGATTTAAACTGAAGTGTGCATTTCGGGATTTTTCTGATCTTTGATTTTTAATAAATCATAATAAATCCAATCTTCTCTAAAAATTACGAATTCTATATCAAAATTTTCTATTTTCTCTCTAGTTTTTGAATATATAATTTTCGTAATATTTTTTCATCTGTTTCTTCTCTGATTTTACAGAAAGTCAATGTCAATGCTTGGATCTGGACTTTTGACTTTTTTCATCAAATTATTTTCTAAATTTCAAAAATATCTTCTCTAATATATTTATATCATTTACATTAATAAAATATCATTTTCTCTTATTAAAAACCCTAATTAAACCTAAGTTTGAGCAAGTCAACTCTTCGAACAAAGTCAATTGTGTTCTTTGTGGATCGAACTGATCTTTACATTATACTTGATTTCATATCTCTATTATTATGAGTTTGGAATTATAAATTTTTTTTGACCGACGTTTGTGTGTTTTCAATGACCGCATAAATCGTACCATCAATCACTGTCCTTCCCTTTCCAAGCTTGCCCCTCGCGTTCTGAAAGGCGTATTTGTTGGCTACTCTTGGACACAAAATGGGTACTAGGCGTATTTGTTATGTGACTTTTGCCAATGTCACCTTCCATGAGAACTCTCCCTTATTCTCCTCTCCCTTGCTTTCTCCAACTCTTGTTGCTGCATCTCCTCCATGAGGGTTCTCTCCCCTCATGATCGTTCCCTATTCCCTCCCTTCAATTCCCTCTCCTCTCTTTGTCCTCCTATCTCCTTGGTTCCACCCATTTCCTCTACTCTGGATATAGAGACATTGTCCCCCTCTTCCATTGTGAGCTTGCCATCCCCAAACCCTGCTCCCCACACCCCACTCGATGATCTTCACCTTCACATCGCCCTTTGCAAGGGTACACATGCTTGTACTCGCCACCCATTTCTCACTTTATTGCCTATGGTCAACTCTCTCCCTCTTTTCGTGCCTTTGCCCTTTCTCTAGCCTCCAAGTCAATTCCACGATCGCATGTTGAGGCGGCACATGTATTTGCATGGAAAGTGGCGATGAAATTTAAGGTGGAGGCCTTGGTTTCTCATGGAACTTGGACCTTGGTTCTCTATTCAGAAAATGCTAACATTGTCACATGCAAGTGAGTTTTTGATAACATGTAATTTATACTAGTAATTACATGATTACTAATGTAAATTAAGGCATAAAATATTCCATTCTTATGCATGTTGTCATCCTTTGAGTGTATATATATCATTCTATGCAATTTGAAGTTATGATCTCAAAATGCACTATTTTTAGGGATAATCATACATGCTTAAAAAGAGATATTTAAGATTAGATTATTCCCATTTTATATTTAAGATTATGATTCAGTTTTAATTGTAAATAATAAGAGAAAATACTTTTTGTATACACTCTTTTTTTTAGTTTATTTTCAAAATGAAATGAGTGTACTTTTAAGATAAATAGTTACTCTTGTAATTTATAAAATTTAAACTTTTAGAATAATATACTATTTAATTTTTGATCAAACAACAAAAATTTGGATTAAAAAGAGTTATATTTTGAAAGTTATGAATTTTCTAAATTTTAGGGATTTTTTAGAATTTTTTTCTGAAATTTTGTAGATTTATTTTGAATTTATCTAAATTTAAAACATAAAAAAATCAGTTTTTATATACCCTCTAACATGACAGATGATGTGACAAGCACTGACTTGTCGACAGGTGACAACGTGTGTGCATGCCATGTAGCGCATGTGCGTGAACGTCAATGCGAACGATTAGTAATTAAGCGCCCTATTTAGGGCGTAAGCTACCTGCCAAGGGCGTTTCACCTTTTATACCCATCATTTCACTCTGATTTTTCCAATGTGGGACTATGTTTTAATTTCTTTTATGAAGGTGATGTGGCACGCTTAGAAGCTTTTGATCCGCGTGAAAGAAAATGACTTAATCTCAACCCTCCACTTTCACTTAAGTGAAGGGGGTATGCAACTTGTTTTGATTAGACAATGATATGATTTTTCTGAATTTCTTTTGAATTTATCTAAATTTCAAACACTCTAACATGATAGACGATGTGGCAAGCACTGACGTGTTGGCACGTGATGACGTGTGCACGTACCACATAGCGCACGTGTGTGAACATTAGCGCGAGTGATTAGTGGTTAAGTACCCTCTTTAGGGCATAAGCTAATTGCTAAGGGTGTTTTGCCTTTTATACCCATCATTTTACACTGATTTTTCTAATGTGGGACTATGTTTTAATGTCTTTTATGAAGGTGATGTGGCACACTTATAAGCATTTGATCTGCGTGAAAGAAAATGACTTAATCTCAACCCTCCACTTTCACTTATATGAAGGGGGTACGTGACGTGTTTTGATTGGACAAAGATACGCTTCTTCTAGATTTCTTTTAAATTTATCTAAATTTAAAACACAAAAAAATCAGTTTTTATATACCCTTTAACATGACAGATGATGTGGCAAGCGTTGACGTGTCGACACATGACGACGTGTGCACGTGCCACGTAGCGCACATGTGTGAATGTCAGCGCGAGTGATTAGTGGTTAAGCGCACTATTTAGGGCATTAGCTAACTGCTAAGGGCATGCCCAATTCACACCCTATTTATACTCCTCTTTTTCAACAGATAATGTATCATTGGATTGTTTTGATTGATCAAAATTCTTGAATAACGACTCATTTTCGCATCGAAGGAGTGCTTGCAATCAAGATTTTGTAGAAAGAATTGGATCATTTCAAGTGCAATTTCAGTTTAGATTACATGTTTTCCTCCTAATCTCTCATCATTTATCATTAAATTTTAATTTTGAAGCTTAGATTGGATTAATTTCTAGAAATTTTATCAAATTCTCTCTCCTCGCGATCGATTTCTCTATCTTGATTTCACGACTTGATTTCTCCCCGAAGACAGATCCAAATTGAGTAGTTGTTTTATTATGTGGACTCATCTCAGAGTCTTATTTGAAAAAATACTAATTTCCCTAATTTGTCACCTCAATTCATTTTTCTGATCTGATTGAATTTTGAATACATTTAAAAACATACCCTAATTCTTTGTGGATTAGACCCTTATTCACCATTATACTAGTTATTCGTGATTAAACCTTCAAATTAGTGAGTTTGGTATTTATTTTGACATGAATTTGTGCGGTTTCAATGATTGCACGAATTTTATGTCACTCTTCCTTCTCAAATATCATCTTGATGGTACCATTATAGGTCACAAGGCTCATCTGGTTGTTCATGACGTCACCCAAGTTTATGGCATTGACTATATCGAGACTCTCTCTTCTGTCATTTGTCTCCACTCAGTTTGCGTGCTCCTCTCTTTCATTGTCAATTAGGCTTGGTTTCTACACTAGTTTAGATGTTTCTAATGCCTTTCTTTATAGTGATCTTGAGGAGCACATCTTTATGGAGCCATCCCCCGGGTCTGTTGCTCAGGGGGAGTCATCCAAGGTATGTTTTTTGCAATGAGCTATTTATGGGCTCAAGCGGAGTTCACGTGCTTGGTTTGCAAAGCTTAGTGGTTTTCTCTCTTCCTTTGGCTTCACATCAGTCGCCTATGATTCTAGTGTGCTCATTAAGAAGACTAAGGGTGGTCTTGTCATTCTTATAGTCTACGTGGATGATATTCTTTTGAATGGTAGTGATGACACTGATATTCACACTACCAAGACTTATTTACAATAACACCTCAGTATTTGTTACTTGGAGAGTCCAAGATACTTTCTTGGGATTGATTTTGCGCATCAGGACAAGAAGCGAGCTTTGACCTAGTGGAAGTATGCCCTTGCAATGCTTTAAGATATAAGAATTCTTGGGTGCAAGCCGGAGACCTCACCTATGGAAGCTCGCCTGCAGTTTTGGGATACTTCATCTCCACTGCTTGAGGATGGTAATTGCTATCAAAGATTGTTGGGCAAGCTTATATATCTCATTGCACTCGCCCTGACATTGTGCATGTGGTTAGTGTTCTTAGTCAATTCATGCATGAACCTCGATGAGTCCACTGGGAGGGAGCTCCAAAGGTTCTAGCACACATCAAGCGAGCCTTGGGAAGAGGGCTCATCTATCGATGACATGTTCATCTTTGTATCAAACCCTACTCTGATGCTGGGTATGCGGGTGACAAGGGAGATAGTAAATCTACTGCAAGCTATTGCACATATATTAGAGGTAACCTTGTCACTTGGCGATTCTGAAAACAGAAGGTGGTATCATGCTCTAGCGCGGAGTCTGAGTATCAAGTTATGGCTGGACCACATGCCAGATGATATGGCTTTGATCATTTCTCAAAAATCTCAACATCTCTTCTCCCTTTCCAATGCCCATGCATTGTGATAATCAAGCAACTATCTTTATCGCTAGAAAATTCACTTTTCATGAGCGTATGAAGCAAATTGAGATTGATGACCACTACATTTAGGACAAGGTTATGTCAAGATTTATTTCCACCCCTCATGTGGCATCATCTCATCAGTTTGTAGACATCTTCAAGAAGAGTATAGTCGAGATCTCCTATGACCCTATTGGGCATGTTTGATTTATATGCTCTAGTTTGAGGGGGATTGTACGACAATGATATCAGAGTCTTGTCCCATTTAGGGCACCTCCTCTTCAATCTCTATTTAAGGACCTACGTACTCCCTTTTACATATGCAATTCTTGGGTTTTCTTCTTCTCATTGTCAATACTGATATCTTCTATTGCACTTGAGTTTTGTGATTGAATTTTTTAAGTCCTCATTTGGTCTCAAAACCCCAACAACATTGTATTAATCTTAGAAGAGGTAGATAGGCCTGAAGTAGCCTTATGAACCCAAAAGATGATTGTCACTAAACCCATGAAGAGGACTAGGTCCTTGTGGAATCTTGAGTGCTTAATAGGCAGCTATTATGCAATGAGACAAATGGTTTCAAAATATGTTGTTCAAACTCACCCATAATAGGTAGATTGGTGGTCCAAATGACTTAGTGCTATAGGGCTCTATGAGATGATCCTAGTGGCTAGAGTGGCTAGTCATGACATGCCCAAGAGATATGTTCTTTCTGGGATCAAAAGAGAAAGTTCTAGACGGCCTAAGTAGATAGCCTTGACAATCTTAAAAGAGGTTTCCTTTTGGAAAGAAAGGATTTGGCTTAGGCTCGTGCTAAAGTTTATTGGGCAACCCCTAAAGAGGTGGATGTGAAAGAGCTAAAAAATTTTGACCCATTGTGGGCCCAAACAAGGTTGTATGAAGTAGATCCAAGTTTATGCAGCCTTCATGCACAAAAATTACAAAACAGTTAAACTCACAAATCTTCATCCAAACAATGCATAGAAATATCCCCTTCAATTCTCAAATCCACATGGGAGTTTTGCTTGACTCGACAAGCTCTAGATCACTTTCATTAGGGTGAACAATTGAAGGAGAGACACCGAGCTCTCAAGAAAGATATCATGGGAATTGTGTATCCTTCATGGGAGACTTATATGTGCTGAAAAAAGGGGGATTGTTTGAAATTACCAGACTAATAGCTCCAAAATTTATTACAATACTTATATTATTAAGCATGTTTAAATAGCATATTTTGCACTCATTAAGTTGCTTTAAATCTCAATTTAATTGAAAAGCAACGCTTCTTGATATCTGTAGGTGAACTTATAAATTGTGTTAATTGAGGCTTTTAAAAGTTTAAAACCCACTTGGCTTTATTGCCCATGGAGAAAGTATCTAATGAGTTTTTTTAGCCTTTCTAGTATTGGTTGACTCACTTGGAATGGAGAAATCAAGGAGGTCATCATGACTTGGGCCAAGATCAAGCTGGGAGATCCAACCCATTAAGGAGAATCCAAAAGAGGAAAGAGAAAAAAAGAGAGGGAAAAGGGGGAGAGAGATTAAATTTTTCCTCAATATGTCTACAGAAAAAAGCTGATTGGAGGAGGACTGAGCTTCTTGAATCCAGGGGAGAGCTCAAATCAAGTCATCTATTGGCTTTCCCCCAAGATCCAACGGCTGAGAAGGCTTCAAATCCCTTTTAAAACCCTATATTCTTCAATTTTTTTGAAGGATTCTGTATTGGGGAGAAAACTGTGGAACTTTTCTCACCTGATTCTGTATCCTGAGAGAGGAAACAAGGAGAAGGCTGTCCCAACTCGAAACCCTGCAAGAAAGGAGGGAAAACCCACTCTCCACGCTTGTAAACCTTGTCAAGGTCAACTTTAGTAAGTAAAAATTCCTACATCTCCTCCTGCATTTTTGCCTTTCTTTTCTCTTCAGACCGACTAGGTGGAGCTCTAGAAAGTTGCGCTTTCGCCTTCCATTTCCGCAAGCCCGAGTTTGCCTCGGGACCGTTGCTTGCTGCTAGTGAGATCAGACCGGGAACGCACAAATCTTGAACTCCAGCCGTAGAACGCTAGCCATGTCGGCCGCTACCCGCGCCTAGAGCTATAATTTGCTCTCTCTCTCTCTATCTTAATGATTCCCTCATTTAACTAAGAACTCTAAGAAAATGTCTCTACTTCTTTCCTACTGATTTTCTTGTTTATCTATCCTTATTTCTGACCTCTTAGTTGCTTTCCTTGATTAAGAAAACATTCAAAAATAGTTCTTAACCTCCAGATTTCTCTGAAATCACTACCTATTCTCTGAGGACGATCCCTTAACTCACTCCTATATTTGTTTGTAGATCTGTCAAAAGGTGTTTATAAATTAATTGCATAACTTGAATCACCAACAACTCCTTATCACCATTTTGGGTTATAACACAAAGATAGGCTGGCAACAATTGTGTATCAATAGTGATATCAAAGGATCTGTAGACAAGAGAAGATTTTGTTTTGGCAAATGCTTGCAAGAAATATGAGCAACCTAGAGTAACTAGACACAAGGCATTTGGAGGAGAGGATTGAGGTCGTCTAAAGAGGATCTTAAACTAGTGAACTTGTATCGGCTCAAGACAAAGTGGTCCAAGATAGTTCCAAAAGAAATTTCTTTCTCCAAACATGTCTTTTTATCTCTTCCTAATTCCTCTCTTTTGAATTTTACACTGTTGTCTCCCTCTGTCAAACCAAAGCTTATGATAATCCAATGGTTTTGCATTTTTCTATCCTCATTAATATCTAGAATAAGTTTGCATGGAAGACAGATACATTTTTTATGAAGACAGATTTCATTTGAGGCTTGGAGTGGACCTTGTGAAGTTTACTTCCTTTGAAACTTTTGGTGACATGTGAGTGATTGAGGCTTCATGAAGTGCCTGAAACCCTAGATTCATGTGGGAGACTTCTCATTCTATGAGAGATCAAATGTTAGGCTCCAATACGCCTCCCCTTTCTCATGGTTCCTAACATTAGTGACATACTCTTAATATTAGTGACGTGCTCTTAAACAAAAAATTCGACGGCAGAGAAAACAGAGTTCTTTGCTGGAACCCTAGAGGAAAAGAGAACTCCTGGAAGGTTTTATTGGCGATATTTTCTGACTTGTTGGGTTTTCTCTACTCGGAGCCGATCTTCATCAACGCTCCGTTTTCTGCCGGTATATGGTTTTTGTACTATTTTCTTTTCTGCGATTTACTCTTTCTTTCTTCTTCTTTTTTTTACATTAAGAATTCGAACATGGTCGTCGGATTTCAGGTTCATAGGGTTCTTCTCTGTTGCATCTCGAATTTCATCTTTGGCTTGAAAGTTCTTGTCGAGTGTAGGGGAAGGATATTAAAAGTCGGCATTGCGTATTATTTGTTGAATATTGATACTTACAATACGCATTCTTGTTCTTTGTATTTTTACTGTTGACTGATACGACCGTGTTCTAACTTTTAAGAATTTTCTAAGCGCACAATTACAAGTGTTGAAATTTTTGGTTTAAGTTGAACCATGATATTGCTCCTGAAAAATCATTTCTCAGTTTGTCATCTACTCTGATTTTTCTGCTAAGTAGCTTATTAAAATTTTAAGCCGTGCAATATTTGAATCACTATACATTATCATCTTTCTCTTCCTTTTGTGAGTTTTAAACTCTAAATTAATTACAGTTGATGAAGAACGGTGACATGAGCATGGATCTTCAATAAACTAAAATAAATAGGTCTATTTATTCCGGTCACTTTGTCTCTACTCAAAGAATCATGGCCTCCTTATCTTCCCGAATTGCCCGAAAAGCCAGATATATCTCCCCAACCATCAACTGTCGTTTCTTCTCCCTTTCTGCCTATCCAGAACCATCACCTGAATCAGAACTTTCTTCTCGTTTCACTCTAAATAGCCTCTCAAATCCTGGACTCTCAGACCACTCACACACCCTCCTTTTCCCCCAAATTCGCATGTCTACTCTTTCTAATGGCATCCGCGTCGCCACTCAAGCATCTCCATCATCAGCCTCCCACACGGCTTCCGTCGGTGTGTGGATAGACTCCGGAAGCCGATATGATGCTCCTCATGCTAGTGGAACTGCACATTTCCTTGAACACATGATCTTCAAGGGGACTCGTCGTCGAACTGCGAGTTCTTTGGAAGAGGAAATTGAGAATATTGGTGCTCGTCTCAATGCCTACACTTCACGCGAGCAAACAACATTCTATTCTGATGTTCTATCCAGTGACGTTCCAGTTGCCATTGACATTCTTGCTGATATCTTGCAAAATTCAAGATTCACTGATCACGCCATTAGGCGAGAGAGAGGCGTCATTCTTCGAGAGATGGAGGAGGTTTTTCTCTTATTCTTGAATTATAATGAGTCTTTATTGGTCATCATTCATACATTGATTTTTGTTGTTTCCTTTAATTCACAGGTGCAGGGGCAGACAGAAGAAGTGCTTTTCGACTATTTGCATTCTGCGGCATTCATTAATCATCCTCTAGGAAACACAATATTAGGGCCCGAAGAAAATATTAGGTCGATTTCGAAAACAGATCTACATGACTACATTTATACTCATTATACTGGGCCTCGAATGGTATTTCTGTCACAGAGACTTATTTATGATGAGAGAGAAACACCAAGTTCTCAATATACTTTGTAATGAATCAGGTCATTTCAGCTGCTGGTGCAGTCAAACATGACGAAATTTTTGACCAAGTTCGTAAGCTGTTCACTAAGCTTTCTCAAGATTCGACTACTGTCCCTCAACTTGTTACAAAAAACCCAGCTATCTTCACTGGTTCAGAGGTTTCTTTCTCTTTCCTTTTAAATTCTCCGTCCAAAGTTTCCCTATTAACAGTTCAACTCTTTTCCATGGCATCAGGTTCGAGTACCAAATGTTGAAATGTCACTGGTGCACTTTGCATTAGCTTTTGAGGGATCTTCGTGGACAGATCCCAATTCTATTCCATTGATGGTGATCCAGAGCTTGTTGGGATCATGGAGCAGAGGCGTGGTTGGAAACTTTTCTGGGTATACCATTTTACTGGCTATGAGAATCTGATTGCAATGATTTCGTACTTTATCACTCTACTTTTATTTCAGCTGTGACTTAGCTTGCCGAGTTAGCGAGAATGACTTGGCTGAGAGTATAATGTCCTTCAATACCAACTACTGTGACACGGGTTTGATTGGTATCTGTTTCACGGCCATGGTGAGCATGAATGCTCATTCTCAAATCTCTCTCCCCCTGAATCTCATTGCCTTTACTGTTCTTCACGTTTTCAGTATTTTGATTTGTGTTTTGCCTCCATTTAATTGCCATGGTGAGCTCTCTTTTGCACGGTCTCTAATTTTTCTCTCCCCCTCTGAGAATCTCATCTTCCTCCCCATTGCTCGTATTCTTAATTGACTTTTTTTACAGTCCTGGTGAGCTCTTTTGCTTGTTCCCTGTTCTTTCTTTTTCTAGACCCTCATCTCTTCCTTTAACGGGCAAGATTTTTAAGCAACAGAAAATTTTGCTTCATTAATTGAATATTTCTTCAGAGTATTTTGTTTCAGTTACTTCAATATTTCTTTCATCCTATCAAGATTTCTTGTATCTTTCCTCAGCCTGATAAACTTCAAGATCTGTCTCTGGTTATAATGGAAGAATTGAGAAGATTGGCATGTCGAGTATCTGATGAAGAAGTTATAAGGGCTCAAAATAAGGTTTGGAACAAATTCATGTGATCGATGATGATGTCTATAAAATAATTTGTGTATTCGAGACATCTAGATTGGTCAATATATTTACTTAGTAATATATTTTTAATTATATTCAATTGCATCAGTTGAAAGCTGCTCTTTTGCTCCACATTGATGGATCCAGTGCAGTTGCTGAGAACAATGGCCGGCAGGTTCAGTACATTGATTTCATGGTATTTGTGAACAAACTCAACCTATTGATTTTTTCTCTGTTGACTTTCAGTTGCTGTCTTATGGGAGAGTGATCCCATTCCCCGAGCTCTTTGCGAGGATTGATGCTGTTGGGCCTGAATTGGTCAAACAAACAGCACAAAAATTCCTCGTAGACAAGGCAAGCTATTATGTGATTCATTGTTGTTGGCCGTTGGTTTTGTCCAATTTTCATCAATCCTGACCATCAGTTGATCTAATGTCTTAGGACATCGCGATTGCTGCCATAGGACCGATCGATCAACTGCCGGAGTACAGCTGGTTCCGCTCTCAAACTAGTTTGAGAAGTAATGAAGAGTCAAGCCGTTGACCAAGATTATAGTTTCCATGCTGCCCATTATAGTTGAATTAGACTCACCCTGTTGAATTGTCTCAACAGAGAGTTACTATTGACCCCCATAGAAAGAAGATGAGCTTGAGAGTTATTCCTTAATTTACAGATGGTTATGACCATTCTCATTAAAATGTTGATTGACATTATTCATTGTGGAAAAAAATATTCAAAAGTTTAGGGGAGTGAAAAGTCCCCAACCAGCACTAAAATTTCTGGTGGCACATATCTCTTCGATGAAGAGATGAGGGAACAATGCATAGATCATAAAAACAAGCCGAGTACAATCACCAAAATCTTCCCTAACAGACATTGTCGCCCAATGGTTTTAATTGGTTAGGTTTTGATGCCAATATTGATCATTGTCAACACCACGACAGAATCTTTCTTTCTCCTGTCTCTTCATCCAGTCTACTGTGCTTCATTTCTCATGTTTTTGTATCTTTTTACAGGCTTCTCCCTTCACATTCTACAGGCTTTGTCATCCACAACCTTCCTGTGATTAAGATCTTAAATGGCCCCTTGAATCAAACATCACAAAAAGTCCTTGTGATTAAGACCTTCCTCCTCCAAACCTTCTTTCTTGCTTTTGGAGCCTCTTTCTTTTGATTCTAGGTCAATAGAGGAGAGGATCTTCTTATCTTTCTCGCAGCCTCCTTTCTTCCTCCCCAAGAGATCAAGCCCTATAAGAAAGAGAAATTTGCCCCTCCATAAAAATTCGAGAATGAAAGAGAGATCATAATGGTAAAGCCTCTGTCATATGGAGCTCAACATCCTGAAGTGCTAAAAGGGCCCAAAGCCCCCCTCTTCACTACATAAGTACAGGAGGTCGTCACATGTCAAGGAGTCACCATGCCAATGCCTATTTGCATCTACTTTTTTCTCCTTGTCATCATACCTGCCCCATGGTCATCAATGCCAATTCAACTCCAATATTGCATATTCATTTTGAATCCCAAAATTTATCAACCAATGGATGCTTTTTAGACAAATTTTGATGGTCACAGTGTTTCTCTTAATCCCTCTTAATGAATCAATGATGATCCATTCTCTTTTCTTTTGATGTGGCATGCTTCCATTATGTTCATATATATATTGGAATAAATCCCACAGTCCTTTCTTTATTCTTTCTAGACATCATGACCCTCATCACTTTATATCACCATTTTTCTTGCACATCATAAAACTCAAAATGGAATATTATAATCACCACCTAGCATAATTAAAATTCAATTGGGTTAGTTTCTTAATAAACTGCAAGCATTATTTTAACTACTTAAATATTTTTGTGAATGGTAAAGCCAAAGATAGTTGATAATAACAGAAGAGATTACAAGGCTATATTTTTTTGTAGGAAAAAGAGAGAAACAGAAACATGTCTTATGTGGGACTAAGGTCCTCTAATGAGGGCTAAGCCCTATAATGGGCTATATCTAACACTCCAACACTTCCTCTCAAGTTGGAGGCTATAGATCAAATATGCCTAGCTTGGAGCCCAAGGAATCATATGACACATCGGTAAGGCTCTTGGTGAAGATGTCAAGAAATTGGTCCAATTATCTACTAAAGTGACAGTTGATCTCAGTATGCTTAGTTCACTCGTGGAATGCGAGGTTTCCATCAATAAAATTATCGCTTGGTTATTACCCTTCATATGCATATGCATGATAGTTGTGATACCCAAGTCCTATAGAAAAGACTATAGCCATACCATCTCATGACAAAATAATAGGTCTTATCAAAAAATGTGATCATGGTGCCAATAGATAAGTCATTTTCCAATGGGTGGCTTAATGTACGCAAGAACAAATAATGTACCCTTTTAGTGCACCATGAGAGGTTCTTATATGAATTGACTAAGAACACTAACAACATAAGTAATATCAAGATGAGTGATTATAGATAGATCAACTTTCCTAGTACACATAGATAACAATTGACATCCACCATTATATGTGACTCAGTGTCCCAAAACTTAGGTCATGCCTTCAATGGGTGTTGTATCTAGTTTACACCCAAGTAACCTTATCTCTTGTAGAAGTTTTATGACATACTTCTTCTGAGATAATGTGAAAATAGATGATCAATCATTACTTTGAGATGGGGAGGTTTCTCATCTTCAATATGTGAAGAGAAAAACCTAGAAGAGAGAAAGAGAGGAGAATTACATAAAATTTTACTAAGGCCCATATTCACTCACAATCCCGCTCAAGTTGGAGCGTTGAGGTTAAACAATCCCAACTTGCAAGAAACCTAGTCATACAAAGTCATGCTCACCCTTGGTGAATATGTCAATAAGTTGATCACATGTGTCAGCATGAGGATGGGTGATAAGCCTAGCAAATCATGAATGGCATGAAAACCAATCTCAATGTGATTGGTGCAATTGTGAAAGGAGGGGTTATTCACATAGAAAATGGTAGCTTGATTATTGCAATACACCAGCATAGCCTCCTACACAAGAAAACCAAGCTCAAGGAATAAGGAGTGTACTGATAACATGCTAATTAGACATGATAATACATGATTATTAATGCATATTAAGGCATAAAAAAATTCTATTATAATGCTTGTTATCATATTTTTTAGTGTTTATGATGTAGGATATTTTGGAATGAATATATGTATGAATATGATGATATAAATATGGAGAAGTGAGAGGAATATAATAAGAATATCTGGTAATTAAGAAATAATCCTACAAATGTGTGAGGACCTATGAATGGTATCACTATGAAGGATTAGTAATAGGGATTAATGAATATATGAGAAGGACGATGAGTGTAGAAAATATTTAGGGTTGATATTATGATGATTAAGGTATAGATGAATTAATAAAGTAAGGGAATAATGTGTTTAATTGAATGAGAAGATATTTAAGGATGGATAGAGTAATGATTAGAATGTTAAATAATTTATGAGGTGAGGAGGAAGTATGGATATGCGAGTAGATAATTTATATTATGGAGAGGATGAATAACATGGAGAATATCTAGATTTATAAAATGAAGGATTAATAGTAAAGATCAATGACTGAATGCAGAAGATAATCCGTAAAGATGATGGTGAGGAGGAGGATAATGATAATACGATTTATGTAAGGATAGGAGATTAATGGGAGAGTAAAGACGATGGATAAGATTACGATTGGGGTAATCTGTTATATGAGTATTTTGGATTTTAGTTTTAAGAAAGAGAATAGAAGGAAGTGCGCAGTATAAAAATATGTTTTTATTTATTACTCTTTTAAATTATTTAAAAATTGAAAATAGATTTAAATAAATTCAGAAAAATTCTAGAAAATTCCTTAAAATTGGAAAATTCATAACTTTCAAAATACAACTCCAAATAAATTTAAAAATTTTTGTTGGCTCAGAAATTGAATTATATATCATTATAAAAAGTCAAAATATTAAAATAGCAAGAGAATAAATTTTAATTTAAGAAATACACTCATTCATCTTATAAAATAAATTTAGAAAAATACATGACTATAAATAAAAATCTTTTCTCTTATCATTTAATCATGAAAATATACTTATGATCTCAAATATACATAGGATTTAAATTACATTGTTTAATTATGCATAATTATCCATAAAATGATATATTTTTATATCATAACGTGAAATTACATAAAATTATAGAAATGTATTTAAAATATGATAACATGCATATAAATGGAACAAATAATGCTTTAATTTGCATTAATAATCATGTAAATTCATGTATAAATTGCATGTTATCACACACCCCAACTTGAATAATTTCTAGTCTCTTAGCAATTCACTATATAATCTCCTTAGAAAGTCCCTTTCATCATTTGATCCTACAACTAAAGAAGTGAAGTGTATGAATGTGTGATTACTTTTCCTCATAGTGTGGACCGCGGTGATCTAGATTCCATAACTAGGTTGACTTCCTTAGAGCATATTAGGGTAGTGTTCATCGCCTAATGCTTGATTCAATACTCAATTGTAATCGAGGTGAGCATATCTAAGGTGGGAATGAAAAAAATTCTCACACTCTCATGAGCAGATGTAATCCTCACCTCTCTCATTCAATACATCACTCCTTCACTCAATTTTGGAGGCTACTTAGTGCATTAGAATTCCCCTCAGCTCATCTTCATCCTATAAAGAGTGCATTGCAAAGGGATTTCCTACTTTGGGATGCATCATTATGAGGTGGCTGAAAGAATAAAAAGACACTATATCTAAAGGAATGACATGGTTAAAAAGAAAATATGCATGTAAACCAGATGGTTATTATATACAAACAAGGTACCAATGATGTTAATTATTCTCCCAAATGATGAGGATGATGATGGTTGATAAGGATGGATAGAAGTGTTAGAGACAGGTGTGGAGTGGTAGAAATGATATAGAAATCGTAGAAATGGAATTGAAGTGGTGGAAATGGTATTGATGGGTAGAGATGGTTTTGATGTGGTAGAGATGGTATGGACATGGTAGAGATGGTATTCCCTTTATTCTCCTTCTTTTCACTTCTCTTATTCCTCTCTTTCTTTTTCTCCTTCCTTTTATTTCCTCTTCTTCTTTTCTTATTTTCATAGTTTCTTCTTTTCCTATTTTCTTCTCTTCTTCTTCTTCTTATTTTTTTCTTCTTTTTCTATTTTTTTCTATATTTTTTAGAGAAGAAGATAAATTTATAAGAATTACATGAAACAAGGATATGGAGGAGTTCTTTCTGTTTGAAGAGAGTATTCAAACTTCTAAAGTGTAATATGAAGGGATATTTATTTGTAAGGGAAAATATGAAAAAGATGTGATGGATGTGTTTATCACTTGGGAGTGTAATTATCATCAATGAGGCTGAAAAAGCGGGTGCACTAATTGACTGGAAAGGAAAAAGTGGAACTAAATGCCTAAAGGAAAAAGATAGGTGCATAAAGAATTATGTCTCATTGTACTCTTTTAAAGGAAAGTTTCAGAAGCGAGGAATTCTCATGCCAAGTAGGTTCAGCTGATAAGGTAGGGGATAGGAATTTTCTTGAACTTCACTCAAAATCTCTCCATTTCAATCCAATAGCCACTTCATTCACTGATTACTCAATTTTCCTCGGTGCCCGTTAGATACCCAACCCCGAAGAAGTCAACCACTAAAAAGAATCCATGGTTTCTCTAGATCACTTGGCTTTATTACTCAAAATGTAATCACATGGGCTATAAGGCCCTCACTTCTACATCTCTAGTGATAGGATCTCAAAATGTCAAGACTTCAAAGGTATTAAGAGTGGTAAAAATTTTGAAAAATAGGAGTTTCTAGAAGTTAAAAGTTTAAAATTTTTGAAAAACTATTGAGTTTTTCTAAGTCCTTACCCCCAACTTAAATCTTTCATTGCCCTCAATGAAATCATCATGCTTATACAAAGATAGCAAGAATATCATGCATGACATGAAAAAGATTATAAAATGAAGGTAGGAAGTAAAAGGGGTTAGAAAAACTCATTAAGGCGTGTTGATACATGTCCCCGGAATTTGTCTTGATTGTTGCTTGTTTCGTAGTGGGTTTCCTTCAACGATGATTGTAAATTGGAAAAAACTAAAAACAAAAATAAAAGAATATAGTAAGATAACCTTGGGGTGCCTCCCTGGCAAAACATTTTCATGCGGTCATTGAATACACACAATCTCATGTCAAAACAAGTTCCAAACTCACCAATTAAAGAATTAAATCACTAATTAAGGAGTATAGTGGTGAATAAAGGTCAAATCCACGGAGAAATAAGGGAAATTTTCAAGATATCTTTGAATTTTGATCAAATCAGAAGATGAATTGAGTTTAGAAATTAGGCAATTTAGTATATTAAGAAAGATAACTCTAATACAAACCCACGGGATCAAAAATCAAGAGATTTGGATTAGAATTCGCAGAGAAATTGAAGTTTGAAATTGAGATAGAAATTCGACCGTGAAAATGATTGAAAACCAAAATTAAAAAAATTAAACTTAATCTACGATTCAAAATGTAAATCTAATGCTAAATGATGAAAAAATAAGATGAAAACACAAAACATAACCCAAAGTCGCGCTCGAAATGGTCCAATTAATCGCTAGATTCATGGTTTTTCATTCTCAATTTCGAAGACAAAGATGTCATTTAAGATGTGATTTCTCCCAATTCCCTCGATCAAATTCCGATTTCAAACACTCCTCAGACCCGAAAATGAGTCAAGAAGCTTTAGAAATAAAAAGACTCTCAGATTGTGGTGTCTAGACAGTTCGATTTGCTCGAAAAATCTAAGAATACATTTCTGTTGCGAAGAACATCTCAATTTATACGAAAAATTGGGCGTAACCGTCGGATGCATCGATTCGATGCGATCAACGGTTGAAATTACGGGTCGGTTGACGAATCAACGCGATTAAGTCACGTCTGTCTGATCAGTGATGGAGCTTTTGGATGATTCCACATCGCGCATGAGAGAGGAAGCGTCGTTTCATCCCGTACGTTGGATCTTCATCGAACAATCGCGATGAATGATGTGTCCATCGAGTGCTTTAAATTTCAACCGTTATAACTTGAGGATGAACGGCTGAGATTAAATGCCTATAATTGAATCGATGTGTAATAGGATTCTACCACGTACCCCTGTGAATAAGTGACATCCAACACACGTGATTCAATCACACGATCGGATGTCTCACATGTCACCACGTCACTTGAAACATAAATAAAGAAAACATAGTCCCACACATAATAAAATATAGGATTTAATCACGTATATAAGGTAAGAGATATTATGCGGTTAGCTTAAATCATTAATAGATTCTCCTAACCACTTATTAAAATCATGCACACGTGTCACGAACACACATGCATGTCACGCACACACGTCACACACACGTGTACACGTGTCACATGGACACACATCCACACGTCACTAGTAACATGCATTTATAACTTAAATTCTTATCCTAATTAACTCATATTCATGCTTATTTTATGAGAATATGATGCATGTTATCATACTTTTTAGGAATTTTCTCCATTGGTATGTCATTTCACTAAAGTCGATATTTATGCATAAATTAGGGATAATTTCATGCTTAATAGATTATTAGTCTTTTTTTAAGTTTAAATTAATAGAAGTAAATCTCTTTTATTGAATGATTTTGACTTTAGTGCATGTTTTGAAGGATAATTTCAAGATGAATTTATGATTTAGAATATTTATTAAGAAATGAGTTAATTAATTTCTAATTCATCTTGATTTCTTCTTTGAAAATATATTTTAAATGACATGATGTTAAAAAGGAAGAAATTTTTTATCCAATGGAGAAATTTTGGATTAAAAAGAAGTTGTATATTTTAAGTTATGAATTTTTGAAGTTTATGTCTTTTTTCTGATTTTTATTTGATTTTTAAAGGAATTTTTATTAAGTATTTTCTATTTAAAATAATGAAAAGGGGGTATTTTGGTCCCCAGACCTCGTAGCTGATGTGGCGAGGAGCTGACTTGGCGCAGAGCTGATGTGGCACGCGAGACCCGCGCGGATGCGACGCGGCACGCAAGGCCACATGACAGAGCCGCGCGTGGCCCACGTGAGGCGCAGGTGGCGCGGACACGTGGCAAGAGGCCACGCAGACGGGTCCACGCAAACGCCCGTGAGGGGCGCCACGTGGCAGGTGGGTTGGCATATGGAGGGCCCACGGGTTAGTGGGACCTGGTTAGGAGTTTGGGGCTGTAACACAAATTTGTTGCCGCGCCCCGATATTTAAGCATACAATCTTTCCATATTTCTAATGTGTGGAACTATGTCCCACACATTTCTTACCTTTTGCAGGCGACATGGATGCAAGGCAGCCGCCGGATTCCATCAGGACGACGGAGATCGCGTAGAACCGAGTCCACGCGATCGTCAATCAAGCACGTGCGCAAAATCTATTTTAAGTGACGGCGATCGAAAGGCGTACCTAATGCCTAGTGGCGTTGCGAGGAGCGTCCGATCTTCATTAAATTAAACACATCACGATTGCACCTGGCTTCATCGGACGGTCGCGATCTTTCGAGATTTCGGGATCGGAGAGCACCGCGTGAACACACTGTGATCATCCGATCTCCATCAGATGGCCACGATTCGCCCCGATCTTCATCTCACCTTGGCGACGCGTGGAGCTCTCTGGAGCGTCTGATCTCCATCAGACTGGCAACGCGTGGAGCTCTCTGGCGCGTCAGATCTTCATCAGATCACGATTTCCATCAGATGGCTGGGAAGACTCGTGGAAGAAATCCACGATTGTGGTGCGATCGAACCGCGATCGCGGTGCGATCGAGCCGCGATCGTGGCTCCTTCACCGCGGAATCAATGCCACGATCATTCCAACTGAATCGGATGGCGGTCATTTGAGAATAAAGATCACGATCGACACAAGATCGTGGCCCGATCGCGGCGCGATCGTGGCCCGATTGCGACGCGATCGTGGCCCGATCATGGCGCGATCGTAGCTCCTTTGAAGCGAAATCGTGGCTCATTCTGCGTCAATCCGGGAGCCATGACGCTGCCAAGGGGAATCGCTCCCACGATGCCATCAAACCGCTCCCACGACCGCATCAATCGGCCACGATTTTCGGGCGAAATTTCCCTTTAAAAGCGATGTATTCTCCCTTCTTGTTCTTCAACTTTTGATCGATTCGTGAAGTGAATTAAGCGAATTTCGAGATAGATCTCTAGTTCTTCCTGATCCCCCCGCATTTAGACTCAATTGCGAAGCAATTGGAGGGGGATTGATCGCGAATTCCTCCTTGATTTCATCGAATTTTCCCCTTGAATTCTGAACGTCCACGAGGAAGAATCCGAGCAAATTCGCTTCAATCCACGAGAATTGAAGCCCCATTCTTGCGACAATCGGGTTAGTAGTGAGATTTGATCGATTATTAGGAGGTAATTTGAGTTTTTATTAGATTTAGAAGTTTAATTTTGCAAATTAGTTCTTAGTGTTCTTCATTTTCCCCAATTTTCAGTCCAAAAAATTGCTGATTTTGAAAAATAATATATCTCTCTGATTATAATTCCAAATCAGTTGATTTTGGATTCATTGGATTCCGCTTTTCATCAGTTTTCTGTGGACAGCAAATGTATCAAATTCCGAGTTCAGTTGACCCTCCAATTTGACATTTGACCAAGCACTAGTCATCTTTCATCAGAAGTCAAATGTTGACTTTTGGGGTCAATTACTTTCAATTTATAAATCAGAATTTGATCATTCTGGTCTCTTTAGATTCCTCTGGTTCTTATCTTTCCATTTACATATAAATTTTAAGATTTGAATTTTATTTGACCAGTCAATTTGAAGATTTCCTCTAGGTGTTCATTTCAGGGATTTTCTCATATTTGATTTTCAATAATTCATAGTAAATCCATTTCTTATCCAAAAATCACGAATTGTATATCAATAAATTCCATTTTCTCTTTAGTTTCCAAATATATAATTTTTGTAATCTTTTGACACTTTTTGATTCTCTGATTTTACAGAATATCTATTATTGGTCAAAGTCAAAGCTTTGACTTTGACTTTTGACTTTTCTCTGTCAAACCCGAGAATTGAATTCTTAAAACTTCTTATTTAATCTATTTATATCATTTCTATTTATTATATCTTATTTTTACTTTTTTAAAACCCCTTTTAAACCTAAGTTTGACCAAGTCAACTCTACGATTAAAGTCAACCCTGCTCTCTGTGGATCGACCCGATACTTACACATTACTTGATTTTATATCTTGTCTTTGTAAGTTCGGTTTTATAAATTTTGTTTGACTTACATTGTTGTGTTTTAACGACGCACAAAAATGTTATGTCATTCACCACGTGGTGTTGCTCTTACACGTCAGCGATCGGTAAATAAACCCCTTTTTTATTCTTTTTAATTATTTTAAAATCGAAAATAGAGTTAAATTAATTCAGAAAAATTCCAGAAAATTCTTATAAATTAGAAAATTCATAACTTTCAAAATACAAATTAATTCAAATTTATTTTGTTGGATCAGAAATTGAATAATCTATCATTATAAAAAGTCAAAATATTAAAATAAAAAGAGAATGGATTTTCATTTAATAAATAAATTCATGTATCTTATAAAATAAATTTAGAAAAATACATGAGTGTAAATAAACATCTTTTCTCTTATCATTTAATTATGAAAACAAAATTACAATCTCACATATAAATAGGATTAGAATCACATTATTTAATGATTGATAATTATCCATAAAATGATATATTTTTAGATCATAACATGAAATGACATGAAATGATAGAAATGTACTTAAAATATGATAACATGTATGCAAATGTAATAATTAATGCTTTTATTTGCATTAATAATCATGTAAATTCATGTACAAATTGCGTGTTATCACTCCCAAGAGTGCTGAGATTTACGTCTTCAGCCAGATGAAACTTAATGAAGCTCATGACAATTGATGAGATGAGGGTGTTACCATCATCATGTCCTCATGTACCTCAAGAAGATGCAAATTTTTTGTATATGCTGGTGTGGGTGGCTCTTCTATAAGGTATGGCTTAAGACAATGTCCATTTACCTTGAATTGTTTGTCGGACTTGATGTCAAAAATAAGTATGGACCCGTTCTCAAACAACTCCATAACACGGTAAGGACCATCCCATCGTGAGCGCAGCTTCGCTGGAAAAAGCTTAAGGCGAGAATTATATAACCAAACCCTTTTGTTGACTTGAAAGGTTCTTCTTCTGATGTGTCTATCAAGAAAGGTTTTGGTCTTCTCTTTGTAGATTTCTACATTTTCATACGTGTCGTGACTTAGCTCCTGTAATTCTTGAAGCTGGAGAAGTCTTTGTTTACCTACTTCATCCAGAGATAAGTTGAGCATCTTGATTGCCCAATATGCTCGATACTCAAGCTCAACTGGAAGATGACACACTTTCCCAAATATGAATCAGAATGGAGACATCCCGATGGGTGTCTTGTAAGCCGTCTAATATGCCCATAAAGCATTAAGAAGCTTGTGTGCCCAATCTTTCCCATCTGGTTGACTGATTTTCTTTAACATATTCTTGACTTCTCAGTTGCTCACTTCAACTTGCCCATTCGCTTATGGATGGTACGGTGTGGTGACATGATGATGTACTCCATATTTCTTCAACAATGCATGAAAGTGTGCATTATTGAAGTGCGAGCCTCTGCCACTGATGATGGCCCTCGAACATCTATATCGGGAGAAGATCTTCCTCGTGACGAATTTGAGCACCTCCTGATCATTGTTTGTCCTAGTGGGGATAGCCTCAACCCACTTAGACACATAATCAACCGCTACCAAAATAAATTATTTCCCATCTAAAGGTGGGAAAGGTCCCATGAAGTCAATCCCCCATAAATTGAATATTTCCACCTCAAGGATAGGCTTAATTGACATCTCATCTCGCTTGGAGATGTTTAATGCTTCCTCGCATTGTAAGCACTCCATATAGAAACGGTGGGCATCCTTGAAGATGGTGGGCCAATAAAAATTACTTTGTAAAATTTTATCTGTTATCTTCCACGCAGCAAAGTGTCCTCCAAACGCTAATGAGTGACACATCGATAAAATATCTCCTTGTTCCTCCTCCGCGACGCATCGTTGTATGATCTGGTCGTATCCTACTTGAGTTCATGGAAGAACTTATCTTTTCGATGCCGATTCTAATGCTCCACGATCAATCCAGTCACAAGAAAATTGACAATGTGCACGAACCAAGGAGCGTGACTCGATAATGCAAGGAGATGCTCGTCAAGAAATAAATCACTAATGTCTCCCGTAACTGAAACATGCAGACGCGATAAGTGATCCCCCACCAAGTTTTCGCTACCCTTTTTACCTCCAAGTCAAACGCTTGAAGAAGCAGCACCCATCGTATCAATCGTGGCTTCGCCTCTTTCTTGGAGAACAAGTAATTTAATACCGCATGATCTGTGTAGATGACGATCTTGCTCCCCAAGATGTAAGGTCAAAATATTTTTAATGCATAGAGCACTGCCAAAAGCTCCTTCTCCATAGTCGTGTAATTCATCTGAGCTTCAGCAAGGGTCTTACTCATGTACCAAATGGCAGTTGGCTTCTTCTCTATCCGCTGTCCCAAAACCGCTCCAACTGCATAGTCTAAAGCGTTGCACTTGATCTCGAAAGGTAAGTCCTAGTTGAGACTTTGTAGAATCAGTGCTTCGATCAATGCGAGCTTCAACATCTTGAATGCGCGCTCCCCTTCCTTGTCGATGAAGAAGTACTTATCCTTTCAAAAGAAGAGTGGTTAACAGCTTTGACACTTTATCAAAGTCTCGTATCAACCTCCGGTAGAAGCCAACGTTCCCGAGGAAACTCCATAAATATCGTAATGTAGCTGGGAGAGTGAGGTTTTGGATAACCTTAATCTTGGCTTTATCCACCTCTAGTCCTTTCCTCAAGACAACATGCCCAAGCACTACTCCCTCTCACACCATAAAGTGGGATTTCTCCCAACTTTATGACACAGACCTCTAGGATCTTTGTCAGGTTAGCTAGACAGCTATCGAGGTCCTCTCCAAAGACAGAGAAAACGTCCATGAAGACATCGAGACTGTCGCCAAGGAAATCGAAAAAGATTGCCATCATGCATCTCTGGAATGTCTTAGGGGCATTACATAACCTGAATGTCATTCATCTAAAATTGAACATGCCAAAGGGACATGTAAACGTCGCCCTTTCTTAATCGTTCAGATGAATTACAATCTGGTAATAGCTGACAAAACAATTTATGCTGTCGTTGAAAACACACAATTTTCGGTCAAACAAAATTAATAATTCCAAACTCACAATGATCTAAAGATATAAAATCAAGTACAATGTAAAGATCGGGTCGATCCACAAAAAATAGGGTTGACTTTGATCAAAGAGTTGACTTGGTCAAAATTAGGTTCAATTCGGGTTTTTACGAGGTGAAAGTGATGAAATATTAATGGAAATGATATTAATACAACAGAGAAGCTATTTTAAGAAATTTAGAAAATATTTGAGGAAGAAAAGTCAAAAGTCAAGGTCAAAGTGTTGACTTTGACTAGACTCTGACTTTCTGTAAAATTGGAGAGGAAAAAGATGAGAAAATATTACAAAAATTATATTTTCTGAAATAAGAGAAAAATTAGAAAACTTTGATGTATAATTTGTGATTTTTAGACAAGAATTGCATTTATTATGATTTATTGAAAATCAATGATAAAAAAAATCTTTAAATGAACACCTCAGTCAAAATCATGAAATTGGGTGACCAAACGATATCCAAATATTCTAATTCACATATGAAAAGAAAGCTTATGATCAGAGGATTCCAAATAGACCAAAATTGTTGAATTTCACCTTGTATTTTCAGAGGAATTGTCCTCGCAGGTCAACGTCCAAATTTGGATTGAAAATGAACAGTCGGTGGTCAAAAGTGATGAAATTTTATGAAATAGATATCCACGGAAAGCTGATGAAAGAAGAAATCCAATAAAACCAAAATTAAATGATTTAGACTTAAGATCACGGAGAAATCCTTGTTTCAAAATCAGTAAAAATCCACACTCCAATTTGGGTGAAAAGATGAAAATTTTGATTTCTAAAATAAAATTACCTATCTAAATATAATCAAAACTAAATAAATTGCAAGGATTATGATTGAATCACACTACTAACCCGATTGACCTGAAAATTCTGCTTCAATTCACGTTGATTAAAGAGTATTTCCCCGGTTTCTTCTTCGACGCGCATTCGGAGTTCAAGGGGAGATTCACATAGATTCTTGCAACGATTTCTTATCAATCCTGCCTGAATATGATCGTAATTGAGTCTAGAATGCAGGGGGATCACAAAGAACTTAAGAATTTGCTCCAAAATTGCTTAATTTCTTCATGATATAATTGAAAGTTGAGTTTAGAAAGAGAAGAACATCTATTTATAGAGATTTTATCACGAAAATCGCACGCCGTCCGATTTGCTAAAGAAACTTTGGACGGCCACAATTTCACAAAAAATGATGGCCCATGATCCGACGATTCCATGATTATCGCCCGTCCGATCTTTATCGGAATCTCCTTATGAAGCCGCCTATCACTCCATGAGTCGCCGAAAGCGTGATTAAATCGCAGTCGTCGGATTTCATTAATGCAATCGACTGCCGCAAAATCATCACGTGCTCTGATTACGATCGGGTGGACCGGAGTCTACCCGATTAACGCCGCATAATTGACGCGATCTCACCAGACGCAACCCACGTTGCCACATCACTTGCAAAGAAAGAAAGGGAAAATAGCCCTACATGGAGAAAAAAGAGTGGAAAATGTGCGTATAAAAGGTAGGGTCGTGATAACATGCATTTATAACCTGAATTCTTATCCTAATTAACTCATATTCATGCTTATTTTATGTGAATATGATGCATGTTATCATACTTTTTAGGAATTTTCTCCATTGGCATGTCATTTCACTAAAGTTGATATTTATGCATAAATTAGGGATAATTTCATGTTTAATAGATGATTAATCTTTTGTTTAGATTAATAGAAGTTAATCTCAGTTATTAAATGAGTTTTGACTTTAGTAAATGTTTGGAAGGATGATTTTAGGATGAATTTATGATTTAGAATGTTTAATTAGAACTTATTTAATGAAATTTTAATTCATCCTTATTCCCTTCTTGAAAACATATTTTAAATGACATGATATTAAAAAGAAAAGAATTTGTGATCCAATGGAGAAAATTTGGATTAAAAAGGAGTTGTATTTTGAGAAATATGAATTTCTAAAGTTTTATACGATTTTTTTGATTTTTTATTTGATTTTTAATTGAATTTTTAAGTATTTTTTAGTTAGAAAATCGCGAAAAAGGAAAACGTACCTGCGGAGCTGACGTGGCGAGCGTCGGCTGACGTGGTGAGTACGCCCAGGCGGGGCTGACGTGGCGCGCGGGTCCACCGCGCCGTTACGACGTGGCGCTGAGGCCACGTGGCAGGACGCGTGTGGCCCACGCAAGAGGCGCGCCAATTGGCAGGGAGGCCACGAGGCCACGTGGGCGCCCGTGTGGGGCGCCACGTGTCGCGGAGTAGAGAGGAAAGATTAGGATAGTTAATAGGGGAATCTTCTCCCCTATTTAACCGCATCCTTCCTCTTTATTTCTTCCGTGTGGGACTATGTTCCCACACGGTCTTACCTTGCAGGTGACGTGGACGCGCGGCGAGCGTCCGATCTCCTCACGAACGGCTACGATCGCGTGGACCCGAGTCCACGCGATCATCAAATCAGCACGTGCTTAATATACATAATAAGTGAAGCGATCGGATGACTTACCTGACGCCAAGTGGCGACGCGAAGAGCGTCAGATCGTCATCAAAGGAAGATCGCGCGATCGCGATCTGACGGCCTCCGTTGAAGCCGCGTGGAACGCTTTGGCGCGTCGGATTTTCATCAGGTAACGATCTTCATCAGTCGGCCCTGAGGATGCGTGGAAGAACTCCGCGATCGCGGCTCGATCGAGCCGCGATCGCGGCGCGATCGAGCCGTAATCGGGGAGCTGGCGTAGCGAAATCTTCTCTAGTCGATCGGACGGCGATCGACGACTGACCAGGACAACGATCGTGGCCCGATCGCGGCGTGATCGTGGCCCGATCGTGGCCCGATCGTGGCGAAACTCATGGCCATTTCGAAGGAGAATTGAAGCAAATTCGTGACCAATTCGTGGTCCATCCAGGAGCTACGACGTCGCCCCAAGGATCCGCTCCCACGACCCTTGCAAACCGCCTCCACGATCGCCTCCATCGCCCACGATCGTCGGACCAAATTTCTCTTTAAAAAGAATGTATTTCTCCCTTTCAAACTTCAACTTTTGATCGACTCGTGAAGAAATTAGGCGAGTTTCGAGGAAGATCTCTAGTTCATCGTGTTCCCCCCGCGTTTAGACTCGATTTCGAAGCAATTGGAGCGGGATTGATCACGAATTCCTCCTTGATTTCATCGAATTTTCCCCTTGAATTCCGAACGTCCACGAGGAAGAATGCGAGCAAATTCGCTTCAATCCATGAGAATTGGAGCCCCATCCTTGCGGCAATCGGGTTAGTAGTGAGATTCGATCGATTATCAGGAGGTAATTTGAGTTTTTATTAGATTTAGAAGTTTAATTTTGCAAATTAGTTCATAGTGTTCTTCATTTTCCCCAATTTTAGGTCTGAAAAGTCATTGATTTTGATTTTACAATATCTTTTTGATTATAATTCCAAATCACTTGATTTTGGTTTCATTGGATTCCTCTTTTTATCAGCTTTCCGTGGATAGTAATTTCATCAAATTCCGAGTTCATTTGACCCTCCAATTTAACGTTTGACCACGGACTGTTCATCTTTCATCAGAAGTCAAATGTTAACTTTCGGGGTCAATTACTTTTTATTGACAAATAAGAATTTGATAAATTCAGTCTTGTTGGATTGCTCTGGTTCTTAGCTTTCTATTGACATATAAATTGCAAGATTTGGATTTCATTTGGGCATTCAATTTGAAGATTTCCTCTGAGGTGTTCATTTCGGGGATTTTCTGATCATTGATTTTCAATAATTCATAATAAATCCATTTCTTATCCAAAAATTACGAAATATATATCAATAAATTGAATTTTCTTTCTAGTTTCTAAATATCTAATTTTCGTAATCTTATGACTCTGTTTGGTTCTCTGATTTTGCAGAACACCTACTGTTGGTCAAAGTCAAGGCTTTGACTTTGACTCTTGACTTTTCTCTGTCAAATCCGAGATTTCAAATATCAAAACTTCTTATTTACCTTATTTATATCATTTCCATATCTTAAATCTTATTTTCTCTTATTTTAAACTTCCTTTAAACCTAAGTTTGACCAAGTCAACTCTGCGATTAAAGTCAACCCTGCTCTCTGTGGATCGACCCGATACTTACCCAATACTTGATTATTATATCTTGTCTTTGTGAGTTCGGTTTTATAAATTTTGTTTGACCATCGTCTTTGTGTTTTAACGACGCACAAAAACGACACGTCAGGTCGCCTTCAAGATTTGTGTCACCCGCATAGGCCTAGTACGTCCCCCTAACTTACTTGGGTCCACTAACCCGTGGGCCCATCAATTGCTAGCCCAAAGTCCACGCGCCCATTGATGCGTCCACATGTCCTTGCGTGGCTCCGTCACATGTGTGCGACATGCCACGTCAGCTTCACGGGTCCCGAGCGATTCAATAAACCCTTTTTTGCATTTTTTATAGGAAAATGAATTCGAAAAAATGCCTGAAAAAACAATATAAAATCTAGAAAATACTATAAAATTCAGAAATTCATATTATCATTTATATAACTCCTTTTTTACTCAAATTTTCTCCATTGGATCACAAATTTATTCATCTTCAATATCATGACCTGAAATATAAATTTACAGAAGAATAAATGATGAATTCAAAAATACTATTAAATGAACCCTATCATCCACTCATTTTCTTTGATTCCTCTATTATCTTCTTTTATTGATCTTCACCAAAGACAAAATAAAAATCATGAAAAGGTGGTTAATTTCGATTTTTTTGGACCTTATAAAAGGTCATAAGTTATTAAAGCACATAATTCACCCTAGATTATGCAAAAATATGAACTTTAGTAAAATGGCATACCAATGGAGAAAATTCAGAAAACTATGATAACATGCAACATAATTCAATAAAATAAGCATGAATATTAGTTAAATAAGATAAGTTAAATCTGCATGTTATCAATAGCCTGAGTATTCATCCAAGAAACAAAAATAACTCTAACCCGACAGTCGATCGAGGATCTGGTCGATGAATGGTAAGGGGAAGTGGTCCTTCTTCATCGCGACATTCAACTTCTGATAGTCGATACAAACTCGCCACTTTAACGGAAGGCACATTTGGATCTCCTCATCCTTGTCATTCACGGTCACTGTAACTCTTGCTTTCTTGGGAACAATGTGCACAGAACTAACGCATTCGCTATTAGATATGGGGTAGATGATCTCCGCGTTAAGCCACTTCATGATCTCCTGCTTCCATTCTTCTCATACCTTAGAGTTTAGTCATCGCTGGGCTTTCTTGACGAGTCTGGACTTGTCCTCCAAAAATATGCGATGAGTACATAATGAAGGGTCTAATCCCCTCAAGTTTACTAGGGTCCAGCCAATTGCCTGCTCATTCCATTGCAATACATTCAGTAATCGTTTCTCCTGCTCCTCATTGAGCTAGGACAAAATGATTACTCGTTTTGCCTGCTATGAATCAAGAAAAGCATACTTGAGTGTAGATGGAAGAGGCTTAAGCTCCTTTGTCGACTCGTCCAAGGGTAGCTCCTTGAATTCGGCTTCCTCATTGATCGTCATGACTTCTTCAATGCAAGTCTCAATGTCTTGGTCATCAAAAAGGTCGATGGCACCCAAATCTTCGAAAGCTTGTGAAGGGTACTTCATTAGCTTGTTGATGTTCACATTCACCGTATGCTCTCCCACCTTTAGAGTTACTTCTCCTTTCCCCCAATCTATGACGGCTTTTGCAGTAGCTAAGAAAGGTCTTCCAAGGATAATTGGGGCTTGACTAAGCTCCCTAGTGATTTTCATATCTACTACTAGGAAGTTCATGAAGCGTTTTAGTGCGGTCGTTAAACACACAAAATGTTCACATTTTCCGGTCAAACAAAATTTATAAAACCGAACTCACAAAGATAAGATATATAATCAAGTAATGTGTAAGAATCGGACCGATCCACAGAGAGTAGGGTTGACTTTAATTGCAGAGTTCACTTGGTCAAACTTAGGTTTAAAAGGGACTTTAAAGAAGAGAAAATAAGATATAAGGAATGTAAATGATATAAATATACTAAATAAGAAATTTTAAGAATTGAAATCTCGGATTTGACAGAGAAAAGTCAAAAGTCAAAGTCAAAGCATTGACTTTGACCAACAGTAGGTGTTCTGTAAAATTAGAGAATCAAAAGGTGTCAAAAGGTTACGAAAATTATATATTTAGAAACAAGAGAGAAAATGAAATTTATTGATGTAGAATTCGTAATTTTTGGATAAGAAATGGATTTACTATGAATTATTGAAAATCAAATATCAGAAAATCCCCGAAATGAACACCTCAGAGAAATCTTCAAATTGACTAGTCAAATGAAATCCAAATCTTGAAATTTATATATCAATGGAAAGCTAAGAACTAGAGAAATCTAAAAATACCAAAATGATCAAATTCTGATTTGTAAATTGAAAGTAACTGACCCCGAAAGTCAACGTTTGAATTCTCATGAAGAATCAACATTGCTCGGTCAAACGTTAAATTGAAGGGTGAAATGAACTCGGAATTTGATGAATTTGCTATCCACGAAAAGCTGATGAAAAGAGAAATCCAAAAAAATCAAAATCAAGTGATTTGGAATTATAATCAGAGATGTTTTGGACTAAAATTTGGGGATAATGAAGATCACTAAGAACTAATTTACGAAATTAAACTTCTAAATCTAATCAAAACTCAAATTACCTCTTGATAATTGATCAAATCTCACTACTAACCCAATTGCCACAAGAATGGGGCTTCAATTCAAATGGATTGAAGCAAATTTTGTCGGTTTCTTCCTCGCAGACGTTTGGAATTCAAGTGGAAAATACGATGAATTCAAGGAGGAATTCGCGATCAATCCCACTCCAATTGCTTCGCAATTGAGTCTAAACATGGGGAGATCACGAAGAACTTAAGATTTTGCTCCAAATTTGCTTAATTGCTTCACAAATCATTCAGAAGTTGATGAATAAGAAGGGGATACATAGGTTTTCAAAGGGATTTTCGCCCGAAAAATTCGGGCCGTTTGATGCGGTCGGGAGCACGAGTTGATGGTCCATCATTTGGGGCGGTTGTGGCTCCCGATTTTTCGCTCAATGGGCCACGATCGTGCCACGATCGCGCGATGATCGTGCCATGATCGCGCGTCGATCGTGGTTCTTCGTCGCCTTCGATCCACCGTTAGATCTCTGTCGCAAGCTGCGATGAGTCCACGTTGCTTCCATTGGGACCGTCCGATGGTGATCTCAAGCTCCAGATGTAGTCCAGGATCGCACAACGCCACCGTTTTTCCACACGTCTGATGAAGATCGGACCGCCTAGATTAATCGGATTTCAATGCGTCCTGATGAAAATTTCTATCGCAATCCACGATGATGACTCGCGGAAGAAAATCGGATGCTCCCGGACGCTCTACGTGTCACCAAGTAAGCCCTTTGATTGCGTTCACTAACGAATTACTTTCCGCACGTGCTCCATTGATGATCGTGTGGACTCGGGTCCACGCGATCTCCGCCGTCTCGACCGAATCCGTCACCTGTCGTGCTCCACGTCGCCTGCCCATTAGAACCGTGTGGGAACATAGTCCCACACGGAAGAAAAAACATGAAACGGTGAGGTTAAATACTGGGGTGGTTTAATGCTATTGCGTTACCGCCCCAATCATATTACCATGGCCCACTAACACGTGGGCCATTCACACGCCAGCCCTCCCTGCAACGAGGCGCCCTCACGGGTGTCCGCGTGGACCAGCGTTGACACGCGTGGCCTCCTGCCACGTGTCCACGCCCTGTGCGCCACATGCACCTCGTGTGGCCCACCCGCGGCCTTGCCACGTGGCCTCAGTGCCGCGTCGCATTGGCGCGGTGGTCCCGTGCGCCACGTCAGCTCTGTGCCACGTCAGCTACACGCACCACGTCAGCATCGCAGGGTCTGTGGAATAAAAGCCCCCTTTTCGCAATTTTAATTAGGAAATACTTATTAAAAATTCATTAAAAATCAAATTAAAATCCGAAAAAGGGCATAAACTTTAGAAATTTATAACTTAAAATATACAACTCCTTTTTAATCTAAATTTTCTCCATTAGATCTCAATTTCTTTTCTTTTTAATGTTATGCCATAAAAATTATAATTAAAAGGAAGAACATAGGATGAATTAAAAATAACCTCAAAGCATTCATGAAGATCTCTCTATTTTAATCATCCAATACATTCCTTCTTATAATTAACCTTAAAAATCATTTACTAAAGTCAAAATACATATGGGTAAGAACTTAATCATATCAATTTAATCTTTCAAGAAGATTCATCATCAATCAAGCAGATAATTATCCCTAATTTATGCATATATATGAACTTTAGTGTAATGGCATACTAATGGAGAAAATTCATAAAAGTAAGATAACATGCATCATAATTACATAAAATAAGCATGAATGTGAGTGAAATAAGATAATAATTGAAGTTATAAATGCATGTTATTAGAAGTCTACCGGGAAATAACAACCATCGATTCTCACAATCACATCCTCTACTATGTCATGAGTCTTCCGTATCAATCCATCCGCTAACCTTAACTCTATAAGGAAAGGCTGCAACTCCCCTACATGATGACGATCAAGTACTGCTTTAGGGAGGATATTGATACTAGCTCCGGTATCTAACAAGGATCTAGTAAAAGTCATTCCTCCAATTTCACTCGTGATCATGGGCGCTCCAGGGATCTCTCTTTTTTATCAGAAGAGAATTCATCATAATTGAACTAATATTTTTGCTCAATTGGATCCTTTTGGGGCTTCTATGGGGTGTGCATATGCCTTTAAGGAATTTTGTATAAGAAGATATATGCTTAGTGGCATCTACTCAAGGGATGGTAATGGTTACCTTTTGGAAGGATTCTAAGAGGTGATCGTTAGTTTCACTCACCTTGGCTCTAGGCTTGCTTAATGCTTGAGGGTAAGGCACTGGTGGTTGGTATGTATCAGGATTTGGCTCAGCTCGCACCCGTTCTTCCTCATCCTCTGAACTACTGTCTTGTTCTACTACGACCGTCAGTGTTTCTTCATCAATCGAGCTCTTGTGTAAAGGGTGATCCTTATAAGGATCCAGTAAGTCTTTGTCGCTCCTAAGGCTCGATATAGCTAATGTAGTCTCCACTGCCTCCTCATCAACATGAACATGATTCAAATTATGCATTTGACTCGACGAGGCCCCTTGATTCCTCGGGTTGATAGTGGCCTGCGATGGAAATTAGTTAAAAAAGAAACCTGCCTACCCTTCTTACTATCAGTCGCGGCAGGAATGTTCATCTTGATGAAATCATGTATCTTGTCCACGTGCGAGTTCATTCTGTTCATTTGCTCTATCAACTGAGAGATTGCACCCAGAATTGGATCTGCAAATGGTGCGGTCGGTCATGGAGCATGATTGTATGATGGTTGTGACGGGATATATGTCGATTATCTTATATTCATGTAGGGTTGCGGTGTGAATTTTGTTGGTGACCGGAGTTGTAAGATGGAGGATATGCTTCATCGGCGTTTCTCCTAAATCCTGCATGCTGCATAGGATTGTTATAAACAACAAGGTTATTATAATAATTTGGGTATGTACTCAGATAATTCGGTCTTCTCTGTTGACTTGTCCCTCCTTGTGGGCCTTGTCTAAACATGCCCTACCCTTGAATTGCCGTGATAGGGCAATCCAGCTCGACACGGTCGAGTCTTGAGCAATGGGCGTATGGCGACGCTTCTTATAGAGCGACGGGTGCAAGTCCTTTAGAACCGTTGCACATGTGGAGCCGATCCAATAAAATGTTCTGGACCTCTGCCATCTTATCGATCCTCTCTAGGAGCATGCTCGTCTCTACTAATATTGCGTCAATAATCCTCCCTTCGGCGTTGCACCTCTTCCAAAATGGTTTTTTCGTGTTGTGATGGCGGTTTTCCACCACGGTCTCGATAAATTTCATTGCGCCATCTTCAAATTTGCTCATGAAGGTGCCGGCGCTAGCTGCATCTATAAGATATCTATCTAGCAGGCCTAACCCATCATAAAATATATGTGTAAGCTCATGATTATACACTCCATGGTGAGGACACTCCATAGTGAGTGTTGCTGAATACACATGATGTCGTGTCAAAACAAAGTCCAAACTTATCAATTTAAAGATTAATTCACGAATTGAAGGGTATAATTGTAAATAAGGGTTGAACCCACGGAGAATTAAGGAATTTTGAGAGATATCATTTAAATTCGATCAAATTAGATGACGAATTGACTTTAGAAATTAGGAAATTTATAATGCTAAGAAATATAACTCAATTGTGAATCCATGGAATCAAAAATCGAGTGATTTGGATTAGAATTCGCAGAGTAATCAAAGTTTGAAAATGAGAGAAAATTCGATCGCGAATTTTTTTATAAAACCCAAAATTAAAACAAAATTAAACTTAAGCTATGATGCAAAATGTAAATCTAATGCTAAATGATGAAAGATTAAGATGAAAACACGCAATCTAACCCAAATTTGCGCTCGAAATGATCCAATTAATCGTTGAATTCATGGCTTTTCATTCCACGATTTCGAAGACGAAGATGGAATTCAAGATTTGATTTCTCCTTGCTCTCTCGATCAATTTCTGATTTCAAACACTCCTCGGACACGGAAACGTGTCAAGAAGGTAAAGAAATCAATTGACTCTCGAATTGTGGTGTCTAGACAGTTCAATTTCACTCAAAAATCCAAGGGTAAGGTTCCGTCGCGAAGAACATTCGGATTTATAGAAGAAAAGAGGAACATTCGAATAATCGTCGGATGGAACTGTTCATCGCGATCAATGGTCAGAATTGCGCGTCGTTTGGTGAATCGACGTGATTAAGTCGTGTCCGTCCGATCGGCGATGGAGCGTTAGGATGCGTCCACGTTGCGCGCTTTGAAGAGGCGTGTCGTTTGATTCATCCACTGGATCTTTGATGTAGGATAATTTTAGAAGAGGTATCTAAATCCTACATATGAAGGGAGGACCTATGAAATGATATCACTAGGAATTATGGTTATAAATCAGTGGAGTTATATTTCAAGAATATAAGGTTATATGAAGATTTTAGTAGAGACGATAATAGGAATAATAAGATAAGAGAAGAGATAAAGGAAGAGGTTAAGAGCAGAAATAAGAGAGAGGTTGTGAATAGATAGACGAAAGAGAGAAGACGACGTGATGGGTAATATTGTAGGAATGATATTAATTTGGATAAGGTAGATAATAGATGAGGGAAGGAGATGAAGATAGATGACAGTGTGGGTGTTATAATGGAAAAGATAGGTAGGATAAAAGGGATGAGTAAGCAGGTGAATAATTGTGATAAAGGCGAAGACAGAGAATGCGATGAAAAGAGAGATAAGATAGAAGGTGAAGGTGTATTGTGTAATGAACGGGAGTGGACGGGAATGGACGGTAATATAGACGTAAATAATAGGAAGATAATATATATATAATATGTGACTATTATAATGTAAAATAAGAGAGACACTTGAAAGGGAATCTCGGATAATAGTCACGCGACGGAGAAGGAAGAAGTTTCAGAAAGTCAACGTTGGACTTAAATGTGAGATCCGAACTACTTCACGGGAAGAGGGGAGGATGATACCTGAGAAGACGGATGAGATGATGCTTCCAGAATTTGCTCTTCACGGTAAATAATTCCTCGGTTTTGCTCTGACAGGAGATGGGTGAAAGCGACAGAATGGAGGGAGGAGAGAAAGTGAGATAGAACTCGGAAGAGAAGAAGAGACGGGAGGAGTGATGGAGATACGGGGGAAGAACACGAACACATGGGTAAAAACGTAACCAAAGTAACCAATATTTCATTCAATAATACTGCCTTTTCATCCCTTACAATCTCTCTTTTATAGAAGACGGAGATGAGGCGTGGTAGGGATGAGACGCGTCTTCGTAACTTCCGCGGACGACGGTTATGTAAGTTGCGGAATTTCTTTGTTGCTTCTTACGTGGACTCCGTCACGATCGTGGACTGGCAGGTAGGTCTGTTTGGTCAGGGATGAGGTCATTGACTTCGGATTATCTTCAAAAATGGTGGTGGCGTCGCTTCGCAATTTTATCGCGGATAGTATAGGGACGTCGTCGTGGTTTGTCGCTGATATCGGGTTGATTGAGCTTCAACCGTAGTGGGTTAAGATATTTAGCCGCGTGAGCTAAATGATGCGGGGTCGACGGAAGTTATTCGGCTTCCATCTATCTCGCCATTGTCCAAGGTGAGTTGAAGGAAATCTCATACAGAGTCGCGTTGCATAAAGTTGGTCATTCTCCATATTGATTCCCCGATATTCTTCATCAGCAGGTAATCCGGACGTGAAAGCAGGGCCGATTCTTCGACTGTGGGGCCGTTGTCGTTTTCTTGGGTGAAAGGATTGCTGGCGAAAATACCGTTGTGAACGCCAAACTGAATTCGCATTCCCGGAAGTCCTTCCGGGTCTTCGTTGATAGGCGAAGACTGGGGAAACTCCGCCTGTATCCTCCCCGTCCACTTTGCACGTTAATCACTATGCCGTGTTTCACCTTGGCCAAGGTTCTCGTTGAAGGCGTTTCGGGAAGCCTTCTTTAAGAGGTTTCAACTGTGGACTTCCTGACTTGGCCGTGAACTCGTACTCGTTCTCATCGAAAACAAAGAGCTTCTCATGTTCTCTTTTCTACTCCTTTGTAGCTCGCTCCCGGTATCTTCAATGTTCTCATAATTGGTTGTAGGATAGGGTGGAATGAATGATCTTCAACGATTTTCATCAGTTGTAGGAGTGCTTTCGCATTTATAAATCCTTTTATGTGTTCTCATGATGACCGAGGGTTGAGATGTAGAGTTTTCTTAATCTTGGGATAGTCTTCATGTTGACTTCTTCTTTGATAGAGATCATAGTTGTCGTCATGGGCTTTGACTTGAGCTGCTCTTAAAGTTAGATTCCTCTAACAGTAATAAAATAGAGATCTCACTTAAAATTCTAACTAAGGTGGTTTTCAATGAAAAGAGGAATATATCACAATGGTGTTCCTACTGATTTTTCTTTTGAGATCATTAATTAAAATGATATAAGGTACCTATGATTTGGTGGATGAGGTTTGGAAATAAGGGAACCTATATCAAGGTAAGATGGTGTTGACTTGGCCCATTCAAGGGATTCTAAGTATCTAAGGATAAAAGTTTACTTTCTTTTGACCAAGTCAATCTTTGGATCAGTATGTAATAGAGAAAGGAGGGAAGGTAATTCCCTTAAGATCTACACTCTCTTTATTTATTTAGAGAGGTCTTCTTCATCCATTTAAGGAATGGATAATTTCTCAAATAGGTAGATAAGGAGGAGGAGGATAGGTTCACTTAGAACCCTTGTGTTCATGTCTCAAAATAATTCTTCATCATTCCCCCGGGGTTGGAAGACTTCATCTCCGAGGAAGTGTTTTTCATATATAATAAAATTCAGAAGCAAATGAGGGGCATAATGTAATGGATCATGAGAAGTAATCTAAGAAGCATCACTTATTGTATTGCCATTCCATTGTATTAAAATTAAGTAATCATCCTCTTTAAGATCAGTGATAATAGTTCGATGTTTAATGATCATATCTATAAGTCCAACATTAGACACAAGAGTAGGAGAAAGAAAAGAATTTGGAAGGAATTCACTTTCAAGAGGACGGGGAGATGAAAAATTTTCAATAGGAGTATCATTATGCTCATGAAATTCTACTAAATCTAAAGTAGTAAGTGAAGTAGATATGCCCCAATAAATAAGATACCAAATATGTGTATTAGTTTTTTTAGGAGAAGTTTAAAAGGAACATAGTTTTTGAGTTAAAATTTAAAAGAGATTTTAAGAAGTCTAGGAGGGTAAGTTTTAGTATCTACTAAATCACTTGGTTTAAGAATTTTATATCTTCTAGGAAAAGCAATAAAAGTTTTAAATCGTTCATATGATGATGCAAATCCTTTCAAAATAATATCATGAATGATATGAACATGCTCAATGGATATTGCCTTATGTAATCCATAAATTTCATCTTCTAATTCAAATTCCTTGTTATCATTAGTAGGTAAAGGATTGAAATCATCCATAACTATGATCAATTTTGGGCAATTAGATTTAACATGACCTACTTTCTTGCATTTATAACACCTAATGATCCTATTGGATCTAGGGGTAGGGTTTATGCATTGGATGGTCTTTGGAAGGCTACTAGTCATATCCTCATTGAGGTATTCTTTTGGATCATCTACTTCCTTAAACATAGGGATGTCCACTCTAACTTCATTATACTCATAATCAGTCATATCCCTTAGACATTGATCATTAGAAGGAACAACATTATAGGAATCAAGATGATCATTAATAGGCTCCTTTGGGATCTCTATTTGAGGAGAATTATCTTCCAAAAAATCTGATTCATCTAGAGGTTCTAGGTTCTTCAGCCTAATGTCATGCTGATCAAATTTATTATGAAGGGATTGCACACTAATAGAAAAGGCTTGCAAACTATTAGTAAGGGTTTCTACACTCTCTATAAGAGCTCTAGCCCAAGTAGGTATGGGTTCCTCTTGAACCATAAACCGGGTATTGTTAAAAACATACACATCAGTAGTAGTATTAGAAGCAGTGGCTTTTGATATGGTACTCATGACAATCAATATATCTTATAGATAATACTAATTCCCATTTAAAATGATATCAATTCAAACTGAGCTCTGATACCAAATATGATGTAGGATAATTTTAGAAGAGGTATCTAAATCCTACATATGAAGGGAGGACCTATGAAATGATATCACTAGGAATTATGGTTATAAATCAGTGGAGTTATATTTCAAGAATATAAGGTTATATGAAGATTTTAGTAGAGACGATAATAGGAATAGTCTTCCTAATGGATGTGGTTTTTCCTACGGAATAGTATTTCCTAAGAAATTCCTCCTCCATCTCGGTCCAAGTGGTGAATTATTTCCCTAACTTTAAAAACCAATCGTTAGATCTATCTCTAAGGGTAGCGGGAAAGAGTTTCATTTTCATCACATCTGCCGACACATTGTGAATTTGATTAATCTCACACCCTTGACTAAGCTCGTCTACTTGTCTATAGGGATCCTCTGAAGGTTTACCATGGAAGATAGGTAACATACTCATCACATGCGAATCTATCCAAAAATTCACATTTCTACGAAGTGGTGCATGAATACGAGTGATGGGTCTTTGGAGGATAGGCCTACCGTAGTCACTAAGGCGTCTCCTAACATTTCCCTCATTGTTCCAGGCCATTTCTAAGGTCGAAGAAGAAAGTGATTGCAAGGAGCGTTCAAAAAGATCTATGTGTAAAGGGTTATTCCTCGCTCTCCAATTAGACTCTCGTCTCGTAAATGTGCACTATTATACTAATATATAAGAGATAATCATAAAATTATTCAGCAATGACAAATAATTGTACATGAGCGTCGCTATTTGTGAGAGTTATGCCCTCTCAATTCGAGTATAAAGAAGTGATCGTCCATAGTCCGTAGAGAAGGGATGAATCACTTAATCTCGTCAAAATTGAGTATCTAAAAGATGTATTTCTGCTTCGAATAGCTCAGAGTAGGATCAATGTAAATTAATATCAAAAAAGAAACAGAAAAATCAGAGTTGACCGAGTCAAAATTGATGATTTTTCTCAAAAATACGCCTTAAATCCCCGGCAACGGTGCCATTTCATGAAACATTTTTGTGCGGTTGTTGAATACACACCAGTTAAAGGATTAAATCATTAATTAAGGACTATAGTGGTGAATAAGTGTCGAATCCATGGAGGAAGAAGGGAAATTTTTTAGATATCTTTAATATTCGATCAAATCAGATGTAGAATTGAGGTGAGAAATTAGCAAATTTAATATATTAATAAAGATAACTCCAATACAAATCCATTGAATCAAAAATCACTAATTTGGATTAGAATTCACGGAGAAATTGAGATTTGAAATTGAGGTAGAAATTCGATCGTGAAATTTGAAAAAACAAAAATTAAAACTAAATTTAACTTAAACTACAATTCAAAATGTAAATCTAATGCTAAATGGTGAAAGATTAGGATGAAAACAGGCAATCTAATCCAAAGTCGCGCCTGAAATGATCCAATTAATCGCTGGATTCAAAGCTTTTCATTTCGCGATTTTGAAAACGAAGTTTGGCGTTCAAGATGTGATTTCTTCTGATTCCCTCGATCCATTTCTGATTTCAAATACTCCGTGGACACGGAAATGAGTCTAGAAGATATAGAAATCAGAAGATTCTTAGGTTGTGGTGTCTAGAGAGTTCGATTTGCTCAAAATCCCAAGAATGGTTTTCCATCGCGAAAAACATCTCAATTTATAAGTGAAATTGGGTGTGACTGTTGACGATACAATTTATGTGGTCGTTGAAAACACATAATCATCAGTCAAACAAAATTTATAATTCTGAACTCACAATGACTAAAAATATGAAATCAAGTACACTAAAAATATCGGGTCGATCCACAGACAACACAATTGACTTTGATCGAAGGGTTGACTTGGTCAAACTTATGTTTAATTAGGGCTTTTAAGAAATAAAATTAATGTATAATTACTAGAAATGGTATGAATATATCGGAGAATATATTTTAAGAATTTAAGAAAATGATTTCAGGAAGAAAAGGCAAAAGTCAAGGTCAAAGCATTGACTTTGACGAGACATTGACTATCTGTAAAATCAGAGAAGCAAAAGGTGGTAAAATATTAAGAAAATTATATATTCAAAAACAAGAGATAAAATAAAAATTTTACTATAAAATATATGATTTTTAGAGAAGAATTGGATTTACTATGATTTATTGAAAATCAGTAATAAAAAAAATCTTGAAATGAACACCCCGATCAAACTCATAACTTTGACTAACCAAATGATATCCAAATCTTGCAATTCACATGAGCATAAAAAGCTTACGATCATAGGATTACAAAGAGACCAAAATTATCAAATTTAACTTTGTATTTTAAGAGTAATTTCCCCCGCAAGTCAACGCCCAAATTTGGATTAAAAATGAACAATCGATGGTCAAACATCAAATTGAAAGGTCAAATGATGATGAAATTTTACGAATCAGATATCCACGGAAATATGATGAAACCAGGGATCCAATGAAACCAAAATCGAATGATTTGGACATAAGATCAGGGAGATATCCATGAAAATTAGAAAAAATCCGCAATCAAATTTGGGTGAAAAGATGAAAATTTCGATTTCTAAACTCTAATTACCTATCTAAATCTAATCTAAACTTTATAGATTGCAAGGATTACGATCGAATCACACTACTAACCCGATTGACGTGAAGATTTGGCTTCAAATTGCGTGGATTGAAGAGTATTTCTCCAATTCATTCTTCGGCATGCGTTTGTCGTTCAAGGGGTGATTTTAATCGATTCTTGTAACGATTCATGACCAATCCTGCCTCAATATAATCGCAATTGAGTCTAGTATGCAAGGGGATCATGAAGAACTTAAGATTTTTCTCGAAAATCGCTTAATTTCTTCATGATTCAATCGAAAGTTAAGTTTACAAGGAAGAAGAACATCTATTTATAAGAAAATCGACGCGAAAAATGCGGGTTGTCCGATTCGCTGAAGGATGATTGGCCGGCTACTATCGCGCAAATCTGATGGCCCACAATCCCGCGTCTCATGGATTATCGCCCATCCGATCTTCATCGGATTCTCCTTATCAAGCCACGTGTCCCTCCACGATTAGCTGAGTGCGCAATTAAATTGTGACCGTCTGATGTCACTTACGCGATTGACAGCTCACATTTGTGCACGTGATTTTGATGAGGATCTAGTGGATCAAAGTCCACAAAATTGACGTATGTCGATCTGTGTGACTTGATCCTACGCACCACGGATGGGCCTGTCGTCTGAAATGAGAGAGATTAGTCCCACACCGAGAAAAATAGAGAGAGATCTCGGGTATAAAAAGGGAAACTCCCTTAAGTATTCGCGTCTCCTGCATGGCCCTAGTACGCCCCCCCCATCTCACCTGGGCCCACTATACCCGTGGGGCCATCAAATGTAAGCCCAATAGCTCCTTGCTCCATGTAGGCGCATGCGTGTGTCTGCGTGGCGCTCCCACGGGTGCGCGCCGTGCCACATAAGCTTCGCGTGTCCCACGCAAAAATTAAACCCTGTTTGAAATTTTTAATAAAGAAATAAATCCAAAAAATACCTAAAAACTCAAAATAAAATCCAAAAAATTATATAAAATTCAGAAATTCATATCATCATTCATATAACTCCTTTTGGACTCAAATTTTTTCCATTGGATCACAAATTTCTTCATCTTTAATATCATGCCACCTAAAATATAAATTCAAGCAAGAAAATAAGATGAATTCAAAATAATCTTAAATCAGCCCTTTAAAATTCTATTTTGCCTCATCCCATCATTCTTTTCTTGAAATTTATTCTTTTAATCATATACTAAAGTCAAAATAAATCAAGAAAAGTGGTTAATTTCTAATTATTTAACCTCGCAAAAGATCAAACATCAATAAAACACATAATTAACCCCAAATAATACAAAAATATGGACTTTAGTAAAATGGCATACCAGTGGAGAAAATTCATAAAGCTATGATAACATGCATCATAATTATATAAAATAAGCATGAATATGAGTTAAATGAGATAAGAATTTAAGTTAAATATGCATGTTATCAACCGTCAGAGGCATCGATTCAATCTCATCAACGGCTGAGATTAAACATCGTTTGACGAATCGACGTCATTAAGTCACATCCGTCCGATTGGAGATGAAACGTCCAGATTTTGCCACATCGCGCGTGAAGAGAAGGCATCGCTTGATTTCATCCGTTCAATCTTCATCGGACGATTGCGATGAATCCACGTATCCATTGAGTGCAGTCAATCTCGACCATTATAACTCCAAGATGAACGGCTGAGATTAGACGTCGATTGATCGAATTGTCGTTTAATAGGATGCCCCACGTACCTCTTGTGTGTAAGTGACATCCGACGCACACGATTTGATCGAGCGATCGGACGTCACACAATGCGCCACGTCACCTGAAACATAATGAAATAAACATGGTCCCACACGGAATAAAATATAAGAGTTTATCGGGTATATAAGAAAGAAGATATTAATGGGTTAGCTTAAATCCTTAACAGATGCTCTAACCCATTTATTAATCCCTATGCGTACACGTGCGCATACGCACACGTGCCACGCACACATGTCACACATGTCACGCACACGTGTACACGTGTCACGCACACACACGTCCACGAGTCGCCACGTGGGGTCGCCCTGCCACGTCAGTGCGTGGTATAAAAAAACATGTTTTTTATTACTCTTTTAAATTATTTAAAAATCGAAAATAGATTTAAATCAATTCTAAAAAATTCTAAAAAATTCCTTAAAATTGGAAAATTCATAAATTTCAAAATACAACTCCAAATTGATTCAAATTTATTTTTTTTGACTCAGAAATTGAATTATATATCATTATAAAAAGTCCAAATATTAAAATAGCTAGAGAATAAATTTTAATTTAAGAAATACACTCATTCATCTTATAAAATAAATTTAGAAAAATACATGAATGTAAATAAAAATCTTTTCTTTTATCATTTAGTCCTGAATATATAATTATGATCTCAAATATAAATAGGATTTAAATTACATTGTTTAATTATGCATAATTATCCATAAAATGATATATTTTTATATCATAACATGAAATTACATAAAATGATAGAAATGTACTTAAAATATGATAACATGCATACAAATGCCTTAATTTGCATTAATAATCCTGTAAATTCATGTATAAATTGCATGTTATCAGTTACCACGACAGAGCGTTATATAAAATGATAATTTTTTTAGTATTTAATTTAAAAATCCAAACAAATCTAAAATAAATTCAGAAAAATTCTTAAAAATTTGAAAATTCATAACTTTCAAAATAGAACTCCAAATTAATCCAAAATTTTTTGGATCAGAAATTAAATAATCTATTATTTTAAAAATTAAAATTTAATAAATAACAAGAGAAAAATTTTCATTTAAAAAATATACTCATTTCTCTTAGAATAGAAAACTTAGAAAAATAAATGAGCATAGAAAAAGTATTCTCCCTTATTATTTAACATTAAAACCCAATTATAATCTCAAATATAGATGAGAATATTCTAATATAAAATATGTTATTTAATTATGCATAATTATCTGTAAAATAGTGCATTTTGAGATTATAACATTAAAATGCATGAAATGATAGATATGCACTCAAAGTATGATAACATGCATAAGATTAGAATGTTTTATACCTAAATTTGCATTAATAAACACACAATTATATGTACAAATTGCATGTTATCACCTCTCCCTCTTCCTTCTCCCTCTCCCTTCTCTCTCCACAACATGGATGCACAAAATAATTTTTCTCTTCATTACTTCTTTGTCTCTCTTTACCTTTGCTTCTCTCTCTCACTTATTTCCCTCTCTTCTCTCTTTCACACATTCCTCTCTCTCATGCAAGCATTTTTCTCTTGTCATCTCTCATTCTCTTTCTCTCTCTATCTCTTTCACACATTCCTCTCTCTTTCTCTCTCTTGTCATCTCTCATTTCTTGCATGTGCAAGAAAGACTCTCGTGCCACTCTTCTCCTCTCTCACATCTCTATCCCATTTCTCTCACATCTCAATCCACTACATGTGTCTTGCCAAATCTTTCTCTCTCGTGTCCCCCTTTCTCTCTTCTCTCTCTATCACACGCTTCTGATTCTCTCTCGCTTCCTCTTTCTTGATGAACTTGGTTTTGAGGTATTTAAATCATTGTTTTAAATAAATTTCATGCAATAAAATATTTATAATTCCTCACTTTCTATAATGGTAAGTAAGGGTTGAATCCTAAGGGAGCCTAGGTAATGAAACTAGTACTTTTAAGGAGTAGAGATACTATTATAAGGAAAAACAATGATAGAAGGGATTTTTGGAGAAATATGGAAGGACTAAGAGAAGGAATATGATATAAACGAAATTAGAAATAGATATATATTTATATTATATGAGAAATAATTATAAAAATATTGAGAATAGAATGATGGAATGGAGAGATGAGAATGATGAAATGGAAGATGATGAAAGAATGATGAAAAATTAGGAAATCAAGTACTCAAGAAATTGGTAATAATGAGAGATTTTTTGAAGAAAACATAAAAAATATAAAATATAAAAAGAGAAATAGGGTTTACACTATCCATGGAAGGAATTACAAGAGACAATGAGATCCAAATCCTCACACAAACCTGTTTTTTAAGTTAGTCCTAGGCCGGGTGATGCTTGGCTCGTTATGATTTCGATCCTCCACTTGATCTTGCCTCTACCAAAAACTTGAATACCCAAAAATACCAAGCTTGGGCCTAAGCCTCTCCTTTTCCTTCTGGTAGCCTGATGCTAAGAGAAAGCCAAAAAACAATTAAAAAAAGGAAGAAGAAGATTCTTTTTATATGTTAGGTTAAGAGGTGCCTTTGTATCGTTGGTGAAGATTTAGTCTTTTTGTGTGCAACCAAATGAATGGTTGAGATTAAATCCATAAGCTATGACCATAATCACCTCCTAAAGATGTGGGAGAGTCTTTTTTAAGGAGGTCGGCCTACAACCACTTCCTAACAGAGTGGGTTGACCACTCTCCAATAGATAGTAACCTTACCACTTCCCTAAAGAGGTGGGCTTACCTATCTCTCCTCCTATAAATATGGATCTTTCCTAAAAAAAATGAAAGATGAAAATTGATTAATAATAAATAAAAGACAAGAAGTTTGTCCCATTTGACCCTTTAAGAATATCTTTGACCACCTTTTACTTGTCAAGAATCACTTTCTCTATTATTGACTTACAAGAAAAATGGAGTGACTAGTCTCCTAGAAAGGTGGAATGGGTTGACCTCCCCTAAGAAGGTCGTTGACTAACCTCCTAGAAAGTGGAATTACTTTACCAACCTCCTAAAAAGGTGGAAAGGCTTCACCATCCTCCTAAAAATGTGTAAAGATTTGACTAACCTCCTAAAAGGTGGACAAGATTGACCAATCTCCTAGAAAGGTGGAGTACCCATTTTCTTCTTCTTCTCCTCCTCGATAGTTTGCATCCATGCTCCTATTAAGCTTCACCTAAGTCCTTGTGTCCACATAACTCATAACGAATGTGAGAATTCAACCATTTGGCGTCTAAGGAGTCAAGTGAGGTTAGTCTCATAATATAATCAAAGTGTAAGAAATAATGTATGATAGGACTTAGTCATATTTTCACCACATTCAGCCACACTAGAAATAGATATTCTCACTTTTATAGTTTTTATCAGCACCTAAATATTATAAATGTTGCATGAATACAACTTATCTTCTAGAACTATCAATAGTGTAATGATATTAGATTGGATTTTTAAAAATATATATATATATATATATATTTAATTTTGATAAAATGCATTTTACACATATAAATCAATATTCTTCTGTGATTTCAGGCATAAATCACATCATTATTATCCTTGCAACCATGTTTTGATGAAATTTTCATATTCATCGCATTATATCATTCATAAGCTGAATTCTTTAGAAATTATGCTTAAGTTTATGTATAGTTTAATTTGGACCTATTTTGAGGTCAAATAATTAATCATATTTGTATGAGCTTCAAGATCATAGGTCATGAAGGAATGATGATAGGGACAAAGACCAAAAGAAGACAAGTTATATTTAATGAAGATTTAATTTTTATGTTGTTTATATTTAAATTTCGGTTAGAAAAACAAGACAGAAAGAGGATCAAAATGGTGAAAATTTCATCCAAAAAGGAGTTTTCTATGGAAAGATATGGAAATTTTAAATTTAAGGATTTTCTAGAATTTTTCCAGATTTTTTTTGATTTTTTTATTATAGATGTTTTTAAGGAGTTTTTTTAGGATTTAAAATTTGAGAAAAAGGTTTATTTGCAAGTGCTAACCCGGCACATTGACGTGGCAGTGCAAACACATGGCATGATAGGGTGATGTCACATGTAGCATAATGAGCGCCTGATGTAGCATCACCAAGGGAAGTATTTTCATTAATGATATGTTTAAGTGACAGATCCTCACTATTAGTGTTAATGGGTGATAACGTGTCATAGATGCATTCATTTTCATCATTATAAATGAGTTTTAACACAGAATTCTTGGTAATATAATGCATGTTATCATGTTTTTATGATATTTTTACATTCATCATTTCACTCCACTCATATTCTCAACTTGCATCTATTTAGAGCTAATTTGGTAAAAAAAATAGATATGTCCTATCATGCACCATTCTTTTCAATTACTTTTATTATGAGACTAACCCCATTTGACTCTTTCAAAGTCAAGTGGTTGAATTCTCACATTTTCTATGAGTTATACGGATGTAGGGACATAGGTATGCAAGTAGGAAAACATGAATATGAATAACGATAAGAGGAAAGAGGAAAACAACTCTCCACTAAATTTGAACGTCAAGCCAACCATATTCGTATGAAATATGGTAAATGAGATTTGTATTTTGTAGAGGGATCATTATAAGGTTTTTAGGATGATCTAAAATTGATTTAGAGTGAATATTGGGTCAACCTCCTTTTTTTAAGGAGGTTGGACCAAAATTTTTATTAAGTGAGACCTTAATTTTTTCTCATGATTTTAGATATTTTTGGATGAAAAGATAGAGGATTAAATTCTTGATCCAATGGAGAAAATTTTAGAGAAAAAAAGAGTTGTATTTTGCTGAGATATTCAATTTCTAAGTTTAGGGATTTTTCTGGAATTTTTTCTGAATTTTTTAGGGACTTTTCAGATTTTGAGCATATTTATGAAAATGCCACTCCGATTTTTGAAAGTAAAAATTTACAGAAATGCCAATCGGATTTTTAAAGTGAAAATTTATAGAAATGCCCTCTCCAATTTACAAAAAAATTTGCAGAAATACCACTCTGGACTATCTCAATCAAAGACTAGGATTTCTCTAAATTAAAATCATGATATCTCATGATCTAGATGGAGTTTTGAGCTGAAATTTTATTTCTAGATTCATCTTTTTAACCCTTCTATCTACCCATACCCTTCGATTAAAAAATCAAGCTTTAAAAAATGATTTTAATAATTAGACTCTTTTACCCCTCTTTACACTCAAACCCTAGGAACCCACTATAAAAGCCTTCATTTTCTCTCTCCTTGCATTTTTTGGCTCTCTCTTAGCATCAGGCTACCAGAATGAAAGGGAGAGGAGGTCAATGCTCAAGGAGGAGCATTGTTTGATGCTCAACCTTGCAGTGGAGAAGGGAGCAAGCAACGATCGTGATCGGAGCGGATTGAGCATCACCCGACCTAGGACGGGCACACCAACGGGGTTTGTGCAAAGTCTAGATTCTATTTTGGCTTGGGAACATCTCCATATACAGTAGACATGTGTTTTATTTTTATTTTTTTTCCTTTTTCTTTTATTTTAGTAGCTTTGATATCATCTCCACGTGCATCTCTTACTCTCACCCTCGCTGTGCATTTATCCATTGCTACCGCCATCTATTTTCTTATCTTTCCATCATATTATCTCTATTTTCATCTCTATTAATATAATTATCTCATCTATTTTCTATTTTCTATCTTAATTATATGATAAACTTAAAATTATCTCTCATACTCACCTCCATGTACTCCATTCCAACTCACACATCTTCCTCTGCCCTCATCTTTCTTTTAAACACATAAACTCATTGCTTTAGCTCCCTGTGGATTCGACCCTTGATGACACTATACTAAGTAAGGAACTATATTTTATTGCATGAAATCGACGCCCAACAAACGACGAAAAACATACGCGATCGAGTTCATGAATGGGCCTTTCCATTTAAATGAAAATTTTATTTTTATATATTTTCCATGTAGGATTAATATCCCCACTTTTTTCCAAAAACATGTGCCACCAATTGGAATCACATGATTCAATGGACCGAATCCAATGGATCTACGCTCTCTCAATGCAACCCGTGGCTCCATGGGAGGCATCAAATCTGTGAATTTTTTATTTGAAAATTCTTTCTCTTTGTGGCGAATAGAAATATGTCATGTGGAACAATCTAGAGCATTCCAACCTTGATAAAGGAGATCTTATGGTTTTTGCTTCTTTCACTCTTTATTTTTCCTATTGGAAAATCTTGAAGCAACTCATGGGGTGATCTTGGTCAAGATCAATCAGATAACTAGCAATCAATTTGACAATTTTTCAAGAAAAATCAATGGCTAGAAAAGCTCCAAATTGAAATCATGATATCTCATGGTCTCAATGAAGTTTGGAGCAGAAAATTTGTGGGGCAAGATCAGGACTCTTTGTCTCACAATAGCTGATTTAAATTTCAAGGCTAAAAAGTTAGGTTTTTTTATGTTTCATGATTTCTTAAAACATTGGTTAGTTGGAACAAAGAGAACACTTGATCGATTGGCTGTCGTGTACTAGACACCATTTTCTTTGAGTAAGTTTATTCTCTTTTCTATTCATTCCTCATGTTGGATACAAGATACCAAGTTCAGGCAAGATGTATAGACTCTCAAAGGGGTGATTGATTAGAGAGCATCACCAAAGTGAGTTTTTTAATTAAGAATCTTTAGATTTTTGGTTTGAGAATATGGATTTGTGGATTGAAAAGATGATTGATTAGATAGCATCACTAGAGTGAGTTTTTTATTATGAATCTGAAGATTAGGATGTTTTTGCTTTGATCTTTTCCATTTTCATCATCATTTCAATTGGTAAATCCATATTCTGAACCCTTAATCATTATTCATTGTATGGTCGAGAATTTCCCATCTTCAATTGGAGATTTGAAAACGTTCGATCAAATAATCATATCTTCCATATACATAAACATTTCCCTATTGATCATTCCACTTTAGTAATATTCAAATGCCAAAATATAACCCTTCATTTCAATCTTTTACCCATTCTTCCTATGGATTCGACCTCGACTCACCACTATTCTAAATTTAGGATCAAATTCAAAAAAGTTGAAAATAATTTGTAATATATAATTTTCGCATTTTCAAGGACCATGATTTCACGCTTATCATATTTGTCATAAGGATGAGGGTTGTGGAGTATTTGATAGAGATTTTATATAGGAAGCAATGAATAGATAGTAAAATCAAGACACATTGGAATAGTCATTTTCAACAGTAATGAATAGTCATTCCCTATTTCGCCCTATAAAATAACGACTTCTTCGTCGTTTGTACTCATTCTTGAGGGATTTGATCTAATCGACGCATCTAAACCCATTCTCTCTTGAATCTCTCTCTCTTGTAATCTCTTCTAGACTCGAAATCGTGTCCACGGAGTGTTTATAAGAGAGATTTCGACAGTCGTGCGAGGAGAATTTGTCTCTTGAACATCGATGTTCACGATTGAATTCGCGGAATGAATAGTTGTCGATCCAGCGATCAATTGGATCGATTTGATCGTTATCTCGGGTTATAAAACAAGTTTATCCTCTTATCTATCGTCATGTATCATCAATTTTAGGTTTAGGATTTCAATTTAAGTTTAATTTCATTTTAATTTCAATGTGTGTTCTTCGTGATTCCGAAAATTTCATCCCACTTCCATCTTTGATTTCTCCGTGATTACTAATCCAAATCGAGCGATTTTTGATTCCACGGATAGATCTTTGAGTTATCTTTCTAAAACCACCATTTTGCCTAATTTCTCACCTCAATTCATCGTCCAATTTGACCAAATTCCAAAAGATCTCTCAAAAATACCTTAATTCCCTGTGGATTCTATCCTTATTTACCATTATACCCTTCAATTCACTCTTAATTCCCCAAATTGGTAAGTTCGGATTAATTTTTGACACGAGACCGTGTGAAATCGACGACCTCGCAGTCTCGTCTCGTCAACGCCACATGTGGCACAATGAGCGCCTATTGTAGCATCACCAAGGGGAGTATTTTAATTCATGATATGTTTAAGTGAAAAATCCTCACTATCAGTGTTAATGGGCCTTTCCATTTAAATGAAAATTTTATTTTTATATATTTTCCATGTAGGATTAATGTCCCGACTTTTTTGCAAGGACATGTGCCTCCAATCGGAATCACATGATTCTATGGACTGAGTCCAATGGATATTCTCTCTCTCAATGCAACCCGTGGCTCCATGGGAGGCATCAAATTTGTGAATTTTTTATTCGCAAATTCTCTCTCTTTGTGGCAAATAGAAAGCTGTCATGTGGAACAATTTAGAGCATTCCAACCTTGATAAAGGAGATCTTATGGTTGTTGCTTCTTCCACTCTTTATTTTTCCTATTGGAAAATCTTGAAGCAACTCATGGGGTGATCTTGGTCAAGATCAATTAGACAACTAGCAATAAATTTGAAAAAATTTCAAGAAAAATCAATGGCTAGAAAAGCTCCAAATTGAAATCATGATATCTCATAACCTCAATTAAGTTTGGAGCTGAAAATTTGTGGGCAAGATCATGCTCTTTGTCTTAAAATGGCTAATTTAAATTTCAAGGCTAAAAATTTAGGTTTTTATTATATTTCATGGTTTCTTAAAACATTGTTTAGCTGGAACAAAGAGAACACTTGATCGATTGTCTGTTGTGTACTAGACATCATTTTTAGTAAGTTTGTTCTCTTTTCTATACATTCCTCATGTTGGATACAAGATGCCAAGTTCAGGAAAGATGTACATGATGGAACTTCGAGTATGCATCATGATTCATAAGAATAATCAGATTCATAAAATGAAATTAAACTCGTACCTGGATTCGCCGGATTAATCTTCATCGAAGTAGATTTCTGAAGTGAAGAATAGCCTTCTTGAATATCCCCCGATGTAACCTCCGATCTCTAGAGGAAATGGGATTCTCTCTAAAGGGTTATCAGCATCAGGTTATCCAAGTGGACTGTGGCCTCCTATTTAAAGAGATGAGGAAAGCTTAAGCCTCTAATCAGTCATTAGTTAGCCCATTAATGACTAGTGACTGATTTATTGTCTCTACACATAATTAACCTCCACACACATATATGAATGTCACAATCCCCACATTAAACATAATTGAATCACTTAATACAATTAAATGATAGCTAATCCACAATAATACATAACTATGTCCACTTAATAGAGATCAGACCTAACAGTACAGACTCCCAAAGGGGTGATTGGTTAGAGAGCATCACCAAAGTGAGTTTTTTATTACGAATCTTTAGATTTTGGGTTGAGAATATGAATTTGTAGATTGAAAAGATGATTTATTAGATAGCATCACTAGAGTGAGTTTTTTATTATGAATCTGAAGATTAGGATGTTTTTGCTTTGATCTTTTCCATTTCATCATCTTTTCAATGGGTAAATCCTTATTCTCAACCCTTAATCATTATTCATCGCATGGTCGATAATTTCCCATCTTAAATTGGAGATTTGAAAACATTCGATCAAATAATCACATCTTCCATATATATAAACATTTCCCATTGATCATTCCACTTTAGTAATATTAAAACACCAAAAGATAACCCTTCATTTCAATCTTTTACCCATCCTTCCTTTGGACTCACCACTATTCTAAATCTAAGATCAAATTCAAAATAATTGAGAATAATTTGTACTATATAATTTTGCATTTTCAAGGACCGTGATTTCACGCTTATCATATTTTTCATAAGGATCAGGGTTGTGGAGTATTTGATAGAGATTTTATGTATAGCAATGAATATATAGAGATTTTATATATAGTAGGAAGCAATGAATATATAGTAAAATCAAGACACATTGGAATAGTCATTTTCAACAGTAATGTTTTAGTTAACGCTAATTGTAGATTCATTATGAGATTCACCTAAAGATATAAATAACCTAGAGATCAAAATTTCAAGGTTTTTCAACAGGACAATCTTTTTATGAAGTGTAGTGATGATTACCTAATTCAAATAGTGCTCATGTAAAAGGATAAACAAAAAATTCTATGGAAGGGCTCAATGAATTGTAAAGAGGACAAGATAGCTCAGCCAGTGAAGCCAAAATAAATATTCTAAAAAGGTATCTAGAGAGGCAAGTATTGTGGGGAAAGAGTTTGGGACAAATTCATAGGCGTTTTGCTCATTCTCATGTCCCAAGCTCATTTTTTAGTACACGACATTCTTAAAAAATTGGATGGAGTAATGGGTATGGTGTAGTATAGGAGTTCTTTTTTTGTCTTTGAAATGTGGACTAATCTCCCTTCATGGATAAAAAGAGATAAGTTTTTGAAGATGGCGATAATTGAAGTCACAAACTTGCACATGAAGGGTACCCGCTCAACCAGTAGACCAAGAGTTCCATTTGTAGTCTTCAAATAAATATTAGTATTGGCTCGGAAAAAAACTTTGATTAACCAAATCCAAAATAATGAGACCTCAATAAATAACATATGAATATAGATCAGAATTTATAAAATCAAATACAAATAAGGGATAAATAAATTAAATTCGAATACAAATAAAATTTTACTTAAAATGTGTATATAGTTAGACTTTAATAAGACAAATATCAGCTTAAATAGGATATCAGTATAGCATATGTAAACCTAAATAAGACTACAATTAATCAATATTCATGTAAATAAGACTTCATTAAAACAAATGTAAATATAAATTGGATATTACTAAATTAAATATGAGTATAAAAAAGGAACTAAGAAACCATAGAAACATAATAAACATGACTTTATTATAACATTGCATGTGAATAAGATTTCAATACGACAAATATACTTGTAAATGAGAACTTAATAAATCAATATAAATAAAAATAAGACTTTTCTGTATGAAATATTGCTAGAAGTTGAGCTTTACATAGTCAAATATGAATAAAATGTACCTTTATGAAAACAAGTATAAGGATACAAAGACTGCCCAATTCTGCACAAATAAAGTTTTTTCCTAGAACACTGGTGAGTCAAATAAAAACTCAGGAAACTTTAACTATTTCTTTAGTTATTGAGTCAATAAATAAAATATTTTCTTGTAACATAAAATATTATTAAAGATTGAAAATTGATATTCAATACTCTTACTCATTGTCAAGGACTAACATAAAACTAAAAAATATAAAAAAAAAGTACAGATTTTGCTAGAATTTTTGAAATTGACAGCAGAAAAATGACATACGATATTAGATGATTAGTAATTATGAATTTTTATAACATGGGTTTTTCAACATACTCTAATGTATCTATTGTATGTTCCAAATATATTTAGGCTAAGATGAAATGCGTGTATTTAAATAAATAAAGATATGTTCTTAAGTAATAAACATTATACAAATAATAGGTCCTGTTAGAAATACTGCAGAGTTGCTATGTACTAGAGAACTGAAAATAATATCAAGTAATTCTGGAAAGAAAAGCATTGCCTAAAGAAGAAACACAGAATATGGTCATTAACATTGAAGAAACTTTATGTTGGCAAGACAAACAAGCGTTGTAGAAGAAGCATGTGTATAATTCCCTTACAATTGATGACAGGGATCATTGTGCATTGAATAATAATAACAATTATCATCGCTGTTGTTGTCATTTGATTACAGGCATGGATATCAAAAGCTGCTAAAAGTGAAAACGATACCCACTGCTGCCTCAAGAGAAGACACGATTTCTCAGCACCCACCTGGGCAGTCATCTCTCTCCCTCTCATCATGAGCATCAGTTTGGAAAACATCATCGAGTTTCTCCCTAAATATGGATACATATAGGACATTAAAGAAGATGCAGCAAGGGAGAACCAGGATATAAAAAACATGGATTCCTCCCTTCACTTGCCCACTTCACATCCCTGAAACTCATTCGCTTAGATACCTTTCAACTGCTATTGGTATGGCCCAACTACCTTCTAAGGTGACATGGCATCATCAGATGTGGATGATACCATGTTCGCTTCTCTCTGCTCACCTGGTTGGTTGCCATGCCTCCATGCACCTGTCTCACCTGATAAAAATGAGCAATTTCTTCAGACCCAGAGACAGAGAGAGGTGGAGAGAGGAGGGAGATGATAGGAGCAATAGAGAGTGCGAGAGATAAGGGAGATAGAAGGAGCAATATGAGGGGAAGAGCAAAGAGAGCGATAGAAAGATGAAGTAAGCTCTACAGACATACCAAAGATGGAACCGATGGAAGGTCGCCTTGGAGAGGAACTCCTCGTTGGATCTATGAATACAGACTACAGTTACCAAGTTGCCACTATGAAAGAATTTCTATTTGGAAACATATGAGGAATTCGATACAGTCACCATCACGTTTATGTATAAATATAAAGAAGAAACGGAGGCTAACAGGTCATCTATAGAGAAAGAAAGAGAGAAGTTTTACCCATCGCTTTAATGGCTTCAAAATTCTTGTATGTGTACCCGACAAAGCTCAGGTCCTTGGGGGCTAGCATTGACTGCAGAAACAAGAACATGGTCAACATCCAACAAGTCAATGGTCCAAATATTCCCTCGTCGCACAGTTAAATTTGCATTTGATCAATAACTCAAAATCAATTGTCTTACTTTCCGTGAAGATCCAGAGCCAGCTCTTGCCGGAGCTGTGGGATTCTGAAAGGTGGAATCCAACCAGGAAAAATTGAAATATATGATTTTGAGTAGTTAACCAGTAGATGTAGACAATTTTAAGTTAGTATAAAATAAAATCAATTAAGAACGTTAAAACATACTTCATCAAATTTCATAAAATTTTGTGTATCTAGCTCCCCATTTACTTCAGGCTTAAAAGCTGCTTCAGACTCATAAAGCTTATCCCATTCAACGCCTTTGAACCAGGGATGAGCCTGCCAGTATAAAACATGAAAAATACATTTTTACTCAACCGAACAAAAATAATATGTCATTTTGACGTATAAGTACCTTTATCTGGTTAGCTCCACCATTTCCAAGTCTATTCTCAACATCACAAAGTAACCTACAAATCAAATCCCTAGCTTCGTTGCTCAGCCTGGTGTCCGGCGGGAACCTCAAGTGTTGCCTCCAACGCACAATCTGACAACAATTTTAATTTTTTAGTAATCAAATTTTACAAAAAGTGATCAAATTTAAAAAGCTTCATTTCTTTACAAATAAGTTGTAAGAGCCCTGATTATGCTGCCTGTGTTGATATAAATTAAAGCTCTAACAAAGTCTAATGCTGGAGTTTTAATGAAAATCTTATTTTTTGGATTCATGTTAGTTCAACAAAGATTTACATCCTTCTCATGTACATAATAAAAGGGGTGAATATATATTACCTTTCTGCATGTAGTCATTTGGTCGTCAGAGTAAAATGGGGGGTAGCCGACAAGCATCTCATACATGATTGCACCTAATGACCACCTGCCAGGAATCCACAAAATAATAGATTAGTGGCTGACAAGTTTTCTAGTTTGGTGAAAGATGAAAATATAACTTTTATCATATGAATATCAGAGACATAAAACTGTGCTTGAACATGTATCTAAAGAATGTTCATTATACAGTATGCAAAGCAAACAACGAACCAGTCGCACTCCATTCCATAGCCTCTCTTTAGCAACACTTCTGGCGCCATGTAATCAGGTGTTCCCACAGTTGAAAATGCCTGGAATCAAATCAAAATCATAACTAAGAAAACGGGGAAAAGTCTCAACTCCGTTTAATAGATGAATGATTTGAGAGAAACTAATAGATGATGGAGATGGAGAGGACACCAGCTTCCTCCTGTTCAACTGCCAATGCTGGAGTTGTTCACGAGGGTTCCTCCAACGACGGCCATCACCAGTATTTGAAGATCCAACATCAATTTCCATCGAATCCATTGAACTTTCATCGCTCATAAGTTCGTTTTCCTTCAGAATAGGTAGCGTTCTGCATTCTAGGGGTTTGGCAAAGCCAAAATCTGAAAGCTTCAGGTGACCATTTTTGTCTAATAGTAGATTGTCGGGCTTAATATCTCTGATAAGAACACATGATAAAAATAAAAAATAGCACAAAAAATTTATACCTTGCAAATCTAAAATTTGTGTATATACCTGTGAATGTAATTGTGCTTATGAATAGATTCTATGGCTAGAATGCATTCTGCAATGTAAAATCTAGCCACACTTTCTGTTAAAGTATCCTCTCTTATAAGCAGAGTCATCATATCACCTCCGGGAAGATACTCCATGATAAGATATAAATATTCGTCATCTTGAAATGAGTAGTAGAGCTTCACAATGCAATGACTTGCAACTTCAGCAAGCAAATTCCTTTCTGCTTTCACATGTTCAACCTAAAGAAACAAAAGGTAATGGATGAGGGAAGGTCATGATTAGAGCTCATAACATGATCTTAGAAATTCAAAAACTCATACGATGTAATGGAAGAGAAATACCACATTAGCAGTCAGATGAAAAGCAATCTTTAATGAAAGCATGGACAACATTCACTAGGATACAGGGATCAGATTGATCATCATGATTGGCCGATCATGATAATTAGATCACTGGATCTGATGACATCTCAAACGAGGGTGATCGGCACTCACAGTGGTGTAGATGATTAATACTAGTGTTGGACCCTAATTGGCACTCACAATCCCCCTCAAGCTGGTGCATGACTACAAATATGGTCAGCTTGAAACCTGGAAAGCCAAAATAAACCAAGATAAACTACTTTGCAGAAGGCACAGCCCCAGAACATGCATGCAAGTGAGCCAAGGAGACCAGCACTCATGGTTTGCCGTGGAGATGACTCCTTTGAAGAAGATTCAACACCTCTAGCGGTACACCGAGGAGACAACTGCTCGGCTAGGAAACAACTACTTTCCAGAAGATGCAGCACAGGACATGTACATGTGAGTCACTTGAGGAGACAATTGTAAGTGGTCTGTCAACGTGATGATGGTTCGAGTAGGCAGCTAAAATGACGATGACTCTGAAGAAGGTCCACCATGGGACGCGTGCATACAAGTCAACCGAGGAGATAACTGTGAGTGCTCTGCCTAGGAGATGATGGCTTGAGTTGACAGTCAAATAAATGACTGCTCTGAAAAAGATACAGCATGGGACACGTGCATGCAAGTCCACCAAGGAGATGACTGTGCGCTGTCCGCCAAGATGACGACAACTCGAGTAGGCAACTGAGGAGACGAGTGCTCTAGAGAAGATGCAGGGCAAGATACGTGCATGCAAGTCAACAGAAGAGATAACTGTGAGTCGTCTCCCAAGGAGACAATGCTGGAGGCTTGATGGAGTTGGTCAGGATGGCCCAAGTGAATTCTAGATGATGAGAGCTCAAAGGGAAATGATGATGTTGATGAAGACAGGAGGGTTGCAGGAAAGTGTGATAGCATTTTCCTGCTCCCGTCCCCCTCCTCTCTCTCTTTCCCCTCTAGAAACAATGGAAGATGACGATGACAGTGATGGTACCCCGAGTGAAGGGTAGGCGACAAAGGGCTCATCATAGATGATGATAAGGAGGAAATCCATGGAGATAGTGGCTAGGCTGGAGGTCTGAGAGGAAGATCATGCCAAAGAGAGGCAGCAGGGGAAGTGAGAGTACTCCCCCTCTGTTGGAATTGCTGCCAAGCAGAGGTGGTTGTCATCGAGAAAGGAGGTACAATGACAGTGGAGAGATCAAAGTTTGGCAGCTGGAGAAAATGCGACACAGGTAGAGGGAAAACCTCTGGTGCCTTATTTTAGTTGCTCCAAAAAACCCCAGCAATCATGCTCTGATACCATGCGGAAAGGTAACATGATTGAATGAGAGAATGCACAAGAGTAGTAAGTATGAGGGTTGCATGAACAGGTCCTTATACAAGGGTACAAAAGATAGAGAGCATAGTCATCGATAAGAGTTGGGTCCTGATGAGCACTCACAATTATATCACAAAAAGCATTTTCTTCCACTTCACCTGCCATGAGATTATGAAATTGATTCCAGCAACACAACAATACAATAGACCATTGAAACACAAAACGTTACTTATGATCCTAATGGGCTCTCACAATTATATCACAAAAAATGTTTTCTTCCACTTCACCTGCCATGAGATTATGACATTGATTCCAGCAACACAACAATACAATAGACCGTGAAAACAAAAATGTTACTTATCCATGGATAATTGTATCAACCTTAATTTATTTATGACATTAACTACTTTGTGTGGAGGTTAATCATCTACTTATCCATTTTTTATGTTTAGAGCATCACCTGGCCCTTGCTAACCATTTCAGACTTCTTGAGCTTTTTCATTGCATATATATTGCCATTGGACTTCTCCCGACACAGTCTTACCTGTAATTAACACTTGAACGAATGAAAGACAGTCTTGAATGATAATTGAAACAAAACCTGAATAAATGTGGGTAGATATGAGATTCAAATGTAGAAAATCACCTCTCCAAAAGCACCTCTCCCGATGATAGTTAAAAGATCAAAATCATCAACACAAATCTTGTGTCTCTTCAATCGCATGAACTCTGTCTCCTTCCTCTCCAAATCCTTGATCAAATTGATCTGCTCTTCATGAGGCACATCAGAGGAGGCCAATCTTCTCTCTAGAACCCAGCGTCTGAGAATATTAAAGTATTCAAAAAAATAAGTCACAAAATACAGAAAAGCATAAAGAACTTTGGGAGGGTGGGGAAGAAAATGATTTCATTTATACATCCAGTTTATGCTAAATTTTACAGCTTACAACTCTTGTTGTAAAGGTTATGAAAGGTTTTTATTCTTCTGTGTTTCTAGAGAGCTCACTGAATCGAGTAACATCTCATTATAACCTGATGAATCTTGGCAGTAATTTTGAAGGATGCCCTCCAGATTTTATTCTAATTTTCTGAAAGAGTATACACTAGTAGCATGGTAACTGTACTTACGCGCCACTAAAAGATCACTATTCACATATTCTAGGTCAAACTAAAAACAATGACGCGTACTAGTGTTGAAAACAGCAAGAAAGTACATCGAATTCAACAATTCATCGGTAGATCATATTTCTTGCTCTAAATTTCTTGAAAAGGAGGAATTAATGCTCGAGAAATTTTGGTTAAGGTTGTAAATCTTCCGGAAAGGGATTAGCTTCTCTCTCCACCAATCCGTCTTACTCTCTCTCTCTCTCTCCCCCCCTTTTTTGTAAAGTTGCTACACAATTTGTATGCTTCTTTGATTCTACAGAACTCGCTCAATCGAGTAAAATCACATCATAATCGGCCAATTCTCGAAAGGAATCTTGAAGATGCTTTCAGGCAGTAATTCTAATTTCCTGAATGAGTATACAATGGCAGGAAAGTAACTGTATTTTAAGGGCCACTAAAAGATCAGTCTACTTATTCAACGTCAAATCAAAAACAATAACGCATGCAAAAACCCAAAAACAGCAAGAAAATAAGTAAGACGAAAAAAATTCATGGGCGACTCGTCCTTCTCGCGCAAGCTTTTCTATAAAAATCGTAAAATGAGGATTTAATCGCAGATCTACGAAAAGGATCCAGAAATAGTTAAAAACGAATCGACGCGAATTTTTAGATTTCAATAGCTCACCTTTCCTTGCGCTCCTGCAGATTCTTCCTCTGATTCTTGTAGTGGTTCTCGATGAACTGCTTTGCTGCCGCGACCCTTTCCATCGTCAAACTGGATCCTAACACCTCCTCCTCCTCCTCCTCCATCTCTCTCTCCATTCTTCCTCTCTCTCAGAGAACTCTTAATCTTCTGTTTGCAAAGTTCCTTTCTCTCCTCTTTCTCGCTCTAAATATAAATTGCGAAGTATTCCATTGTCGGTACATTCTACAGACATGTATTTCCTGTTTCCCAATGTAAGTTATTATTTTTTTTGGTGTTTTATTGCCACGTGGAATTGTGCGCGGGGTTTTTTTAAATGGTATTTGTGTTCTGTAAGTGGCAGTTATGGAAGACCCTGGCAGAGCGAACGGGGAAGGGCTGGCAAAGGGACCCACTAACGCTGCCATGAAGTCGTCGTTGATCGGGTAGACCCTCGTAACGGAGGCGAATCTCGGCCGTTGGATTAATTTTTCTGACCAATGAAAATATGAAACGTGTCTTGAGGCTTGCAAGAGGTCAAAGTGGACCCCCTGGTCAGCTGTTCCAGAATCGTGGCCACCTTTGCAGTTTGATTGCGTGCCACGTGGAAAGGACGATCGTACACCGCAGCGAGGGAAAGAGACTCATGGTCTAGCCAAAAAGACTTATCTCTCTCTCTCGATCTGTCTTAATCTCTCTCTCCTCTGTTTATCTATCTCTACTCATCCGTCCTACTCTCTGTCCTCTATTTCTCTCATCCAACTTGGGTTCCATTGACTAGTGAAAAATTCAAAATATCGAAAATAAAATATCTTGAGTAGAAAAATATTTTTGAAATAAAAAAATCATGAACAAAGCAAAATCTGTTGACTTTTGGTGTCTAGTGAAGATATGAATCAATTCCCGGGTCAGAAATAATTTTTAAATAAGTAAATATAAAAAAAGTAGAAGAAATAATGCATATGATCACTTGAATATATAAAATGGAATTGAATAGTAACTTCATCCTACTATCAGTAGACACAAATATCTTATGTTTATGGAGAGGGAAATAGAAAAAGATGCAATACATTGACAGATCTCTTACCCACTCATTTTGATGACATGATGTTCGGGAAGGAGCTACAAAAATACGAAGAGCTTTGGAGGAAATGATCAGGAATGTGTAGGATCCGACGATTTGGATCAAATTACAAAATCAAGATCGGATTGTTGGCAATCGACATTACTCGTTATTGATCGGATCCTCGTAAAATTAAAGAAGAGAAAATTTTGAAAATCGAAAACACGAAGCAGTGGTTCGTGGGTCTCGGCCTTTTTTCTTTTTGCCTTCTCGAAAAACAAATCCTGGTTTTATCCGACTGTTTTATATTTTTGCTACCATGGTTTAGCTGTTCGTTTATCGATTTCCCGTCACAAGAGATGGTGGAAATGACGAGTTAATCTCACAGGAGCAAAAGTAGAGGAAAGATGGAGAAGAACGGAGTCGATTAGGATTTACAGCACTGCAGGATTCGGAAACCTTCAACGTAATTTACAGTTTTCCTAGTCGAGGTAAAATCTGCGAAGGCCATAAAATCAAGGCCCTACATTTTCCCTCTCATCAAACTCACGCACTCTCTCGCTCGCTGCTCTTTTTCTACCTGCGTAGACATCAGAGAGACGCTCAGATCTGCTCGGAACCTCATTTCGCTGTTCGAATGTTGGTTTAGCAGCGGATAGGTTCAACACTGATTACGGTGTGAGGTTGGGAGACGGGAAACCTGGGAGTAGTTGCAATGAGAATCTTTGTCTCAAAATCATTGTTCCCTTAGACATCATCAATTTCTTGGAATGATCAAAGCGGGAATGGAAGCGAAAACCGATCCACAAAAGAAACTCGTGGACGAATCCCATATCCAGAATCGTGGCAGATGATTCCATCCAATTCGACTCGATCGAAATGGAGTTTTGATCCAGAAATGAGGGCACGGGACGGTGCTTGCACGTTAGGGAGATACACGAATCTTGAATTCCCTTATCCAAAGAATCTTATGGGAGATAGACGAATCTTGATTTCCCTTATCACTCTCTTCATCGCCTTCTATCTTCTTTAACTTTTCTCTTTTAAAGAGAATCTTTGTCTCAAAATCATTGTTCCCTTAGGATTCAACCCTTAGCCATCCTCCAAAAAGGGAGGTAAGAAACTGTAATTTTATGACGCATTGATTTCATCCAATGACAAAAAATCAACTATGTATGCAACTCATTCATGACAAATTAGGCTCACTTGAAAGAAGGTAAGACTTGTTTCCTTATCTTTGTTCAGTTGAAAGAGTTATGTGTCTTACATATTTATTAATGAGATTTGTACTCGTGCTTAGAGGATTAAATGCATAAGGTTCTTGAATGATTAGATAAATATATTACTATCATTTGTTGTAATGAAAGACACCAAAAATCTATATAAATGTCTTGAGAAGGATTTGGGGGTGCCATTCAACTCCCTCGAATCCATGTGATGGGTAATAATGGGGAGATTGTTGGTTAGTGCTTTTGATTATGAGTAGGGAGAATATCTGTTAGGATGAGAACGTGCATGGATAGCCCTAGAGATCACACTGCATTCAAGGAATCAAAAAGGTGGTAGATCCGATTCCATGGGAGGTAATGTGATTGCGCTTTTTCTGGTCTTTCTAGTGTTGATTTTGATTTTCTTTTTTCCTCTCAATTGTGGTGACATCTACTTTATTTCCATTGGTCATATCACCTTTTGTCATGTGCCTCAAATCCCAACAATCAATGGAGGATCTTCAAGGTTATTCATATAAGTAAGTCAAAGGTGTTTCAATAGAGATGTAGGATATGGTGCGTGGAAGTTAATACCTTTGGTGCATCAAAAATTTTAGTAGTAGCATTATAGCATGCAATTTTTATGTTCATTTAGATCATTATTAACTAATGATATTACACAACTAGCACAAATTTACAACTTTCTATCATGTTCATTGTTATTTTTTGCATTGATCTAATTTTAACACAAAGGGAATCTATAGTGTATGAGCCATAAATTGAATCAAGGATTTGGTGATGAAATGATGACAATGCTATTAAATAAAATGGGGAAAAGGTTACACTATCCATGGAGATATATTAATCCTCACATGAACTTGGTTTTTTATGTTAGTCTTAGGATGTGTGATATTAGTTATGGATATTATGTGGCCAATGAGCCAATCACACTTCCATGTATCTGTTGGGTTCGAGGTCGATAACTTTTTCGAAATTTTGATTAAAACATCAAATGCAGCAGAATTCATTGAATCGGATATTCAAAATATTAAGGCACCAAGAAAAGATGATCCTATCATCTAATATGTATGAGAAAACATACTTACAGGTTTCCTTGAAGGAGTTCTTAAAGCTATTCAAGTGTCTAGCCTCAAGCAGTATCCACACGGTCTCCGGATGGTTGGATCTCCTCTTGAAAGCTCTTCACCAAGAGAGAAAGAGAAGAAAGGAGAGAATTCTCACAAGGCTTGCATGGGAACCTTCAATTGTGATCGTTCTCCCCCTATTTATAGCCATTTAGAATGAGGTTTTTTCATGAAAACCCTCATACTTATGTCTATATCCACCACTATCCATCAACCTTATGTGTGTGACCCTCTAGGTCCATATATCTCACTAGTTAATAACTCTATAGACCAAATTGGTCAACCTTATTGGACAACCTTAATTAGTTATCCACATCCACATATAGATTAATTAATCAAGGATCGATTTAACCCAATCAATAGGTTGAGTTGCCAGCCCGTTGGGTGCCAAGCTATATCACGTACACTAGGAGATATGGAGTATGTAAGAACTAACTTATGGAACCTTCACGTCATCGATTACCATGTATGTATAATCCTTCATCCACATTATACTCATAAATGACTTAGGTATGGTCAATTATCAAACCTTAATCGGTCACTCAAGTTAGTACTGATGCGTATAGAAATCATCGGTAACTCTTTCTCCGATATTTCTACTACCTTGGCCAAGGATTTTATCACATCTCATTCCTTTGAGTCAATATCCTCAAATACCGAGGGTGGATGATCCCATCTTGATCACACAATCATCTCCGTGGACTTCATGTCGTATCCAATATATGACGTTTTAGATATCTCATAGCTAGGGATTTGTAAGTCATAATCAAAACACGATCATTCATCCACAAGATGTCTTTGGTGTCTCAAGTCAAAGGACCACATACACAACCATGACATGAATCAACCTGATTGATAGTTAGGTATAATACCATTCAGGGATTCATACAGATCAATTTAGTGAACTCTTTCTCCACAGATCACCGACTATCTATCCTTAGTGTCTCCACACCGATGGCTATAGGATCAGTCATACTCATCATATGAGATGGATTAGATAGTGTTATTCTTTCTAGATAATTCGATGGCCTTCTCGAATATCCCACAAACAGGAATGTTTAGAACATATGTTTAAAGACTAGTGATCACTATATTATGATCTCATCATAATTCACTTAGTCATTGCACATTCTCATGGACTTCATTGCAAACATCACACAAGAATGAAAATGAATAATTTTCATTTCAATTAACATAAAAAAGATACCTGAAAGTGTGATTGGCTTATAGGCCACATAATATCCATCAGTATCTCGTTTATATTCATTGAAATGAAATTTATTCATTGTCATTTTTGTATGATATTTGTAATGAATTCCATGAGCATATGTAATGACTAAGAGAATTATGATGAGATTATAATACAATGATCATTAGTCTTCAAACATGTATTCTAAATATTCTTATTTGTAGGATATTCGAGAAAGACATCGAATTATCTAGAAAGAAAAACACTCTCTTATCCGACTCATATGATGAGTATAGTTGATCTTGTTGCCTTCAATGTCGAGACACTAAGGATAGATAGTGGGTGATCTATAAATAAAATTTCATTGAATTTAATTGTATGAATCCTTGAATAAGATTATACCTAATTTTCTATCAGGTTGATTCATATCATGGTTGTGTATGTGGTCTTTTGACTTGAGACATCAAAGACATCTTATGAATAGATGACCGTATTTTGATTCTCACTTACGAATCCCTAGCCACATGATCTCTAAAACATCATATATTAGATATAAAATGAATTCCTTAAAGATAATTATGTGGTCAAGATGACATCGTTTGTCTTCGATATTTGAGGATATTGACTTAAAGAATGATATGCTATGAAATCCTTGGCTAAGATAATGGAAATATTAGAGGAGTTCTTGATGATTTCCTCTATGCATCAGTACTAACTTGAGTAATTGATTAGGATTTGATAACCATACCCTAAATCATTCATGATTCTTATGTGAATGAAGGATTATACGAACACGATAATAAATGAAAATGAGGCTCCATTGGAAATTTCTTATATACTTCATATCTGATAGAGTACATTGTGTAGTTTGGCACCTAACGAGCTGACAACTTGACTTGTAAATTGGGTTATTGACGTGTCGTTTTCGTGCGTCGTTAAAACACAAAGACAATGGTCAAAAAAAATTATAAAACCGAACTCACAAAGACAAGATATAATAATCAAGTATTGGGTAAGTCTCGTGTCGATCCACAGAGAGCAGGGTTGACTTTAATCGCAGAGTTGACTTGGTCAAACTTAGGTTTAAAAGGAGTTTTAAATAAGAGAAAATAAGATGTAAGATATAGAAATGATATAAATAAGATAAATAAGAATTTTTAAGAATTGAAATCTCGGATTTGACAGAGAAAAGTCAAAAGTCAAAGTCAAAGCATTGACTTTGACCAACAGTAGGTATTCTGCAAAATCAGAGAATCAAACAAAGTCAGAAGATTACGAAAAGTAGATATTTGGAAACTAAAGAGAAAATGGAATTTATTGATATATATTTCGTAATTTTTGGATAAGAAATGGATTTATTATGAATTATTGAAAATCAATGATCAGAAAATCCCCGAAATTAACACCTCAGAGGAAATCTTCAAATTGAATGCCCAAATAAAATCCAAATCTTAAAATTTATATTTAAATGGAAAGATAAGAACCAGAGGAATCCAACAAGACCAAAATTATCAAATTCTGATTTGTCAATAAAAAGTAATTGACCCCGAAAGTCAACGTTTGACTTTTGATGAAAGATGAACAGTCCGTGGTCAAACGTCAAATTGAAGGGTCAAATGAACTCGGAATTTGATGAATTTCCTATCCAAGGAAAGCTGATGAAAAGAGGAATCCAATGAATCCAAAATCAAGTGATTTGATATTATAATCAGAGAGATATCCTATTTTCAAAATCAACAAAATTTCAGACCAAAATTTGGGGAAAATGAAGAACACTATGAACTAATTTGCAAAATTAAACTTCTAAATCTAATAAAAACTCAAATTACCTCTTGATAATCGATCTAATCTCACTACTAACCCGATTTCCATGAAAATTAAGCTCCAATTTGCGCGAATTGGAGTGAATTTGCTCGGTTCCTTTCTCACGGATTTTCGGAATTCAAGGGGAAAATTCGATGAAATCAAGGAGGAATTCGTGATCAATCCCGCTCCAATCCCTTCGGAATTGAGTCTAGACGTAGGGGGATCACGATGAACTAAAGATCTTCCTCGAAATTCGCTTAATTCCTTCACGAATCGATCAAAAGTTGAAGAACAAAAGAAGAAATATATGGGTTTTAAAGAAGAAATTGGCCCGAAGATCGTGGCCAATTGAAGCGTTCGTGGGAGCGGTTTTCAAGCGTCGTGGAGGCGATTCCTTGGGCATGGGTCGTGGCTTCAATTCCGCGGGGAATGAGCTTCAATTTTGCTTCGAAAAAGGCATGATTATCTTAATCGTCGTCTTGGTCGATCGTCGGTCGTCGTCCAGAGGCGATTCCGCCGCTGAAGCTCCCCGATTGCGGCTCGATCGTGCCGCGATTGCGGTCCGATCGAACCGCGATTGTGGAGTTCTTCCACTAGCCATCCGCGCCGTCCGATCGCGTCTCAGGGGTAGCAGCGATCGGGATTAATTTAATCTTGTATACCACGATCATAAGGAAGGTTATCCCCGAGCCGTCCGATGAATCCGTGATCACGCCGCGATGAAAATCGGGTGCTCCTGGGGACGCCACGTGGCGATTGATTAACGCTCCGATCGCCGTCACTTAAGATAAACACTAAGCACGTGTTTGATCTATGATCGCGTGGACTCGGGTCCACGCGATCGTAGCCGTCCGTGAGGAGATCGGACGCTCGCCGCGCGTCCACGTCACCTGCAAGGTAAGACCGTGTGGGAACATAGTCCCACACGGAGCAAATAAAAGGAAATATTGCGCATAAATAGGGGAGTGAACTCCCCTATTAATTATCTCTATCCCTCTATTACCGAACATGTACGTGGCGCCCCACACGGGCGTCCACGTGTCACCCTGCCACTTGGCGCGCCCAGTGCGCCTCCTGCGCGGGCCACCCGGGCGCTGCCACGTGGCCTCAGTGCCACGTCGCAACCCGAGTTGGTCCCGCGCGCCACGTCAGCCTCCGCGCGCGCCACGTCAGCTTCCGCTCGCCACGTCAGCCTGCAGGTTAGTAAATCCCTTTTTTTTCTTTTTCTTTAATAGAGAATACCTCTAAAAATCATATATAAAATCACATTAAATTCGGAAAAAGGGAATAAAACTTCAAAAAATCATAGATTAAAATATACAACTCCTTTTTAATCCAAATTTTCTCCATTAGATCACAAATTCTTTTCTTTTTAATATCATGTCATTTAAATATATTTAGAAAGAAGAAATCAAGATGAATTATAATTTACTTAAATCATTTCTCATTAAACATTTTAAATCATAAATTCATCATAAAATCATCCTTCCAAACATTTACCAAAGTCAAAATTCATTCAGTAACAGAGATTAACTTCTATTAATTTAAACAAAAGATTAATTATCTATTAAGCATGAAATTATCCCTAATTTATGCATAAATATCAACTTTAGTAAAATGACATGCCAATGGAGAAAATTCCTAAAATATATGATAACATGCATCATATTCACATAAAATAAGCATGAATATGAGTTAATTAAGATAAGAATTCAAGTTATAAATGCATGTTATCAGTTATATCAATCCTTAATTAACTAATTTATATTTTAATATAGATAATTAATAAAGGTCAATGAATAATATGTTATAAGGTCTATAGATTTAGTATCTCGTAGGATAAATGGACCTAGAGGGTCACAAACATAAGTTATATGGATTTTGATAAATATAGACATAATGATAAGGATTTTTATGAAAAATTTACATAGAAAATGCTTATGATATGGGGAGAACAACCAAACTCAAGGTGTTCCTTGAGGAAATTCTCTCATTTCTTCTCTTTCTCTCTCAGTGAAGATCTTTGAAGAGGAGATTGATAACATGCATTTATAACATGAATTCTTATCTTAATTAACTCATATTCATGCTTATTTTATGTGAATATGATGCATGTTATCATACTTTTTAGGAATTTTCTCCATTGGCATGTCATTTCACTAAAGTTGATATTCATGCATAAATTAGAGATAATTTCATGCTTAAGAGATGATTAATCTTTTGTTTAAAGTAATAGAAGTTAATCTCTGTTATAGATGTATTTTGACTTTAGTAAATGTTTAGAAGGATGATTTTAAGATGAATTTATGATTTGGAATGTTTAATGAGAAATGATTTAAGTAAATTATAAGTCATTTTGATTTCTTCTCTCTAAATATATTTTAAATGACATAATATTAAAAAGGAAGAAATTTATGATCCAATGGAGAAAATTTCAATTAAAAAGGAGTTGTATATTTTAAATTATGAATTTCAGAAGTTTTAAGCCTTTTTCCGAATTTTATTTGATTTTAAAATCTAATTTTTCTATTAAAAAAATCGAAAAAGGGGGTAGGCTTACCGCGGAGCTGACGTGGCGAGCGGGCCCAGGCAGGGCTGACGTGGCGAGCGGACCCACGTGGCGCGCGGGTCCACCGCGCCGTTACAACGTGGCGCTGAGGCCACGTGGCACGACGCTTGTGGCCTGCGCGTGTGGCGCTGACGCGTGGCAGGAGGCCACGCGGACGGTCCACGTGGGCGCCCGTGTGGGGCGCCACGTGACAGAGGGTTCGCATGTGGAGGGCCCACGGGTATAGTGGGCCCTGGTTAGTATTTTGGGGCGGTAACGCAATAGGCGTTTACCGCCCCCTAATTTATAGGGGAGCAAATATTTTTTTTCTTCCGTGTGGGACTATGTCCCACACGGTTCTTACCTTGCAGGCGACGTGGCGGCTTGGCGGGCGTCAGATCAGATCAGAGCGGCGAAGATCAAGTCGAAGGTGTCGATCGCGTGGACCGGAGTCCACGCGATCGTCATCAAAACATGTGCGCAATATACATATTAAGTGACCAATCAACGGTGGCCGCGTGGAAGCACCAGGTGCGTGCGATCGCGATCGTGACTGAGATCATTATATGGGAGCATCGGACGGTTTACCTGACGCCACGTGGAGGCTCGAGAGCGCCAGATCTTCATCGCGAGAATCGCCGATCGGACGACTGACGTTGAACGCGCCTCCTGATCAGGCTCAACAGGCTCGTGCAATCGTGACCGTTCCATCATTATCAGAGCTCCATCGGACGGCGCAGAGGAATAGAGGAAGAACCCTACGATCGCAGTGCGATCGAACCGCGATCGAGCCGCGATCGCGGCGCGATCGAACCGCAATCCTACAGCTTTCGTCGCGGATTTGTTTCGTCGCGATCTTACGGCATTTCCTGGAGTGTATGGAGCACGATCGACGCCCGATCAAAGCCCGATCGCGGCGCGATCGTGGTCGATCGTGGCGGAAATCGTGGCCTTCTTGGAGGCTGATTTGAAGCCCAATTCGCGCGGATTTTTCGTGGAATTGAAGCCACGACACCGCACCCAGAGACTCGTTCCCACAACGCCTTCAAACGACGCCCACGATCGCCTCTATTGCCCACGTTTTCGGGCTTAATTTTCTCTTTAAAAACTCATGTACTCCTTCTCTTGTTCTTCAACTTTTGATCGATTCGTGAAGGAATTAAGAAAATTTCGAGGAAGATCTTAAGTTCATCATCATTCCCCCGCGTTTAGACTCGATTCCGAAGGGATTGGAGCGGGATTGATCGCTAATTCCTCCTTGATTTCATCGAATTTTCCCCTTGAACTCCGAAAGTCCGTGAGAAAGGATCCGAGCAAATTCACTCCAATTCGCGCAAATTGGAGCTTAATTCTCGTGGCAATCGGGTTAGTAGTGAGATTCGATCGATTATCAAAAGGTAATTTGAGTTTTTATTAGATTTAGAAGTTTAATTTTGCAAATTAGTTCATAGTGTTCTTCATTTTCCCCAAATTTCAGTCCGAAAAGTCGCTGATTTTGAAAATAGGATATCTCTCTGATTATAATTCCAAATCACTTTATTTGGATTCATTCGATTCCTCTTTTCATCAGCTTTCCATGGATAGGAATTTCATCAAATTCCGAGTTCATTTGACCCTTCAATTTAACGTTTGACCACAGACTGTTCATCTTTCATCAGAAGTCAAACGTTGACTTTCGGGGTCAATTACTTTTTATTGACAAATCAGAATTTGATAATTTCGGTCTTGTTGGATTCCTCTGGTTCTTAGCTTTCTATTGACATATAAATTGTAAGATTTGGATTTCATATGGGCATTCAATTTGTAGATTTCCTCTGAGGTGTTCATTTCGGGGATTTTCTGATCATTGATTTTCAATAATTCAGAATAAATCCATTTCTTATCCAAAAATTACATAACTTATATCAATAAATTAAATTTTCTCTCTAGTTTCCAAATATCTACTTTTCGTAATCTTCTGACTCTGTTTGATTCTCTGATTTTGCAGAACATCTACTGCCGGTCAAAGTCAACACTTTGACTTTGACTTTTGACTTTTGACTTTTCTCTGTCAAATCCGAGATTTCAAATCTTAAAACTTCTTATTTACCTTATTTATATAATTTCCATATCTTAAATCTTATATTCTCTTATTTAAAACTCGTTTTAAACCTAAGTTTGACCAAGTCAACTCTGCGATTAAAGTCAACCCTGCTCTCTGTGGATCGACCCGATACTTACCCAATACTTTATTATTATATCTTGTCTTTGTGAGTTCGGTTTTATAAATTTTGTTTGACTATCGTCTTTGTGTTTTAACGAAGCACGAAAATGACACGTCAGAGATCCAACCGTTCAATGACCATGTGGATATTACTAGAAGTTGGACACTTAAACGACTTCAAGAACTCCATCAAGTGAACCCTATAAATTTGTTTTCTAATACATACTAGATGATAGGATCATTGATTCTTAGTGCCCCAGTATTTTTAATATTTGATTCAACGTATTATATTATATTCAATATTTTGATCAAAACTTTGGAAGACTTGTTAACCTTACATCTCAACAATCAAGACATTGATAGTGTGCTATTGATATGCTCAATTTTATCATTGTCAACTGATTTCTAAAAACCTTACTATGTAGAACTAAAAGTAGACATTGCTTTTGCAAGGACAGGTGGCAACACGAGAGCTCTTTGATTGGCAACACCATTTAGCATCATTCAATCCATGGAACAGACCCACTAGATCGCAAAGAATTTGATGCATGTTATGCGTTTACTTGGAATCCCATTCACTAAATGCAGACCAATTAAAGCATAATATGTGGAGGAAAGATTATGCCCAATCTTTCTTTTCAGCTCACAAATAGGAGCTCGACATGTGATGCTTCATCACTTGCACCAACCTTACCTTTATCTTCAATCAATATAATGGTGACACACGTTCATTTCCCAAATTGTCATAGAGGGGTGACAACATGCATTTATAACTTGAATTCTTATCCTAATTAACTCATATTCATGTTTATTTTATGTGAATATGATGCATGTTATCATACTTTTTAGGAATTTTCCCCATTGGCATGTCATTTCACTAAAGTTGATATTTATGCATAAATTAGGGAAAATTTCATGCTTAATAGATGATTAATCTTTTTTTAAGTTTAAATTAATAAAATTAAATATCTTTTATTGAATGATTTTTGACTTTAGTAAATGTTTGGAAGGATAATTTCAAGATGAATTTATGATTTAGAATGTTTAGTGAGAAATGATTTAAGTAATTCTAATTCATCTTGATTTCTTCTTTGAAAATATATTTTAAATGACATGATGTTAAAAAGGAAGAAATTTGTGATCCAATGGAGAAAATTTGGTATAAAAAGGAGTTGTATATTTTAAGTTATGAATTTCTGAAGTTTATGCCTTTTTCTGATTTTTATTTGATTTTTATTAATATTTTCTTTACTAAAATTGCGAAAAAATGGATTTTCTTACCTGCAAGTGCTAACGTGGCGAGCGGGAGCTCTGCCAAGCTGACATGTGGCGCGCAGGACCACCGCACGGGTGTGACACAGCGCTAAGGCCACGTGGCAGAGCCGTGGGTGGCCCACGCGGGGTGCAGGAGGTGCACAGGGCGCGGTCACATGGCAGGGGGCCACACATCCACGCGAGTCCACGTGAGCGCCCGTGTGGGGCGCCACGTGGCAGGTAGGGCTGGCCCATTCATTGGCCAGGTAACGTGAATAGTGGGCCCTGGTAAGAGAGTGGGGCAGGTAACGTGAATTAATTTACATTTGTGCCCCCCCTATTTAACCTCTTCTTTTGCCTTTATTTCTTCCCTGTGGGACTATGTTCCCCATTCATTTCCAATATGCAGGTGACGTGGTGAACGCACAAGCGTTGGATCTTCTCGCAAAGGCGTCGATCGCGTGGACCGCAGTCCACGCGATCTTCATCAAAGTACGTGATGCAAAAAGGGCATAAGTGAAACGTGATCAAGAGGCTTACCTGATGACACGTGGAGGCACCAGGTACGTCGGATCGCCATCGCAATTGGATTACGGCTTCATCGGACGTTGATCCATCGGACGGTCGCGATCTTCATCGCGATTGATAACATGCAATCTTAACATGACAAAACATGATTATTAATGCAATTTAAGGCATAAAACATTACATTTATGTGCATGTTATCATACTTTGAGTGCATTTCTATCATTCTATGCAATTTTATGTTATAATCTCAAAATGCGTTAATTTAGGGTTAATTGTGATGAATTAAAGATTAAAGATTTTATAACTCATCTTTACTTGAGATTATAAGTGGGTTTTAAAGTTAAATAGTAAGAGAAATCATTTTTATAAACATTCATTTAATTTTCTAAAGTTAAAATCTTAAAGAAATGAATGTATTTTTGAAATAAGAATTAAATATCTTGTTATTTAAATAATTTAATTTTTTAGAATGATAGATAATTAAATTTCAGATCAAATAAAAGAGATTTGGATTAATTTGGAGTTTTATTTTAAAAGATATGATTTTTACAATTTTTAGGGATTTTTTTTGGATTTTTCCTGATTTTTATGATTTTATTTTCTATTTAAAAACGTTTAAAATAAATAAATAAATAATGCAAAAAGCGCGCGGGTCCCACGCGGGTGCGACGTGGCACGCAAGGCCACGTGGCAGAGCCACGCGGACCCGCGCAGTGCCTACGTGGCGCATTATATCTATATCTTATTAATTTATTACATATATACATAAATGGGTCTTCAGCCTTGCCTATATGGGAAGGGGTAACTGACCCTTTAATCCGTGGGGGCCTTATAAACCCGACGGATTTCATTAATTTTTTCCGTGTGGGACTAAGTCCCACACAGTGTTTTAAACGTGTAGGCGACGTGGCTGATGGAGGACCGCTGGATCGGCGGCGCATTGGAAGATCCACGCGTCGATCGTGTGGATGCGGACCACTGATCGCGATCAAAGCACGTGCTTAATTAAAAGAGTCATAACGGCCATATTAGAGGCCACGTGGCGGCATCACACGCGCCGATCGCGTGGACGCGTGGTGCACCGGAGATCAATCAAACACGTGCCTATTTAAAAGAGTTATAACGGTCCAGATTCGATCGCGCAGGGAGAATCGCTGCCGTCCGATCGCGATCCAAAGGGCGTTATTTGAAGCATTTTTTTTAAAGCGTTTCGTCAGATCAGATCAAGACCGTTGGATTGCGATCCAAGGGGCACAAATCCAAGCGTTTTTAAACGCATATCAAGCGGAGCGATCTAGAGGGTCCATCTGCGATCTGATGGCCACGATTTAAACTTACCGTTTTGAATTGATACGTTTAATCTCGACCGTTGATGCGGATTAAATGCATCAATCGGATGGTTTTCCCTATTTCGCCCTATAAAATGACGAGTTCTTCGTCGTTTGTACTCATTCTTGAGGGATTCGATCTAATCGATGCATCTAAACCAATTCTCTCTTGAATCTCTCTCTTGTAATCTCTTCTAGACTCGAAATCGTGTCCACGGAGTGTTTATAAGAGAGATTTCGACGATCGTGCGAGGAGAATTTGTCTCTTGAACATCGATGTTCACAATTGAATTCGCGGAATGAATAGTTGTCGATCCGGCGATCAATTGGATCGATTTGATCGTTATCTCGGGTTAGAAAACAAGTTTAGCCTCTTATCTATCGTCATGTATCATCAATTTTAGGTTTAGGATTTCAATTTAAGTTTAATTTCATTTTAATTTCAATGTGTGTTCTTCGTGATTCCGAAAATTTCATCCCACTTCCATCTTTGATTTCTCCATGATCACTAATCCAAATCGAGCGATTTTTGATTCCACGGATAGATCTTTGAGTTATCTTTCTAAAACCACCATTTTCCCTAATATCTCACCTCAATTCATCGTCCAATTTGACCAAATTCCAAAAGATCTCTCAAAAATACCTTAATTCCCTGTGTATTCAACCCATATTTACCATTATACCCCTCAATTCGAGTAAATTTCTTAAAATTGGTAAGTTTGGAATTATTTTTGACGCGATACCGCGTGAAATTGATAACCTCGCGGTCTCGTCTCGTCAGCGATCTTCTCACCGATCGGACGGCTGGCGGTGGACTCTCCTCACGATCATGGCGCACTGGATCGGGGGATCGCGATCGTCCATCCAGCTGAAGCTTCATCGGACGGTGTAGAAGATTCGTGGAAGAACACCACGATCGCGGTCCGATCGAACCGCGATCACGGCGCGATCGAGCCGCGATCAAGCCGCGATCGTGGATCTTTCATCATGGAATCGATTCCACGATCTTCAGAAGGTGGTCAATGGTGGATTGCGATCATGACCAGCCCACGATCGTAGCCCGATCACGGTGCGATCGTGGCCCGACCACGGCGCGATCGTGGCTTCTTTTGTGGCTAATTTGAGGAAGAATTCACCGCGAATTCGGGAGCTATGAAGCTGCCCGAAGGAATCGCTCCCACGAGCTCTCAAAACTTCTCCCACGATCGCCTCAATTGCCCACGATTTTGGGATAATTTTCCCTTTAAAAATCCATGTATTCTCCCTTTGTTCTTCAACTTTTGATCGATTCGTGAAGAAATTAAGTAAATTTCGAGGAAGATCTCTAGTTCATCGTGATCCCCCTGTGTTAAGACTCGATTGCGAAGCAATTGGAGCGGGATTGATCACAAATTTCTCCTTGATTTCATCGAATTTTCCGCTTGAATTCCGAATGTCCACGAGGAAGAATCCGAGCAAATTCGCTTCAATCCACGAGAATTGAAGCCTCATTCTTGTGGCAATCGGGTTAGTATTGAGATTCGATCGATTATCAGGAGGTAATTTGAGTTTTTATTAGATTTAGAAGTTTAATTTTGTAAATTAGTTCATAATGTTCTTCATTTTCCCCAATTTTAAGTCTGAAAAATTGCTAATTTTGAAAATAGGATATCTCTCTGATTATAATTCCAAATCACTTGATTCTAGTTTCAGTGGATTTATATTTTCCTCAGCTTTCCGTGGATATCAAATTCATTGAATTCCAAGTTCATTTGACCCTCCAATTTAACGTTTGACCGAGGACTGTTCATCTTTCATCTGAAGTCAAACGTTGACTTTCGGGGTCAATTACTTTTAATTCACAAATCAGAATCAGATAATTTTGGTCTTGTTAGATTCCTCTGGTTAGATTTCCATTGACATATAAATTGAAATATTTGGATTTCATTTGACCGGTGAATTTGAAGATTTCCTCTGAGGTGTTTCCCAAATTTGAAATATTCATTGAATTTGAATATTTGATTTTCAATAATTCATAGTAAATCCATTTCTTATCCAAAAATCACGAATTATATATCAATAAATTACATTTTCTCTCTAGTTTGAAAATATATAATTTTCGTAATCTTCTGACTCTGTTTGATTCTCTGATTTTACATAACACCTATTGTTGGTCAAAGTCAATGCTTTGACTTTGACTTTTGACTTTTCTCTGTCAAACCCGAGAATTAAATTCTTAAAACTTCTTATTTAGCTTATTTATATCATTTCCACTTATTAATTCTTATTTTTACTTATTTAAAACCCTTTTTAAACCTAATTTTGACCAAGTCAACTCTACAATTAAAGTCAATCCTACTCTTTGTGGATCTACCCGATACTGACACATTACTTGATTTTATAGCTTATCTCTGTGAGTTCGGTTTTTATAAAAAAAAAAAATTGACCAACGTTTTTGTGTTTTAACGACGCACGAAAACGATCCGTCAAGGGGAGCAAAGATGACATAGTTGAGATTAGTCCATTTTTAATGATGTCTCCTCCTTTCTTATTGTCACCATGTGTAGTGATCATGGCATTCCCACATAGATAAGATGGTGTTGATATGCTCCAATCTCCTCTCTCCTCTCTCCTTCCCATTATGACACAGCCTTAGCGCAGGAACAATGAAGAACAATGGTTTGAATCCACAAACCTTGATCTCCAAGAAGGGTTAGGTTCTGAGTCCACAGAACTAACCTCTTCAACCCTTGAATCCACAAGGGGTGTACTTGAATCCACAAGCACAGAGCACTCTCTAACAGGGAGAACACTCAAGAGAAGAAAGCAAAGCTCTCAAAAGGGATAACTTCAAATTGTGTCTTCTAGTGTTACAATGGGGGCCTTATATAGGCCTCAAAAAGTAAAGGGTCGTCCAAGTGATTTGACCCATGAAAAGACAACACAAGAGTTTTGAAAATACAACTCTGACAGCTTGCATGTGTCAGAGACAAAAGTGACAAAAGCAAAAGTAAATCTTCTAGGCCTTGTCAGGCCTCTCTAGAAAGATATTTGTTGTTTCCCATGCATGTCATAAATATTGGTGGTCCCTAGGAGATTTTCTGACAAAAGTGTCAGGCCCTAGGGATTCTCCCAAGGCCCAATAAGAACTTGCCCATAATAGAAGGAAATGGGCTCCTGGGCTACATTGTGGCCTACATCACATTAAAAAAGGGATGATGTGGGAAAATCCTAGCCATCACCTCCCTTCAAAGGATGATCTTATGGCCAAGAATTGTCACAATTGGCCTTCACTTTCTTTGTTGTTTTTCATTAGGTTCATCACCATTTTTCCTTAGATTTTATTATCTTTCAAAACTTGTACCAGTTGGTCCCCAACACTTCTCAATGTTGTCTTGATCAAAAGACCCTCTATAATTTGTTGCATTAATGCCAAGCATGTTTTGTTGTTTTGTAGAAAAATTGTCTATTGATCTTTGGACCTTCATTTGAGATTTTCCTCAACTAAAGCCTCAATTCGGCGTGAATAGGATCACTTCCTTTACATATATATGGTTAGGGATGAGAAACCTGCTAGAACAACATTAATTTAGGTTTTCATTTTGTGTTTTTACATTAAATAATAAGGGTTAATCATGCTTTCTCTCTCCTTATGCATCGATTTTCTTTCTCTATTCTCTCTACATTATCTCCTTTGATCTCAAGCCAATTTGCATGATCTTGGGCTCGTTGAAAGCTTGTTTCATTCTCCTTCAGAAAATTTATTCATCTTGATTATTTACCTCATTTTTATCATCTGAATTGCCAAAATTCGTAGGAGTGTCAACATATATTATGATTATACCCAATTCTCCATGAATTTGACCAGTACTTGCCGCTACACTAGTTTAATTTGTATATTTTACTGACTTGAGTTTTTTTCCAAATTCATAATTTTGAGTTTTCAATGACAGCAATTTACGGTCGCCAATCATCCCAATTAAAATATGCACTTTATCCTTTATCTGAAGCATGACTTATAGATTTTAGACCAAAAGGCACACCTATAGATCCTTATCATACAAAAAATAAAGATGGAGTTAAAATGGCGGATTAATAAGAGTAACAAAAGATAAATAGGAAAATTAATATATATTTCCTATGTTGAGGCCACATATTCCTTATTCCATTTATGTCTTAAGAAAATTCATGCATTGTCATAATGTTTCTCATTTGCAAGCTACATACAATGGTGATAATATATCTTAATGAGTCAGGAGGCATCCACACCCCTTATTTCGAGTCCTCGGAGCTATGTGCCGATGTTTTCACCAAGGACTTTCCAAGAGTCCAGTATATGAAAGAAACATGCAAGCTCGGTAGGAGGATCTACATTCCAATTTATGGAGAGAATCGAAGGGAGGAAAATTGAGTAGCAGGGTTTAGAAATGAACGCAATATTATTATATCCATCTCTTTTTATCTACCTTGATGGTATGAGCATCCGCAAGGTATTAAACTAATACTACTGTTGTCGAGATTTGTAAAAAAAATAGGCCCTTTGGGGATTTCTGAGGAGACCTATGAATAAGACTCAGCCCATTGATTTCATTCCTTGAACTCCAGTTCCAAAGAAGCGAAGTTCTTTGGATCAAGTGAAAGAGATCAATCACAGGTAAGTAGTATTTTATCATTGAAGTTTCTTATTATCCTGTTCTTGGAACAGAGGATCTATGCGCAGTCATCGAGGATATTGAAAGGGGATTGGTCTGCAATGAGCCGCAAAGAGCCAAAGATCATTGTCGCAATAGGCTCATAGAAAAGAGAGAGAAGTGTGACAGACCATTCCATTTCTCTCTATCTCAAGAACCTTCCAAACTTAGTTGACCTTCATTTTATTCAGAAATTATCGACCAAAACAAATACAAACAATAGAAAAAGCATTTTTATTTTGTGATGTCTATCATGATGATGGAGAGAGCGAAAAGGATGATAATATGATAATTGGTCGGCGAAGAGGCGCCGCAGGCACGTGGAAACTCGGGAAGCAAAACTGGATCCAGCCTCCAAATCCCTCCATTCACGACGTGCCACCCGCGTGTTGCGAGGGAGAGACAGACAGACAGACAGACGCCCCTCCATCTTCCGTAGCCGTCTATATATACAGTGGTGTTCGCCACTGGCTTTAGGCGGAAAAAGAGCCGAATCTAGGCGGGTTGCCATGCGTGCTCACTTTTCTCTCTGTCATTCTTTCTATCTCCATATACCTCCAGATTGAAGGGGTGACAGAAGAGAGTGAGCACACAAGGTGCTTCCCCGCCCTCGGTGAGAGAGAGAGAGGTGTGAATCGGTAGCCATGCATTTTCTTTCTCCTCTCTCATTCGACAAAATGGAGCGAGCGCCGCAAGTTGTCTGGCTGTACGATGGAAATTTATAAATAAAGAAGAGAGACAACTGGATCTCTCTCTTTCTACTGGAAGAGGTAACCAGATCTCTCTCTTTATCCCTGGAGAGAAAGAGAACAACCTCTCTCTGTCATAAGAGAGACTAACAGTTCTCTCTCTTTATCCCTGAAGAGGGATGCCCTGCTGCCAGAGGTCAACGGGGTCGACCGGACAGACTTTTTTTTAGACCCGAACTAATAACCAATCCTCGTTCTCTCTTATCTCTTGACCGAGAGAGAAATGTGCATGTATGGAATTCTTCAATCGAATTCCATATTGAAAAAATACCAACGGTTTGGCTAATCCACAACCCACCATTCATACACCAGAGAAAGATAGAATGAAAATTATTAGTGAGAGAGCGCAGGTGATAATAGGGAGTAAATGGGGCCAACTATTTCTTGCTTTTATTGTTGCTGGCATTCTGGCGGCTTCTGTCCTTCACCCACACTCTTAGTCTCCTTCTGCAAAGAATGAAGTGTTAAGCGAGAATTCTGCTAGGTACTTACCCACAGAGAGAGGACGATACCTTTCTCTTTGGCAGGCCATTGCTATCATCATCGTCATCGTCGTCATCATCTTCTTCCTCATCATCATCTTCCTCGGCATCATCTTCTCCATCTTCAATCTGGAAATCGTCATCCTGAACAGCTTCTCCAGTAAACCATGAAACTGCATGCGGTATTATCTTATCACGGATGGTAGACCTGAAGTCCTCGCAAAATTCAAAATTGCAAAAAAATTAGAATTTTCCATAATAACAAGAAAGTTAGAGCTTACCCAATATCGTAATCTTGTTCCAATTGATTCTGAAGTTCTTCAGCCTACTCAGCATCATAATACACAATCAAGATCACGATCATAATCACGCACTAATATGATAAAAAATATAGCGGCTTACAGCATCGTCATCAAGATCCTCGTCGTCACCAGGAACTTGCGGGGGATTGAAGAAATTGAAAAAACTCTTGCAATTTTCTGTTTTGGTAATGGGTTTTGTGTTCTTTGATCCTTTTTTAGGCTTCTTCTTCAAAATCTTCTGCGTCAAACACTTCCCAGGATACCATTCAATCTCTGTCCTGAAAGAGGAACATCAATTAAAAAGATGAAATATAAAAAGTTAAAACTCAAAGATGAGGATAGAGAGAGAGACCCTTCGGACTTCTCGAGAATGGGTTCATCTTCATCAATCATGTGATATGTCTTGGTCAATATGGCGTTCTTGAAGTATGGATTGGAGTCAAAGAAAAAGTCAATCTTGAAGCCCTTCGGGTTTTCGAGCATTGACCATTTGATGTCCCTCAGGAACTTTAATGCCCCTTCATCACGCTCTTGAATCTACCATAATGGAAATGAATTTCAATATTGCAATCATTGCCTCAAATGAATTCCATCAGTACACCTCCTCAGAAAGCACTTCGTTGGTTTTCATTGCTGTAAGCCAAAAATCTGGTATTCCCTTCTCTGAAACACAGAGAAAACATACAATAAGCATAATTAATATATTATCGTATTACTGCATTAATTTGAACCTTCATCCACTTGCTCGCCAATGGTGTCAGAGTCAACATCAGCAGCGCCATTCACAATCTCACATCGCTAAATTTGCGTGGAAGGAACTCAGGAAAAAGTGAATTGCACACATCTGCACAAGGGAATTAGGAAATGAAAAATAATGAAACCTTGGTGTAGAGTGGTTCATATAGTTTCTGGTATTTTGCTTCCAGGGCTGCTTTCTCCACATAAAACTTAGCCTGAAGTTCATCATGCTCACTCTGCGAGTGATTATAACAAGAAAAAAATATTATTCTCAAAAGAAATGATGCACCAATCGAAGACTTGAAACTGTCTTACATAAAGAAAACCATGGGAACGGAGACTGAGATTGGAGTTGAGTGGTTGTGATAAACTGATCTATCTAAATCAAGGGTTCAATCGATCCAACCATGAGAGGGGATTGAATGTAACGATCAATGAAGATTCAATCATGGTATACTGGAATTGTACCTCATAACAGTTAAGAGAGAGAAAAGAGAAAAGATGGAGAGTGAGTCACAAAAATGATTCAAAAAGAAGAGAGAGCTAGAGGTAGACAGACATGAAGAGAGAGAGAGAGAGAGAGAGAGAGAGAGGGAGAAAGAAGCCGGCAGCAACAAAGGATGGTACTGTCACTGTCCCACGTGTTCCTTGGAGAATTGGTGAAGATGGGGTTGATTGAGACCTTCAAGACCCATTAGGTAATGGCCTGATCATTTCAATCACCTTGATTGAACAACCATTGTATGGCCACTTAATTTCAATAGCGTCTGTGATTAAGGTCAGAGGATCAAATGACTGTATTGCTTGAGATTGTGATCTTGATTACGATCACTCAGCTCATCCTCACAAGTGAGAAAGAGAGAGGTGAGCAGCAGAGAGAGAAAGAGAGAGAGAGAGAGAGAGAGCAAGATTACAATCATCTGCAGATCACGACAATCAATTGGATTCCCAAAGCATCATGAAGAGGTGGTCAGCTTACATTGATTTTATAATTTGACCCAACTTTTTCTCTCTCCCCCATCTTACACTATCTCCCGTCATTTCTCTCTCCACCTCTTTCTAATGTCCTTCCCTCTCTCTGTTTCTCAATCCCATTGCTTCTCTCTACCTCTCCATATTTTCTTTCCCTCACACAGCTACGGACATTTCTCTCTCTCTATCTCCAGCTGCGTGATCTTGATTGATTCCTCAATCAAGGCCGCACAACTTTGTACAGGCAATAAGAATTCAATCGGTGATCATGAATTGCACGATTGTGATTGCCAATCTCTAGCCTGATGGAGATCAAAAGAACATATAATAAATGGTGACGCTAGTCATTGCAATTATAGACAACATATACATAAATACTTGTCTTTAAGGTAACAATCATATGACAATTCAGTGTGCATGCAACGAAATTCTAAAAGACAACAGAAACATAAAACCCTCAAACCACAATCAGATATAGTGTCTATAGAAGAGAATTAGCAAACCTGAATTTCTCTGAGGAATTCGACACGCTTTCTGACGTTTGGAGATAATGTCTCCAATATATCAGAGTGCTGACTGGCTAGAGAGCGGAGCTGATTCTGCCATGAACAAGTTCAAAGCAACACAAGAAAGCAAGAAAAACCAGAAAATTACATGAAAAGCCTCGCAAAGTAAAATCTAGAGATAAAAAAAGAAAACCGAGGAGAAACAAAAAGAAATAGATAGAATTTCCGGGACCTTGAGAGCATGGACGAGGTCGGCTCGGGCCTCGGCGGAGAGTCCTAGACAAAATCAAGCAAATGAATCTTATTCCCGATGAAGATTTTTGTGTTTTTTAAAAAAGAGAAAGAAAGACGAATCATACCAGAAATATTGGAAGGGAGGTACGCCCCAAGATCGGAGAGATTAGGGGAATCCTGCTTCTTCTGGCTACTCATGCCTGCAGAAATGAATGGGAGAGAGCGAGAGAGAGAGAGAGAGAGAGACGATAGGAAAAGCCCTAAACCCTACGAAAGATTGCAAGGAAAAGGAAAGTAGCAACTCGGAACTAGAAAAAACAAGAAAGCTGGAGAGGCACACACAACAAAACAGAGCTTGCTTCAAACTGATTTTGTCCCGCGTTAGAAAAGCTCATATTCTTTTATTCCGGCCATTAAACTCGTGGGAGCTACATGCCCGTGGGCTTGCCCGGTGATTGAACTCATATTTACATAAAAAATATATGGGCTAAGGCGTCCATTTCTGCCAGACTTTATTCCCATTTGGTTCCTTGGAGCTAGAGAAAGTAGCTAAGGCATCTAGAAAAAATACAAGTACATCTACATGCATATAACAATATATGAATACAAACATACATGCATTCTCACATGCATAAATACATACATGCATGGATGCATTCACACTTTCATACATACATTTGTAAATTCAATCACTCATTCATGCATAAATGTATACATACATGCATGCACTCGCACATTTACACATAGATACAGGCATGCATGCATGTATTCACACATTCACACATCCATACATGTATGCATTCATGCATAACTATGTTGGTCCATGCATACTTGCATTCACACGTTCATTAACACATATAAATAAATACACCCAAATACACCTATACAAAGTAGGTGCGTAAATATATAAACATAATATATAAGAGTAAAAAAGGAATGTGAGAGAAATTCTAATCATTATTTGCAGTGGAAATTCACAAGGAGGATGAGAGATTCAATTGAGTGCTCTTGAGTGAGATGGAAGTTCCAAAATTCTCAATGAGGGTCTTTTCATAATTCTGAGACCTCCAATCAACTCAATGGCTTTAGTAGTTATTTATGTAATTTTATTTTTATTGAATGAATATCTGATTTTTATAGTAAACCCTTATTATAATGAATAAAAGAGAGGGAAGGAGAGAGAGAGACCTTGGACCTTCAACGAGGCAAGTAGACATTTAGGGTCAGGGTTGCATCTCTAGACTGATACAAGGATAATGACTCAACCTCCGTACAAAATTTCTATACCTCTGCCATTTTCTTGGGAATAGAGACCACAAAAAAAAATTTCTTCGAACTTTATCTAGCTTTTCTTTTAGCCATCAAGGTAGAATGCATTTTTAAGGGAGGAGATGATTTGAGATAGGGGATAGGAGGAGAATTGGAATTCTCCTATGCCAACCTCTTGATCTTTTGACTACTATAGGTATTTTTTGAAGTTGTTTTCCTGAATTTATGAAATGCGCACCTAACCTGAGTAGCATTCATCATGATTACTTAGAAAAGGTTATCATGCAATCTTTGAAAAAATGCGTTCTCAATGTTTAAATTTATGGGCACTCAATAAAATGAATCATTTAAAATACCTCCTATTTGTGAAAATATTTTAAATTTAACATTTTTAAAATACTGATTATTAATATCCCAAGGCTTTTACTTGCAGTATTTAAAAAAATGTGTCCCTCTCCACTGATAAGAAACCTATGACAGGACATGAGTAGAAATACTTCAGTGTCAACTATTCTGAAAAAAAGTTGAAGTGGGAATGACATCAGTTTAGTTGTCCTTGAAGCACAAAAATTTGAATACAGTAGACTAAAAAAATATGCCCACAAAGAACAATAATGGTTCAAGGATATGGACACTGATAAAAAGGAATTCACTTTTCTTTTTTTCAATAACTGCTCTTTGGCATCAGTGCATCCTCAAAACTCAATTCTACCCATAAAAACAAAAATTTATGAATTTTTTTAAGAAATAACATGCTGCATGAATAAGTCAATCAGTCAACAATAGTCAAAAAAATTTATGTGATTCACGACTGGAAAAGGTCAAGAGACATTGTTTGAGAAGTGATGTTTTAGTTCAACATATCCATTCTTTGAGTTCTTTAAACATGGAAAAATTTTCCTTGTTTAGTTGGTATCTCCACAGCTTAATTCTTTGCCCTAATTTTTGTGTTCCAAAGATTAAAGGATTGAGAAATGAAATTTACATCAAGTATCTAATGAAATCATCAACTAAGATTTTAAAAAAAAAGTGTCCTTTATGACATCTTATTTATCATGGAAGTTCATGCTCAATTATGTGACCTAAAGATTGAATGGATTAGTAGGTATATATATATATCTAGAGAGATAGAGAGAGAGACAGAGCTTTTGGACAACCCCCGCAATTAACACCATGAAGAAGATTCAATCTTATACTCACTTCAGGGCAGCCTACTGTAATCACTACCCTTAGTCTCCGGCAAGAACAACGCTTTCTCTCGCCTACAACCATCTCAAGCAAGAATCATAAACAAAAACCGAAAACATCACCCAACAAGAAACAGAGAAGGATTATTGACTTCCTTCTTATTATCGCTTCCTCCTCTACTTCATCAAAATGGGGCTCCGAGTGAGCTGAAGGAAGAGATTCAGCGTCTGAGGAGACCGCAAGAGAGCGCCATCAACAGAATGGCTGCCTCCTTCTCGTCCTGAGGGAAGACTCGAGGCAAAGTGGATATAGTGATCTCGTCGCGGTGGAATTTTTTTAAGTTTTCTGAAGAGGAAAAGCACTTGAATCTCTTCTTGAAGGGCACGGCGCAGGCGGCGGATGATTTTTTAAGTTTTCTCTTTTTAATCGGCGGTGCAATTGCAGGAATTAAGACGCCGGATACTGCTGCGGCCATGGCTCTCCTCGCTTTTCTTTGGCGTATCCCGCAGGCATTACAGAGAGACTGCAGGAATCGAAAGGATAAGGGATGAGAAAAATCGACAGGCGAGAATGATCAGGAGTCTGTCTTTCCTACAAGATTTTTTTATGAAATGATCCGCAGATATACATATCTAAAGAGAGAAAAGAGAGATGGAGAGACTGAGAGAGAGGGATAAGCTTGCATTCTCAGATGTAGTCTGAGAGAAGTATGAAAGAAAGTCCTAGTAAGAGAGAGATATATAAATAGTCTGAAAGAAAGTTTATGAGAGATGAAGAAATATTTTTATTTATATGAGTGTGTGTGTATAGAAAGAGAGATAGAGAGAGGTGAACAGCTTTAGATGGATTAAGAGATCAAGGGAGAATGGAAAATGCTGGGAAGATGAAGATAACTAAGGAGAGAAGTAAAGATGTAGTGAAAGACAGAAAGAGTTAGAAAGAAATGATGGAAGGTATAGAGAGAGATAGAGATATTTGTCAACATCTTGCTGTATTTCCTGTTAGAGAGATACGGAGATAGTCTAACAGAGAGTTTATGAGAGACGAATAGATGTAGACCAAGATGGAAAGTTTGAGATGGACGACGAGCTCAAGATCGAGAGAGAGAGAGAGAGAGAGAGAAATTTTGGAAAATAATGAAGATAGGTAAACAGACAAGGATCCAGAGAATAACATAGAGACATTGAAAGAAAAGAAGCGATATAGAGGGAGATGATGGAGAGCCTTCTAGAGAGAGATAAGGGTGTATTCTCAGCTATATTCTGTTGTAAGAGAGAGATAGAGATAGTCTGACAGAGAGTTTAGGAAAGATGAAGAGATATATAGAGAGAGAAAATATTGAGTTTGAGATGGGTGAAGAGATCAAGATAGAGTGAGATTTTTTGGCAGAGATGAAGACAGCTAGAGAGATGAGGATCTAGAGAAAGATGTAGAGTGTTTCACAGAAAGCTAGGGACATAGAGAGAGACAGGGAGAGACTTGGAGACAGCTAGAGATGGAGAGTTAGAGAAAGAAAAAAAAGAGTTAGGGAGAAAGAGAATACCTTCGGGCCAGACGGACCGCTTCTCCACAGAGGGGTCTTGGTAGTGTTGCACTCTGAGCAGACTCTGATCGAACCAGTAGGGGAACTAGGATTATCACTGCTGAGACAACTCTCAGAAAATTTCTGTGAATGATCCTTTAAGCCCAAGCCGTTCATCTTCTTCATGAATCTCATCTTCGAAGACATCCACTTGCTCTCTTCTCCTTGGCCGCTATCTTCTGCGGTCGCTTCGGACCCCAGACTGTCTGATCCTCTGAAGAACATCTCCTCCTTGACCTAGAAAAAATAAAATTTTAAAAATAAATCATAATCCAGACTGAAATTTTGCCCTTCTTTTCTCTCCCTTACCTCCTGATCAATGATGGGTCTTCGTCGATTATCGATCTCGCTGGACCCCTCCTCGGACGAGCTGAAAAAGATCGCACAAGGGCGCGGAGAAGAAGTTTCGTAATTAGGCAAGAATGGGTGGAGATAGATTTTCTGGTCGTAGTCTTCCCCGGTGAAGGGGAGATGAGAGCACTGATTCATGGGGACGACGGTGAGAGAGAGAGAGAGAGAATAGAGAGAGAATGAGCGGTAGCGGCCTAGCGGGTGGTCTCTCTGAGTTGTAAGGTGAAGACGTAGGTTAGGGTGAAGATGTAAGGCTGGCCAGCAGCTCTATCTAAAATGACAACACCCTTTTAAAAGTACCCAGAGCCGACTAGCGTTTACATTCGTCCAAAAGCCCTTCACGTGAGACAGACAGACAGACAGACAGAAAAAAAGAAGAGAGAAATGAACAGCGATCTCGTCAGGCCGAAGTCTGCCTATGAGGGCACCGTTTAAAGTTCTATTCTAAATGGATAAAATCCGAATCATCTCCTGCCGGTCTTTTCTTCCTTCTACCCCACAAACTATGAAATCTGATTCATCTTCTAAATCTTTCGATCTTGGGAAGGACGGACCGAACGATCATTTTGATCAGATCTAATTGATGCGTAGATGATTTCTTCTGACCTTTAGGTATTTTGGGGAAGAACAAGGGTCGAGGGTCTGTAGAAAGTAATATCTGAGGGACAAAAAACTGAGTGACAGAAGAGTGCAGAGGGAGACGAGGGGAAGAGGACAGGTGGACCATCTCTTCTTTAGCAGATGGTCTTCGAGGGGAATCAGACAGAACGAGCGAGTTTTCACCCTTTCATATCCCGACAAACTGAACACACTAGACCCTCCTCCTTATCACCAAGTTATTGCTGCTGCCCTCAGCCCCTCTCTCTCTTTTTCTCCCCCTCCGCGTCGATGTTTTTACTCTCTCTAGCAAAGAAACCGTTCTCGAGGAATTTTCATTTATAAGAGGAATCTATCTCTACAATCTTTCTATCTCTCTCTCTGTCTATCTATCTATCGATCCACCTACTGATCTATCAATCCATCCATCCATCTGTCTATCCGTCGATCTGTCTATCTATCGATCTAATTGTCAGTCGATTGTTGCCTGCTCATCAATTGTTAGTCGTGGATCAACACTTCATGTACCCAGGGTAGTGTACAGTAGGTACGTAGAAATAATCAGCAGTTTCTTTCTCTCTCTCCCTGTCCCTTCGGAGAAATCGTTTCTCTCTCTAAACCGTTAAGGTTATCCCCTTCTTACTATCAATGCCCCTGAACGATGACACAGACTCATTTATTGCCATTTCTAATCATTACTCTCTCATTCTCTCGCTTGAAATTGAATGAACTGGTCTAGGATAAAGGACAGGATAACTCTTATCTCTTGTAGAATGTCCAGATTATTTATCGATTTCGCCTCGTGGCATAGTGAATAGCTTCGTCTCGTCCGACAGACATATCCCCAGATAACTTCTGTGATCTAGGGCACGGCTGCGTAGTCACTTGGATGCCCTAAAAGATAGAGAGAAAAAAGGATTGACAGAGAAAGAGAAGAAAGAGACAAGCCATCAATTACAGAAGATATCATTCGGGTTCTTAGAGATCTCGAGAGCTACAAGACAGGCGTCCGCCATGCTACGAGCTTCGTGGGGCCCAGCGGAGAGGACAAGTAGCCGGATCCGATAAATTCTCGAATTCTATTTTTTAATGGCTGAACGAGAAATAACGGACAAGGGAGGTGTCGATTCCAATTAATGGGGCGGATTTTATTGATCTCCGGGAGCTGATTTTCTCAGTGCAAGTTGCAGGAGTACTTTGTAGAATCTACGCCGCAGATCGACAGAAGAGGATAATCCGGAGGACTTGATTGAGTTAGAATCGTTGGCTGTGGCGAGCACACGTCATCTCTTCTCCGCTTCTTTCATATATTCTCTTTTATTCCGGCCTTTAATTAATTATATCTTTTCTGACGATATGTCTATTTGCCCTTCATGACAGCCACACGTTTTCCAAGTTATCCAAGTAAACCCATTTGTCAGCTCTCTCTCTCTCTCTAAATTTTCTCTCTTTAAAATTTCTATCACTGTCTATCCATTCGTATAGAGATGGCTACTCTCTTAAATTTTATCTCTGTAGATAACCCTATCTATCTATATCTATCCTCTTTTCCATGCATACTTTTCAAATTCTGTCTAGAAGAAGAGGAACAGGAAAGAGATACTTCTGTAGCAGCAGATGTCGATGAATCCTAATAATTATCTCTCTGTCTATATCCATCCTGTCTTCTGTGCATCCTTCTAAATAATTTCAAGATGACGATGAACAGGAAAGAGAAACTACTGTAGCAGCAGCCGATGGCGAGAAGCCCTAATAGGAACTCTATATATTTATCTCCCTCTCTCTCCTCTCTCTATATTTGTTATCGTTCTCTCCTCTCTCCCCTTCTCTTCTCTCTCTCTCTGTCATTTTTCTCTCTCCTCTCTCTATCTTTCAATTTATCGCTTTCTCTTCTCTTTCTTTCTCTCCGTCTCTCCTTCTCTCTCTTTCTATTTACTTCTCATCTTTTCTCTATTTTTTTCTTTGTTCTCAATGCCGATATGGAGGAAAATTTTTACTCTATTGTGAACCTGGGAAACTCTGTATTTCTGTGGCGCCCGAAGTGTTGCAGCCGAACTTTTCTACGCTGACGCCTGCTGAGAAGGATTGAAAGACGGAATCTCTCCATAAGAAAAAAGCTCAATCCCAGTGTATACTCTCTCTCTCTGTCTTTCCTCCCTCCCTCCCTCTCTCTCTCGCTCGCTCGTGAAACTAAACATTTTCGCTCTCTTTCTCAAGTCAAGCTAAACGAGGGGAACTGCGCATCTCTGCCGCCCCCAAATGTCATCTCTCTCTCTCTTATTCAATCAGTCAATCTATCTGTATATCTCTAAGGATCTTATCTCTTTTCATTGTATATTTTATCCTATTTCTGTACGTCTTGCCGTCGCTGGATCACCGGGCACATTTATGTTGCCTTTGTAGAGTTCCTTATGCTCTTTCTCTATCCTATCTGTCGACGTAAATACATATAGTACTCGGTCAGCATACATATACGCCACATCTAACTGTCTCTCTCTCTGTCCATCTGTTGTTGTATCGTCTGTATTTATTTCCGTAGTTGTCGTAAGTGTCCCTCTCTAACTTTTTTCTCTCTCCCATCTGTCCCTCCAACTTGTTCGTCTAGCCATCCCAAGAAGATGATGGGTGTTCTGGGAAAACGTGATCCACTGTGGCCATGCAGCAGCAGCGATGAAGAAAAGGTCAGCGGGCCTGATTAAGATACTATCAAATAAGGACCTATTCCAAATTCTCTCTCTCCTCTATTCTCTTCTCTCTTAGATGTAAATATCCACCCGTTTATCTTTCTTCGACCTAAAACCTGTGAGATAGCATTTTGATCTGATTTCAAACGAACTTCTGAGCTCTCTCTCTCCCCCTCCCTCTACTGGTTCCTTCTCTTGGATTGTCATCAGTTTATCTCTCTTTGATAGTATTTTGGCCTGACTTCCATACACACTAGTGAGCTCTCTCTCCCTCTTCCTCCTTTTCCTTCTCTGGAAGTAAATATCCATTGATTTATCTCTCTTTAACCTTAAACCAAAGATGTCATGTTACGGGCCGGATTATACTCCAGAGTGTTTACACGTTATAATATTTACATTTATGCATCACAATATTTCTGGGGAAAGAAGATCTATAAGAGAGATGGGAGGTAAAGGAGTGTTTGAAGCCCAAGAAAAGTAGTGAATAGTTTCAAGGAAGATGACATCAAAGACACATTTTTTAAAAGTTGAGAAATTATAGTAGTATCCCTAATGACTATAGTAAGTGTATCCAATAAATATACCCTTGATAGCATAGAGCAAAAGGTTATCAAGGTTTGGAGTTGTATTTGGGAAAAGAAACACATCCAAAAACAATTTCAGGTTCAGGAAGATATTGGCGTAGAACAATTTCTCCACCCAAAGGAGAAGAGGAAAGATGATTACTTAAATGAGTGACTGTTGAAATTGCATCAGCTCACCGGTCCAAGTGACATCAAGAATGTTAGAACGAGTGATCACTTTGCTGTGACTGATAAGGACAAGTTGTTTGATAAATGATACCCGTTAAAGCATAGTAGGTTTGAAGATCTTTTTAGTGAACTCCAGGCATTATATGTATCAAGAATCTTTGGAGTCATCAAGCATTAGCCAGTAGTTTCATGAATGAAAATTTTATTCTAGAAAGAACTTGGGGTGCAGTCTTTAACTAAGGGAAACCAAGATACTTGAGAAAAAGTCATCAGCAACGATAATATGAGGATGAAAACCAAGAATGAAGGGGGTTTTTCGGAGGACCCTAAACACTGCAATCGTGAGATCAAAGAGATTTGTACTCTGAAAAGAGAAAGACATAGAGAGGTAGCGGGATGGTGCTTACCTAATTAACAAGACTCACAATAAAAAAGGATCAAGAAATCCCCATGGAAGTGTCTCTTGAAAATTGGGCATTCCATGGGCCAAGAAGACAATGTCAATGAAACAATGATTTTTTATGGAGTTCAAAGAAAACAAAATAGAAGGAACTTCATCTTGAACAAGAAAGTAGACGCCTTCACCATTTCCATAATCTAACAAATACTTATCTAGTCTTCAAGTCCCAAAAAACACAATAAAAAAAAAAGATAAAAAGATGACAGACCAAAAAATTTCGTGAGATATGGCATTAATAGATTAAATATTGATCCTAAAATTATTTATTTATCGAATTTTTATAGGGAAATTTTTGGAGTTGTAGAGATGTGTCCATGACCCTGAACAAGGCATGAGCATCCATCGTTTTTGAATAGGGATAAGTGATTAGACGATAAAGATAAATGAGAAAACAAGGAACAAGTACTTGACATGTGGGTCGATGCCATTGATTAAATTACTCAATGAATTAGAGAGGAAAAATTCCAAGGTGCCTAAGATATTCAACACTCTATTTTTGGGGAAATGATAGTCAAAACTCCAAGTACTTATCACAAGGAACATTATTTTCGAGGAGATGATTGGCCTTGCCAAAGTGTTCACATGAAGAGAATACTTCTCTATGCATATCTCAATTTTCATGAATTTTCCATGTTCATATCCAGACAAAGAAGTCCTCAAGGACCATAGCATAATCATTTTTATAACCATATTTAGATTCCTCTTATTAAAGAAAATCACTAATGTATTTCTCTTACTTTTTATGAACTCTTAAGATTTTATTTGACCAAAATTGAACTTAAGATGACCAAGATATGAGGAAAATATCATAATCTCTTTGTACTTGGATTAATGGGCTGCCTCTTTGCCCAATAAGAGGTAAAGTGGATTCAAAATTTGGCTTAAGAAAGAGCTACTTTGGTAGCGCTAAACCCAAGAAGAAAGGATCTATGTGGGCTTTGATATGGAAGCTTTGCGGGTCTCGCTTGATAAAATAATGTGGATTTGGGAGCTCATGCCTACAAAAATTTGCTTTTAATACTTGGCTGAAAGCTAGAGAGATGGTAACCATCAGATAAGCAAAAATCAATAGCCAAGATTTCTCCACAAAGGAGGTTTATGATTATGAGCTAATGATTGCATCAAGTTACAGGAGCACAATTATCAAAGAAAAAGTGATAATGATGTGATGTGTCTCAACTTTTGACCAATCAAAAGCCTTCATAGTGCACTTTTTCCAACTCCAAATAATTTTGATCAAAACAACAAACTTTGGACCTAACGCACTGAGGATTGTCACCACTATTTCACTCAAAACATGAAGTATACAAACACCAATCATGGAAATTTATCATGGAACTTAATAACGCAATTAGATCTAGAAAATGTGTACAAAAAATTATCCCAAGGAGAAGCCTAGTACTATAATATCATGTGAGAATAGAGAATGAAAGAAAATAATGATCTCTGTCTTCTTGGGAGGAGAGGTCACTATATATATTGGAATAAGTGGGCCCACATCAGTAGGCTCAATAAGAGACATAAGAGAAGCTCTAATAACCAAAATAAAAGATATTAAAATTAGCATGCACATATTTTCACAATCTCAGATTATTAGCTTATCATTCATGGTAATATTATAACTTCACATTGTAAGAAAGTAATAATGCATGGAGTTACAAGTGTACTTAACGTGTATCATCTACATGTCTTTATCTTTTGCCAAGTATCTAATGCATGAATAGAATAAAATAAAATATTTATGATTTTTTTCCAAGATTAAAATGAAATGAGATTTATAATTTATATTTGTGTGAAGTTACATGAACATATGCATAAAAATCATAAATGTCTAGTTGCAAATCCAACCAAATTTGAGAATATTTGTATTTCTAATATTTTCAAGTGGAATGTCATATTAAATAAGTTTGTTCTCTTACATTCCATCTCATTGTGAGCCATCAAAATTTCTCATTCTATTCATTAATTGAATAAATTTCTTGAAGAAGATAAATAAAAGCACACAAAAGTTCATGAAAAGAAGAATAAGAAGTAGACACAAAATACCAGCAATTATTCATGATAAACTCCAATTGAAATTTCCCTCCAATTTAAAACTCCAATTATTCATGAATTAGCCAAGCCCAAAGATCTCACAATTTAATTTTTGCATAATAAATTTTCCACAAAGGAAAATTCTTTGTAATAGTCAATAATCTTTTTTGTTTTCAAAGATAATTTGAAATGATGTCACAAAAATTAGATCCCTATATTTCCTAAGAGCAAGTTGTCTAAAAATTTCTAATTGAGTCATCCATCAAGTTGACCATGTCTGATTGAGACATTTTGAAAATTTAAAAAAGGTTTCACACATCAAGGAATAATATGTGCTAATTTGATAATTTACTAGTCTAGGTGTCTCCTCTCTATAAGACATGTCTCTAATGAATAAAATTAAGAACCTTCATTCTAACCCTAAGGGGGTTGGTCTCGTCCACCCCTCTCGTGATGGATCTTTTAGGGCCTTTAAGCCAATTGATAACATGCAATGCATACATGTACTTATATGATTATTAATGCAAATTAAGGCCTAAAACATTGAATTCTTACGCATGTTATCATATTTTGAGTGCATATCTATCATTCTATGAAAATTTAAGTTATAATCTCAAAATCTACTATTTTTAGGGATAATCATAAATAATTAAAGAGAGATATTTGATATTAAGATTTTTCCCATTTTATATTTGAGATTATAATTGGGTAACCCACTAAAGACCGCTCAATATCTATACGCCATTTTTGCCTTGATTTTTTCCATGTGAGACTATGTTTTTATGTTTTTACACAGGTGACGTAGCGTGTTCTGGATCAAGCGATCGAGCGGTTCAAATTGTGACCTTTCATTTTTCACTTAAATGGAGGGGGTACGTGGCGCATGTTCATTCAAGGACAAATCATTTTATTAAAACTGTTCGATCTCAGCTGTTCATTTGGGGATTTATAATGGTTGAGATTAATTGCACTCGATGGACTTTAGGAGACGCATGGTAGCATCTCAAGTGTCCGGTGAAGATCGAACGATGCACGTTAAGCGACACTTCATGTGTGACATGGCTTCATCTGGGCGCTCTATTTCTAATCAGACAAATGCGACATAACGGTGATGATTTGCATCCAAGCATTTCATCTAAGCCAATGATCAAAGATGCAGAGGCAAATCGAACAGTCACGCAGAAAGTTAGCCTATTTCTACCCCTATTCTTTGATGGAAAGAGTATTCTTGGATGTTTCGAGCAATCGAACTGTTTAGACATCTCAATCCTTGAATCTCTTGCTTTCTTCCTCTTCTATACTCATTTTCGCATCTAAAGAGTGTTTGAAAGTGAGATTTCTTTGAGAGAATCAAGAGAAATTATCTCTTGAACACTGAATTTATTTTTTTAAAATGCGGATTGAAAAGTCTTGATTCGTTGATAAATTGGATCATTTCGAGCGCACTCAATTTTGCTACCTAGTTTTGCTCCTTGATTTCTCCATGAATATTGATCCAAATTAAGTGATTTTTTATTTTGTGGATTCATCTTGGAGGTTTCTTTCTAAATTTACTAAGTTACCTAATTTCTCACCATCATTCCTGATATGATTTGATCAAATTTTAAGAATACCAAAAAAATTCTCTATTTCTCAATGGATTCAACCCTTATTCACTATTGTACTAATTAAGTCTTGATCAAAGCTTTAAATTGATGAGTTTGGTATTTTTTTTGACATGCATTCATGTGTTTTCATTGACCAGAAAAAATGTATTGTTACCAACCACACTTGCATATCTCATTAATGATTTAGTATCATTATTTTATGATGTTTGCAATGAATTCCTTGATTATATGAAAAAACTAAGTGAATTATGATGTGACCATAATATTAGGATCACTAATATGTAAAAATGTACATGGTTAAACTAAATTATATTGCATGATTCAAAAAGAGATTACAATCCTCTATTTATAAACAAGAAAGAGAGAGAGTGAAACTATGACCCATGTAAGACTAATGTCCCTAGAGAAAGAAAATAAGAGGACTTCCTAAGAAGTCACCCACCCTAATACAACTCTCATAAAGCATGCTTAGCTTTAGATCTCTTATGAGATCTAATACACTAAGCCCTTTAATGGGCTATATCTAAGTACCCCTCAAGCTCAAAAATATGGATCAAAAAAGGCCAACTTGAATCCCAAGAATCATACAAAAAATTGGTGATCTCTTTGTGAAGATGTTTGTGAGCTAGTCCAATGAAAAATGTGTTGAAGAAATGACTCACATTAACACCTTGCCATGGATGTTTGGTCATCTTGTGAAAGGCAAGGTTCCAGCCATAAAAATAGCCCTTGCTGATCACAATGCATAGGAATAATTTTAGGAGTCATGATAACCAAATCTTGTAAAAAATATTAAAGTCATATAATCTCATGTGTAGTAGTTGTCATAGCTCGATATTTGATAACATGCAATCTTAACATGAACAAAAATGATTATTAATGTAAATTAAGGCATAAAACATTTCATTTGTATACATGTTATCCTACTTTGAGTGCATTTCTATCATTTCATGCAATTTTAAGTTATAATCTCAAAATGTGTTAATTTAGGGTTAATTATGATGAATTAAAGATAAAAGATTTTATAATCTATCTTTACTTGAGATTATATGTGTCTTTTTAAAGTTAAATAATGAGAGAAATCATTTTTATAAACATTCATTTAATTTACTGAAGTTAAAATCTTTAAGAAATAAATATATTTTTGAAATAGAAATTAAAACTCTCATTATTTATTAATTTTGACTTTTTAGAATGATAGATAATTAAATTTCGGATCAAATGAAAGAAATTTGGATTAATTTAGAGTTATATTTTGAAAGTTATGAATTTTCTAATTTTTTGGGATTTTCGGGATTTTCTGAATTTATTTAGAGTTTAAATCGTTTAAAACAATTAAAAAGGAATAAAACGGGGGATTATTTTCGCGCGGGACCCACGTGGATGCGACATGGCACACAAGGCCACGTGGCAGAGCCACGCAGACCCACGCGAGCGCTTGCATGGCGCGGATGTGACTTGTGCATATTTATATTTACTCTTAATATAGGGTTATAGTTAAGGTTCTCCAAAACCGTACCAGACAACCGAAAACCAAACCGAACCGACACCGGCGGTGGCAAAAGAAAGTCAAACCAAAGGCTTCAGTTCGGTTTCGGTTTTCGCTTCCGGTGTCACCGGAAGCTTTCGGTTTCACGCGCGGGAGAGAGGGAGGGAGAGGGAGAGAGAGAGGGGAGGGAGGGCAAGAGAGAGAGAGAGAGGAAGTTAGGGAGGGCAGGAGAGAGACAGACGGAGGGAGGCGGGAGACGAGAGGGAGGGAGGCGGGAGAGACAGCAGAGGGAGGGAGGGAGGGAGGGAGAGAGAGATCGAGGGAGGGCGGAGAGAGAGAGCGAGGGAGGGCGGGAGAGAGAGGGAGGGAGGGAGGGCGGGAGAGAGAGGGAGGGAGGGAGGGAGGGAGAGAGGGAGACGAGAGTGACGGAGGGTGAGGGAGGGAGGGAGGGAGACGAGAGTGACAGAGGGTGAGGGAGGGAGGGAGACGAGAGTGACGGAGGGTGAGGGAGGGAGGGAGACGAGAGTGACAGAGGGTGAGGGAGAGAGAGAGAGGGAGGGAGCACGGGAGAGAGAAAGGGAGACGAGAATGACGGAGGGTGAGGGAGAGAGAGAGAGGGAGGGAGCGCGGGAGAGAGAGGGAGACGAGAGTGACGGAGGGTGAGGGAGAGAGAGGGAGGGCGGGCGGGAGAGAGAGGGAGGGAGAGAGGGAGACGAGAGTGACGGAGGGTGAGGGAGGGAGGGAGACGAGAGTGACGGAAGGTGAGGGAGAGAGAGAGAGAGGGAGGGTGACGGAGAGGGAGGGAGGGAGGGAGGGAGTGCGGGAGAGGGAGAGGGAGAGAGGGAGGGAGGGAGACGAGAGTGAGGGAGGGCGGGCGGGAGAGAGAGGGAGGGAGAGAGGGAGACGAGAGTGACGGAGGGTGAGGGAGAGAGAGAGAGGGAGGGTGAGGGAGAGGGAGGGAGGGAGGGAGTGCAGGAGAGGGAGAGGGAGAGGGAGAGAGGGAGGGAGGGAGACGAGAGTGAGGGAGGGTGAGGGAGAGGGAGGGAGTGCGGGAGAGGGAGAGGGAGAGAGGGAGGGAGGGAGACGAGAGTGAGGGAGGGTGAGGGAGAGAGAGGGAGGGAGGGAGTGCGGGAGGGCGGGAGAGAGAGGGAGGGAGAGAGAGAGTGAGGGAGGGAGGAAGAGAGAGTGAGGGAGGGAGGGAGGAAAAGAGAGTGAGAGAGGGAGGGAGGGAGAGAGAAAGATAGAGAGAGGGTCAAAGATAGAGAGAGAGATAGATAATTTTGACATTTAAACATTTGAGAGATGATTATTTAAAACTAAATTGTTTCTATTATTTTTTAAAATATTTTTAAAAGTTGAAATTTATAAATTTATGATTTTTATTTTTAATTATTGTTATATTGTATATTTGTTGTTAAGAAGTGTTAATCTATTATCATTTGTTTGTGAAACATATATTTTTATATTTATATATTATGGAGTCATAAAAACTTTATACAATTTATTTTCATTTCAAATGACAAATCACCGAAAGTATAGGTTTCACCGAACCGACACCGGACAATACCGTCACCGACACCGAACCGAAGTTAGGTATAGGTTTAGGTTTTCACAAAAAACCGGTACCGACACTGGAACCGGAGAACCTTAGTTATAGTACATATAAGCATCCGATATTTTGGATTTAAGCTAACCCTCTTAATCATCACACCTTATATACCTGACTGTTTCCTTTATTTTTTACCGTGTGAGACTAAGTTCCTCACTGAATTTTAAATGCAGGTGACGTGGTCAAAGGAGGAGCATCGGATCAAGGGCTCACCGATTAGCGCGCGTGGATCGAGTGGACTCGTGGTCCACCGGATCACCATCAAGCGCACGTGGCTTTAATAAGGACTTATAACGGCTCAGATTTAACACGCGGGAGGGCATGCGGAGCGTCGGATCACGATCCAACGACAGTGATGTGATGCATTTCATAACGCGTATGCACGTGAATTGATCCAAGCGCTCCATCAAGATTCGGACGGTCACGATTTAAGTGAAACAGTTGATGGTGAACCGTTTCATCTGAACCGTCGATTGAAGTTCATCGGACGGTTACACCCAAAAACAATATAAATAGAGATGTTCTTCGATTGTAAGACATTCTTGGAAGATTCGCCCAATTGACCTATCTATACACATCTTTCCTTGAATCTCTCGCTTCTAATCTCTTCTAGACTCGTTTTCGCGTCCACGGAGTGATTAAAAGTGAGATTTCGTTGATCGATTAAGGAGAATTTGTCTCTTGAAGACCGATGCTCGTTTTCAAAATCGCGGAATGAAAAGCCTCGATCTGGCGATTAATTGGATCATTTCGATCGCTATATCGGGTTATAAAATGTGTTTTCCCTCTAATCTTTCGTCATGTATCATTAATTTGTAATTTAGGATTGTAATTTAGTTTAATTTTATCGTTAATTTCGGTTTTATGTTCTTCCGATTTTCAGAAATTTCATCCCACTTCGCTCTTTGATTTCTCCGCGAATCGAGTGATTTTTAATTCCATGGATACATCTTTGAGTTATCTTTCTTAATCCACCACTTTCCCTATTTTCTATCACCATTTCATCATCTGATTTGATCAAATTCCAAAAGATCTCTCAAAAATACCTTATTTCCCTGTGGATTCGACCCTTATTTACTATTATACCCCTCAATTCGAATTAATTTCATTAAATTGGTAGGTTTGGCTTTATGTTTTTGACATGAATCAGTGTGCAATTAACAACCACATCAATTCATTCTGTCAATATTCAACTAATCAAGGACTGAATTTCATGATTTTTGGGAATTTCATGTCACTGAATTACCACCAACATAGGTGTAATGTTGCGAAGGTAGATCTTTGGTCTCTTTTGTCCCAGACATATCCAACATCAAAATAGGCTTTAACATATCCAATATCAATGTTTCCAATGCACATTTGATGTATGCAAGAACCCATTATGCAACCCCCCAATGCACCAAACAAGGTTCCTACATGAACTATTAGAGCCAACAACTATTAGACAGATCATTTTCCTCAATTGATGTCGATAATTTAAGGCATTTTCCAACATAGGTGAATCAATGTGTTGAAACTTGGGTCATGGCTCCAATGGTGATGTACTTGGTTTATAGCCAAGTAGCCTTATCAGTTTTATAAGATATATGTCATATTTCCTCTAAAATAGTACTAACTTACCTCATCAATAAGCAAACTCAATCCAAAAGAAATAGTGTGGTGTTTGCAAGTCACACATCATAAAATGTGTTTGAAGATAAACTTTGGTAGTAGAGATGTTGGCCTCATCTCTACTACCAAAGAAAATGTCATGATCATATATTGCAAGTAGGAAAAAAAACCTAGTGATATGGTCTTACACATTACTTTCGAATCAATCTTATAAGGTTTAAAGCCATAAGATATGAGTAAATCAATGAATTTGACATACATGATACGAGTACTTTGTTTGAGCCACAACCCATAGATAGCACAACAAAGAAGACAAACCTAGGAAGTCTCCCCCTGAGCAAGGTACCTTGAAGGTTGCTCTATAAAAACTCGCTCTACTAGATCATGATATAAGAAGGCATTGTGGATATCCCATTGATGGGGAGACTAGTTTAGATTGACAAATAAAAATAAAATAACTTTTATAGTGCTCATGCATATAATGGGACAAAATGTCTCACTATGATCAATGTCATGAGCTTGAGTGAATCCTCTAACTACTAATCGGGACCAATGATGAGCCACAGTACCATATGGATTATACTTTGGGCAAAAACCCCACTAGAATGTTACAATGTGGTCATCAAGAGGGCACAATACTAAGTCCCATATACCATGATGCATTAGGACATGATACTTTAGATCCATTGTTACTTTCCATTCAATTACCTGAAAAGCCTCATGATACATATGGGATAGCGACTTGAAGGATACAACAATGGAAAATGTGTGGTAGGGGGGAGAAAGGCAACCATAGGATACAAAGTGGACTATGGGATTTCAGCTACAAGCATAAACCCTTCTGCAAGGCAATGGAAAGTGAGGTATATCAAGAGGTGGATCTCTAGGTGTGTTGACAATTGAGTGATGATAGAGTGGAGTCTGGCACTAGAAAGGGGACATGCATGGTGGGGACTAAAGAATATGCATCACAAGTAGTGGTGGAGTTAGAAAGTCCTTGGGGTTGAGCAAGGGAGGTGGCGTGCAATAATAGGGGGACCTGGGGGGTAGAGATATAGATGCCTAAGAGAAGCAATAGATAGAGAGAAGTAGGGAGCATGTTCATGAAAGGTAACATCAATGGAAGTAATATAGTGTCACATAGCAGGAAATAGACATGATATCCCGTCTGCGGTGCACGAATAACCAAAAATGTCCTTGAAATGCCCAAGGAGTGTGTTAAGATAAATATGGTGTATGGTCTTGCACCATGGAAGTGCATCCAAACACAAAATATAGTCAGCCAAAGAGATAAGCATTGGGGAAAAGATGAGTAAGGGAAATTGCAACTCTAGAGGAGATGAGGAGATGAGGGAAGACAATTATGGAGGTAAGTGGTCATCATGATTACATCATACCACATATAGTGGTGGCGTACGACCCCCGTTGCCACCAAGACACGATACCACGGCGCCGGAGGAGCCCTTTTGCGCGCTCGGATCTATCCGCTTATCTTTATTTCTTTATTTCTTTATTATGAACTTTTTGACCCGCACGTGTTTAAGCGGGTCCTCCCTTATTTTCCTCTTCCTTTTAGGCTTTCGGGTGGGTTCTTCCCTTTCCGGGATCCCATTCGTGAAGCCCTTTCTTTTGTGAACCTTTGTTTTCTATGAGTATTTTGGGTTTTGGGTTGTGGGCCTCAAGTGGGCCCTTTCCCCTCTCGGCCCATTATGGGCTCTATAAGAGGGGAAGGGACCCCCCCCCCCACAAACCCTAGCCGTCATTTGAAGAAAGAAAGGGTCATCCTTCATCTCAAGTGGCTGCTCAAGGAAGGACAAGGAGGGGAACCAACCGCCGCCACCGCCGCCACACCACCACGTGCCGCCGCCGTGCCCGCCGCCGTGCCCGCCGCCGTGCCCGCCGCCTTCCCCTGCCTTGCCCACTGGTTACCTACGTGCAGCTTTCCAGCCGCCGCCGCCGCCGCTGCCGCCGCCTCAGGCCGCCGTCGCCGCCGCCGCCGCCAGATCGCCGCACCTCCACCTCCCTTCCTCCTCCACGGACCCTCATCTTCCACCTCCATCGCCCAGCTTCCCCTCCCCTTTGCCATCCACGAATCCCCGATCCGCCTTCCCCCTCTCCCGATTTCCTCTCCACGATCCCGACTCCCCTTCTCCCCCACCTTCCCCTCCATCCGCGTCCCTCAAATTTCCCATCCCTCCGTCAGATCCAGCGCCGCCGCCTTGAACGATATCCCGAATCTCCACGACTCCCCGCCATACGCCCGCTGCCTTACTCCCCCCCGATCCACCACTTCTTCAATCCTCCCCCGATCACGATTCCATCTCGTACACCATCGTCGTCACCTCACTTCCCCAGCCACAATCGCGATTGACTCTTCAGCCCACGAACGTCCGCCGTCTGAAATTCCTCCCGACGCTTCGTCTTCTCTGCCCCAAATCACGACACCACCCCCCCCCCCCCAATTTCTTGCCGGCACCTCCTCTCAACCTGAATTCCCGTCGGGATCCACCACCTGCGCGATCACCTACCTCTCTCTCCTCCCGACACCCTCCGCGCATCCTCTTTCCCCTCTCTGCCATCCAGTTTCCTCTCCACGACCGACCTCTCTTTCCCCCCTGAAACCACCCTCTCTCTCCTCCGAAATCCCCCTCTCCGTTCCCCACTCCCAAAATTATCGTTGACCGATTTTCCTCGCACCATCGACCGTTCCTCCTCAACTCCTTCCACTATTCGGAATCCGCCCTATTCGCAAATTTCACCACGCGTCATTGATTTGCTTCCCCTCCCCTTCGCAACCTCCCCGTCTTCCGCGCCATCCCCCCCCCCCCTCTACCCATCACGCTATCACAATCACACCCTGCACAAATTTACCCGTCGTGAACCCCTCGCGAAATCAACCTCCCAGCAAAATTCAATTCGCAAACCCGCGCTTCGTCGATTCCTATCCCATAGGCAAACAACCCTCCCGCGGAATTCAACTCTCGCGGGATTCGAAATCGTCGTGGGACACTGCCGACCGCGAAATCGGTTTTGCCCTCATCACCCAGCAAAGTCAGTCTCCTGCTGACTTCCACCTCCCTCGCTCAACCGACGTCAAATCCAGCGATCCCTCCCCTCATCAATCACAAATTCCGCCCGAATTTTGTGTTGGGAGTCAACCAGCAACCCCACATCCTCCCCTCAACCCCAGTTACCAGAATTCGCCGCCGAGCTCTTACCCAACGTCGCCTTCCCGACCGCATCAACCCCCCCCCCTCCCGTGCTTCCTCCCAATCGCTTCAGCGCCCACTGCTGGGTCAACCCACCTGACGCATGACTACGACCTGCAGGGTCAAGCCGACGGGTAAGCCCACAGACGTGAGTCAGCTGAGTCAACCCAATCGCCCAGCTGATTGTCCCAGTGACGCCCTCGCGCCACTCCACACTGTACCGACGCGCGTCCGATCATCCAGGCCCGCGCGCCTCCAGTCCACCAAGCCCGCGCCTCCTTGGCTGCGTCTAGGTGACTCTCTTCACCCCTTCCGGGCCGCTCTAAACGCTTGTTTCCGGGTGTCACCAACAACCGCCTCAAGTCGCGCCGAGGGTCCTCTCACTCCACGCCGACTTCTCCTGATTCTCTACTGCCGTTCGTCCGTGCCGCCTACAAACGATCTCCATCATCACGACCGACCGGGTCCGCGCCCTGCAGGTTAGCTTCGACCCCGCATTTTAAAGTTCAATTACTTTTCGAAGCATTTCCTTTACTCGTCTCTACCGCCGTCGGACGACGTAGGTAGGATAGATCGGCTATAGGTTCGAGAACTCTCACGCGTACGTCAGGTCCGGTACCGAGCGTGGACCGCAGCCTCCTGGCTACTCCACGACGAGCGACTTCCACGCCTCAGGACGTGGATCGAGAGGATCTCACCCTCCCATCATCGCGAGTTTCCCCGGGTTACCCGGAGTCCACTTTGCTGATCGGCACGCCTGCCTGCACTTAGGTTTAGGTTAGAGGTCGTAGTTAGAGTCTAGGATTCGCCTACCCATAGGTTAGGTTTGACCGGCTATCCTTAGTCATCCTCATAGTCATTGATCAGGCACGAGGGTTTTCACCACCGCGTCCTGCATCATATAGTGTATAACGTGTAAATAATAGAGTAGTGTGAGAGTGTGATATGTCTTCTCTCTATAATACCATTTTCAGACGAGGTTTGAGGGCAAGTAGTTTGTTGAATAATTCCAAGTTAAATAAAAAAAATTTAGGGTTGTTTGGGAAATTTATACGGTATTATCAATCTGAATGAGATATATCCAGTTGACTCTAACATAATCATAAAAAAATACTATGTCATAATGATGACCCAAAGGAGATGGAACATAGGAGAGACCATAAAAATCACAATGAGTTAATTTGAAAGCACGTATGGAATGAAATCACAAGTAGAGTAAGTAGAACGATGAAATTTTCCCATTTGTTGACTCACACACAAACGCAGATAAAGATATCATGGTAATCTTTATTTAAGTTTAGAAGAACAAGGATAAAAATTCTATGATGCGAAAAAGTAGGAGAAGAAGTGTAAGAATAGGAAAACAAAGCAAGAAGCCCCAAGGAAGGGGTGTTCAACATGAGCTCATAAATTCAATGCTCTCATTCCCCAAGCTAATCCTCTAATTTGTATGAAGATCCAGGAAGGCACAATAGAAAGGGTAGAAAATGACAAGACGATTAAGTTTAAGAGTAATAGTACTAAAAGAAAGAAGGTTAGAGGTTAAGCCAATAATATATAAAACATCATGTAGGGCAAGGGACAAGTAGGTTTGGTTTATCCACAACCTTTAATAGAGCATGAACAACTATTCATTATGGATATAAGTGGATAGGCATTGGTAGGATTAAGGTGGGAAAGGCTTGAAAGGGTTCTAGTCATATGAGCTAAAGCCCCCAAATTAATAACCCACAACAATCTAGGAGCAATAAAGGCATGATTAACTAAAGGGGAAGCTAGATTTACGCTCGATGTGGATTCTTGAGATTGCTTCCCTGCTTCATATTGGGGGGAGGGGGGGTGACAAAGAAAATCCACAAGGTTATCGAATACACGCAGATAACCGTCAAAATAATTGCCAAACTCACCAATTTAAGAAATAATCACAAATTCAATAGCATAGTGGTGAATAAAGGTCAAATCCATAGAGAATTAAGGTATTGTTTAGGTATTCTTTGAAATTCAATCAAATCAGATGATGAAATATGGTGAGAAATTAGGGTTTTGATATAATTGGAAAGAGAACTCGAAGGTGAATCCATGGAATAAAAAAACACTGAATTTGGATCAAGATTCGCGAAGAAATTGACGAGCAAATCATAGAGAAATTTTTTTGAATAAAAATCGCAAAAACCCAAAATTAATTGACTAAATCTAAGATTTTAAATTGAAATCTAATGTTAAAGGAAGAAAGATTAAGATAAAAACATAATTTCTAACCCAAGATTGCGCTTGAATTGATCTAATTTCTTGTCAAATCAAAGGCTATTCATTCTGCGAATTCGAAGACGATCGTTGGCATTCAAGAATCGATTTCTCCCTATTCCTAAGGAAATCTTACTTTCAAATACTCCGTGGACACAAATTGATTTAGAAGCGATTGGAAACAAGAGATTCAAGGATTGTGGTGTCTATACAGTTCGATTACTTGAAGAACCCAAGAATGATTTACATCGTTGAAGAACATCTTAATTTATAGGGAAAATTGAGCGTAATTGTTGGATCACGCTTTAATTCTTCTATCAACGGCTCTAATGAAATGCAGAGATGCCAATCGTTACAGTTAAGTCATGTCTGTTGGATCGGAGATGGACCTTCGAGATCACGCCACGTCGCGTATGAAGAAATAACGCGTGAAATGCCATTTAATCTTGATCAGACGCTCCATATGTGTTTTGTCAGTTTTAATCTCAGCCGTTATAACTCCTCAAATCGACGATTGAGATTGACGCATTTTAAAATAATTTCTAACAAAACAAAATACTTAAGTGTAGATCGATGATCGCAATTAAATCGCACGATCAGACGCTCCATACGACACCACATAACTTGCGCACATAAAAACATAAAAATAGTCCCATATGACTAAAATCAAAGGAACTGCCCATGTATATAAGGAGTATGCGAATAAGGAGATAGCGAAAATCTTTAACAGGGTGTTTTCTCCTTATTCACACACACACGCGCACACGTGAGCACACGCGCACAGACGCACACTCACACACCGGCGCACATATACATTGTGTGACACATGGCCGTCTCATATGTTGCCACGTGGTGCCGCCACTTTCATGTGCAACACGTTAGCTGCCACATAAGCACGTGATAAAAAATATTTTATTTATTTATTTTAATTCAAAATAAATCGAATTAAATTCATAAAAAATTTAAAAAAATTCTACAAAAATCCCTAAAAATTAGAAATTTTATGTCTTTTAAATATCAGTCCGAATTAATCCAAATTTGTTTCATTCGATCAGAAATTAAATTGTCTATCATTCTAAAAAATTAAATTTAATAAATAACAAGAGAATAAATTTTAATTTCAAAATACACTCATTTGTTTTAGAATTTAAAAATTAGAAAAATAAATGAGTATATAAAAAATGATTTCACTTATTATTTAGCATTAAAACCTAATTATAATCTAAAATAAAAGTGGGGATGACGTGTGCATTTTCGTGCGTCGTTAAAACACAAAGACGATGGTCAAAAAAAATTTATAAAACAAGTATTGTGTAAGTATCGGGTCGATCCACAGAGAGCAGGGTTGACTTTAATTGCAAAGTTGACTTGGTCAAACTTAGGTTTAAAAGGAGTTTTAAATAAGAGAAAATAAGATGAAAGAAATGGAAATGATATAAATAATCTAAATAAGAAGTTTTAAGAATTAAAATCTCGGATTTGACAAAGAAAAGTCAAAAGTCAAAGTCAAAGTGTTGACTTTGACCAACAGTAGGTGTTCTGCAAAATCACAGAATCAAACAGAGTTAGAAGATTACGAAAATTAGATCTTTTGAAACTAGAGAGAAAATGGAATTTATTGATAAATATATTTCGTAATTTTTTAATAAGAAATGGATTTATTATGAATTATTGAAAATCAACAATCAGAAAATCCCCGAAATTAACACCTCAGAGGAAATCTTCAAATTGAATGGCCAAATGAAATCCAAATTGTGCAATTTCTATGTCAATGGAAAGCTAAGAACTAGAGGAATCTAACAAGACCAAAATTATCAAATTCTGATTTGTAAATCAAAAGTAATTGACCCCTAAAGTCAATGTGGTGGCGTACGACCCCCGTCGCCACCAAGACACGATACCACGGCGCCGGAGGAGCCCTTTTGCGCGCGCGGATCTATCCGCTTATCTTTATTTCTTTATTTCTTTATTATGAACTTTTCACCCGCACGTGTTTAAGCGGGTCCTCGTTTATTTATTCTCTCCCTTTTAGGCTTCCGGGTGGGTTCTTCCCTTTTCGGGATCCCATTTGTGAAGCCCATCCTTCTTTGTGAACCTTATTTCTTTCTATGAGTATGTTAGGTGTGGGTTGTGGGCCTCAAGTGGGCCCTTTCCCCTCTCGGCCCATTATGAGCTCTATAAGAGGGGAAGGAACCCCCCACAAACCCTAGCCGTCATTTGAAGAAAGAAAGGAGTGTTCTCCCTCTCAAGTGGCTGCTCAAGGAAGGCCGGGGAAGGAGTCCAACCGTCGTCGTCGCCGCCACTGCCGCCGCACGCCTCCGTGCCGCCGCCGCCGCCGCCGCAACGACCGCCGCCACTCCTTGCCCCGGCCACTGGTTCATCTCCACTGTCATCGCGACGCCGTCGTCCTCAAGCCGCCGTCGCCGCCGCCTCAGGCCGCGCCACTGCCGCCGCCTCCGGACCGCCGCACCGCCATCATCTCCATCTCCTCCTCCTCCATCTCCATCTTCTCCTCCAGCCCCTCCACCCACCGGTCGGCTTCCTCCCCTGCCGCACAGCCTCTACACAAACCTCCCGATTTCCCCCACTCCGATCATCCTCCTCCCTCATCCCTCAAGGTCCCGTTTTCCCCCACCATTCTGCTCCGTCCGCTGCCAAACCTCTCCATCTTCCCCTCCCCGGCGAACTCCCTTCCACGATTTCTACTCCCTGCAACTTCCTCCACCCATTTCCGTCGTCCTGCCCAGCCACCACCCGCTACCCCTCCATCTCTTCTCTCCGTACTTCCCGAATCCCCAACCCTACGATCCCAGGGCCATCCCGCCCAGCCGCTTCACCAATTCATCCTTCCCGATTCACCTCCAACGTCATCGCAGACCTTCCCGCAACCTCCCGAAACCACATTCCGCATCGACCCCCCTCCTCACACCCTCCTCAATTTCCCCAACTCCCTCCCCTACAATCCCCGCATTTCCCCGAAGTCCCTCACGCCGAACTCCCGAATTTTCCCCTCTCGTCCCGCCCGAATTCACTGCCCCGATTAAACTCGTCATCGCCCACTCAGACGAATTCCGCCAACGCCCCTCCAGGTTCCGTCCTCCTGCGAAATTAAATTCCGACGGAATATAATCATTTCTCAATCCTGATCGCCCTCACTACTCCCCGACGAATTCATCCGCCCATCGAATTTCCGACCGTCATCCTCACTCCGTCCCGAAATTTCTCTTCCCCGGCTTTACCGCGAGACCTCAGTGTCGACCCTGAATTTCCCCACCTGCGCGACTCACGCGTCCGTCGCGCCCGTCTCCCGCTCATCCCCATTCTCTCTCCCGAAATCGCCGACCATCCATTGCGAATTCGACCACGTCCCTTCGCACCTGATAACACGCAATCTTAACATGATAAAACATGATTATTAATGCAATTTAAGGCATAAAACATTACATTTATGTGCATGTTATCATACTTTGAGTGCATTTCTATCATTCTATGCAATTTTATGTTATAATCTCAAAATGCACTAAATTAGGGTTAATTATGATAAATTAAGGATAAATAATTTTATAAACTATCTTTATTTGAGATTATAAGTGGTTTTTAAAGTTAAATAATAAGAGAAATCATTTTTATAAACATTCATTTAAATTTCTAAACTTAAAATCTTAAGGAAATGAGTGTATTTTTGAAATATAAATTAAATCTCTAGGTATTTGAATATTTTGAATTTTTAGAATGATAGATAATTAAATTTCAGATCAAATGAAAGAAATTTGGATTAATTTGGAGTTGTATTTAAAAATATATGATTTTTACAATTTTTAGGTATTTTTTCTGGATTTTTCCTGATTTTTCCGATTTAATTTCTATTTAAAAAATGTTTAAAATAAATAAATAAAAGGGCAAAAAGGGCGCGGGTCCCACGCAGGTGCGACGTGGCACGCAAGGCCACGTGGCAGAGCCACGCGGACCTGCGCAGCGCCTACGTGGCGCTGTATATATATCTATATTTATTTATTTACACTATATATAAAAGGGGTCTTTAGCCTGCCCTATATGGGGAGGGTTATTACCCCTCTAAACCGTCGGGTCTTATAAACCCGACGGTTTCGTAAATCATTTTCCGTGTGGGACTAAATGGTAAGCTTTTATAGCTGCAGGCGACGTGGCAAAAGCAGTAGCGTCGGATTCAGATTTGCGATGAAGACCGTACGTCGATCGGGTGGACACACGGACCACCTGATTTAATCAAATCATGTGCTAAATAAAAGAATTATAACGGTGAGATTACCTGCGACGTGGCAGCATCAGACGCATCGATCGCGTGGTGCGCGGACCACCGATCACGATCAAGACCACGTGCGATTTAGAGATAGATTATAACGGTCCAGATTAAATCGTGCGTTATTCATCTGGACCGTTGGATCGTGATCCAAGGGGCACAAATCAAAGCGTTTTTAAACACATATCAAGCGGAGCGATCTGGAGCGTTCATCTGAGATCTGACGGCCACGATTTAAGCTTACCGTTTCGAATTGATGCGTTTAATCTTAGCCGTTGATGCGGATTAAACGCATCAATCGAACGGTTTTCCCCAATTTGCCCTATAAATAGACGAGTTCTTCGTCGTTCTATGTATTCGAGTTGGATTTCAATCAAATTGACTTGTATAGACACCGATCCACTCGTTTCTCTTGATTCCTTCCTCTTCCTCTTTCATTTCTGCATCCATGGAGGGGTTGAAATCAAGATTTGGTGAAGAATCGAAGGAGAAATCGCAGCTTGAAGCCGGTCGTGACGCTCTTGACGTTTTGGTGATTAATCGGCTTAATCACCTCGTTTTGATCGCTAAACAGGTTTAGTGGAAGCGGTTTTTCCTAGATTATCTTCCTACTATCTTTAATTTTCGTTTAGATTAGGTTTTAGATTTCAATTTCATAAAATTTAGCTTAAAATCACGATTTTAACGTCCGAAAATTTCTCTCCACTTCAAATTTCGATTTCTCCGCGAAATCAAGTCCAAATTCGATGATTCTTGATTCCGTGGATTCGTTTTGAAGTCTTCTTTCTAAAAACACCATTTTCCCTAATCTCTCACCTCTATTCATCGTCCAATTTGACCAAATTCCAAAAGATATCTCGAAAATACCTAAATTCCCTGTGGATTCGACCCTTATTTACCATTATACCCCCTCAATTCTCTCTTAATTCCTCAAATTGGTAAATTAGGCTTTATTTTTTACACGAGACCATGTGAAATCGACGACCTCGCGGTCTCGTCTCGTCAGCACCCATCCATCATCTCTCCTTGAATCCCCTTTCCCGATGACTTTTCCTCCTCTTTCCGCGAGTTTCTTCTTTCCGATAAATTTCCGCCAAATCCAGTTCTTTCCAGAATCCTCCCCCCCCCCCCCCCGTCTCCTCTAGGAATTCATGAAATCCCGTCGGAATTCACCTGTCCAAATCCCGACCACCTGCCAAATTCCACCGCAACACGCCCTATTAAATTCCACCGGCGATTCCCTAAAATCCTGGCTGAATTCACGTCGGAACTCATTCTTCCCTCCTCATTTGCCCTGCCAGCACTCACTCGCATCCTCCGCGAATTCATCCCCACCTGTCGAAGTCCCCTGTCGACCTGTCGTGACTTGGCCATGTCCCGGTCATCCTCTTCCCGACGACCTGTCAATTCCACCCAAACACCCTGCCGACTTCACCCGCTCGAATCCGGAAGCTCCTGCCGAATCCCCATTAAACGCCCCACTTCTCTACCAAATTCACCGCACCTAACCACCCTGTCAAAATTCCTCTCACCTTCACCCGCCCGGTCATCCTCTTCGCCCGCACTCTGGCAGGATTCCCTGCAGAATTAATCTCGTCGCACCACCCTCCCCTACTCGGGATTTCCGTCAACGCTCATCCCTTCCCCGACCTCCCCTCGTCCTTTTTACCCTTAACCGTCCGCGCGCGATCATCACCTCTGCTCACCCGATTCGCCCGCACCAGCCTGCAGTCAATTCCAGTGCCGAAGTCAACACCTCGCTTGTGGTCAAACCCCCTGCCGAGGGCGTCCGATCCCTGCCCACTAGCCACGCTCGCCCGCGTGCTCCCCCAGACCATGTACGTTCCCTGAATCGGGCCACGTCGCCCTTCTGCCCCGGGTGCCCACTGCGCCCTGCTTGGACCGGGTTTGTGCATGAGTTCCGCACGCCCGCACGCCCTGCTCACGCCTCCTGCGTGAACGCCCCCACGACTTCTCTGCGCCCTTACGCGCCACTGCCTGCCAAAATCCACCGGTGTACGTCGTCGATACTCTCGCGCCGAGGATTCCACCCCTCTTCCGCCTACCGTCCGTGCCGCATACGAGCGACTCTCCACTACGCCACGACCCACCGGGCACCCCGCCCCGCAGGTTAGCTTCTTCCCCTCATTCTTAAGTTGATTACCTTTCGAAGCATTTCCTTGCTCGTCTCCACCGTCGTCGGACGACGTAGATAGGGTAGTAAGATTATTGGTTCGAGATTTCTGTCGCGTACATTAGGTCCGACACTGGGCGTGGGCTGCAACCTTCGAGCTACTCCACGACGAGCAACTTCTACGCCTCCGGACGTGGACCGAGAGGATCTCACCCTATCCATCATCGCGAGTTTCCCCGGGTCACCCGGAGTCGACTCCGCTGGTCGGCACGCCTGCCTGTGCTTAGGTTTAGGTTAGGCCTCATACTTAGGGTCTAAGACTCGCCTACCCGTAGGATAGGTTTGACCGGCCATCCTTAATCATCCTCAGTTCCATTGATCAGGCACGAGGGTTTTCACAACCGCGTCCTGCATCACAACGTTTGACTTCTCATGAAAGATGAACAGTCCTTGGTCAAACGTCAAATTGGAGGGTCAAATGAACTCGGAATTTGATGAATTTGCTATCCACGGAAATCTGATGAAAAGAGAAATCCAATGAAACTAAAATCAAGTGATTTGGAATTATAATCAAAGAGATATCCTATTTTCAAAATCAGCAACTTTTCGGACCTAAAATTGGGGAAAATGAAGAACACTATGAACTAATTTGCAAAATTAAACTTCTAAATCTAATAAAAACTCAAATTACCTCCTGATAATCGATCAAATCTCACTACTAACCCAATTGCCGCAAGAATGGGGCTTCAATTCTCGTGGATTGAAGTGAATTTGCTCGGATTCTTCCTCGCAGACGTTCGGAATTCAAGGGGAAAATTCGATGAAATCAAGTAGAAATTCGCGATCAATCCCGCTCCAATTGCTTCGCAATCGAGTCTAAACGCGAGGGGATCACAATGAACTAGAGATCTTCCTCAAAATTGGCTTAATTCCTTCACGAATCGATCAAAAGTTGAAGAACAAAGGGAGGAATACATTGGTTTTAAAGGGAAAATTAGCCCGAGGATCGTGGCCAAGTGGTTCCTTGGGTCGATGTCATGGCTTCAATTCCCCGGTGAATCAGCTTCAATTTTGCTTCTGAATAGCCACCATTTTAGCCACGATCGGGCCACAATCGGGCTGCGATTGGGCCACGATCGCGCCGCGATCGGGCCACAATCGTGGTCCTGTTCGTTCGTCGATCGCCATTCGCTTGAATGGCGGCGATTCCACCACGTAAGCTCCCCAATCCCGGCTCGACCGTGCCGTGATCGCGGCTCGATCGAACCGTGATCGTGGAGTTCTTCCACAAACCCTTCACGCCGTCCGATCGAACTTCAGGTGACTGGATGGTCACGATCGCGTGATCGCGTGGACCAAGATTGCGAGGAGCGTCCGCCGTCTGATGGAAGAAGATCACGATGATGATCGCGATCGCGACACCGTCCGTTCGATGAGGATCCAGCGCTGCAGCATCTTCCACGTGTCACCAGGTAAGCCGTCCATCTAATCCACTTAATCTATTTTTTTCAGCACATGCTTGATGGATGATCGCGTGGACTCCGGTCCACGCGATCGATGGTTTCCGCCTAGATCCGACGCTCGCCGTGTCGCCACGTCACCTGCAATAAAAAATCGTGTGGGAACATAGTCCCACACGGAAGAAATAGAGGGACAAGACATGGTTAAATAGGGGAGTGGATTCCCCTATTAATTTCGTCACGTCCCCTCTATTACCAACCTACATGTGGCGCCCCACACGGGCGCCCACGTGGTCGCGTGGCCTCCCTGCCATGTGGCCGCACCCTTTGCCCCTCCTGCGCGGGCCACTCGGGCTCTGCCACGTGGCCTCAGTGCCGTGTCGCACCTCGAGGCGGTCCTGCGCGCCAAGTCAGCCGCCGCTCGCCACGTCAATGCCTGCAAGTATAAACCTCTTTTTTGCGATTTTTAAATAAAAATTCAATTAACAATTCAAATAAAAATCAGAAAAAGGCTAAAACTTCTAAAAATCATATCTTAAAATATACAACTTCTTTTTAATCCAAATTTTCTCCATTGGATCACAAATTCTTTTCTTTTTAATATCATGTCATTTATATTTTGAAAGAAGAAATCAAGATGAAATAGAATTTACTTAAATCATTTCACATTCAACATTCTAAATCATAAATTCATTCTGAAATTATTTTTCCAAACATTTACTAAAGTCAAAAATTATTCAATAACAGAGATTAACTTCTATTAATTTTAAACAAAAGATTAATCATCTATTAAGCATAAAATTATCCCTAATTTATGCATAAATATCAACTTTAGTGAAATGACATGCCAATGGAGAAAATTCCTAAAAAGTATGATAACATGCATCATATTCACATAAAATAAGCATGAATATGAGTTAATTAGGATAAGAATTCAAGTTATAAATGCATGTTATCTGGGGATAATCAAATATTTAAAATATTTTTCTTTAATTTTTCACAATTATACCTATATTAGTACATTTTGAGATTATAATTTAATTGTCATAGAATGATAGGTAAACACTCAAAAATATGATAACACGTCCTGCCCATGGTGCCCGCCTTGCCACACTGGCATCCCCTCACTTTGCCTCACCTACGACGGCGGTCGTTAGCCACACCCTCGCGATCAACTCTGAGGTTGATGTTACCTCTCCGCGCTGAGGACTTTGTCGTTCCCACAACTTCGCCTGCCCCGGCCTTCTTCTGTCGACCGTCCGTGCCGCATACAAACGGCCTCCTCCATCATGACCGACTGGGCTTGTGCCCCGCAGGTTAGGCACACATCCCCTTCTCTTTACTTTGAAGTTCCTTTATTTCTTGCGGTACTTCCCGCACTTGTTTCCACCGCTCTCGAGACTTAGATTAGGGTAGGCAGTTTGTTGATACGAGTGGATTGAGACCATGGTCCAATCCTTCTTGTTGACTGTCGAGCTACCATCGACGTCTCAAGAACCCCACGCCTGCGAGGACATGGACCCGGAGGTTTCCCGGACTAACTCTACTCGGCGCACCCCTGGAGCTTCAACGTAGACGCACAAGGAGGCAGGCTTCTCGTAGTCACGGAGTGATCATCTTCATCATAGTAGTTGGCCTAGGTTGTCCATCCTTAGATCCCCTCTCAGTCCCTGTGGCACGGTCGGGTTTATCAACCCGTCTGGCATCAGTTTGATTCATGGTTTGACTTGAGCAGTTGGACTAGAGCAGTTTGATCAGAGTGATTTGTAGA
>CM044118.1:2967460-2993170 GCA_024174645.1 Lemna minuta | reverse complement strand
ATACACTCCATGGTGAGGACACTCCATAGCGAGTATCGATGAATACACATGATGTCTGTCAAAACAAAGTCTAAACTTACCAATTTAAAGATTAATTCACGAATTGAAGGGTATAATGGTAAATAAGGGTCGAACCCACAGAGAATTAAGGACTTTTGAGAGCTATCTTTGAAATTCGATCAAATTAGACAACAAATTGTGTTTAGAAATTATACAGTTGAGTTTAGAAAGATAACTCAATTGCGAATCCACGGAATCAAAAATTGAGTGATTTGGATAAGAATTCGCAGAGTAATCAAAGTTTAAAAATGAGAGAAAATTCGATAGCGAAATTTGTCTAAAACTGAAATTAAAAAAAAATTAAATTAAATCTACCATTCAAAATGTAAATCTAATGCTAAATGATGAAAGATTAAGATGAAAACACGCAATCTAACCCAAAGTCGTGCTCGAAATGATCCAATTAATCGTTGAATTCATGGCTTTTCATTCTGCGATTTCGAAGATGAAGATGGAATTCAAGATCCGATTTCTCCTTACTCCCACTTCCGAACTTACTACTCTTCTTCTCCCTACGGTCCTCATAACCTGATCTGGAACAACAGGGGACCAAAGGTCTCCAGTGGAGGTAGCTTATCCAATCCCATTCCATTTCTATTGTTTCTATTCAAGAGCCGATGATTGACTCCTCTGAAATGTGGGGATGCAAAATGACATCACTAATGGTTCTGAAGTTGCATTTGGATTCTCTGGAAGGTTATCCGAAGGTTCTGCAAGAACTGTTTCTTACATGTTCACTAGGGAACTCTTATTCTCCAGATGCATACCTTACATTTGTATATGCCAAGTGCTTTTGCTAATTCGAATTGAGGGGTGATATCAAATCGGTCTATTTTCGACGTCATATACATAGTTAGCACATTCGTGAAAAAAGACCAATTGAAGGGGAGGGTTTCTTCAAAGAACAAGGAGCCGAGACAACTATTCAATCAAATGATATTGAGCATGTTTCATAAATTAAATTCATATAGAATTTTAGAAAAAGACTTTCTTCTATAGTATATGTAAGAAAAAAGACTTACTATCTTTGGGATCTGATTTGTCCTTTTTATTGGATCTAGTTGAGATGATTTTCTTCAATTGATTGTCTCTTCATCTGAATTTATGACTCAAAAATGCAGGTCAACTTGAACCATTAACTACACAAATTAATAAACGATTTTAAGATGTGATTTCAAAGTGTATTTCTTTTCTGTCATTTCATATATGTATGGTTACAATTATTTACGTTCTCAGTGTGCCTATGCGTTGTAGTCACGCCGAAGCCCTATGTGCTATAATCCTGAACCAAGGACGCTCTGCCTTATCTATAGAAGCAGTCAACTTACTTCTGAATGAATGGGATCTTTGGTAATGGCTCAATCTATAATTAGAATTTCTATTCTATGATTGACCGGTATAAACATCAACAACTTCGAATTGGACCAGTTTCTCCTCAACAAATAAGTGCTTGGGCTCACAAAATTCTACCTAATGGGGAGGTAGTCGGAGAGGTGACAAAACCCTACACTTTTCATTACAAAACCAATAAACCCGAAAAAGACGGATTGTTTTGTGAAAGAATCCTATTTCTTTTTTTAAGAGGTTTTTCGGGACGTTTTCCACCACTTGGCTCTACACATTTACAGAGCTAACCCTTGTCCAGTGTCTGGCAGAACGTTGGGGGCTTTACTTCGTAACCTTATCCCCACCCAGGCTAACGAAGCCTGGGCACTATCTCGGAGAGAGACTCGGTGAAATAAACATGTCTGTGAAGATGCGGACTACCCCCAAAAAGAATTTGAATATCAAAAGAATCTCTTTGATGGAGAATTTTTATTGACAAATAGTGGTCATTCCTCAACCTCAATCGGCGAAGTCCCCTTGGAATACCCCCCCAGTATTAATTTGAAAAAATTGTCAGCGAAGCGTGAGTGTGCGCAGAGCGCTCGTACTACCTGCCTAACCCTTCGGCCTAATGGGAATGGGTCTAGAGGTCCTTCACGAATCAGCTTTTAATTTGACTGAACACCGCTTGCTTATCATCACAAGAGTGCAACACTCGTAAGGCGAGCCATGTTCCTAATCCATCAATATCAACAACATGTCGTTGATCAATTTCTGATTTCAAACACTCCTCAGACGCGGAAACGTATCAAGAAGGTAAAGAAATCAAATGACTTTCGAATTGTGGTGTCTAAACAGTTCGATTTCACTCGAAAATCCAAGGGTAAGGTTCCTTCGCGAAGAACATTCAGATTTATAGAAGAAAAAAGGCGTAACCATCTGATGCCACTGTTCATCGCGATCAACGGTTAGGATTGCGCGTCGTTTGGTGAATCGACGCGATTAAGTCGCGTCCGTCTGATTGACGATGGAGCGTCAGGATGCGTCCACGTCGCGCGCTTTGAAGATACGCGTCGTTTGATTCATCTGTTGGATCTTCATCCAACGATCGCGATCAATCTGAGGTCCATCAGGCGCTTCAAATCTCGACCGTTATAACTCCGGAGATGGAAGGATGATATTAAAGTCCATTTAATTGAATCGTCACCTCTCAAGATGATGCCACGTACCCCTCGAGTAAGTGACATCCGACGTACATGATTAAATCACGTGATCGGATGTCCCACGCGTTGCCATGTCACCTGAAATAGAAATCAAAGGAACATAGTCCCACATGGAGTAAATTAATGCATTTTATCGGGTTTATAAGATATGACCGACGTGATGGTTAGCGAAATCCGATTACGGATGCTCCTAACCCATTTATAAGTCCACTCACGTGTCACGTAGACACACACATATATGTCACGCGCACACGCACACACGCGTGTCCACGTGTCACACAGACACACATCCATGTGCCGCCACATGGCACTGCTCTGCCACTTCAGCGTGTGATAATTTAAACCCCTTTTTTATTCTTTTTAATTAATTTAATACCGAAAATACCGTTAATTTAATTCAGAAAAATTTTAGAAAATTCCTCAAAATTGGAAAAATCATAAATTTCAAAATAAAACTCCAAATTAATTCAAATTTCTTTTGTTAGATCAGAAATTGAATAATCTATCATTATAAAGAGCCAAAATATTTAAATAGTAAGAGAATGAGTTTAAATTAAATAAATACATTCATGTATCTTCTAAAATAATTTTAGAAAAAGACATGAATATAAATAAAGATCTTTTCTCTTATACTTTCATCATTAAAACATAGTTATGATCTCAAATATAATTAGGATTAAAATCATAATATTTAATTATGCATACTTATCCATAAAATGATGTATTTTTAGATCATAACATGAAATTCTGTAAAATGATAGAAATATACTTAAAATATGATAACATGCATACAACTGGAGTAATTAATGCCTTTATTTGCATTAATAATCATGTAAATTCATGTATAAAATGCATGTAAATTAATTTTATAACATGATAGATCACTTGGCTTTATTACTCAGAATGGCAAAAATTTGAAAAATAGGAGTTTTTAGAAGTAAAAGTTTAAAATTTTAAAAAAATTAATTGAGATTTTCTAAGTCCTCACCCCCAAACTTTAACCTTTCATTGCCATCAATGAAATCATTATGCTTATAAAAATATGGCAAAAATATCATACATTACATGAAGAAGATTATAAATTGAAGTGAGAAGTAAAAAGGTTGAGAAAAACTCATTTAGGCGTGTTACTACATGTCTTCGGAATTTGTCTTGATTGTTGCTTGTTGCATAGTGGGTTCCTTTGACTATGTATGTACATTGATAAAAACTAAAAACATGAACAAAATGAAACGGTAAGATGATCATTGGGTGCCTCCCAAGAGCGCTAAGTTTAACGTCTTCAGCCAGACAAAACTTAATGAAGCTCATGATGATTGATGAGATGAGGGTGTTACCGTTATCACGTCCTCATGTACCTCAGGAAGATGCAGATCTACCTTATCTGCTGGTGTGGATGGCTCGGCTGTAAGGTAACGCTTAAGACGATGGCCATTTACCTTGAATTGTTTTCCGGATTCGGGATCAGAAATAAGTATAGATCCATTCTCAAACGATTCCATAACCATATAAGGACTGTCCCATCATGAGTGTAGCTTACCCGGAAAAAGCTTAAGGTGAGAGTTATATAACCAAACCTTTTCATTTACCTGAAAGGTTCTTCTTTTGATGTGTCTATCATGAAAGGCTTCGGTCTTTTGCTTCTAGATTTCTGCATTTTCATACTCGACACGCCTTAGCTCCTGTAATTCCTGCAGCTAGAGAAGTCTTTGTTTACCTGCTTTATCCAGAGATAAGTTGAGCTTCTTGATTGCCCAATAGGCTCTATGCTCAAGCTCAACCGGAAGATGACATGCCTTCCCAAATATGAGTCAAAATGGAGACATCCAAATAAGTGTCCTGTAAGCCGTCTGATATGCTTATAAAGCATCAGGAAGCTTGTGCGTCCAATATTTGTCATCTAGTAGAATGATCTTCTTTAAAATATTCTTGACTTCTCGGTTGCTCACTTCAACTTCCCCATTAGCTTGGGGGTGGTATGGTGTGGTGACATGATGATGTACTCCATATTTATTTAACAATGCACGAAAGTGTGCATCATTGAAGGGTGAGCCTCCGTCACTAATGATAGCCCTCGGACAACCATACCGGGAAAAGATGTTCCTCGTGACAAATCAGAGTACTTCTCAATGAGTGTTTGTCCTAGTGGGTATAGCTTCAACCCACTTAGACACATAATCAACTGCTACTAAAATATACTCTTTCCAATCAGAAGGTGGCAAAGGTCCCATGAAGTCAATCCCCCATAAATCAAATATCTCCAATTCAAGGATAGGCCTCATTGTCATCTCATCTCGCTTGGAGATGTTTAATGCTACCTATCATTGTAAGCTCTCCGTATAGAAACGGTGGGCATCCTTGAAGATGGTGGGCCAATAAAAACCGCTTTGTAAAATCTTTTCTGATGTCTTTCGTGCGGCAAAGTGTCCTCTACACGCTGATGAGTAACACATCGATAGTATATCTCCTTGTTCTTCTTTCACAACGCATCGTCTTATGATCTAATCATATCCTACATGGAATAGAAGGGGTTCTTCCCAAAAGTAATACTTGAGTTCATGGAAAAACTTAGCTTTTTGATGCCGATTCCAATGCTCTGGGATCAATCCAGTCACAAGAAAATTGACGATGTGCGCGAACCAAGGAGCGTGACTAGATAATGCAAAAAGATGCTCATCAGGGAATGAATCACTAATGTCTCCCGTACTTGAAATGTGGAGATGTGATAAGTGATCCCCTACCGAGTATTCGCTGCCCTTCTTATCTTTAATCTCCAAGTCAAACTCTTGAAGAAGCAGCACCCATCGTATCTATCTTGGCTTTGCCTCCTTCTTGGAAAACAAGTACTTTAATGCTGCATGATCGGTGTGGATAACGATCTTGCTTCCCAAGATGTAAGGCCTAAATTACTCTAATGCTTAGACCACTGCCAAAAGCTCCTTCTCTGTAGTCATATAATTCATTTGAGCTTCAGCCGGGTCTTAACTTGCGTACCATATGGCGGTTGGCTTCTTCTCTATCCGCTGCCCCAAGACTGCTCTAACTGCATAGTCTGAAGCGTTACACATGATCTCCAATGGTAAGTCCCAATTAGGACTTTGAAGAATCGATGCTTCGATCAATGCGAGCTTCAACATCTCAAATGCGCGCTCCCCTTTTTTGTCGATGAAGAAGTCCTTATCCTTGCAAAGAACAGTGGTTAACGGTTTGGAAATTTTAGCAAACTCTCGTATAAACTTGCGGTAGAAGCCAACGTGCCCTAGAAAACTCCATAAATCTCCTAATGTAGCTGGGAGAGGGAGGTTTTGAATGACCTCAATCTTGGCCTTCTCTACCTCCAAATCTTTGCCCGAGACGAGATGCCCGAGCACTACTCCCCTTCGCACCATAAAGTGGGATTTCTCCCTACTCAAAACAAGTCATTTCCTGACGCAGACCTCGAGGATCTTTGTCAGATGAGCTAGACAGCTGTCAAAATCATCTCCAAAGATAGAGAAATCGTCCATGAAGACTTTGCGACTGTCGCCAAGAAAATAAGAAAATATCACCTTCATACATCTGTGGAATGTCGCAAGGGCGTTACATAACCCAAATGGCATTCATCTAAAAGTGAACGTGGCAAAGGGACATGTAAACGTCGTCTTCTCTTGATCGTTCGGATGAATTGCAATCTAGTTATAGCCCCAGTATCCATCCAAGAAAAAAAAAAACTCTGACCTGCTAGTCGATCAAGTATTTGATCGATGAATGGCAAAGGAAAGTGATCTTTCTTTGTCGCGGGATTCAACTTCCGGTAGTTGATACACACTCACCACTTTGTCGAAAGGCGCTCTTGGATCTCCTCGCCCTTGTCATTCACGGTCACCGTAACTCTTGCTTTCTTGGGCACAACAGGTATAAGACTAACCCACTGGCTATCGGATATGGGGTAAATGATCTATGCATTAAGCCACTTCAAGATCTCTTCCTTCACTACTTCCCATACCTTAGGGTTTAGTCATTGCTGGGCTTCTCTCATGGGTCTGGACTCGTCCTCCAAAAATATACGATGAGTACATAATGAGGGGTCTAATCCCCTCAAATCTTCAAGAGTCCAGCCAATTGCCTTCTCATTCCGTAATCATACGTCGAGTAATCATTTCTGCTGCTTCTCATTGAGCTGGGACAAAATGATCATCGATTTTTCCTGCTGACAATCAAGAAAAGCATACTTAAGTGTAGATGGAAGAGGCTTGAGCTCCTCTGTCGACTTGTCCAAAGGTAGCTCCTTGAAATCATCTTCCTCGTTGATCGTCATGACTTCTTCGATGCAAGTCTCTATGTCTTCATCATCAAAGAGATCGATGGCGCCCAATCATTGAAAGCTTGTGAAGGGTACTTCATTAATTTGTTGATATTGACCTTCATCGTGTGCTCTCCCACCTTTAAAATTACTTCTCCTTTCCCCCAATCTGTGATAGCTTTTGCGGTAGCTAAGAAAGGTCTTCCTAGGATAATTGGGGATTGACTAAGCTCCCTAGTGCTCTTCATATCTACTACTAGGAAGTCTACTGGAAAATAACATCCTTCAATTCTTACAATCACATCTTCTACTATGCCATGAGGCTTCCTTACCGATCCATCCGCTAAACATAACTCTATAAGGAAAAGTTGTAACTCCCCTACATGATGACGATCAAATACTGCTTTAGGGAGGATATTGATACTAGCTCCGGTATCTAACAAGGATCTAGTAAAAGTCATTCCTCCAATTTCACTCGTGATCATGGGCACTCTGGGATCTCTCTTTTTAATCGGAAGAGAATTCATCATGATTGAACTAATATGCTCACTCAATTGGATCCTTTTGGGGCTTCTATAGGGTGTGCATATGCCTTTAAGAAATTTGGCATAAGAAGGTATATGCTTAATGGAATCTACTAAAGGGATGGTAATGGTTACTTTTTGGAAGAATTCTAATAAGTGATCGTCTGATTCACTCACCTTGGCTCTAGGCTTGCTCAATGCTTAAGGGTAAGGCAGGGGTGGTTTGTATGTATCGAGATTTGGCTCCGCTCGCACCCGTTCTTCCTCATCCTCCGAACTACTATCTTGCTCTACTACGACTGTCAGTGTTTCTTCATCTATCAAGCTCTTGTGTAAAGGGTGATCCTTATGAGGATCCGATAAATCTTTTCCGCTCCGAAGGCTCGATATCGTTAATGCAGTCTCCACTGCCTCCTCGTCAACATGAACATGACTCAAATTATGCATTTGACTCGATGAGGCCCCTTGATTCCTCGGGTTGATAATAGCCTGTGATGGGAATTGGTCAGAAAAAGAAACCTGCTTACCCTTCTTATAATCAGTCGAGGTAAGGATGTTCGTCTTGATGAAATCTTGTATCTCAACCACTCGCGAGTTCATTCTGCTCATTTGCTCCATCAACAGAGAGATCGCACCCAGAATCGGATCTGCAGATGGTGCGGTCAGTCGTGGAGCCTGATTGTATGATTGTTGTGGCGAGATATACGTCGACTGTCTTGTATTCGCGTAGGGTTGCGGTTGCGAATTATCTTGCTCACCGGCATTATAAGATGGAGGATACGCTTGATCCGTATTCGTCCTAAATCCTTGCTGCTGCATAGGATTGTTATAAACATGGTTATTAAAATAGTTTGGGTATGTACATTGATAATTCAGTCTTCCTTGTTGACTTGGCCCTCTTGGTGAGCCTTGTCTATACATGCCCTGCCCTTGAATTGCCCTGATAGGACAATCCATCTCGACATGGTCAAGGCATGAGCAATGGGCACATGGTGACGCTTCTTGTAGAGCGACGACTGCATGTCCTTTAGATCCGTTGCAGATGTAGAACCGATCCAATAGAAGGTTATAGACCTCCGCCATCTTGTCAATCTTCTCTAGGAGCATGCCCGTCTCTATTGAATTTGCGTCAATTAATCCTCCTTTTGGCGTCGCACCTCTTCTGAATGGTTTTTCCGCATTGTGGTGGCTGTTTTCCGCCACCGTCTCGATCAATTCCATTGCTTTGTCTTCAAACTTGCTCGGGAAGGTGCCACCGCTAGCTGCATCTAAAAGATATCTATCTTGCGGGCCTAACCCATCATAAAATATTTATGTAAGCTCATGGTTAGACACTTCATGGTGAGGACACTCCCTAGTGAGGTCTCTAAGTCTCTCCCAAGCTTCATGAAATGTTTCACTCAGTCCTTGGGTAAATTCATGAATAGCCTTCCTAACATAGGTGGTCTCTCCTACTGAATAATATTTCCTAAGAAATTCCTCCTCCATCTCGGTCCAAGTGGTGAATTCTTTCCCTAACTTTAAAAACCAATCTTTAGCTCTATCGTTAAGGGTAGCGGGAAAGAGTTTCATTTTCACCACATCTGCCGACACATTGTGAATTTGATTAATCTCACACACTTGACTAAGCTCGTCGACGTGTCTATAGGGATCCTCAGAAGGTTTACCATGGAAGATAGGTAACATACTCATTGATAACATGCATTTATAACCTGAATTCTTACCCTAATTAACTCATATTCATGCTTATTTTATGTGAATATGATGCATGTTATCATACTTTTTAGGAATTTTCTCCATTGGCATGTCATTTCACTAAAGTTGATATTTATGCATAAATTAGAGATAATTTCATGCTTAAGTGATGATTAATCTTTTTTTTAGATTAATAGGAGCTAATCTCTATTATTAAATGAGTTTTGACTTTAGTAAATGTTTGGAAGGATGATTTTAGGATGAATTTATGATTTAGAATGTTTAATTAGAACTTATTTAATGAAATTTTAATTCATCCTTATTTCCTTCTTGAAAACATATTTTAAATGATATGATATTAAAAAGAAAAGAATTTGTGATCCAATGGAGAAAATTTGGATTAAAAAGGAGTTGTATTTTGAGAAATATGAATTTCTAAAGTTTTATACGATTTTTATGATTTTTATGATTTTTTAGGTTAGAAAAATCGCGAAAAAGGAAAACGTACCTGCGGAGCTGACGTGGCGCGCGCCGGCTGACGTGGCGAGTACGCCCAGGCGGGGCTGACGTGGCGCGCGGGTCCACCGCGCCGTTACGACGTGGCGCTGAGGCCACGTGGCAGGACGCGCGTGGCTCACGCGGGGCGCTGACGTGTGGCCGGATGCCACGCGGACGCCCGTGAGGGGCGCCACGTGGCGAGGGGGCTGGTCAGTGGAGGGCCCACGGGTTAGTGGGCCCTGGTAAGTATTTTGGGGGCGGTAACGCAATAGGCGTTTACCGCCCCCTAATTCATAGGGGCGCGTTTTATTTTTTTCTTCCGTGTGGGACTATGTTCCCACACGGTTTTACTCTGCAGGCCACGTGGACGCACAATGGGCATTGGATTCGGTAAGAACGGCGGAGATCATGCGTTAAATCGAGACACGCGTCATTCAACAATGACGTCAGCTTAATGATGGCACGCGTTTTCTTCTGATTGACATGCCGAGACATGTCAGTCAGGAAGGGCAGCGGCCAATTAAAAAAATAGGAGTCCTTTTTCGCCGCCTAACAAGACAAAACTAAGTGGACTTCTTCCGACGCATTAAATGCGCCGCAATTTGATCAAGCTCTGACATCCGCATTAAATGTACCGCGTGCATTTAATGCAACGCGGCGGATCGATTTACGATGTTTCCGTGCTGACGTTCGTCAAGCATGCCAAGTGGACTGGCCAGGGTTTTCTTTGGCTAATTTAATCTACATGGCCGCTCTTGATTTGCTGAAAATAAATAGGTGGCCACGTTATTGATTTTTTTTACAGGCGTTGGATGCGGCATGGACGGTCGGGATCTTTCGCGATCCGAAGCATCGCGTGGACGCGTCAGAAATATCTGATCTCCATCGGACGGTCGGGATCGTCATCACGATCAGATCTTCATCGGACGGCAGTGAAGACAGGTGGAAGAACGGTTCGATCGTGGCCCGATCGAACCGCGATCGCGGCACGATCGAACCGCGATCGTGCTCCTTCAGCGGCGGAATCGCCCCCAGACGACCGGACGACAACCGACAATCGACCACGACGAAGATTAGGGCCCGATCGCGGCGCCCCGATCGCGCCGAAATTCATGCCTCTTTTCGAAGCAAAATTGAAGCCGATTCGTCGCGGATCTGAAGCCACGACCCATGCCCAAGGAATCGCCTCCATGACGCTTGAAAACCGCTCCCACGAACGCTTCAATTGGCCACGATCTTCGGGCCAATTTCTTCTTTAAAACCATGTATTTCCCTTCTTTGTTCTTCAACTTTTGATCGACTCGTGAAGAAATTAAACGAGTTTCGAGGAAGATCTCTAGTTCATCGTGTTCCCCCCGCGTTTAGACTCGATTGCGAAGCAATTGGAGCGGGATTGATCACGAATTTCTCCTTGATTTCATCGAATTTTCCCCTTGAATTTCGAACGTCCACGAGGAAGAATCCGAGCAAATTCGCTTCAATCCACGAGAATTGGAGCCCCATCCTTGCGGCAATTGGGTTAGTAGTGAGATTCGATCGATTATCAGGAGGTAATTTGAGTTTTTATTAGATTTGGAAGTTTAATTTTGCAAATTAGTTCATAGTGTTCTTCATTTTCCCCAAATTTCGATCTGAAAAGTCGCTGATTTTGAAAATAGGATATCTCTCTGATTATAATTCCAAATCACTTGATTTTTAGTTCATTGGATTCCTCTTTTCATCAGCTTTCCGTGGATAGCAATTTCATCAAATTCCGAGTTCATTTGACCCTTCAATTTAACGTTTGACCACGGACTGTTCATCTTTCATCAGAAGTCAAATGTTGACTTTCGGGGTCAATTACTTTTTATTGACAAATCATAATTTGATAATTTCGGTCTTTTTAGATTCCTCTGGTTCTTAGTTTTCTATTGACATATAAATTGCAAGATTTGGATTTCATTTGGGCATTCAATTTGAAGATTTCCTCTGAGGTGTTCATTTCGGGGATTTTCTTATCATTGATTTTCAATAATTCATAATAAATCCATTTCTTATCCAAAAATTACGAAATATATATCAATAAATTTCATTTTCTCTCTAGTTTCCAAATATATAATTTTCGTAATCTTCTCACTCTGTTTGATTCTCTGATTTTGCAGAACACCTACTGTTGGTCAAAGTCAACGCTTTGACTTTGACTTTTAACTTTTCTCTGTCAAATCCGAGATTTCAATTCTTCAAACTTCTTATTTACCTTATTTATATCATTTCCATACCTTACATCTTATTTTCTCTTATTTAAAACTCCTTTTAAACCTAAGTTTTACTAAGTCAACTCTGCGATTAAAGTCAACCCTGCTCTCTGTGGATCGACCCGATACTTACCCAGTACTTGATTATTCTATCTTGTCTTTGTGAGTTCGGGTTTATAAATTTTGTTTGACCATCGTCTTTGTGTTTAACGACGCACGAAAAATGACACGTCACTCATCACATGCGAATCTATCCTAACATTCTCATTTTGATGAATAGGTGCATGAATACGAGTAACGGGTCTCTAAAGGACATGCCTAGTGTAATCACTAAGGCATCTCCTAACATTTCCCTCATTATTATGGGCCATATCTAAGGTCAATGACGACGTGGAAGAGGAAAGGGATTGCGAGGAACTTTCAAGAAGATCTACTTGTAAAGGGTTATTCCTCGCTCTCCAATCAGACTCTCGTCTGGTGATCCGCCACCGAGTTTTTGATGCCCTTATTATCTCTTATCTCCAAGTCAACGTCTTGAAGAAGCAGAACCCATCGTATCAATCATGGCTTCGCCTCCTTCTTGGAAAACAAGTACTTTAATGATGCATGATCTGTATAAATAACGATCTTGCTTCCCAAGATCTAAGGCCTGAACTTCTCTAATGCGTAGACCACAGCTAACAGCTCCTTTTCGTAGTCCCTGTAGTTCAATTGAGCTTCAGAAAGGGTCTTACTCGCATACCATATGGCAGTTGGCTTCTTATATATTCGCTGCCCCAACACCGCTCCAACTATGTAATCTGAAGCGTCGCACATGATCTTGAACGGTAAGTCCCAATTAGGACTTTTAAGAATTGGTGCTTCGATCAAGGCGAGCTTCAACATCTCGAATGCGCGCTCCCCTTCTTTGTCTATAAAAAAGTCTTTATCCTTGCAAAGAAGAGTGGTTAGCGGTTTGGAAACTTTAGCAAAGTCTCGTATAAACCTGCGGTAAAAGCCAACATGTTCTAGAAAACTACGTAAATCTCGTAATGTAGTGGGGAGAGGAAAGTTTTGAATGACCTCAATCTTGGCCTTATCAACCTCCAAACCTTTTCCCGAGACGAGATGCACGAGCACTACTCCCTCTCGCACCATAAAATGGGATTTCTCCCAACTCAATACCAGTCGTTTTCTGACGCAGACCTCGAGGATCTTTGTCACGTGAGCTAGATAGCTGTCGAAATCATCTCCAAAGATAGAGAAATCATCCATGAAGACTTCGAGACTGTTGCCAAGGAAATCAGAAAATATCGCCGTCATACATCTCTGGAATGTCGCAGGGGCGTTACACAATCCGAATGGCATTCGCCTAAATGCGAATGTGCCAAAGGGACACATGAACGTCGTCTTTTCTTGATCGTCCGGATGAATCGCAATCTGATTATACCCTAAATAACCATCCAAGAAACAAAATTAAGTCTGACCTGCTAGTCAATCAAGGATTTGATCGATGAATGGCAACGGGAAGTGATTTTTCTTCGTCGCTGCATTCAACTTCCTGTAGTCGATATAAAGTCGCCACTTCGTCGGGAGGCACGTTTGGATCTCCTCTCCGTTATCGTTCACTGTCACCGTAACTCTTACCTTCTTGGGAACCACGTGCACTGGACTAACCCACTGGCTATCCGATATGGGATAGATGATCTATGCATTAAGCTACTTTAGAATCTCTTCTTTAACGACTTCCCATACCTTAGGGTTAAGTCAACGCTGGGCTTCCCTCACAGATCTGGACTCGTCCTCCAAAAATATGCGATGAGTGCACAACCAAGGGTCTAATCCCCTCAAATTGGCTAGAGTCCATCCGATTGCTTGCTCATTCTGTCGTAATACGTCGAGTAATCATTTCTCCTACTCCTCATCGAGCTGGGAAGAAATGATCACCGGTTTAACCTGTTGAGAGTCAAGAAAAGCGCACTTGAGTGTAGATGGAAGAGGCTTGAGCTCCCCTGTCGGCTCGTCCAACGGTAGCTCCTCGAAATCAGCTCCCTCGTTGACCGTCATGACTTCTTCAATGCAAGTCTCTATGTCTTGGTCATCAAATAAGTCGATGGCGCCCACATCCTCGAAAGCTTGTGAAGGATACTTCATCAACTTGTTGATGTTGACCTTCACCGTATGCTCTCCCACCTTAAGAATCACGTCTCTTTTTCCCCAATCTGTAACGGCTTTTGCGGTAGCTAAGAAAGGTCTTCCTAGGATAATTGGGGCTTGACTAAGCTCCTTAGTGATCTTCATATCTACAACTAAGAAGTCTACCAAAAAATATTATCCTTCGATTCTAACTATCACATCTTCTACTATGCCATGAGGTTTCCTCACCGATCCATCCGCTAAACATAACTCTATAAGGAAAGACTGCAACTCCCCTACATGATGACGATCATATATGGCTTTAGGGAGGATATTGATACTAGCTCCGGTATCTAACAAGGATCTAGTAAAAATCATTCCTCCAATCTCACTCGTAATCATGGGAGCTCCTGGATCTCTCTTTTTAATCGGAAGAGAATTCTTCATAATAGAACTAATATTCTCACTCAATTGGATCCTCTTGGGGCTTCTATGGGGTGTGCATATGCCTTTAAGAAATTTAGCATAAGAAGGTATATGTCTAATTGCATCTACTAAAGGGATGGTAATGGTCACCTTTTAGAAGGCTTCTAATAAATGATCATCAGATTCACTAACCTTAGCTTTAGGCTAACTCAATGCTTGAGGATATGGCACGGGTGGTTTGTATGTGTCGGGATTCGGCTCCGCTCGCACCCGTTCTTCCTCATCATCAGAACTACTACTGTCTTGCTCCACTACGACTATCTGTGTCTCATCATTTATCGAGCTCTTGTGTAAAGGATGATCCTTATAAGGATCAGGTAAATCTTTGCCGCTCCTAAGGCTCGATATCGCTAACGCAGCCTCCACTGTCTCCTCGTCAACATGCACATGACTAAGGTTGTGCGTTTAACTCGATGAGGACCCTTGATTCCTAGGGTTGATAGTGGCCTGCGATGGTAATTGGTCAGAAAACAAAACTTGCTTACCCTTCTTGTTATCAGTCGAGGTAGGGATGCTCGTCTTGACGAAAGCCTGTATCTCGTCCACACGCGAGTTCATCCTGCTCATTTGCTCCATCAACTAAGAGATCGCACCCAGAATCGGATCTGCAGATGGTGCGGTTGGTCGTGGGGCTTGATTGTATGATTGTTGTGGCGGGATATACGTCGACTGTCTTGCATTTGCGTAGGGTTGCTGTTGCGAGTTTTGTTGCTGACCGGTGCTATATGGAGGATACATCTGATCCGTGTTCCTCCTAAATCCTTGATGTTGTTTCTGCATAGGATTATGATAAACAAGGTTATTAAAATAATTTGGATGTGTTCCTTGATAGCTCGGTCGTCTCTGTTGACTTTGCCCTTTTGGCGGGCCTTGTCTATACATGCCCTGCCCTTGAATTGCCATGATCGGACAATCCATCTCGACGTGGTCGAGGCGTGAGCAATGGGCGCATGGCGACGCTTCTTGTAGAGCGACGGGTGCAAGTCCTTCAGATCCGTTGCGGATGTGGAACCAATCTAGTAAAAGATTCTGAACCTCCGCCATCTTGTCGAACTTCTCTAGGAGCATGCCCGTCTCTATCAACTTTGCGTCGATTAATCCTCCCTTCGGCGTTGCACCTCTTCTAAATGGTTTTGCCACGTTGTGGTGGCTATTCTCCTAGAGAAGATCAATTCCATTGCTTCATCTTGAAACTTGCTCATGAAGGTGCCGCCGCTAGCTGCATCCAAAAGATATCTATCTTGCGGGCCTAACCCATCATAAAATATATGTGTAAGCTCATGGTTAGACACTCCATGGTGAGGGCACTCTCTAGTGAGGTCTCTAAGTCTCTCCCAAGCTTCGTGAAATGTTTCACTCGGTCCTTGGGTAAACTCATGCATCGCCTTCCTAACAGAGGTGGTCTTTCCTACGGAATAGTACTTCCTAAGAAATTCCTCCTCCATCTCGGTCCAAGAAGTGAACTCCTTTCCTAGCTTAAGAAACCAATCCTTAGCTCTATCTCTAAGGGTGGCGGGAAAGAGTTTCATCTTCATTACATTTGCCGACACATGAGTCTGATTGATATCACATACTTGACTAAGCTCGTTGACATGTCTATAAGGATCCTCGGAAGGTTTACAATGGAAGATAGGTAACATACTCATCACATGCGAATCTATCCTAGAATTCGCATTTCTAGCTAAAGGTGCATGAATACGAGTAACGGGTCTTTGAAGAACAGACCTAGCATAATCACTAAGACGTCTCCTAACATTTCCCTCATCATTCAAGGCCATATCTAAGGTCGATGATGACGCGGAAGATGAAAGTGATTGCGAGGAACGTTCAAAAAGATCTAAGTGTAAAGGATTATCCCTCGTTCTCCAATTAGACTCTCGTCTCATAAATATGCACTAATATACTAATATATATAATAATAAGAAGAGATACTATAAAATTATTCAACAATGACAAATTAATCGTACCTGATTGTCGCTACTCGTGAGAGTTACACTCTCCCAATTCGAGTGTGACGCGATGATCGTCTGTCATCCATAGAGAGGGACTAATCACTTAATCTCGTCAAAATTGAGTATCTAAACGATGTATTTCTGCTACAAATAGCTCAGTGTAGGATCAATTTGAATTAATACCATAGAAGAAATAGAAAAATCAGAGTTGACTAAGTCAAAATCGATGATTTTACTAAAAAAATACGCCTTAATTCCCCGGCAGCGGCGCCATTTGACGAGACTAAATCGTATGGTCATTGATTACACACAATTTAGTGTCAAAACAAAGTCCTAAACTTATCAATTTATGATTAATCAAAGTAATTAATTAGTATAATGGTAATGAAGGGTCGAATCCTCGGAGAATTAGGGAAATTTGAGAGATATCTTTAAAATTTGGTCAAATCGGACGATGAAATTAGGTTAGAAATCAGGGAATTTAGGATATTAAGAAAGATAACTCAATTTCGAATCCACGGAATCAAAAATCAGATGATTTGGATGAGAATTCAAAGAGTAATCGAAGTTTGAAGTTGGGAGAAATTTTCGTTTTGTAAAACGATTCAAAATCGAAATTAAGATGAAATTAAAATTAATTTACAATGCTAAAATTAAAGTTAACGCTAAATGATGAAAGATTAAGATGAAAACAAACAATCTAACCCAAATGAGCCTTCGAAATGATCCAAAGAATTTAGTATTACCTAAATCACGTAAGGAAAACATGCTTTTTAAATTTGTTATAATCTGAGAGATGCCAATTTTGTCTGCGCTGATGATTAAGATGTCATCGACATAAATTAATAGAAAATATGGAATTTTATGAATATATTTGATATAAAGAGATGTGTCAGTTTGGGAACCATGAAAGCCAAGAGAGTGAAGGAAGGTAGTGAGTTTTCGAAACCATTCCCTAGGAGCTTGTTTGAGGCCATAGAGAGATTTATGGAGACAACAAATGTAATCAGGGAATAGTGGATTTTGAAAACCAGGGGGTTGCTCCATATAGATTGTTTCTTGAAGGTCTCGTGAAGAAAAAGCATTCAAGATATCAAGTTGGTTAATATGCCAGTGAAGTGTGATTGCAAGAGTGATTAGGAGACGAATAGTAACAACTTTGACCACAGGGCTAAAAGTTTCATGATAGTCAACTCCTTCTTGCTGATTGAAACCTTTGGCTACAAGGCGTGCCTTATAGCGTTCTATGGAACCGTCAGAATTGTGTTTGATTCGGTATATCCATTTGCAGCCTATGGGTTTAGAATGAGATGCTCGTGGTACTAGAGTCCATGTCTTATTTTGAAGGAGAGCATTGAACTCTTCATTCATGGCTTGAATCCAATGGGGATCTTTAGAGGCTTTTGTGAAGCAAGTGGGTTCTATTGGATGAGGTAGGTGAGCAAGGAGTGCTTGAGTGTGGGACGATACATGTTGAGTGGCAGAGTATATGCTGCTGAGGGATCTTGTTTTACGTGGAGGGGAGGTTGATTGTGAATGTTCAGGGTTGGTAGTTGGAGGAGTGGGCTGTGAGGGTCGAGGAGGTGTTGACTCATGGGATTGAGATGATGGAGTAAGTGTGGAATTTGAAGATCTTGAAGAGACTAGCAATGGTGGAAATGAGTTGCGAACACAGGGAAACAAACGGCACGCGAAATGGTGTACACACGGAGAATTTGATGAAGAACTGCATTTAAAAAGAACGAAATCGAATCACAGCCGTCCGATGAAGCGATGCATCACAATCTACGATCACGATCGTGCGCCTTTTGGATGAATCGTCGTCTTGATTAATACTCGTCCGATCATGATCGTGTGGTTAGGATGTGTTCTCATCTTGTGAAGAAGAGCATGTGTAGCTTTGATCTCCCGTTGGATTTTAATCCAACGCTCGTGATTGATCGGTGAGTCCACCTATTTTGAATAATCTCAGCCGTTATATTATGCGATGGACGGCTCGGATGCGTTCACTTATTCCCCCTTTTGCGCACGTGCTTGATTTGAAGATCGGCGAGCCTTGCGTCCACTGTACCTACGCACGTGATTTCTCCTGATTCCGATCCGACGTGCGAGACGCTGCCACGTCGCCCTGAAATAAAGATAACGAAGGAGTAATAGTCCCACACCGAAGAAATAAAAGGATTTTCGCAGTATATAACGTATGACGACATTGAGGGTTAATAAAATCTCTTCCGATAATCAGAAGATCTATATACATTATAAAGCTATATATATGATAAATATAAATAGCATCCACGTGTCACTTCCACGTCACGCAGGCGCTCGCGCCTGTCCACGTGGCAAAGCCACGTGTCCCCGAGTGCCACGTCACATCCACATGTACACGCGCAAATTATACCCCCTTTTTGCCTTTATTTTAATTATTTAAAACATTTAAAAATCGAAATAAAACTTAAATAAAATGAGAAAAATTTTCATAAAATTGTAAAAATCATAACTTTCAAAATACAACTCCAAATTAAGTCAAATTTGTTTTGTTGGATAATAAATTGAATAATCTATCATTATAAAAAGTCAAATTATTAAAATAATAAGATAATTAATTTTAATTAATTTAATACATTTATGTATCTTATAAAATAACTTTATAAAAATACATAAATGTTAATAAATATCTTTTCTCTTATATTTTCATCATGAATCACGAATATGATCTCAATTATAATTTAGGATTAAAAGATTATAATGTTTTAATTATGTATAATAATCCATAATAATTATGTATTTTTATATCATAATATAAATTAATACTAAATGATAGAAATATACTTAAAATATGATAACATGCATATATTTGGAATGATTAATGCCTTTAATTGCATTAATAATCCTGTAATTTCATGCATAAATAGCATGTTATCAGGTGTCGATAGCTTTTGGCATTGCACCTCTTCCAAATGGTTTTGTTAGCGCACTTGTTTTGATATAAACCGTTTCTTGAATTGACAGAGAGGTAATTGCGGTATTAACTTTATTTCATAAGTTATCAATTGCCCTGTTCTTATTTTACTATTAGATTAATATCTCAATATTCCCAATATTAAGATTAATATCTTACTCATTGTGATGGTGTTTTGGTTTCAGGAAATGCAGCAAGAATTTTTTTTTAGTGTTACTATTCATAAGTCATAAATTCAGGAAATGGCATATATTCATAAGTCCACTTTATATTTACTACTATCATTCAATTATATTCATAAGTCCATTAAGGGATTTATCGTCATTTTTATCCTCTCTTATCTTCTCTAACCCGATACACTATAAAAGGCGGTAGGTTTTGAAAAATTAGGGCATCGAAAAATAGAAGAGTTCGACGCCAACCCTGACGATCGAACGAACTGTGATCATCTACTCCTCTGCGATTTGGGTGAAGACAGAAGACCGGTGCGAAGAGTGATCTTCATCTGGCATACGGGTTCTCATCTTCTTCATCTTCGACGATTCGTGAGAAATACGCATCATCGACGGTTTGATCCTGCTTTTGCCAACACGTTGTCAACGATCTGATTTGTCTGATTCAGCAAAATAGCAGTTTATTAGATCTATTCCTTTTGTCGATTCGCATTTTGTTTTTGTCCTCTTCACTGCATCTTCCAAATCCGTCATTAGGTCTACTGAAAAATCTATTTTAGGTAAATCTTTCGTCTGAGGAAATTTCATCTGGAGGAAGTTTGGTGTGAATCTAGATTTCGAGTTCTTGCAGAATCTTAGTAATAAAATTCTCCTTCGATTAAAACGTTGTTGTGGTTAGATTAGCTATCAGTCGGAATTTCGAAGTCAAGTTTTTTTTGTTTCTCTGTTTTTTTAATATCGAATACCTCTGTTATTAATTATTGGTATAACTTTAATTAACCCATTTCTATCTTCGTCCAATTAAATTAGTTTGATTACGTGCTTATCATCATCCTCTCTTGTTATAAACTGTGCTATCTTAAGTTTGTTGTTTTCAGGCTGACATTAATAGTGATAGACGAGGTACTACGTGGTTTACTCAATTGGATATTTATTATTAATACTTAGTGTTTAGATTACTGTTTAACTTAATTTGTCAACTAAATTGGTTTGATTGTCGACATATAGTGATTCACTACTGTTAAATATTCTGTGAAGTTTAACAATCAACAGGTTGAAGCTATTAGAGGCAGACAAGAGGTATTGTACTGTTGTATGAAATTAATTGTTTCATAAATCACATAGGTTTTATATTATCATATCTTATCTCCCTGGGATTAATTCTGACAGTTAGGGTCACGAGGCATATCAAGTAAGTCTTGCTTAAATCTCAATCCAATTAGACATATATATAAATACATAAATATATATATATCGTATATTGTTCTTCTCTGGTCTACACTCTGCATGCTGAAATCCACAGTGGCTAGCAGGAGAGGTATTACTGGTTATATTGTGTTAATTATAGTTCATCAATTATATAACTTATTAAATCATCAGTCATTTTTTGTTTGTTAATTAATTTAGTTGGTTTAATTGAACTCAGTTATTTTCTGTTCATAGAATTTCTACCATATTAACTTACAGCAGGTTGAGACTCATAACAACAGACACGAGGTGTTTTGGTAAATCGTATTACACTAGTTTTTAAATCATTGTGTTGCAAAGCTTAAATTGATTGTTCTGTTTGTATCAGACTTATTTTCTGTTGTTATAATTTTTAATCCTTGATTTCTAGAATTCTGAGTGAGGTAGTTCAAAGGTAAATCGAAGTCAACTTTGTTAAGAAAAAGTCAACTATAGACAGAAAGTCAAACTTTTGAGGAAAGTCAACTCTGTCAAGAGGAAAGTCAACTCTATCAAGAAAAAGTCAAGTCAACCCTAATAAGGTCAAAAGTCGTCCCTATGTCAAAAAGTCAACTCTAGGTCAAAAGGTCAACCCTGAGTCAACAGAAGTCAGAAAGTCAACTCTGTCAGAAAAGGTCAACTTTAGCAGAAAGTCAACTCTAGTTTATTAGTCAACTTAGAGTCATCAGAACTCGGAAAAGTCAACTCTAGGTCAAAGTTTAATCAAAGTCAACTAGAATCAAGAAAGTCAACTCTGTTAGAAAGGGGTCAACTTTAGCAGAAAGTTATTAGTAGTCAGGAGAGTCACTCATTTAGGTAGCATTGTTTAGATACACATCTATCATATTCTCACACACACGCGCAGAGGACGAGAAGATCTCATTTGTTGAGACGAGAAGGAGTCAAGACTTCGGGAGCAGGAAAACCGAGTGAAGCCGGAAGACGAGGTCTCAGTTTACCTGTGGTCGGCAGTACTAGCGGAAGAGGCACGACAGGGCGTGACGGGACGAGCGATCGTGTGGAGATCGACCTGAGGGAATCAGGGCGTCCAGGAGCCGAGGAGGTCGAGGCCTAGTGGGTAGTGCCGTATGGACAGGTAAAGGTGAGTGTTAGGTTTGCCGTAGGGGGCAAATCTAAACCCTTGTATCTAAACATTGTCCTTCACCCATTTGAGGGGTGAGAGGATTAGGTTTCATTTGGTGAGGAGGAGGCTCCGAGTCTATAGTACTCGGGACTGGATTAAGGGACATTAGGTCCCCCAACCAGTATAATAATATCGGGTGCATCGAGAGGATAGGAAGTGAGTGATAAACCAACGAATCTTAGTGAACAGAAAAGAAATAGAAAAGGTAGAGAATAATATTTGAAATTAACAGATAACCTAATTCACCCCCCCTCTTAGGTTAAACCACCCCCTATTGGGACTTTTTCAGGTTTCGCCGCATTATGCTGACTATTTTCCGCCACCATTTTGATGAGTTCCATCGCGTCGTCTTCGTATTTGCTCATGAAGGTGCCGCCGCTAGCTGCATCAAAAAGATATCTATCTTGCGGGCCTAACCCGTCATAAAATATTGGCGTTAGTTCATGGTTAGACACTCCATGGTATAGACATTCCCTCGTTAAGTCTCTTAATCGTTCCCAGGCCTCGTTGAAGGTTTCACTTGAGCCTTGGGTAAACTCGCGGATGGCTTTTCGGATGGAAGTGCTTTTTCCAAAAGAATAGTATTTTCTTAAAAACTCCTCCTCCATCTCGGTCCAACTAGTGAATTATTTCCTAATTTCGAAAAACCAGTCTTTGGCTCTATCTCTAAGGGTAGATGACGAAGCATTTTCGTGCAGTCGTTAAACACACAAACGTAAGTTAAACTAAATTTATAAAACCGAACTCACAAAGATAAGATATAAAATCAAGTAATGTGTAAGTATCGAGTCGATCCACAGAGAGCAGGCTTGACTTTAATTGCAGAGTTGACTTGGTCAAACATAAGTTTAAAAGAGGTTTTAAAGAACTCAAAATAAGATATGATGAATTGAAATGATATAAATAGACTAAATAAGAAGTTTTAATAATTGAATTCTCGGATTTGACAGAGAAAAGTCAAAGTCAAAGAGTTGACTTTGACTAACATTAGGTGTTATGTAAAATCCAAGGATCAAAACGTGTCAGAAGATTAAGAAAATTATATATTTAGAAACTAGAGAGAGAAAATCGAATTTATTGATATGGAATTCGTGATTTTTGGATAGGAAATGGATTTACTATGAATTATTGAAAATCAAATATCAGAAAATCCCAAAAATTAACACCTCAAAGGAAATCTTCATATTGACCAGTCAAATGAAATCCAAATCTTGAAATTACACATCAATGGAAAGCTAAGAACTAGAGGAATCTAAAGAGACCAAAATGATTTAATTAAAATTTTTAAATTGAATGTAATTGACCCCGAAAGTCAACGTTTGAATTCGGATGAAGAATGAACAATGCTCAGTCAAACGTCAAATTGAAGGGTCAAATGAACTCGGAATTCCACAAATTTTCTATCCACGGAAAGCTGATGAAAAGAGATATCCAATGAAAAAAATCAAGTGATTTGGAATTATAATTAGAGAGATATCATATTTTCAAGATTAGCAATTTTCCGGACTAAAATTTAGGGAAAATGAAGAACACTAAGAACTAATTTGCAAAATTAAAGATCTAAACCTAATAAAAACTCAAATTACCTCTTGATAATTTAACTACTAACCCGATTGCCACAAGAATGGGGCTTCAATTCACGTGGATTGAAGCGAATTTGCTCGATTTCTTCCTCGCGGACGTTCGAAATTCAAGGGAAAAATTTGATGAAATCAAAGAGGAATTCGTGATCAATCCCGCTCCAATTGTTTCGCAATTGATTCTCAACGTGGAGGGATCACCAAGAACTTAAGATTTTGCTCCAAATTTGCGTAATTGCTTAAGGAATCAATCAAAAGTTGACGAACAAAGGAGAGATACATCGTCTTTTTAAAGGGAAATTTTGCCCAATTTTTGCGGGCCGTTTGATCCGCAATTGGCTGCCTATTGGTGACCATGATCACACGATGATCGTGGCCATCAACCTCTCGCCATTGTGGTCGTGATTTCTGCTTTGATCGGACCATATTAGCGCTTGATTGTGGCCACGATCGCGTGGGGATCGGGCCTCAATCGTGGACCTTCCGCCTGGCATTTATTCCGCTGTCAGATGAAGATCGATTCCGCTAACATGCATTTTGCTTCCGATCACAGCAATGTTGATTCCGCCACGGCGATCAGCCACGATCGCACCGCGATCGGGCCTCAATCCTGGACCTTCTGCTTGAGGTTGATTCCCCCATCCGATGAAGATCGTACGGCCACTTCACGTTTGCGTTTTGATGAAGATCCAACGCTCCCGAGCTTCCACGTGTCGTCAGGTAAGCCGCTCGATACCTCCAAATGAAGATCACAATCGCGATCACGATCGAACGCTCTTGGCGCCTCCACGTGTCAGCATATGAATCATCGATCATCGTCACTTAACCCGTATTTCATGCACGTGCCCTGATTAATGATCGCGTGGACCTGAGTCCACTCGATCGACGCGTTTTAAACGACGCGATTAGAATCCAACGTACGGAGTGACGCCACGTCGCTTGCAAAAAGACATGTTGGAAAAATAGTCCCACACGGAAGAAAAAACAGAAAAGATCAAGCTTAATCATCTTACCAGGGCCCACTAACCCGTGGGCCATTCACTTGCCGCGTGACGCCCCTCACAGGCATCCGCGTGGACCGTGTGGCCTCCTTCCACGTGTCCGCGCCATGTGCGCCACCTGGGCCTCACGCGGGCCCGCATGGCCCTGTCACATGGCCTTGCGTGTCACGTCGCATTCGCGCGGGTCCCACGTGCTACGTCAGCTACGCGCCACATCAGCATCGCAAGGCTATGGAAGAAAAAACCCCTTTTTTACATTTTAAATTAAGGAATAAATTCAAATAAAATTCCATAAAGATCTAAAATATTCAGAAATTCATAACTTTAAATATACAACTCCTTTTTAATCCAAATTTTCTCCATTGGATCACAAATTCTTTTCTTTTTAATATTATGTCATTTAAAATATACTTTCAAAGAAGAAATTAAGATGTTATAAAAATTAACTTAACTCAGTTCTTAAGAAATCTTCTTAATCATAATTTCATCTTGAAATTATCCTTCAAAACATGCACTAAAGTCAAAGTAATTCAAGAAAAGAGATTAACTTCTATTAATTTTAACTTTTCAAAAGACTAATCATCCATCAAGCATGAAATTATCTCTAATTTATGCATAAATATCAACTTTAGTGAAATGACATACCAACGGAGAAAATTCCTAGAAATTATGATAACATGCATCATATTCACATAAAATAAGCATGAATATGGGTTAATTAGGATAAGAAATTAAGTTATAAATGCATGTTATCAGTAGCGGGAAGGAGTTTCATCTTCATCGTGTCAGCGGGGACATTTTGAAGGTGATTTATCTCACAAACTTGGGAAAGCTCATCTACATGTCTATATGGATCTTCGGAAGGTTTACCATGGAAGATAGGTAGCATACTCATAACATGGGACTCTATTCTAAAATTTGCCCCTCGTCCTAGGGGTGCGTGAATTCTACTGACGAGTCACTGGAGGACGGGCCTAGCATAGTCACTAAGGCATTTCCTGGCATTTCCCTCATCGTTCCGGGCCATTTCTACTTGTTCGGTTGGATCAAAACTTGAATCAGTCTCGGTAGTGTCGGTCTCTATAGCTTCGAGAGTTTGCGAGGATCGTTCAAAGAGGTCTATTTCTAGGGGATTATTCCGTACTCTCCAGGCTGTTCGTCTTCTCATGAAGAGTGGATTGGATACTGATGTAAAACGACAGATGCCGGGATCGCGCGGCTCGTGTTACGA
>CM044118.1:2871052-2966960 GCA_024174645.1 Lemna minuta | reverse complement strand
GAAGTGAAATTCTTTTTGGGGCTTATTGCTATTTTCTATAGGTGAGAGGTGTGATGGAGAAGTATCCTGGATACCAGTCGATTTTCGCGAAAGTATCCTATGGGGAGAGCCAGTTGCTGGATAATGCCTTTTACGTTGAAGAGGTCAAGAGACTCTGCCTGGCGTTCGAACAGCAGGTATTTGTTTTCTCCCTCTGCGTGAGAGAGAGTGGAGAGGGAGAGGTTTCTTTCTGTTTCTTGCTCTAAAAATGCCCTTCAATGCAGTTTCACTATGCGGTGTTTTTTGCCTACATTCGATTGAGGGAGCAGGAGATCAGGAACCTGATGTGGATATCAGAGTGCGTGGCACAGAATCAAAAGTCCAGGATCCACGACAGCGTTGTCTTCATATTCTAGCTCGTGCCTTCTCAATCCCCTGGCTATAGTTTCCTTGTATTGCTGTGCAATAAGTCCCCTGTTTATCTCCATGTTCTGTTGAGGGAATGACTTTGAACAAGGCAAAATAGTATTCCTCATATTGTTTTTACTGACTATGCGGTCGAATAACGCCATTGTCCTGATATCTGCCTTCTCTCTCTAGGCATCCTTCATTTGCAACCATGGATTTTCCTAGAGAGTTGGACAATTTGTTGAAATTACATGGATGAAAGGAAGCTTACGGTCTGGATCGTTTACCCATGCTGTTGGCTTAGACCTTGGTTATTTTAGGATCCTTTCATGCATTATGTTAGATGTCATGGAAAATTCCTAGGAACTGATCTTCTGGACGAGTAGAGGAAATGTAGTTCAAGACTAACGCTATCGTTTTCATATATATAGCCATGACCGTTACGGATCTAGAGCAATCGTTTGTTTGCACAAGCTATCTGCGTTCTCTCAAAACTCTCGATGCGTTGCGACTTATGAGACAATTTCCCGCTTCAGGAGAGTCGACTTTGGCCGACAGTTGGGCGTCAAAACCCTAGATTTCGTTTTTCTCGCTGCTCTCTCGCAGATTACGTATCATCTTCAGTACTTTCGCCTGAGGAGAATCGTTCGTGTTATTCCCAAATGGAAGACGCACCGGTCGCCGGCAAAGACGCTGAGATATCAAGCCGATCGAGAACGTTATCGGACCTGGACGCCGACGCTCTCGCGCACTGCGCCGCCTTCCTCGGATTAGAAGATCTCTCGAGAATGGCCATGACATGCAAGACGCTCCGCCAGGTCGCCTACTCCGATTCCATCTGGCGCCGAATTTTCAGGTTCTATTCTCCGTTATTTTGCGGTGGTGTTCTGATCGGGAATGTTTGTCCATACTTCTCTTATTATCGGTTCACAATGTTGCAGGGAGACATGGCCGCAGAATTTGGTTACTCTTGACGGTTCTGGTGCGAGGGAAGCGTATCTGGAGAGAAGAACTGCGACTCGGCAGTTCAAGTTTGATGATCCTCTGACTTTCAATATTCCTGCTTGTGCTTCTCCTCAAAGCCATCTAATGTTCGATAACGATGATATCGTTCTTGCACAGGTTACCCTTCAAAATTTCTGGCATGACATAAATATGCAAATGACACGATCAAATGTCGTTATTTTTGAAGAATTCCATGGCAATCAAACGTGTCAATAACCATCTTGAAAGATACCAAATTTTTTTGGGTTGTTGTAATCTTGTAATATCCTCATGAGTTAATATCACATGGCCTCTGATTATATTATTAAAAAACTGGCGGGTTATGACCTTCCTCAAAGAATTTGATCTTTGTGATCCGTTGAATATCGGTCAGGTTTGTTTGAAGCCCAACCACACTGATCCATGGTGGAAGAAGTCTTTTTGCGGAGGGAAGGGGATGTTCATAATCACCTTTCCTACTCTTGTGCGTCTATTACATTATTGATTCCGGAGTACAAGTGAAGAGAAGATTCGCCTAAGGAGACATTTAAGAAAAACTGGTTGGCATCTCAGAAGTTGTCCCAGAAGATTCTATCAATCTGATTGTCTGAAACTCTATCTTTCACATTTCCTCTGTTCTACTCCATTGTACTCTTTTCACTGTCATTATTGATTTTCATCAATATACAGTTCATGAAAGTGCCAATTCTAATCTCCTAGATAAGATGAGTCTAATCAGTTTCAAAGGCAAATTTCTGACGTCTATATCTTTTTGAAAATTCAGCTAATGTTTCTGTTTTTCATTTTATCGCAGCTCTTCTCTGTGATTTACTTTCAATTAATTTTCTTAGCTTTTTCTGTTGTTTGACGTTTAAATCTTCTTATTAGGGTTCAACAGTCCAAATACTGAAAGTTGATCCATCGACCCATGAAACAGCATTTGAAACCATTCGAGCTCACAATGCTAGGATTACATGCATAAGGTGAATTTTGTGTTCTCAAATCTAAGAAATTCATGGATCATGATGTGTTCCTTCTTCTTGAATCTGGTGTTTAGTTTTCACTGTGATCTTCCTTTTTAGTGTCGTGATACACTTTATAGGAATCAGTTGCCGGTGACTCTCAGTTGAGTATCATCACTGGTTAGACAGTATGAATTTTGATGTGAGTAATTATGATTTTTGTCTACGCACAAATGTTGAGGAGGGGTCTTCCAATTTGATAAATTATATACGTGACTATATCTAGACAATTATGACTTTGGTAAATGATTGGAACACCTGAGTAATCCAATTTCTGTTTGTTGAGGGGAGGTCTTCCTAGAGTTTTCAATTATGTATATGCATATAAAGATATAATTTTATGTGAATCTGCAGATTTCATGATTATAGAAATGAATGCTTATAGAATTTGATGCAATCATAGAAAGCAAGTGCCATCTGTATATGTCTTATTCTTTTCAATATTTATGTAGAGATATTTTGATTAAATCTTGAGATTGATTTATGAAGTTGTATAAGGTTAGTCTGTGATTACTGAAGTTATAAAAGGTCATTCTGTAATCTTGGCAAAATTTAACTTAGTTTTTGTGGATCTTTGTGTGCAATAGGTTGTTTCCTCTTAGAGAAACATATTTATTCCGTAATGAGGCACAGAAGAGCGAAAATGTCATGGTAACTTCAAGTTCAGATCATACAATTCGTCTTTTGTGGAAGGTAGTTATAATCTTTTGGTGTAATTTTACTATATATTTGTGAATGTTTATGTATTATCTTCAAACTATAAATTATTCTGGACTAATTCTCGGACAGGACATTTCTGAAGCCTAAAATTCTTTACACCTCATTTTTTGTTAATGAGATTTTCTCTCTATAGGATGTAGTTGATATGTTTCTCTATAGGAAACAGAGCTTGCAGGATAATAGGGTGGAGACCTCCCACTGGCAAGATTTAGAAATAAAGGGTTCATGTGTATTGAAAAGTGGGATACGAGACAAAAACATTGGAAAGGTCCTAGGTTTCACGATGGGTTGATAAATGCCAAATTGAAGAAAGGGGATTTCTTGAATGGGGACAGAATTTGATTGACTTCAACTGGCTCTCCTCAGCTCTTCCTCTGGTTTCTTTGATGTCCTCTTATGTGGGAGGGCTCTTTTGACAGAGCGTTAGGAATGGTCAGCTGGATGGGTGGCAATTATCTGGCTTCCCATGGCTAGTCGGCTTTCCTGCTGACTTACCGGGCCATGAGCTCCTCATGTGATTTCTAATGTAAACAATTATCGGACTCTTAACCACAAATTCCAAAATGCTCCTCGACTTCTGGAGGTAATTACTTTTTAGTGTTGGCTGTCTAACCATTAGACATAATTCTTTCATATAAAATTCCTGACGTATCTGCTACAGTTCCCATAATGATGTATATGACAAGGAAGAGGCAGGATACTACTCAATCTTCCCGACTGGGATAGAAGGGATAGCCATGTCAGTGTGTGAAAATAGATGGGGCTAAATATGAAAGGCCTTATTGCACATTCCAAATTGAAATGATTGGCTGGACAATTAAAGGTGGAGTTCTAGAAATCAAGATATGATTCGTAGGAATGTTCCTACTCAGTGTATCACCACTGGATCTGGCGAGAGGGAAGTCAAAGGAGTCAACATTACATTCATTGGGAGCTGTCTTAAGTGTCCATCTTTGTAGAGCTGTCTTAAGCTGTCTTAGAGTCAAAGGAGTCATCATTGCTCTGATGACACCATTGGTGTCTTGTGAGCATTTATTGGTCAAAACAGGAGTAGATTGAGGAGTCTTATTCAGGTATTGATTTGAACCTGGGAGTTTCTTGGTTACCTTTCAACAGAGCTGTATCAGGATCTCTGATTCTAGATGACCAAAGGTAAAGAGATGCTCAAACTGGCCTTTTACTCTCTTTTCCCATTTCAAAAATATCAGAAGAAAAAATAAAATGCAAATATTTCTAACTGAATTTTGATTGTATTTCCTTCATTTAGAGATGAAAGAAATAGATTTTTTGTTTTATATTTTGTGTTTGTAGAGCCAAAAACTGCGAATAATCATCCAAATCTTTTTTGCATAACTGTCAAAACTTTTTTGGACTGTACTTTGATCAAATCAATCTACCATATTTCTTTCCAGGGTCGTTCCCAGCGTTGTTTCAAGGGTCATAACATCCCTGTTACAACCCTAGCTGACAGGCTGCTTGGAGTATCAGGCACAAAACTACTTGCTAGTGGAGGAGAAGATGGTAGTGTTCGTCTGTGGTCCATGGGCACCAGTGTTAAACGTCAACCTCTGGTGGCCACATTTCATGGCCACGAGCGACCTGTTTCGTTGTTGACTGTTGCTGGGTATGCTCGTCAATTGGCAGTCAATTCAAGTGAAATAACTGTATCTTGTAAGTTGCTTATTCATTTTTTTCTGTAGGCATAATCCTTCCCTTCTCGTGAGTATCTCCAAAGATGGCAAGGTCTGAGGTTATTCTTAAATTTTGTGCTTCTTTGCTTCTGAAATTAGAAAAATTGCCGGTCCAGGTGTCAATCTACAACACTTAAATTTACTCCTTTATTTCTTCCTAACTTTTCCTCTTAGAAACCCAGGAAATCTGTTGGCCAGTTCTTAGTCTAGACGACTTTCTAAATTTGCTTTAAATTTTATTCAGATTTCTCTTTACGTGAATTAATTCCAGCCATTCCATCATCCCACAGCTCAGACTCTGGGACACCAATGCAACAACATCTGCCTCTCGCTCTTCCTCCTGTGTGGGGACTGCCACTGTCTCCGGCCATCCGATTGGCATTAAGTGCCATGAATCTGTCTGTTACATTGCTGCTGGCTCTTCAGTCACTGCCATTGACTTAAGAACAATGAAGAAACTCTCCTCCATCATCACCCACCTTCCCAAACTCCATTCCTTTGCTATGGTCCCCTTCAAGTCTTTAATCTGCACTGGTGGGGAGGACAAGTAAGAAGCCCTTTAATCTGCTCCTGATTATTGTTGAAAAAGTTGACCAAATTATCCGACTGTTGAATTTCCCTCCTATTGATTCAGGGCAATGCTCTGGGATTTGAGGAAAATAAATGCCGTGGCAGTTTTGGATGGGCATGTGGGCCCGGTGGCTATGGTCCATGCAGATGGATACAAGGTGGTCACCGGAGGGCCTGAGGATTTATATGTGAAGGTATGGGAGGCGGAAACAGGGGCTCCAGTGAGGGCATTGGAGTGTTGTCCTGGTGGTGCTTCGATGGTTGGGTTGTCGGCTATGGCAGTGGATGGCTGCCGAATGGTGACTGGCGGCTATGGGCTGGAGCCCGAGCTTTTGTGCTTCAGAGACTACTCTAACTCATCTGTTCTAATGGGTTGTCATGAGCAGAGTTCATTCTCCAAGTTCTGGGAGGAGCCGTCTTCTTCTTTTAATGATTTTGAGCAGGAAGGGAATCTGTGAGGGCTCCGGCAGCTGCAGCATGTGTCTCATAGTGCAGATGGCAGCTGTGGTATGTGTCTTGTAGTGCAGATATCCTTCATGTATATTTGATGCATATAAAAATATTTTAATAATCACTTTTGATTATTTATAGTAAAAAAAAAGGTTTTTCAGTTTCTTGGTGAACATCACTGGCATATTTTGATAAGCCCCTCTATACTTGTGAGAGAATAGGCCCATAGAAGAATTAGGTTTGAACTACCAGCTAACAGATAATTTGGACCTTCACTCCACTTGTTACGAATAAAGGATAGTACCTCTGATATGGGTTGAAATCCAGTTCAGATTGACATCAGATATTGTTTATTTCCTTCTCTTAGACGGCTCAATCAAACCTTTTGTCTCTCCCGCCCCCTCACTCTCTACACTACCCACCCACACCCACATCTTTATACCTTCTCAATCCTGTTGGGACTGTTTCCCGGAGGTATACATGATCTTGATGAGAGGGGTCATATCATTGGTATTATATTCGTTCCTAGCAATCCATGTCATGTGGATCAAATTTGGAAGCCTGAGTGGGGGAAATTTCTCGAGGAGCAACATCATAAGCGAGAACTTGGAGCAGACCCGAAAACAATTCCAAAGCAGTGAAATCTCCTCAGCTACGTTAATGCTATTACTCTACAGACCCAACTAAGAAGCATCACAGCAAGCGCAACTCAAAGTCATTGATGAAAAGAAGGCTGAAGAGGGAGCTAAGGAGACATTCAAAGATGATGAAGAGGAGCTGAAGACGAAGGTAGTTTTTCGGTTTCCTTTTTTTTTTTAATTAGTTAATGCATTTTTATTTTCTTTTTTCTTTCTTTTCGGTCAAGACTTCAAAGCAGTTACAACTGTTTCTTGTGGAGCTTAGAAGTTGCTGCCCTTCTTACCGCCATTCAGATTGGTGGGAATGTTGCATGGCGATGCTTCAGGTGCAGCATAAAGCTCTGTTTTGTAGTGCTCAACGCCAGACTTCCAGAAGTCATACTCTTTAGTGGAAATGCTGTACTTCCCATTACTCTGTCTTTCCACAAGCTATGATCTCGTTGAAGCCATTATGGCAGGATACCTTCACTATACCTTCAAAATATTAGTTGAAATACCATTGAAAAACATGTTCATGGAATTTAGTAGAGACATTTTTTAATCATTTTCCCTCATTTTTGGATTTATTTCATGCATTCAGCTTCATCATCCATTTTTATTGACTAGGAGCCCGTTCTATTTAAGGAAGATTTTCATACTACCTCTGAGATGCCTCTTCCTGGGAGACTTGGTGTTGTGGACCTAATCGTAGCATCGATAGCAGTAGACTTTCGAGGGGGAGGAGGGGGATTGTAGTAGTAAGGAAGATGTGGTGAAGGAGATGGTGGTGCAGTGATTTGTAATGGTGAAGGAGATGGTGGTGCAGTGATTTGTACGGGTGAGGTGATGAAGGAGATAGAGATGGTGGTGGAGGAGATTTGTAGAAGTACGGTGGCGATGGGGAAACAAAGACGTAAGGATAAGCATAGATGGAACCCGCATTGACCATGGCAAAGAGGGTGGTCAATGCCATGGCCATGGCTGGCTGTAACCACCACTTACAGGGTCCTTCAGCACTAATCTCAGTCCTAGTCCATCGTTCAGGATTTATAGAAAAATGGGTTTCCCTGTTTTAAAATAGTTATAGAAGCCATAATAAACCGAAGTCAAGGGGAAAATAGATATGTTTGCTTAGGAAGAATTAGCCTTAGGGAAAAAAGAATGGGTACATTGTTAGAGAGAGATAGAGAGACCAACACTCAATAAAATTGAGAGAGAGAAGGGGAGGGAGCCTATTCAATAAAATTAAAACTATCAACAAATAGAGGATATTGTTATTTTTTTAATCAGGGTTGTAAAAGAATTCCTTAAATATGAAGGAGACATTTGATATTATCCAATGTAAATCTTGTCAAATTAAAGAAGACGCTTTTGATAAACATTTGATCATTTCATATCCTATCATGTTAGGGAAAGCCCGCATGGAGCTGAGAGAAGTGCAAACAGCAAGGGTCAAAGAAAAGGCTTAGGGGAGCTACGAGATGTCGGATGACCCATGGTAACAGTGTCGGAAGAGCAGGCAAAGGAGGATGTTACTGGCGAGCTGTGAATTGGTAATAGAGGAGAATGAGAAAAGGAGGAAGAAAGGCACTGAACCACTCAAAAACTCACTTATAATCTTCTGTAGGAAGAAAAGGATGCTCATATATCATTAGGGACGCTCTAGGGGTGCTTATTAATAGGATTACAAGGTGAAAAACTTGAAAACATATACCTGAGTTTCAGCGTGCCCATGTTTCACTAAAGGCACGTGAAAATCGGCGCTCTGTGAGCTCAATGGCATGCATGTGGCATGCATTACAGCGGTTACTGTAGCTACCCGCCGAGATGCGCACATATGTCCCGCAGCCCCCCCGAAACCCATGCCGTGTGCGCGCTTGCTTGACGGTTAGTGTAGCACATGTTGAGTGGCTTGCAGCGGGTGCGCTTTGGTGCTCGATCATGCGCGCCGCTGCGCACTTCATTGACAGGTACTCTAGCACCTGGTGATTGCAAGCCATTTATGCGCTAGGTGCTTTCTTGCGCATGCCATGGTAGTGCCACATGCACTAGCTGTGCCATAGGAGAGAAAATCACTCACAACATTCTCCTCTTTGATTTTCTACTCATCCCAAGCCTTCTTCACTCCACCTTTGGCACAAAGCTCCTCAAATTTCACTCTTCTCAAAGCTTTTGTGACGATGTCAGCCAATTGATCTTCGGTCTTCACATGTTTGATGATGATTCTCCCATCTTCAATGCAATCTCATATAAAATGGAAGCGTGTATCAATGTGCTTGGTTCTGTTGTGATGAGCTGAGGTCTTGCTTAGCATGATGGCTGATTGGTTATCAACCATAATCTTCATTGCGTCAATCTCAACCCCCATTACATCCTTCTCTAACCTTGCTATCCACACTCCTTGACACATGACTGATGTAATGGCTATATATTCAGCTTCACATGAAAATAAGGTCACCACCTTTTACTTCACGCTGTTCCAAGCGATTGGTAGACATTCATGAAAGAAAACATGTCCTAAAGTGCTATTTCTATCTTCCAGATCACAGGAAAAGTCACTATCAGTATAGCCAATCACCTTAAAATTTCTTACTCCTTTCTCATTTATAAGATCAAAATCAATAGTTCCTTTGAGGTACCTCAACACCCTCTTAGCTACTGTCCAATGGTTAAAGATAGGATTCACCATGTATCTCCTCAAAATGCTTCTCGAATAGGTCATATTGAGCCGTGTATGAAGTAGATACCTTAAGCTTCCAATAAAGCTTCTATACAACCTCGCATCCACGCTTCTCTCATCTCCCTCTTTCTTTATCTTCAACTGAGCTTCCATGGGAGTATTGGTTGGATTGCATTAAAATATTTTAAAGTTCTCCAAGACGTGAGCTGCATATGGTTTTTGAGATAAGGCTATTTAGAAATCACTTTGGTGCACTTCAATGCCCAAATACGAACATGATAAATCCTAATCTATCATCAATTGCTTCCACAATCGCTTTGTTTTGAGTAGAGTTCAAGTAGTACACACCTTGGTCATTTTTACTCTTCACAAATCTAATACTCTTCAAAGTATCATCAAGCTTTGCATTCCATGTTCTTGATGCTTGCTGAAGTTCATAAAAAGCTTTGGTGATATTGAGCACTCACTCATCTCTTCCCTCTTTCATATAGCCCTCCAGTTGGGTGACATAGATCTCCTCCTTGATTTCACCATTCAAGAAGTCGGATTTCATATCTAAATGATGCAAACTCTAGCACTCTTGGGCTGCCAATGTAATCAAGATACAAATGGCTTCAAAATGAGCAAACATAAGCAAATACCTCATCGTAATCACTTTTGTATATTTGACAATACCCTTTCACCACCAATCTCGTCTTATGCTTCACCACTTTACCTAAAAGATTCTTCTTTAGTTTATATGTCCATTTCACATCAATAGGCTTACATGCTTTCAAAGCCTTCACTAGCTTCCACATATCATTCTTGTTGATGGAGTCAATTGACAAAGCGAATTTGCGAGGTCGTTGAAAACATGTGGGTAAGCATCCAAACAATTACCAAACTCACCAATTTAAAGAAATAACCACGAATTAAGGAGTATAGAGGTGAATAAGGGTCGAATCCATGTAGAATTAACATATTTTTGAGGTATTCTTGGAAATTTGATCAGATCTAAAAATGAAATGAGGTGATAAATTAAGGATTTTTGATAAATGTGGAAAGAGACCTTAAAGGCGAATCCACAGAACGAAAAATCACTGAATTTCAATCGAGATTCGTGGAGAAATTTATGAACAAAAAGATAATGAAAAACTGAAATTAAATTTGAAATTGACTAAATCTAGGATTCAAAATTGAAATCCAATGTTATAGGAAGAAAGAGTAGGATGAAAACATGATTTCTAAGGCAAGATAGTGCTCAAATTGATCGAATTTCTCGCCGGATCAAAGGCTTTTTATTCTGCAAATTCAAAGATGATCGTTGGCATTCACGAATTGATTTCTCCTTATTTTCTCAATGAAATCTCACCCTCAAACACTCTGTGAACGCAAAAATTGATCTAGAAGCGATTGGAAGCAAGAGATTCAAAGATTGTGCTGTTTAGACAGTTTGATTACTCGAAAAACCCAAGAATGCTTTACATCGTCGAAGAATTGGGCGTAATCGTTAGATGGAGCTTTTAATCTTCGATTAAAAACACTGATGAAATGAATATATGCAAATCGTTAAGCTTAAATCGCATCCGTTGGATCGGAGATGGACCGCTGAGATCTCGCCACGTCCTGCGTGAAGAAGTAACGCTTGAAACACCATCCGTCTGATCTTGATCTAATGCTTTGGATGTGTTTCGTCTGTTTTAATCTTAGCAATTTTAACTCCTCAGATGAACGGCTGAGATTAAATCATTTTAAGACTATTAGCCGACTAATTGGAGTGCGCCACATACCTCTTCACTTAAGTGATGATCGACGATGGCGATTAAATCGCGCGATCGGACGCTCCACACGACGCCACATCACCTGCCCACATGAAAACATAAAAATAGTCCACATGACAAAAAATGATAGGATTTAATGCGTATATAAGTTATTAGTGATATACATGAGATAAAATTTTCTGGAAAAGGAAGCTTAATCTCTCTTATCACCCGTGCGCACAGGTGTGCACACACACCCGCACAACATACACACACGCGAACACATCCGTGTCGCCAAGTGGCATGTCCATACGTCGCTACGTGGCGACATGCTTTTTTGTTCGCACCACATGAGCTGCCACATCAGCATGCAATATAAAATTTCTTTTATTTCATTTTAATTCAAAATAAATCGTATTAAATTCATAAAAAAATTCTACAAAAATACCTAAAAAAAAAAAAAATCATATATTTTAAAATGCAACTCCATATTAATTCAAATTTATTTCATTAGATCAGAAATTAAATTATCTATCATTCTAGAAAGTCAAATTCAATAAATAACAAGAGAATACGTTTTTATTTCAAAAATACACTCATTTATTTTAGAATTTAAAACTTAGAAAAATAAATGTGTATAAAAAGTGATTTCTCTTATTATTTAGCATTAAAACCTACTTATAATCTCAAATAAAAAATGGGGATAATCTAATCTTAAAATATTTCTCTTTAATTTATTATAATTATCCCTAAATTAGTGCATTTTGAGATTATAACTTATTTTTATAAAATGATAGATAAACTCTTAAATAATACGACAACATGCATTAGAATGAAATGTTTTATGTGTTAATTTGCATTAATAATCATATATTTCTATGTCATCAACAATCTCCTCCTCCATGTTTCTTCTTGAGAGGCCTTGGAATAAGTGATAGGTTCTTTAAGTGAAATGAAGTGCTCAGCCTCAATCGAATAAGTAGCTTCGTATTGAGATTGAACAGATCAATATCTTTGCATCCCATCATTGCTTGCTGATGTCGATCCTTGTCTTTGACCCACTTCTTTATTTGAAAACAAATCATGAAATACCTTCAATATTAGCTCCACTTTCCTCCATCCTCTCACTTGGATTTTTAAGTCCAAGATCAACACATGAAACAGAAAACTCTTTAAAAGGCATACCATCACTCTGTTGTCCTTCCATGAAATTTCACTTGCACCATTATTCGAAAATAACATCTCGACTCAAATGAATCTTCTGTGTGGTACCGTCAAAACACAGATAACCTTTGATACCTCTCTCATACTTCACAAACACCATCTCCTTGCTCTTATCTTCAAGCTTCCCTAATGCTCCAAAAGTTTTCTTATGCACAATTGAGCCAAAAATGATAAAATGACTCAACTTAGGCTTCTTTCACTTCACATTTCTTGGTAAGCTCTCTGTTGAGGACCTATTCAACACATACACACAAGTATTGATAGCCTCACCTCAAAATTCAAGAGGTAAACTCTTGTCTTTGAGTATGCATATAACACGACCCACGATGATCCTATTCTTCCTCTCAACTACTCTATTTTGTTGAGGTGTATGTGAAGTAGTGAGTTGTCTTTGGATGCTTTGCTCTTCACACAATATTGATAATTCTTTAGAAGTGAATTCTCCACCACGATCAATCCTCAAGCACTTGATCTATGCTCCTTTGGATTCACTCTCCACAAGAGTCTCGAATTTTTGAAAAGTTTTGAAGGCTTCCAACTTGTTCTTCAAAATTCCAACCCATATCAACTTAGAAAAATCATCAACAATTAGCAAAAAAATACTTTCTATCCTTTATTATTGATGATGTGATTGATCCACAAATGTCAACATAGACCAACTCTTGGGGCTTTGAAGCTCTAAATTCAGTTGATGTTGGAAATGGAGCTCTAGCATGTTTCCCTGCCATGCAACAACAACACTTATGCTAAAATTTGAATAATGAGGCAATCCAACCTCATGATTACCACTCACTATGTCTTGGAGAGTTTGAACACTTTGATGACATATCCTTCTATGCCACATCCATGTCTCTTTATTACTCTTTTCCACTAGAGGATAATGCTCTATCATGTTGAACTTTAATAGGTACTTATTCCCTTTTGTCTTGGGAGTCTGGGTGAGAAACCTTCTTTGGCCATCATGAATAGTGAGAAAGTCATCCCTCAAACGTATGTCACAACCTTAAGAATCAAGCTTTCCCAAACTCCGGATATTAGTCTTCCATTTTGGTATATAAATAAAATTTTCAAAAATCATACACTAGACATTAGTAAAATCTACATGTACTTTAACTTTGCCTTCATACCTAATTGAAGAACCATCACCAAATCTCACAACTCGTTAGTGAGATTGATCAATGGATTGATAGAAGGTCTTCATACTAGTCATATGGCTGCTCTCTATCGTATCTGATAACATGCTAATTAGACATGATACTACATGATTATTAATGCATATTAAGTCATAAAAGATTTCATTCTTATGCATGTTATCGTATTTATGAGTATTTATCTATCATTATGTGAAAAAGTCATTATAATATCAAAATACTTTAATTTAGGGTTAATTATTATGAATTAAAGATAAAATATTTTATAACCCATCTTTATTTGAGATTATAAGTAGTTTTTAATGTTAAATAATAATAGAAATCATTTTTATAAATATTCATTTAATTTTCTAAAGTTAAAATCTTAAATGAATGAATGTATTTTTAAAATAAAAATTAAATCTCTAGTTATTTATTAAATTTGAATTTTTAGAATGATAGATAATTAAATTTCTGATCAAATGAATGAAATTTAGATTAATTTAGAGTTATATTTAGAAATTTATGAATTTTCTAATTTATAGGGATTTTTCCAGAATTTTTCTGAATTTTTAATGACTTTCCAAGGATTTTTCTAATTAAAAATCAATTTTCTGAATTTTATAAAGCACGCAGGTGACGTGGCGTGATCGGGACCGTCCGATCAGATCACGATCAACGATCAAGGAGAGGAGGCGACTTGGCAGCGTCAGGAGTGTCCGATCATGCGTGGATTCTTAGTCGTTGATCTTCACTTAAGTGAAGAGGGGTACGTGGCGAGATCATGTTCACCGGATGCGTGTTAATCTCGACCGTTGATCGCAAGGAGTTATAACGGTCGAGATTAAACCAATTCAAAACGCATCAAGATCATCCAATTGCGATCCAACGGCAAGTGTTTTGATTCGTTTTATAACGCATGCGATGTGGCTTCATCTGATGTGTCTGATTGCGATCCAATGTCCATAACTTAACGGTAATGATTCGCATCCGCACGTTTCATCAAAGCCGTTGATGCGTTTCATCGGAGGGTTACGCCCAAATCACCTATAAATTGAGATGTTCTTCGTATTTGTAAAGCATTCGAGAGAAATTAAATCAAATTGAACTGTTTAGACACCAAATCTCTTGAATCTCTTGATCTCAATAGCTTCTAGACTCATTTATGCGTCTGAGGAGTGCTTAAGATCAAGATTTCAATGATCAACGAGGAAGAAGTCGACGCTTGAACTCCACGAATCGTGATTTTTGGATTTTGATGAATAGCCTTGATTCCGGCAACTAGTTGGATCAATTCAATTGCAATTGTGGGTTAGGGATCATGTTTTATCTTAGTCTATCTTCGTTTAGTGTTTAATTTCATTTTAGAATCATTAATTATTTTCATTTCAGTCTTAATTTTGGTAAAATCGTGATTTACAATTTTGGAAATATACCCTATCTTCAATCATTAATTTCTTCGGGAAATCAAAGTCAAATTTATTGATTTTTGATTCCGTAGATTTGTCTTCAAGTCCTCTTTCATAAAATATCATTTTTCCCTATTTTTATCACCGATTCATCATCCGATTTGATCAAATTCTAAGAGATCATCAAGAATTTCTCTAATTCCCTATGGATTCGACCCATATTTACCATTATACCCCTCAATTCGAATTAATTTCATAAAATTGGTAAGTTTGCACTTTATTTTGACACAAGACTATGTATTTTCAATGACCTTGCGGTCTCATTCCGTCAGTATCTAGATACCATATATCATCAATAGGAGTGCCACTATTCATACCTTGAAGTAATACATCAACATGTTCATCGGCTATCACCATTAGAAACAATGGTTCTTCCTCTTCATCATCTTTTTCTTCTTGGGCCATACTCACTTTTTCTTTTCCCTTGGACTCTTTCTTCTTGGGAAGTTCACACTCATTTGAAAAATTCTCAAGTTTTTGACAATTATACTATTTACCTTGGATTTTTCAAATGGTTTCTTCTTCTTCTTCTTCTCTCCTTCCACTTCACTATCACGATATTTTCCTTTTCCTTTCTTTCCATGTCCTCTTCCACTTCAAGATGACCCTCTTTGATTCTTCTTAGAATTATTGAAAGCCTTAGATAGGAGTGCTTGCTCCTCATCTCTTGAGTTCCTCTCTTGGAGTCTCAACTCATGCACCTTGAGTTGCTCAAATGCTTCCTCAAGTCTCATGAAATTTAAATCACGTCTTCTCAAGGAGAAGAATAAGAGCATAAAATTATTTTGAAGTTGGCATGAGTAGTCTTGAAAAAACACCATATTCATCAAGATTCTCTCCCAAGTCTCTCAAACTGGCGACAACTAGAGCAAATTTATTTGAGTAATCATCCACCTTCTCATTCCTCTTAAGGGAGGTTATCTCAAACTTCCTCTTCAACACTTGCACCTTTGCTTACACCAAAAGATCCATTTTCACATAGAATGTACAGAGAACCTCCCAATTCTCCTTAGCACTCTTCTTGATGTCGATTTGACTGCTTTGAGATTTCAAGATGGAATTGAGAATCATTGACAAGGCAAGATGATCTTTCTTGCGATTTTCTTCACTTCATCAATGACTCCCCACAGGTCATGAGCCTCCAAAGTAAGCTCCATCCTCATAGCCCAATGACGATAGTTTGTGTTAGTTAACATCAAGGAAGAGGTAGACATACCCGTGTCCATCTTTGATGGTTGCAAGATTAATATTGATGAGCATACATCACCGGACATGGTAGAAGTCCTTCATCATTGAACATCTTCACAAGCCTAAGACCAAACATGGCTTTGATATCATTTTTTGGCTACTGATCGCCTCAAGGGGCACTCCAAAAGGTGATGAGCACACTCCACAACTGCACAAACACACTCAAAAGAAGAGGAGAATGAGAAAAGGAGAGATAAATGTACTAAACCACTCAAAAACTCACTTACAACCTGCCGGAGGAAGAAATGAATGGTCATATATCATTAGGAATGCTCCTATTTATAAGCTTACAAGGAGAAAAACTCGAAAACACATACTTGAGTTTCGGTGTGCCCATGTCTCATTGAAGGTGCGTGAAAATCGATGATCTGTGTGCGTTGATAACATGCAATTTATACATGAATTTACATGATTATTAATGCAAATTAATAATCATAAAATATTCCATTTTTATGCATGTTATCATATTTTGAGTGTATATCTATCATTTCATGTAATTTCAAGTCATAATCTAAAAATGTATCATTTGAGGGATAATTATATGAAATACAAATAATATATTTTTATTCTCATCTATAATTGACATCATAATTGTGTTTTCATGATTAAATAATAAGAGAAAATATTTGTATATATGCTCATATATTTTTTAGTTTTATTTTCTAAGAGAAATGAGTGTATTTTTAAAATAAAATTTTTTTCTCTTGTGATTAAAATATTTTGACTTCTTATAATGATAGATAATTTAATTTATGATTCAATAAAATAAATTTGGATTAAATTAGAGTTTTACTTTGAAAGTTATGAATTTTATAAATTTTTAAGATTTTTTTGAAATTTTTCTGAATTTATTTAAACTTATTTTCAATTTTTAAAACTAAAAATTGGTTTTTATGTCATGCACTGATGTGGCGGAGTGTTGCCACGTGGTAACATGTGTACATGTCTCGTGGCCGGCTATGTGCGCGCATGTGTGAGTGTGTGTATGTAATTAGTGGGTTAAGCATTCTTTTCAGGATATTCGCTAAACTCATTAATTAGCGGTCTTTAAATACCTATTAAATCGCGTAAATTTTTCTCATGTGAGATTATTTATCTTTGTTTTTCTTCGCATGTGACATGGAGCAATCTGAAGTGGACAATTGCTTGATTTTATCGCGATCGTCAATTTTCACTTACTTGAGGGGGTACATGGGTGCATATGATTAGGCGACAATTCATTTTAATATGATTCAATATTAGTCGCTCATCTAAGGAGTTATAACGGTTGAATTTAAATGCACCCGAAGGACTCTCGTGGACACGTGAACTCACCTCAATTGCTCAATGAAGATCGAACGTGGACGTTAAGCGACGCTTCTTTTTCATACGCGATGTGACAAAATCTGAGTGCTTTAGAGTCGATTGAAAGAACACAACTTAATAACAACGATTTGTGAATAGGCGTTAAATCCGTGCTGTTGATTGAAGATGAAGATATGCATCCAACAGTCGCGCCCAAATTTATCTAAAAATTAACATGTTCTTCGACGGAAAACTTTGTTCTTGAATGTTTCGAGCAAATCAAACTGCTTAGACAACTCATTCCTAGAATCACTTGATTTCATCTTCTTCTATAATTTTTTCCATGTGAGGGATATTTGAAATCAAGATTTTGTGGAGAGAATAAGAAGAAATCACCTCTTGATTGCCAAAATTCGTTTTGAAAATCGCGGAATGAAAAGCCTTTGATTCGGCGATTAATTGGATCATTTCAAGCGTGACTTTGGGTTAGATTATGTGAATTCCTCCTAGTCTTTCTCCTTATAGCATTAGATTTTAATTTCGAATGGTAGATTAATTGAATTGTAGATGATTTTAGATTTGCTCTCTCTTCGCGAACGAAATTTTTTCCTTAATTTCACTCCTTGATTTCTCTACGAATACCAATCCAAATTCTGTGATTTTTGATTTTGTGGATTTTTCGTGGAGTCTTCTTTCTGAATATAATAAAACCCCTCATTTCTCACCTCAATTCATCATCCTATTTGATTGAATTTCAAAGATACTTAAAAAATTCCCTTATTTCTCCATGGATTCGACCCTTATTCAGCACTATTCTATTTAATTTGTGATTATAATTTTAAATTGGTGAGTTTGGAACTTGTTTTTGACACGCCTCCGCGTGTATTCAATGACCTAGCGGATTCGTCTCGTCATGTGTGCCATGGAGCACATGTGGCACACATCTCGGCAGTTACTATCGCTACCCATCGATATCATGCATATATCGTGCGACCCTTCCCCCTTCCCCCCTGAAACAAGCGTCAAAGCGTGCCCGTGCTAAGCCACTCGGTGGGTGCTACAGTAATCGCCGAGTGGGCCCGTGGGTAGCTACAATGACTGCTGAGATGCATGCCATTTCATGCACAAATCACCTATTTTCATGCGCCATGGCGCGCTTTTGGCGGGACATGGGTACATCAAAGCTCAGGTATGTGTTTTCGAGTTTTTCTCCTTGTAAGCTTATAAATAGGTACCCTTAGAGCATCCCTAATGATATATGAGCATTTCTTTCTTCATCTAGAGGGTTGTAAGTGAGTTTTTGAGTGGTTTAATACATTTCTTCCTCCATTTCTGATTTCCTCTTCTTTTGAGAGTGTGTGTGCATTTTTGGAGTGTGCTCATCACCTTTTGGAGTGCCCCTTTAGGTGATTAGTAGCCAACTTAGAACTCATAGTCTTTAAAATTTTTGGTGTGGTAGGTATATTAGAATTTGAGATCTCGAGTTATCTCTTTATGGTATATTAGAATTTGCGAATCTGTTTGATATTTTGCTATTTTTAGAGTTCAATGAAGATCGTTCACTTCTTTCACCCACTTCTCTTTCTCCCTCTCGTCCTATCTCTCCTTTCTCTCTCTCTCTCTCTCATATATCCTCCATCTATTCTCTATTTCTCTCCACCCTTACTCCCTCTCCGCCTCTGCCTCTTGATCCCTCACTGTCTTCATCTTCTTGCTGAGGCACAAGGCAAGAGTCAGTAATCAACGCCATTTAAGGCTGGAACCCAGAAAGAACAAAGACTCGAGCGACGTTCCACTGTCTCACCCAGCCAATAGTTACCCTTGGTTTTCTATGACAAAGCTGAATGTTTCCACCGTCATACTGTCGTCATCATGGTCAACGTCGAGAATATAAAACTAAAATGTTGGCCTCGTTATTCCTGTTGACCATTGACCGGGTGCCAACCGACTTTGATTATTATTCGTTTTGGTTTCAGACTGAAATATACCTCTGGTCGTCAGTATGGCCGCTGGCCGTGAAGCACAAGTACTCTTGCGGGGTCGGTCAACTTGCGGGTACAGAAAGACGACCGTCGACAGGGAACGCTGCCGCCTTTGTCGGAGATCGAAGACTTATTTATCCTCACAGACCAGGAGAGAGAAAGAGAGAGGTTGGCAAAGGAACAGATAATGAGACAAAGAGGATTGGTGAGCTTTTACACGGTTCATTTAGAATATCGTATCCGACGTGGAAGTATAGGGATGTTTCAAGGGAAAGGATGCATAGATAGAAAGACAGACAGATAGATACATAGATAGATAGGGAGGTAGACATACGTGAAAAAGATTAATGGATGTGTAGAGATAGTGATAAAAAAGAGGGATAGAGATAGAGATACATTTTTTGTTTCACCTTAAGATTTGGTAAAGGGGGAATCACCTTGAGATAGAGAGATACCATGCTCAGCTTCCAACTCGACGAAAGCGGGTCAAAGAAGTGCAGGCCCTCCCTCTCTCTCTCTCTCTCTCTCTCTCTCTCTCTCTAGAATCGAGGTTAGTGATGTTTTGTTTGTCTGAAAACGGCAGACCAATCGCCGACAGTCAGCTGCATGGCTCTGCAAGTCGCGGGAACTTGCTCAGGAAGCCGCCAAAGCCAAAAGCCAACCCGCCTGTACTAATTATAGTACAGTCACCTAATCTCTCCTCCTTTCAGCCACGAAGAGCGATGGCAGCATCGGCGGAATTCCCCAAGACGTCAGTCTCCCATTCTCCCACCTTGGCTGATGTCGAAGCCTTTCTCTTCTGCGACGGAAACACAACTATGAACATCGACGACGCAAACCGGTATTTTCAATTCTTCTCTCTTCTTATCGATTCCGTAGTAAAGATGACGTAGATATTTGCAGACGAGAAAAAAGGAAGAAAACAGTTCCAGAGCTACAACGGATTGGCTTCAGAGCGTGGTCGGTCAAGGAGATTCTGAACGACGGATACAGGTGGAGAAAATACGGAAAGAAGGCAATAAAGAACAGCCGAAATCCGAGGTAAAATCCGCCCAAAAATCTCTGGTCCTCGTAGATAGAAACTCTAATTCAATGGGGGGAGGCAGGAACTACTACCGCTGCGCCGCGATGGGTTGCATGGTGAAGAAGAAGGTGCAGAGGGACTGTGAAGACCCGAATTACGTTATCACTATCTACGATGGCACGCACAACCACGAAACGCCCGAAGCGCGCAGTTAGTTGTTTGCCATGGCCGCTGAGCTAGTCTTTACGTATATATTCATTAGTCTTTTCACGTCTCTGGCGGAATGTCACGTTGTTTGCTTCAATGAGACAACATCTCTCTCTCGCTCCCTTCTTTGCCGCCCTTTCTATCTCCCTTCGTCTGTCTCCATCTTTCTTAGTTCGTTGAATCTGTTTGTGTGCCACCATGATTACTCTCCATTGCTCTCTTTCTTTTTACTCTCCATTTGTCCCACCTAAGTGGGCTCAATAAGGGGTACAGAGACAAAGATAAGGTCAACTAACCAAATACACATAAAGACACATTCTAATGTGGGACAATATAGGAGAAGGTGTAAGGGATGGTGTTTTGATAAAAGGTTATTATGAGTTTTTAAGATTAGTAACATTGAACTCTTTGGGTTCAATCTCACAATTGGAGCATAGAGGATTGTTTTTAATAACCTTGAAGTGGGGTTTTTATTCAATAAATCAAAACAAAATTTACATAAAAAATGTATATGAATCATCCAAATATATGATTAGAGGCTATCCTAGGGTTCACACAATTTGTTAGAGTGAGAGATTTTTTTTTTTTAAAAAATAATTTATCACACAAAATAAGAGGAATAAAAGTACCGTGATAAAGATTCTTGACTGATATGATCTTGTTGGGGGGAAAAATTTGGATTTTCTTTCGTGGTTATTCCTTGCTTTGGGAGAAAAAAACATAGGGACTGAAGAGGAATTGTGGAAAGAGGGAAGAGGGGAGGAGAACGAGAAGGGGCAATAGAGAAATGGTGAGTGTGTGGTGGAGAGGAAAAGGAAGATAGATGGAGGGAGAGGGAAAGTTATAGATGGTTGTGTGGAGGAGAGAAAATAGGGGGGTGGGGAGAGAGAGAGTGAAATTCATGAAGGAGGAGAGAGAAAGAGTGGGGGGGAGGACTAAACTTTAAATTTTCAAATTTCAAATTATGACAATGAGTTTTACGAGATCCATATAAATAGGGGAAAAGAGAGAATGTATTAACCACTTGAAGGAGTGCGTCTCTTCATAGGGTACCGCCTTTTTAGGAGGAATTTCATACCTCTTGAAAGTACGCCTTGAAGATTCACTTGTCAAGACGAGAGGGTACCATGCTGAGGGTTTTAATTGGTGAAAATTTTAGGGGTAATTTAGGTACACTATACTGCCCTACAATCATGGGTTTAAAGTTGACTTGGTCAAAGAAGGATCCAGTATTTAAATAACTTGAATTTGAGAATACAAAAATGTTGTATAATTTAGGGAGATAATTTGACTTGGTCAAAGGGGTCACTTAATTTTAAGAAAGTGATTTGACTTGGTTATAGGCTCAAAATTAAATGTTTTAGGTCAAGAACATGGTTTGGTCAAGTAAAGGGAAGTTTTTAAGCATTTAAAGGATTGGCCTTGATCCTTTTTATCTCTTTATAGTATTTAGTTATATACATTTCTTCCAATGATAGATTGTTGGATTTCTTGGTCAAGATTAGTATAATGTTTACATAATATAGATAACTTCTTATCCTTGCATTTCTCCTTAAGTTGTGTTGCCTTTGTACTTCTTTGGATACTTCTTTTGATATTAAGGTGTCCCCACCATGTTCTCTTTCCCCCTCAAGCTAAAACATTGATGTAGATCATGCATAGTTTGAGAAAAGTAAACTATATGACTTGTTAGTGAGACCTTTGGTGGAGATATATGTTTACTACTTCAAGGTACAAGTATATAGAGTAGGGATTATGTAGTGCAAGACCTTATACCAAAGAAAGTAGCAATACACCTCAATGTGTTTGGTTGCTCATGAATGTTCATTTTATTGTGATGAAATTAAAACTTGATTCTCACAATACATCTTCATGGGGGCATTAACTCTAAATTTGAACTTAAGGAATATAAATGATAACCACATCATATTAGAAGCCATATGAGCCATTAATCGTTACTCCACCTTTGTTGATCTAAAAAATAATGTGCTTATGTTAGCTATAGTGGGTGATCTTAGGAGAAAGAGTTCATTAAATTGATCTATATGAATCCTTGAATGGTATTATACCAGACTGTTGATTAAGTTGATTCATGTTATGGTTGTGTACGTGATCCTTTGAATTGAGACACCAAATATTTCTAATGGATGGATCGTTATGTTTTTATTATAACTTAAACATCCATAGCCTTGGGTTATCCAAAAAGTTATATATTAGATATGGTATAACGTCCTTGAAGATGATTGTGTGGTCAAGATGAGATCATTTGCCCTCGATATTTAAGGAGATTGACTCAAAGAATGAGATGTGATGAAACTTTTTGCCAAGGTAGTGGAAATATTGTAGTAGTTCTCGATAGTTTCTTCAATGCATCAGCACTAACTAGAGTGACCAATTAGCGTTTGACAATTGACCATACCCTAAGTCATTTATGAGTCTCAAATGAATAAAAGATTATGTATACGTGGTAACCAATAATGGGCAGGTTTCCTATAGGAGTTCTTATACACTCTACATCTCCTTGAGAACATGGTGTAACTTGACACTCAATAAACTAGTAACTCGACCTATCGATTGTGTTAAATTGACCTTTAATTAAATAATCTACATATTGATATAAATAATTAATAAGGTTGGCTAATAAGATATTATTGGGTCTATAAAATTATTAATTAGATAGATATATGGACCTAGAGGGTCACACATACAGTCAATAAATGTTGGTAGAAATTGAGATAATTATGAGGGTTTTTGTGGAAAGTTCATATACCTAATATTTATAAATAAGGGGGGAAATGAGTACAACTCAAGGTTCCCATGAAAGCCTTGTGAGGATTCTCTCCTTTTTCTCCTTCTCTGTTGGTGAAAAACTTTGAAGATGAGATCTAATCCTCTAGCTATCATGTGGATACTCTTTGAGGTTAGACACTAGAACAATTTTGAAAATCCTTAAAATAAATCTTGTAAGTAGATGAATCATTTTCATGCAGTCATTGAAAACACACGAATGCGTGTCAAAAAAATTACCAAACTCACAAAATTAAAGTTTTAATCAAGAATTAATTAGTATAATGATGAATAAGGACCGAATCCATAGAGAAATAGAAATTTTTGAGGTGTTCTTAAAATTCGATCCAATTAGATGAGGAATTGAGGTGAGAAATTCATGATTTTAGTAAATTTGGAAAGAAAACTCCAAGACAAATCCACAGAATAAAATCACTCAATTTAGATCGTATTCGCAGAGAAATCAAGGAGCGAAATCAAGATAGAAAAATCGATTGTGATGAGAGAGAATGTAATAAAAATTCTAAAAATGAATCTAATCTAGGCTTCAAAATTTAAATCTAATGATAAATGACAAAATATTAGGAGGAAATTACATAATCTAACATAAAATCGTGCTCGAAATAATTTAATTGATCACCGGATCAAAGGCTTTTCATTCCATGTTTTTGAAAATGAATATTAAAATTTTAAGAGGTAAATTTCCTTATTCTTTAGACGAAATCATGATTTCAAGCACTCTCTGGACGGGGAAATGTGTATAGAATAGGAAAAAATAAAGATATTTAAGGATTGAGATGTCTGAATAGTTTTGATTACTTGAAACATTGAAGAATACATTTTCCGTAGAAGAGATAGAGTTTAAATAGAGTTGAAATTTGGCGTGGCTGTGTGATTATCTATTCATCTTTGATCAACGGTAGTGATTAATCTTTAGGAGACGAATATCCATAGTTAAATGGTGGCCATCGGATCCTTGATAGAGCATCTAGAGCACGTCGCGTCATCATGTGAAGAGTAATTGCTGCATGATGGTTAGCATTCAATCTGCATCGAACACTTGAAATAATGCCCACTTATCCATGGAAGTCCATCGGGCTCATTTAGTCTCAGCTGTTATAACTCTTCAAATGAACGATTGAGATTAAAACATTTTCAAAACACGAATCGTTGCCAATAAAAGTGTGCCATGTACCCCTTCGAGTAAGTGAAAATCAAGGGCTAAAATTAAGTCATTTCCTTTCATGTCAATCATACGCTTCTGAGCACGCCACATCACCTACGTAAAAGAAAGCAGAAACCTAGTCTCACATGAAAAAATTGAAGCGAAATGACGAGTATGTAAGGTGCGTGGTCTAACATGACCAGCTCATGCCCTAAACGTGGTGCTTAACTAATAATGAAGCGTGCTAAAGATGCGCGCATGTGTGTCGATCCACACAGAACACGGTTGACTTTGATCGAAGAGTTGACTTGGTCATACTTAGGTTTAATTAAGGCTTTTAAGAAGAGAAAATAATATTTTACTAATGGTAATGATATAAATATAAGAAATAAGATATTTTAAGAATTTTAAAAACTGATTTGACGAAGAAATGTCAAAAGTCAAGGTCAAAGCATTGACTTTGACCAACCGTTGGATTTCTGTAAAATCAAAGAACAAAAAGAGTGTAAAATATTATAAAAATTATATATTAAGAAACTAGAAAAAATGGAAATTTTTTATATATAATTTGTGATTTTTCAAGAAGAATTGGATTTATTATGATTTATTGAAAATCAAAGATCAGGAAAATCCTGAAATGAACACTTCGGTTAATATCATCAAATTAACTAAACAAAGAATATCAAAATCTAGTAATTCACATATGAATAGAAAGCTAATAACTAGAGGATTCCAAAGAGACAAAAATTGTCAAATTTCACCTTGTATTTTAAGAGTAATTGCCAACGCAAGTCAACGCCAAAATTCGTATTCAAAATGAATAGTCGATGGTCAAACATCAAATTGAAGGGTCAAATGATGATGAAATTTTACGATTTAGTATCCACGGAAAGCTGAAGAAACAAGAAATCCAATGAAACCAAAACAAAACGATTTGAACTTAAGATGAGGGATAAATCCTTGTCTGAAAATCAGCAAAAACTTGCACCCAATTTGGGCAAAAATGAAGAAGAATTCGATTTTTAAAATGAAATTGACTATCTAAATCTAATCTAAATTACAATTATTGCAAGAGGAATGATCGAATCACACTATTAACCCAATTGACGCTAAGATTAGGCTTTGAATTGCGTTGAATGAAGTGTATTTTGCCGAATTTCTTCGTTCAAGGGGAGATTTTGATCAAATCTTGCAACGATTCGTGGTCAATCCTGCCTCAATCTGATCGCAATGGAGTCTAGAATGCGGGGGGATCACGAATAACTCAAGATTTTTCTCTAAAATTTCTTAATCTCTTCACGATTCAATCAAGAGTTGAGTTTCAAAGCGAAAGAATATCAGTTTTTATAGGAAAATCGTGGACCGTCCGATTCTGTGAAGACGAATGGACAACCACAATCGCGCGATTAACGTGGGCCACGATCCCATGATCCCAGATTTTTTGCTCATCCGATCTTCATCGAAGCGTCTTGATGCGTCCACATGTCCACCCATGATAAGCCGAATGGACGATTAATCACGACCATTCGATTTCATTAAAGAAATCGATGGTTTGCATTAACCACGTGCGTGGATCCTTGATCAGGTGGACTTCGATTCACGCGATCGATGTTTCTAAATCATCACGATCGCATAGGACGCGCCACACGATGCCACGTGTCTTGGGAAAAAACAAATTTGTCCCACAAAAAAAGATTAGTGGAGATAGGTGAGTATAAAAGGAATAACTTCCTTAAGGGGTACGTCGCCCTATTGGGCCAAGTACGCCCCAATACTCTAACTTGGGCCCACTAACCCATGGGCCCATCATCTGCCAGCCCGTTACTGTTCACGCCACGTAGGCGCCACACATGCGATTAACGTGGGCTCGTGTGGCCCCGCCACGTCAACTCCGGGAGTCCCGCGTGATAAAAGTCAACCCTTTTTGCTATTTTTTAAATGAAATAAATCCAAAAAATACCTGAAAAATCAAATAAAATCGAGAAAATTCTAATAAATTAAGAAATTCATATCTTCATTTATATAACTCTTTTTAACTCAAATTTTTCTCCATTGGATCACAAATTTCTTCATCTTTAATGTTATTCCACCTAAAAATATAAATTCTAACAAGAAAATAGGGTAAATTCACAGTAATCTTAAATAATCTCTTAAGAATTCTATTTTATATCATCCCATCATTCTCTTCTTGAAATTAATCTTTTTAATCATCTACTAAAGTCAAAATAACTCAAGGAAAAGTGCTTAATTTCCAATTATTTAACCTTGCAAAAGATCAAACATCAATAAAACAAATAATTAACCCCTAAATAATGCATAAATATGGACTTTAGTACAAATAACATACCAATGGAGAAAATTCATAAAATTGTGATAACATGCATCATAATTGTATAAAATAAGCATGAATATTGGTTGAATAAGATAAGAATTAAAGTTAATTATGCATGTTATCACTTTCCTATGCTGTGAGGAATTTGAAGAGCTCATATATATAGAAATATGTGTCTCTGCATCATTTGAGGCAATATGCTAAAAATAAATGAGTGGTGATGTCAAAAATTTTATATTATTGAAGTAAAAAATATTTTATTAAAGATTATCGAGGAATTATATATACGAATAGCATATAAGTTACCTCATCTCGAGGGATATTGATGAGATAAGACCGAGTGGTCATTGAAAACACATGGTCAAGGGTCAAAATAAAGTCCAAACTTACCAATTTGATGAATAATTCATGAATTGATGGGTATAATGGTAAATAAGGGTTGAATCCACAGGGAATTAGAGAAATTTCTGATGATCTCTTCGAATTTGATCAAATCAGACGATGAATTGATGATAAAAATTAGGAAAATGGATATTTTATGAAACAGGACTTGAAGACGAATCCACGGAATAAAAAACCAATGAATTTGACTTTGATTTCATGGAGAAATTGAAGATTGAATAGAGAGGATTTTTTTGAAAATTAAATCACAAAATTACCAAAATTAAGACTGAAATTAAAGTAAATTACGATTCTAAAATGAAATTAAATGTTGAATGAAGATATATTAGGATGCAACACGATCCCTAACCCACAATTGCGATCAAATTGATCCAATTAATCGCCGGAGTCAAGGCTTTTCATCAAAATTTAGAAATCGCGATTCGTGGAGTTCAAGTGTCGATTTCTTCCTCGTCTATCGTTGAAATCTTGATCCGTGGATGCGGAAATGAGTGTAGAAGTAATTAAGAACAAGATATTCAAGAGATTTGGTATCTAAACAGTGTGATTTACTTGAATTGCTCTCGAATGCTTTACAATCTCGAAGAATATCTTAATTTATAGGGCAATTTGGGCATAACCGTCCGATCTCCATTTAATCTGCGATCAACGACTTTGATGAAACACATTTGATGCAAATCATTACTATTAAGTCGTGGCCGTTGGATCGCCGATTTACACCTGAGACAAAGCCTCGTCGCATGTGATAACATGCATTTATAACTTGAATTGTTATCCTAATTAACTCATATTCATGCTTATTTTATGTGAATATGATGCATGTTATCATACTTTTTAGGAATTTTCTCCATTGGTATATCATTTCACTAAATTTGATATTTATGCATAAATTAGGATATTTTCATGCTTGATGGATGATTAGTCTTTTGCAAAGTTAAAATTAATAGAAATTAATCTCTTTTTGAACTGCTTTTGACTTTAGAGCATGATAATTTCAAGATGAAATGATAAGTAAGAAGAATTCTTAAGAAAGGAGTAAGTGATTTTTAATTCATTTTAAATTCTTCTCTCAAAGTATATTTTCAATGGCATAATATTAAAAAGGAAGAAATTTGTGATCCAATGGGGAAAATTTGGATTAAAAAGGAGTTATATATTTAAAGTTATGAATTTCTGAAATTTTTGCCCTTTTTCTGATTTTTATTTGATTTTTAAATTGATTTTTCCTATTTAAAAATCGTGAAAAAAGGGGTTTATACTTGCAGGCGCTGACTTGGCGAGCGGCGGCTGACGTGGCGCGCGGGACCGCCTCGAGGTGCGACGCGGCACTGAGGCCACGTGGCAGAGCCCGAGTGGCTCGCGCAGGAGGCGCATAGGGCGCGCCCACGTGGCAGGGAGGCCACGCGGCGACGTGGGCGCCCTTGTGGGGAGCCACGTGTAGGCTGGTAATAGAGGGGACGTGACAAAATTAATGGGGGAATCCACTCCCCTATTTAACCGCGTCTTGTCCCTCTATTTCTTCAGTGTGGGACTATGTTCCCACACGATTTTTTTATTGCAGGTGACGTGGCGACACGACGAGCGTCTGATCGAGGTAGAAACTCTCGATCGCGTGGATCGGAGTCCACGCTATCATCCATCAAAGCACGTGCTGAAAAAAATAGAATAAGTGGATTAGATGGACGGCTTACCTGGTGACATGTGGAAGATGATGAACCGCTAGATCCTCATCCAACGGACGGTGTCGCGATCGAGATCATCATCGCGATCTTCTTCCATCGGACGGCGGACGCTCCTCGCAATCTTGGTCCATGCGATCGCGCGATCGTGACCATCCAGTCATCTGAAGTTCGATCGGACGGCGTGGAGGGTTTGTGGAAGAACTCCACAATCGCGGTTCGATCGAGCCGTGATCGCGGCGCGATCGAGCCGCGATCGCGGCTCGATAAAGCCGGGATTGGGGAGCTTACGTGGTGGAATCGCTGCCATTCGAGTGGACGACGATCGACTAACGACCATGACCACGATCATGGCTCGATCACGGTGCGATCGTGGCCCGATCGTGGCCCGATCGCGGCCTGATCGTGGCCTGATTGTGGCCAAAATGGTGGCTATTCGGATGCAAAATTGAAGCCGGTTCATTAGGGAATTGAAGCCACGACATCGCCCCAAGGAACCGCTCCCATGAAGCCATGAATCAACTGCCACGACTGCTTCAATTGGCCACGATCCTCGGGCTAATTTCCCCATTAAAACCAATGTATTCCTCCCTTTGTTTTTCAACTTTTAATCGATTCGTGAAGGGAATTAAGCAAATTTCAAGGAAGATCTCTAGTTCATCGTGATCCCCCGCGTTTTAGACTCGATTCCGACGCAATTGGAGCGGGATTGATCGCGAATTCCTCTTTGATTTCATCAAATTTTCCCCTTGAATTTCGAACGTCCGCGAGGAAGAATCCGAGCAAATTCGCTTCAATCCACGAGAATTGAAGCCCCATTCTTGCAGCAATCGGGTTAGTAGTGAGAATTTATCGATTATCAGGAGGTAATTTGAGTTTTTATTAGATTTATAAGTTTAATTTTGCAAATTAGTTCATAGTGTTCTTCATTTTCCCCAATTTTAGGTCCGAAAAAATGCTAATTTTGAAAATAGGATATCTCTTTGATTATAATTTCAAATCACTTGATTATAAGTTTCATTAGATTTCTCTTTTCATCAGCTTTCCGTGGATTACAAATTCTTCAAATTCTGAGTTCATTTGGCCCTTGAATTTAGACGTTTGACCAAGGACTGTTCATCTTTCATCAGAAGTCAATCGTTGACTTTTGGGGTCAATTTCTTTTGATTTAAAAATCAGAATTTGATAATTTTGGTCTTGTTAGATTTTCTCTGGTTTTTAGCTTTCCATTGACATATAAATTCCAAGATTTGGATTTCATTTGGCCATTCAATTTGAAGATTTCCTCTGAGGTGTCAATTTTGGGGATTTTCTGATAATTGATTTTCAATAAATCATAATAAATCCATTTCTTATCCAAAAATTACGAAATATATATCAAGAAATTCCATTTTCTGTCTAGTTTCCAAATATCTAATTTTTGTAGTCTTCTGACTCTGTTTAATTTCGTGATTTTGCAGAACACCTGCTATTGGTCAAAGTCAACGCTTTGACTTTGACTTTTGAATTTTCTCTGTCAAATCCGAGATTTCAATTCTTAAAACTTCTTATTTAGCTTATTTATATCATTTCAATTCCTTACATCTTATTTTCTCTTATTTAAAACTGCTTTTAAACCTAATTTTGGCCAAGTCAACTTTGCGATTAAAGTCAACCTTGCTCTCTGTGGATCGTTCCGATACTTACACAATAGTTGATTATTATATCTTATATTTGTGAGTTTGGTTTTATAAATTTTTTTTTGACCATCGTCTTTGTGTTTTACTGACGCACGAAAATGCCACGTCAGCATGCGTTATAAAATGCATCAAAACGCTCGCCGTTGGATCGCGATGAGACGCTCTTGATGCGTTTTCTGTTGATTGAATCTGAGCCGTTATAACTCCTTTGAGTCATTTAGAAAATGATTCACCAACAAATAGTGCTGTGACACGTACCCCCTCAAGTGAAAATTGACGGTTTGGATTCCTCGTGCGATTGGACGCTCCTCATGCTGCCACGTCGCCTCCTTGCCTCGACCTTTGATCGCGATACGATCAGACGATCCAGATCGCGCCACGTCACCTGTGCACTGAAATTACTTTGAAATATAAATTTAAATTAGAAAAAATGATTTTTAATTCCGGAAAATCCTTAGAAATTCATTAAAAATTCAGAAAAATAAAAAAACAGAAAAAATTAGAAAATTCATAACTTTCAAAATATAACTCCAAATTAATCCAAATTTATTTCATTTGATCAGAAATTTAATTATCTATCATTCTAAAAAGTTAAATTTAATAGATAATGAGAGATTTAATTTATATTTCAAAAATACATTCGTTTTTATAGTTTTAAACTTTAGAAAATTAAATGAATATTTATATAAATGATTTCTCTCATTATTTAACTTTATAAACTGCTTATAATCTCAAGTTAAGATTGGTTATGAAATTATTTATCTTTAATTCATCATAATTAACCGTAATTTAAAGTATTTTGTGATTATAATGACTTTTTCATAGAATGATAAATAAAGACTCATAAATATGATAACATGGATAGGAATGAAATCTTTTATCCCTTAATATGCATTAATACTCAAGTATTATCATGTCTAATAAGCATGTTATCAGATATCCATTTGAGGTCGTGGATATTTGATGATGTCAAAATCCAAAAATCTGTAATCTTGAATTCTCCTTGTCTATAACCTAAGAAACAAATTAACTCGTAAGCAAAGATTCATTTAAAAATAAAGGATGTCAAATCAATCAAAGATTAAATTTTATGGCCAAGTTTATAACTAAGAGAAAAAAATCAAGCTATATGTGGAATAGTGGAAGGAATGTGTAAGGAAATCATTATCATTGTCAAGATTCCAAAATAATTTTAGTTAAAAACTTATGGCATATTGATTTAAAAGCAAAATGGCATAAACACTTCAGTTTTTGAAACTCAATGGCAACATAAATTTTATAATCTAATCACCCAACGTTTAAAAGCAATACTCAAAAACTCAAACTTGGTACTGTTCTCGAGAGGGGAGAGAATTGAAGAAATCTAAATATAAAAATTAAACTCAATTTAGTTAGGAAAAATATATCTTTAGGTATCTATATGAATATATGTATGAATGAATCTATATAAGTAAATATATTGACTATATATGTTAGGTACTTGTAGTTTTTAAGTAGATTACAGAAAAATTAAATATTATATACTTATATATCAAGAATTATTTAACTATACATAATATGTACTTATATATTGATCTAGATAGGCAGCCTAACCTAGAATATGAACTGCAAACCAACCTAATTGCTGGCCCAAATTCTCCTTGGATATAACCAAAAACACCAAAATGATCTCTAACCTTAAATGAGAGCTTCAATACACCTAACTCCAAGAAAAGATCAATCTAGATTCCAAATCTCAAATCTATTTATAATCAGGTCAAAATTCAATCTAATACAAATCTCAAATGAACTTATATAAAAGAGATTCTTCATCCTATTTATAATAGACCCTAAGTGGAATTAATCTAAACTATAAGTAAACTAAAATAGGAATTGGTTTGAATCAGACCTAAAGATTTCAATAATCTGTCTAACTAATACTCCTAATCAATTTAAACATGAATCAGACTTTAACCGATTCCAGAATCAGATCTCATATCCAAAACAAAATAAACTCCAGCCAACCCTTACAAAAATAAACTCAAAAAATTTTCAAAGGAGCTATTGGAGATTATTGCTTTCCTTTCCTTCGCTGCTGGAATGATAGGGTTATTTGCACATCCATCTCTCTCTTGGAATTCCCTCACGGTTGACCATATCAGAGAGTGTTTTTATTCAATTTTTGGTGAAGAAAACTTGTGGAAAAATGGGTGAAAAATTATGATTTGGAGATATTCAGATTTTGAATATTTGATGGTTCAAATATAACTAAATTTGAAGGATAATAAGCTAGATGAAAAATCAAGGAAAAATGCAAAAAATTATGGTGATGATTGACAAGATATTTCATTTTCACTTTTTTTTGGATTGGTCAAATAGAATCTAATTTAACGGGAGATTGAGGAAAATCGGAGAAGATTTATTAAAACAATGAGATCTTTCATTTTTCTCTCCACATGATCATAATTCAGATATAGAATTTCTCAATTTTTGCTTGACAACTGGAGATACTTATGCACAAATTTAAAGCTGGAGAAACATACGAGATAACTATGAACCTAAGATTCCCTTCTTGATCTGTCTTCTCAAGCGTGGAGAGGGATAAAAAGAATGATCACTTTGTGAGAGGAGTTTGTATTTGACGTGAATGGTTTTCAATGTGGAGAGAGAAAGAGAGAGAAAGAGAGAGTTGGCCTGCCACTTGAAGGGGTTTTCAATGTTTTGCTGTGAAACTTTTGCACATTCACGAATTCTTGTGACTAGCCCCAGAGAGAGAGGGTATGAGAGAGAAAATCTTTGGGTGACACCAAATACTGAAAACCAAAACTGTACAAGAAAAACCAAATTTCAATTTGACTTTTTTTTTTGAAGCCGCCGGTGTCAGTTCGATGGTTTGGTATTCAGTACAACTTTGGAGTTCCCTAATGATGACAATTCAAGATAAGACTCAGGTAGAAAAATAAAGCAATAATAAATTAATTAGTATTTCAATTAGAGAGTGATTTTATAGAATCATAAGCTGTTGGAATAATTACTAAAAATGTCTAATATTAATTTCAACATATCAAAATCTATAATTAAAACTGACAAATAATATACTAATGCAAGAATGAAAATTTAAGGGTATGTAAAATTTAAGGGTTTCTTGGGTTTTGTTTATATTTTTCCACGTGGGCTACTTGAACCTTTGACAACATGTAGTTTATACATGAATTTATACGAGTATTAATGCAATTTAACGCATTAAATATTCTATGTATGCATATTATCATATTTTGGGTGCATTTATATCATTTTATGTAATTTTAGGTTATGATATAAAAATATATCATCTTATGGATAATTATGCATAATTAAATAATGTAGTGCTAATCTTATTTATATTTGAGATCATAATTATATTTTCATGATTAAATGATAAGATAAAATATTTTTATTTACACTCATGTATTTTTCAAAATTTATTTTCTAAGAGGAATGAGTGTATTTTTGAAATTAAAATTAATTATCTTGTTCTTTAAATATTTTGAATTTTTATAATGATAGGTAATTCAATTTTTGATCTAATAAAAAAATTTGGATTAATTTGGAGTTGAAATTTGAAAGTTATGAATTTTCTAATTTTTAGGAATTTTTTAGAATGTTTATGAGTTTATTTAAAGCTATTTTAAATTTTAAAAAGAAGAAAAAGAAATAAAAAATGTTTCATTTATCGCTCGTTGACATTGGGAAGCGTTGCCACTTGGCAACGTGTGTACAGGCCACATGACGATGCGTGCGTATACATTTGTGCGTGTGTGTGTGATTAATGAGTGAAAGCATCATGAACGGATTTATGCTAACCCATTAAGCTCCCTTTCCTTATATACGTGTCAAATCACGATAGTTTATTCAATATGAGACTATTTATCTTTTTTTTAATCGCAAGTGACGTGGCGCGATGAGTAGTGTCCGATCACACGGTTTAATCGCGATCGTTAGATGTCACTTACTCGCGGGGGTATGTGGCGGCATATGATTAGGCAAAAATTTGAGTTTAAGATGATTTAATCTCAAACGCTCATCTAATGAGCTATAATAGTCGAGATTAAATGCGCTTGATGGATACGTGGACTCATCGCAAGAGTTCGATGAAGATCGAATAGATGCGACTTAAAGACGACGATTCACCAAATGACGTCTAATCTCAGTTGTTGATCAAATCAAAATGACGGATCCAATGGTTGCGCCCAAATTTGCTAATAAAATCGAAATATTCTTCAATAGAGAGATTGTTCTTGGTTTTTGAGAAGATCAAAATGTTTAGACACAACAATGTGAAAATCATTTGATTTCTACTTCTTCTAGACTCATTTCCACGTCCAAGGAGTGTTTAAAATCAAGAATTGGTTGAAAGAATAGGAAGAAATCACATCTTGAACGTCAAACTTTGTTTTTGAAATCGGGGAATGAAAAACCTTGAGTCCAGCTATTAATTGGATCATTTCGAGTGCGACTTCAAGTTAGATTGTGTGTTTTCATCCTAATCTCTCTTTCGTTAGCATTAGATTTCTATTTTGAATAGTAGATTAGTTTAATTTTAGTTTTAATTTCGGTTTTCATCTATTTTCGTGATCTAATTTCTTTCTCGATTTCAAGTCTCGATTTCTTTGCAAATTCTAATTCAAATTCAGTGATTTTTGATTCTGTGGATTTGTATTGGAGTTATCTTTCTTAAAAAATCCCTAATTTCTCACCTGAATTCATTGTTTAACTTGATCCAATTTCACAGATATCTCAAAATTTCCCTTATTTCTCTGTAGATTCGACAATTATTCATCACTATAATTTTTAATTAATGATTAATCTTTAATTTGGTGTGCTTGGAACTTGTTTTGACACGAGATTGTGTGTATTTAATGACCACATGAAATCGCTTCGTCAGCCTTCCGTATGTAGAATGACAAAGACATATCATTAATACATCATTTGGGCTAAAAATATATATGGAATACTAAAATTATTTGATATAACCTTTCAAAAAAATAAATAGCTAATGATGTAAATTGTCAAACTCACATTCAACTAACATCACAATCCCTTTGGGTTGAAGGGCTGAGGAGGCTAATTTTGTGGATTCAAGATTGCAAAAATTCTCTTAGGTCAAGGCTTATAGATTTAAGTGTGAATTATCTAAGACTACCTCGTGTACTCATGACACCCTCAACTAGTCATGTGCCTTCTCTAAGAGTATGTCATATGGTCATGTCACATTGATAACATGCTTATTAATGCAAATTAAGGCATAAGACATTCCATTCTAATGCATGTTATCATATTTTTGAGTGTTTATATGTCATTCTAACAAAAAGTCATTATAATCTCAAAATGTATTAATTTAGGGTTACTTATGATGAATTAAAGATAATATTTTCATAACCCATATTTAATTGAGATTATAATTAGTTTTTAAGGTTACATAATAAAAGAAATCATTTTATATACACTCATATATTTTTCTAAGTTTTAAAATCTAAAAGAAATGAGTGTATTTTTGAAATAGAAATGTATTATCTTATTATTTATTAAATTTGAATTTTTTGAATTATAGATAATTTAATTTTTGATCCAATGAAACAAATTTAGATTAATTTGAATTTATATTTTCAAAGATATGAATTTTCTAATTTTTAGGGATTTTGTTTTCAGAATTTTTCAGAATTTTTCTGAATTCTCTGAATTTAAAATTGATTTAGTTGATTTTATTTTGGTGCACGTGATGTGGCAACACGTGGAGCGTCTGATTGCGAGATTAATCGCAACCGTCGATCGTCACTTAAAGGCACAGAGGGGGGGGGGAGTACGTGATGTAATTATATTAGCTGACGAATCATTTTAAAATGATTTAATCTCAACCATCGATCTAAGGAGTTATAACGGCTGAGATTAAAACTGAAAAAAACGCATCTGGAGCGTCGGATGAAGATCAAACAACGACCATTTAATGCATTACTTATAATGCGCATGACATGGTCGATTAGAGATCCAACGGCCACGACTTAACCGTAACGATTCACAACCTTGCATATCATCAGAGCCGTTGATCAAGGATTCAGTGCTTCATCGGATGGCTATGCCCAATTCACCCTATAAATAGAGATGTTCTTAGACTTTGTAAAGAATTCTAGGGAAATTCGATTAATCGAAATGTTTAGAGACCAAATCCCTTGAATTTCTTGCTTCCAATCGCGTCTAGACTCATTTCTGCATCCACAGAGTGCTTGAAAGTGATACTTTGTTGAGAGAATTGGAAGAAATTGGCTCTTGAACGATCTTTTTTTGAATTCGAGAATGAAAAGCCTTTGATCCGGCGAGTAATTGGAACAATTCGAGCGTAATCTTGGGTTAGAGATCATGTTTCATCCTAATCTTGCTTTGTATAGCTTTAGATTTTAATTTTGAATCGTAATTTTAGTCAATTTCAATTTCAATTTTGGTTTTTCATGATTTTAAACTTCGGAAATTTCTATCTCATTCACTTGACAATTTCTCTGCCAATCTTGATCCAAATTTAGTGATTTTTGATTCTGTGGATTTGCCTTTGAGTCTTCTTTCTAAAAATATCAATTTCCCTAATTTCTGATCATGATTCGTCATCCCATTTGATTGAATTTCATAAGATCATCTGAAATTACCCTAATTCTTCGTGGAATCGACCCTTATTCACCACTATACTCCTTAATTCGTGATTATTTGATAAAATTGGTGAGTTTGGTATTAGTTTTGACACAAATTGGTGTGTAATCAACGACCACATTAATTTGTTCCATCACACATAAACCCTCAAAATTATTTTTGTGCTGCTTAAAAATGTACGAAATAGTTTTCTACGGCCCATACATGTGATTGAATGTATCCCATGTACCCTTGGTAGCTTGAAGTCATAAGAAAAATTATTGAATCATTTCATAATGCCCATTCAAGGTGACTAATAATGCTAATAATGCCTAAAAAACTTTACACTTATTTGGCTGAACTTATATATGTGAAAAGTTTCATAATATTTCCCCATTTGGAACTATTTATGATGCATTTGGAGTATTGAATGGAGAAACATTTGTTTCATTGATCTTTACTAATAGGCGGGGAACATGGAAAAAACTTATCCAATGGTGCTTCATATTTTTAAGATTAAAGTGAGACTATTGGACCTCGACTTTTTAACAACCCTTCATTGTGGCGAGCATGTTCCTCAATTTTTTTCTTTTCCACCAACATGGCCCACACCTTCTATTTTTCCAGCACATGAACCATTGACTATGCTATTGAAGTGAACCTTGATTTTTGTTGTGGGGGTGGCCTTATGCACTCACTCTGATTGTGATCTAATAAGCACAATTTGACACATTCTTGTCTTCAAGTAGTGAAAGAAGTGGCATTGTCTGGACTTGAGAGGCCTATTAAACATGATTTTCAATGACGATGCCCAAATTTTCCAATAAATATATTTATTTCTCTTCGAAATAGAGATCTTCTTGAACTACTTGATTAAATTTCACCTTGAACCTCTTGACTAATTTGTGCTCAAAACTCATTTTCGTTTTGTTTGAGAATATTAAATATGTATTTCAATGAGATATTTAAAAGAATATTATACTTTAACACATAAATTTTTCCTTGATATCTCTTATTGAAAAGCCCTCCATCCAATGATTAATTTGGTCTATTTCATGGGAACATTAGGTTGAGCTGCTCTATTTGTGATTTTGATTCCATTTATAAGCTTAGATTTGCATAAAAATCTCATTTTTATTCATTTTGATGTTCTAGTCCATAGCTGTCTATATCTAACTTATTTTTTGAATTTTCTCTTGTAGTAAAATCAAATTGGTTCAGATTCAATTTATTAAATTAATACTTTCATCGCATACTTCATTGCATTTGTGTAGGCCCTCATCCATTCCATTGAGTTTTGAACCTGCAACCTTGATAGTGCCAGCTAAACAATAGTTAGGCAGGAGATGTCAATTTGACAAAAGTTAAAGAGGTGTTGAATTCAGACCTATTTTTCCATGGACTTTTTATCATAATAAAAAATGTCGTTAGTTGATCAATAAATTTAGTGGGTTAGATATTTTTTGAATATTTGTGTTTTGTAACTATTCTATGAACATACATGTTTTGATCCTTACCTGGTAGAGTTTGTAGAATGTGGAGACACAATATTTATTTGTGAATATTAAAAATTGGCAATGTAGTCACACGGTAGGCAAACAGTAGAGCATGTTATTAGTCATTCTTATCCATGTGTAGAGACATAACATAGTTTGAACTATTATACACCCTCTTAGATGAAATGGCTTTGGTATCTTCACCAAGTGTATTGTTTTCTAGTTCATAATTATTTGAAAATTTACTATCATAATCAAGCTAACATTTTCTTGAGAAAAATCTAATCTTTTTATGAGTTCCCAAATATGTTGGGATGGATTTTAAATATATTAAGAAAAAAGTGTTTCGAGCATTATATTCACTCCATATATGTCTACCTAGGAGAAGCAAGAGAACATTAGCACTAAAGGAGTTATGTGTAATTCCTATTGGTTATGCCACAAATTGGGCATGATTGAGATCTCCAGTCTAGCATCAGGGGGAATACTTGCCTTTGTCCCAATGAATGTGGGTTTATGTGAATATATGTTTTATCACCCCATATTTTTTTATCCCTTCCTAGGGCAACCTATCCAATGATCAGTCTCTCTCCTAGAAGAGATAGGCCCATCAATTTATCATTCTCCTCAATCAAAAGAAATGCCATATTTTAAAAGTGATAATTCTATTGGGAATGCACATTATAAACCTTCTCCTCCTAAATGTTCTTAATAGTAACATGTTTTTTTAGTGAGAACTCATGTTTTGATTACTAAAATTATAAATAAATAAAACTGCTCAAATAGCGCAAAACTTATATGGTGTCTTGCTCATAAATATGGATGAAATATTTAACAAGGTAAAAATATTGATAAAAGATATATCTAAAACAATGGTGAAGGCTCTAAAAATGGTTCCGCGGTCATAAGAAATAATATGATGGATCAGATTGAGGGTGTACTTATATATTTCATTTTGAAGGGCAGCCAAAGATGTGAATAACTTTATGGGGATGAGGAACAAGGTCAGCCTAAAACATGTGTTAAATAATGATGATCGCTATCTATACCCTAGATATAGAAATGCAAAAACTTGAAATTAAAAATGTAAAAGTGAAGCATAAGATATGAAAGGTAATATTTGGCCTTTTACTTACTAATCAATCTACTTAATGAGAACTTTGAAGAGTTTGATATCCCCTTTAGATTTGTAGGCTTTACCTGTTCATATCATCTGCGAAAAAAGAGCGGAGGTTTATTTGCAATTGTTTTTATTTGTACGATGGTATGTGGTAACTTAGCCCTACAAGGATTGATTAATCTAATGGTTACAAATCTTCTTAATTAATTATGTGTATGTGATAAATGCATATTATAAACATAGTATTACTCCGTAAATTAGAATTCAGATGAGTTGATAATCCCTATGATCAAGCAATGCGTGCAATCAGAAGAATGAAACCCACCCTTATTCAAAGGGAAAGATACGGAATTAAATACATTATGTATAATTTGCACGATTATTATGCAGGACTAGACTTTATTAGAAATACAATAATTTCCAGACCAGCAGCTGAGAATTTGCCAAGTAGAAGCCCGGACAGGCATGGCCAAGAGACTGCCAGGTGTCAAGAGAATGGCCTTCCATCCACAAGAGATAGGACTCTCTTCTCTCTGATTGGCCGACGGATTCCCTGTTCTTCAAAACTGAGAAAAATACGACGACGCTTATAGGAAAAACTCTGTTGCCGTGCATCAGATTAGGAAGTTCACTGCAGTGCCGCAGATTAGGAACTCCGCTGCCGGAAGAGATGGCGGCGATCGGATCTGCAACTTCCGGATTGTCTTCCCTCCGCCCATCTTCTTCCTCACCTCGATCCCTCCGCCAGAAGAGGGCAACGAAGATTCTAGCCATGGCGCCAGAAAAGAAGGTAAAAAACAAGCTCTCCTTTTCAGTACCCTCATAAACTAAAACTCGCCCCTCTTGGTTTTCCCCTTACAAGGTGAACAGACTCGACGATGGTTGGAAGAAGCAGTGGTACGGGCAGGGAATATTCATGGAGGGCAGTGAGGAGGTGAATGTCGACGTGTTCAAGAAGCTGGAGAAGAGGAAAGTCTTGAGCAACGTGGAAAAAGCGGGACTTTTGTCAAAGGCGGAGGAGTTGGGATTCACTCTTTCGTCCATTGAAAAGCTGGGTGTTTTCTCCAAGGCTGAGGAGCTCGGGCTCTTGAGCCTTTTGGAAAAGGCGGCGAGTTTTTCTCCTGCTGCTTTGGCGTCTGTAGCACTGCCGTTGTTGGTGGGTGCCCTGGTTGTGGTGGTGGTTATTCCGGATGACTCGGCGGCGCTCGTGGCCGTTCAGGTTGTGCTTGGTGCGGCGCTTGCGGCGGGGGCGGCGGGCTCGTTTGTTGCGTCTGTGTTGCTCTCTGGGCTTCAAGAATCTGATTGAAAAGAAAATGCTCCGGAGGACTTTTTGTTTTTGTTGTTCTTATATTTTTTTTTTACTGGGATGGCTAGGATGTCTGTTGAAAGGATGAGGAAAAGAGGACTGACTGAGTGTCAGTTCTGTTGGCACAAGCCATTTCCTTTTTATATGTACAGATTCTAGACAGAACAAAACCTCCATGAATGTGTTCCGAGGGGTGGATTTTTAGTGAGTTCCTTTTTAATGTAGAATTTTCAATGATAAAAGAATAACTGATTTTCACTTGTATTAAGAAGTTTACGCCCTAAAGGAATATTTACTAATGAATTATCAAAGCTGCATATCAAGAACAAATTGTAATATGTAAAAGAACTCATTCTTAAAGCCCGTAAGAAGATCGCATGAATTCCTTAGTCTTATCCAAAGAGTGATTTCCGAGTTTGTAGATTAGCAAAGTGGAGAAGAGATAAAGAAATAGGATAGGAGAATATAGAAATAATGAATATTGAACATATTGATATTAATATAAGTACAAGGAATAATACTCATCAACCCCCTTAAGGAACTAGTCCTCTAACCTTGACTTTGTAAGCTCCCTCACCTACCTCCCTTTTGACTCCATTTTGACTCATTTAACAATGCTCTAGAGAGTCACTCTCTAAATCTTTCTTAGAAACATGCTCAAGATCTATGATAGAACTTTCATTCTCACTCATTTCATGGTTGTTTCTGTCGCACAATGGAACCTCCCTTGTATCTCATTAATCGGATGTTAGTTGGGCCCACCTTGGGTTACATTAGCTTAATGGGAAGTGGTTCATGTTTGGCTGTTTCATCCTTCCACTTGGGTGGGCTACCTAAAATGGAAATTTAAAACTAACCAAAACATTAACGTTCTTGGATGAAGTTGAAAAGTAGTCTAATGATTAACCTTATTTTTCATTGTTTGATTCATTGAACAATATAATCTTGGATTATGTTGCATAGACTTGAGATGGGAAAGTTGAATCAGGAATGTGAGAGCTTTAGACTTTGCATCTTGATTCATTAGGGTAGTATAAAAAAAACAAATCATAGCAAAGTTCATCAACTGATACTTTATGTTGAATTCTTTATGAGAGATAGATCTCTTGAGTATCCCCAAGTCAACCTTTGAAGCTCCAAGAGAAATGAGAGACTAGTAAGAGGGTTAGAGCATGGGTTTCTCAAGTGACCCATGGCCTCCATGTTTATAGGGGTATAGGATAGCTTAAGCCTCAATATTCTTTAATTAGTCAGCTCGTTGTTGACTAATAAAAAATTAATTGCCTCTACATATAATTAACCCCAAATTCAAGAATAAATGCTTATCACCTTAATTAAATTTTTTTGAATCACTTAATGGGGATTAAATGATAGCTTATCCATGATATATATGTCAACTTAATTGAGATTAATTTTAGTTAAACATGATTTTATATTTATTTATTTTTAAATTTTATTGATGTTATGAAATATTTTTAAGTTGAGCCAAATTTTTTGAGGAAGGCATATCTTCATCATTTTAGGAACTAATGGCTTGAGCAAGAGATGCATGTTGGCATTGAAACATAGGCAAAACTAGATAAAACCTAGATTAAGGCTTTCTAATTTTTACATATTGGACTTATAAATAATTTTCAACTTTTCTTAACACACAAAATAAAATAAAATAAATTAGCTCCATCTCAAGATGAAAAACAGTTATATAACCATTAAGTTTTCTATTGCACTTCATTTTTCCATACTTTCATAATCCTATATTTTCAATTTTATTTTTAATTTTTATTTCTATTTTTTTATTCTTTTTCTGTTTTTTCTATCTGTTATTTTTTAAGGTAGCTTAAAAATGAAAAAAAGGGGAACCATAGTATCTCTCTCTCCCACGACGCTTGCACATGTTTTGAAAAACGAAACTCTCTCAATAGCGACGAATCAAGCTCTTCTGTCACTGGTGAGATCTCAAAGCACTATCTTCAGCAATTTCTAGAAAGATCATTGTCTTTCTAATGATTTCCATCAAACTCTCTCTCTCTCCAATGATCTCCAAGAAGCATTGACCTCTCTCTCTCTCTCTCTCTCCCTCTCTATCTAGCAGACATTGAACATTTCAATGACGAGACTAATTCATATGGTCGTTGATTACACACAATTTAGTGTAAAAAAAGTCCTAAACTTACCAATTTATGATTAATCAATTTAATTAATTAGTATAATGGTAATTAAGGGTTGAATCCACGAAGAATTAGGGAAATTTGAGATATATCTTTGAAATTCGGTCAAATCGGACGACGAATTGAGATTAGAAATTGGAAATTTTATTATATTAAGCAAGACAACTCAATTGCGAATCCACGGGATAAAAAATCAGGTGATTTGGATTAGAATTCGTTGAGTAATCAAAGTTTGAAGTTAGGAGAAAATTCGTATTGCAAGTTTGATTAAAAACAGAAATTAAAACGAAATTAAACTTAATCTACTATTCAAGATGTAAAATTAACACTAAATGATGAAAGATTAAGATGAAAACACGCAATCTAACCCAAATTAGCCTTCGAAATGATCCAATTAATCGCTGGATGCATGGCTTTTCATTCCAAGTTTCCGAAGACGAAAATTGAAGTTCAAGATGTGAATTCTTCTTCCTCTTTCAATCAAACTTTGATTTCAAGCATTTGGTGGATGCGGAAATGCATCAAGAATACAGGGAATCAAACGGCACATGAAATGATGGTCTACACAAGTCGAATTTGACGGAAATCCACGGGCCAATTCTTCCGTCACGAAGAACTGAATTTAAAGAGGCGGATTTGGGCTTGGCCGTTGGATGAAAGGGTGCATTGCGATCGACGATTGCGATCACACGTCGTTTGATCGAAACGACGCGATTAAGTGGTAGTCATTTGATCGAAAATGGAGGCTTCAGATGCGTCCACATTGATCGTGTGAGGTAAGGCGTTGCTTTAGATCTTCCGTCGGATCTTAATCGTGCGGTTACGATTAATCAGAGGTCCATCGATTGCACGCGATCTCAGCCGTTAGAACTCGTTTGATGGACGGCTTGGATCACTTCACTTACGTCCGATTTAAGCCACGTGCGCGATAGAAGATTAGGTGGACCTCGTGTCCACCGCATTGACGCGCTTCGTTAATCACAAATTCATCCGACGCTCCACGCTGTGCCACGCGTCCTGAAATCAAAACAAGAGAGGGAACATAGTCCCACACAGAGAAAATGATGGAGAATCGCGCGTATATAAGGTATGAGAGTTATAGCGGTTAGCTTAAATTCCTCTATGGAATGCTTATAAGTACTATAACCTTACTAATACGAGTATATATAAATATTTGTCACATCCGTGCCACACAAGCACACACGCGCGGGTCCGCGTGGCGCTGCCACGTGGCCCTCAACGCCACGTCACATCCACGTGGGCTCGCGCGAAATATACCCCTTTTTTCCATTTATTTAATGTTTTAAATGTTTTAAAAAATCGAAAATAAACTTAAATAAAATCAGAAAAATTCCAGAAAATTCTATAAAATTGGAAAAATCATAACTTTCAAAATATAACTCCAAATTAAGTCAAATTTGTTTTGTTGGATCAGAAATTGTATAATCTATCATTATGAAAAGTCAAATTATTGAAATAATAATAGAATGAATTTTAATTAATTTAATACATTTATGTATCTTATAAAATAACTTCATAAAAATACATAAATGTTAATAAATATCTTTTCTCTTATATTTTCATCATGAAACATGATTATGATCTCAATTATAATTTAGGATTAAAATATTATAATTTTTTAATTATGTTTAATAATCCATAATTAGTGTATTTTTAGATCATAACATGAATTAATACAAAATGATAGAAATATACTTAAAATATGATAACATGCATGTATTTGGAATAATTAATGCCTTTAATTGCATTAATAATCATGTAAATTAATGTAAAAATAGAATGTTATCAGTCAACTTTATGAAAATTGAAAAACAAGAAGTTGAAATAAGAAATTTGGCAAATCAAATTTAAAAAATTTGATTTCCGTTAGTTAACTTCAAATTTGACAAAGGACATTATTTCATAATGTTTTTATTTATGATTTGGCTTGAGATTCTTCCACTCTTTAATTGGTCTATTAAATGTGTGGTTGGACAATAAATTTTCAAGTTATCAAGAGATTGTTAACTCCTTCTCAAATAAGGGTTAGACATCATTCATTCATGATATAAATTGGGGACCATCATTTAGATTCGTTGATTGGGTCCTTTACGCACATTGGATTATTTTCAATCACAGTCCAGACAGTCAAGGGAAACTATGCGAAAAGTCAAAGTCAAATCTAGAAGTCAAATTCCAAGTCAAAGTCAAAGTCAAAGTCAAAGAGAAAGTCAAACAAAGTCTTAAGGGAGTTTTCTTTTAACAATTTTTTTTCTTATAAGTTCCTAATTTTAAATTAAGATTATTTTTGGATACTTATTTCTTGTTGATTGAGTTTGAATTCCTTTTTACCTATATACTTCATGTGAGTTTAATGTAGGAATTAGGGATTGTTAGGATCACTTGTACACACAAGGTTGACTTTGGGTAAGTTGTACTAACCGCTTAGGTTGACTTCAGGTCAGTCCTAAGTGGGACAAGTCTAGAGAGTTGATCGAAAAGATACTCAAGGAGAGCTTGTTCCTCAACTTGCAAGATCATGTGGTATCGAGGACCAGCAACCTACTTAGAGTGTGCATGGATCAATGACGAGGCTTGAGGACTTCAAAGAGGCAATTTGGCATGAAGGGGAGTAAGGAGTTGCACGTAGAGCTCTAGGAGTTGGCCTGTAGGAGACGAGATGAGTAGTGACGTACTAACAGGCGAGGGCAAAGTGAGGTCCCTAACCAAGAGCATGACTTGGTCAGACTAAAAGTTCAGGGTTGAACTTTGATCTAACTAACATGACCAATTAGTAATTACTGTTGGGAACTAAGAAGGTGAGGAGAGACTTTAAGGGGACTATCTGATAACATGCAATCTTAACATGATAAAACATGATTATTAATGCAAATTAAGGCATAAAACATTCCATTTGTATGCATGTTATCATACTTAGAGTGCATTTCTATCATTTCATGCAATTTTAAGTTATAATCTCAAAATACATTAATTTAGGGTTAATTAGGGTGAATTAAAGATAAAGGATTTTATAACCTATCTTTACTTGAGATTATAAGTGGTTTTTAAAGTTAAATAATGAGATAAATCATTTTTATAAGCATTCATTTAATTTTCTAAAGTTAAAGTATTAAATAAATGAATGTATTTTTGAAATAAAAATTAAATCTCTTGTTATTTAAATATTTTAACTTTTTTTAATGATAGATAATTGAATTTTAGATCCAATGAAAAAATCTGGATTAATTTAGAGTTTTATTTTGAAAGTTATGAAATTTCTAATATTTAAGGATTTTTCCGGATTTTTCTGAATTTATTTTCGATTTGTAAGTGATTAAAACAATTAAAAAAAGTGGAAAAAGGGGGTTTATTTTCGTGCGGGACCTACGTGGATGCGATGTGGCACGCAAGGCTACGTGGTAGAGCCACGCAGACCCATGCGAGCGCCTGCGTGGCGCGGAGGTGACACGTGTCATGCATATTTATATATACTCGTAATATTAGGGTTATAGTACATATAAGCATTCCGTAGTCAGAATTTAAGCTAACCCATATATTCCACGTACCTTATAAACCCGATAGATTCCATTAATTTTATCTGGGTGGGACTAACTTACTCTTGTTTTAAGTGTGCAGGACACGTGGCTGAAGGCGATGAGTTAGATTAAAAGAGGCGCGAATCGTCATGCGTTGATGAAGTGGACACGAGGTCCACCAGATCACATCAGCGCACGTGCCTTAAATAAAGAGTTATAACGGTCTAGATGTAACGCGCGGAAACACATCTTGATCATCGGATCGCGATCCAACGAAGGCAGATCTGATGCGTTTTATGACGCATATCGCGAGGCTTCATTGGGAGCGTCCATCCGCGATCCAAGGGCCGAGATTTAACCGTAGCGTTTCACTCTCTAGCGTTTAAAATCTGAACCGTTGATGAAGATTAAACGCCTCCATCTGACAGTTATGCCCAAATCATCTATAAATTAAGGCGTTCTTCAATTTTGTAAGACATTCTTGGATGATTTCATCAAATTGATGTATCGACACCCCTCCATCCTTGAATCTCTCACTTCTAATCTCTTCTAAACTCGTTTCTGCATCCACGGAGTGATTAAAAGTGAGATTTCATCGATCGATTAAGGAGAATTAGTCTCTTGAACACCGATGCTCGTTTTCGAAATCGCGGAATGAAAAGCCTCGATCCGCCGATTAATTGGATCATTTCGATCGCTATCTTGGATTAGAATACGTGTTTTCCCTCTAATCTATCGTCATGTATCATCAATTTGTAATTTAGGATCATAATTTAGTTTAATTTCATTTTTAATTTCGGTTTTCGATTTTCCGATTTTTTGAAATTTCATCTCACTTCGCTATTTGATTTCTCCGCGATTACTACTCCAAATCGAGTGATTTTTTATTCCGTGGATACGTCTTGAGTTATCTTTCTAAATCTACCATTTTCCCCATTTTCTATCACCATTTCATCGTCCGATTTGATCAAATTCTAAAAGATCTCTCAAAAATGCCTTATTTCCCTGTGGATTTGACCCTTATTTACCATTATACCCCTCAATTTGAGATATTTTCATGAAATTGGTAAGTTTAGACTTTGTTTGACACGAGACCGTGTGAAATCGACGACCTTGCGGTCTCCGCTCGTCACTATCTCCTCTTGGGACCAGCATGAGGGGTTGGGATACTCTATCTAGTATAAAAAAAATTTGGTATAGGAGTGACGTGAGCTTTTGAGTGAATAAGTAACAAATTCATAAAATTATTAGAAAATGAAATACATAAAAAAAACTAATTCCCCCCCTCCAAGTTTTAGTAAATATGGGAACTTCAATTAAGACCTAACATTAGTAAAAACTATATCTATAAATACCAAGTCTACAAAGAAAAAAAAACCTAATTATCATTTGATTCTCTCTTCCAAAATAAGATTCTAAATCTACTACCATACAATTGACGATGAAGATATTGCTCCAGTTTTTTGAATTTGAATATCTTTCAAGATTGATACCGTGTAGCTTTCTGCATCTTGAGACACAAGTTCAAAGAACTACATGGAATTCATTTTATAATTTTCTTCACTTTAATCCATTTGTCCCGCTAATGTCTATTGGCTCTTTTTCCTTTCTCTTACTCACTATTTATTACGGTGTTGTAGCTTTGATTGTTGTGGTGTTGATTGCAGAAAACTTAAGTTGACCATTGACTTATCTCTTGTAAATTAAATCAATCAAATATGTATATTAAAACCTATTATTCTTTGCAGTAATTAGTTCTTATAGTTTTGTTTCATTTGTCTTTATTCTATCAATTTTTATTTTAAAACATATATTTAACATGATATTAGATGTTCAATGCTAATTTTCATTTTGAATTTTTGTGTGATAATTTTGTTCTTTGATTTGTTGGCCTAATCTTGAATGAATTTTTTTAATATAGAGAGCTTAGTATTTCAGTAATATATTTATCCTTTGACAATACTTTCTTGGAGAGGTTGAACTTGGAACTTGAATTCTTGAATGTGGTGAATATATAATACCATGTTATTGAAAATTCTTTTGATGCTATTACTTTGCCTTGAAAAAATTGTGAATAGACAATGGGAAAAATAAAAGAAAATTTAGAATGTAATCCTTGTGTTATATTAAAGAGAAGAATGCCTTATACCAAAAAATCCACAGTATGTATTAATTACTAGGTCTTCGCAATATGAGAGTGCCATATCAGACAAGGAGCCCCTACGAATATTTTTCATGAGATATTAAATATTGAAAATCTTAAAAGTCATCATTTTCTTCAAAAAGTAATGGACATTTCTAAGGACAAAATGATGAAAAAAATGATCTACTAACAAAATCTAGTAAGAAAAATTCTTTATGGCTCATTAGATGCGAATGATAAACTAGTTGATTTCCACTCTTTCATTTCAAATCTGCCTTCTTTGATGTTTCCTGAAAAAAAAAAATTTATTGTATGGTTCAATAAAATTTTATAAAGATTTTTCTAGGTAAAGATTGATTCAAAATAAAGATGTAAAAACTCTTATTCTAATAACTTATCTTTTTTATTTTGAAAGACTACAACCATATAGAGTATCATAATTGGGTCAATTCTTCTACAAATTTTTAAACAAGTTTATTTTGCGCTTTCTTGAGAAACCTCATGAATCAACTCATGCTCTTGTATTTTCTCCTCCCTTGATTTTATTATCTTCATCAAATGTGGATCATTTTCATTGAGTCATCTTAATGTGCACTCATTGACTTGAACTATAAGTTCTAAAGATTTAATTTTAATGTGCAACTTTATAGGGTTGAGGATCTCAGTTACTTGATATGGAATTCATGTCCAATCTAATGGATTCATGTCTTTATCAAAAGAAATATTTTCCTTTCGTTTAAGGTGAATAACCTATTCATGAATATTTTTTGACAAAAAAAGGTTGCTCTCTGTTTTTTTCCAAATCATAATTTTTCCAAAAAATAAAGTTTAATAAATTAGTCTTGTATTTGGTTAAATTGTATTCATATATGAAAAAATATATTGTGTTAAAAAAAATGATGAACATAGATACTCCAAATATCTCCACTAAAGCTATAGGAACAAATTTGTTTATACATCATTACAATTTATTCAAATACATATGGAGATCATTTTCCATGACACTTTATGGCTCAAAAAACTTGTAAAAAATGTCTCATAGATATTTCATTGAAAAAAAAATGTGTTTCAATGGAGTGGAAGCATTTAGAAGATTCTAAAACCTTGAAATATGCTAAATAATCACTTATTTATGATTGAACCTTCAAAGTAGGACCAAAGTACTTTTATTGGCTAATTGCAAAGAAAAAATGTATTTATTTGGCTCTAAGATATCATGACTCTTGAGTAGGGATTGATGCTATTGTTGAACTCAAAGTCACTACGTATTCAAGCCCAAAAAATGTGCAATTTATAAGCTAGGAAACTATGAAGAAATTGAGATATATAGGATATATAGCTTTCTAGGTCGATCCTCAAAGATTCTATGGCGAACAATATTGACTATAGGGGTTGAGAAGAGAGGAATGGCAAAGGTTTAGTGGTCAACTCTATAAGTTGACCTTGAGAGGGAGGGGAAATTTTGGCTAGGTAAAAGTGGTTTGGTAAACGTATAGATATACAAACCCTTAATGAATCTATAGAAATTAATGCAAGAGGGAATTGAGGAAATCTAGACTACAGGGAAAGGAAAAAAATCAAAAGGGCAAGAAGGAAGGGGGACCAGTGTTGCAAAAGATAAAGAATGAGAGAAATATTGCAAGAGAGGAGTAAAGAGAAAGAGTTTAGAATAGGAGAGATTGAGGGAGAGAGTTGGCGAGAATGAGGGATAGGGAAATAGAGAGAACAAAAGTTGGAGAGGAGAAATATAGGGAAATAAATAAAGAGAGAGATTGAGTGCAAAGGATGAAGAAAGAGAGAGAGGATGTGACGCGATGAAGGAAGTTAGAGAGAGAAAGTTAGATTGGGATAGAAGAAGAATGAGAGAGAAGAAATGGGCAGAGAGAGAGAGAGAAATCTGGATAAATTTGTGAGGATAGGAACAAGTTGGGATATAGAGAGGGATCCCATGAACAAGCAAGAAACCAAGAGGATGAGAGAACATGAGAAGAAAAGAGAAAGTGAGAGCAAGAGAGAGAGACACTAAGTAGTCTGTGAGAAGAAATGAGAGAGAGAGAAGGTGAAGTTACGAGAGAGACAAAGAAAAAGAGAGGGAAAAGAGTGACTTAGAGAGGGAAGTTGGGAGAGCGAGAGAGTTTTAGAGGCAGGGAGAAATCTTGAGAGAGAGAGAGAGAGAGAGAGAGAGAGAGAGAGAGAGAGAGAGAGAGAGAGAGCAAGAGCAAAAAAAATGGAGAATGAAATAGAGAGATTCAGACCAAGTAAGAGAGGAATCAGAAGAGTGAGAGGAAGAGAGGGAGAAAGAGGAAGAGAGCAAGAAAGAGAAAAAGTGAATTGATAGAGAGGAAGATAGATAAATTGTGAGGGAGAGATAGCAAAAGAGGCGGTGATGGAGAGTGAGAAAGAGAAGAAGGGATTATACAGAAGGAGGGAAAATGTCATAAAGATGGAGACAATAGGAGCGTGTGAGAGTTTGAAGGAGGGAAGGTGAACATGACAGAGAAAGAGGGAGGACTAGAAAAAGATTCAAATGGCGGGAAAGAAATGAAGAGCAAAAGAGAGAAAGGGGTAGAGCGAAGGACATGAAGAGAGCAAAATAGAGGTTGTGAGAGAGAATGAGGGAGAGAAATCAAGAAAGAGGGGAGAGAGAGAACATGTGACATAGAGAATAAGAAGGAGTGAATTGGAGAGGGAGAGGAAAAGCAAGAAAATGAGGGGGAATTGATAGAAAGAGAGAGAAATCGTGAGAGGGGTAGCAAGAGAGACGGTGACCGAGAATGAGAAAGAGGGAGACTTAGCAAGAGTAAGAGAGGAATAAGAAATTGGATATGAAGATGGGGAAAGCGTGAGGGAGTGGAGAAGAGAGAGAGATTGGGAAAAGGATTGAGAGTTGGAGATGGGAGTTAGACTTAGTGCAAGAATGATAGAGAAAGGGGATTGCAAAATAGAGAGAGAAAGAGTAAGAAAGAGAGAGAACAAGACTGAGAGAAGAAGTGTGAGTTCGAAGAAGGGAGTAGAAGAGAGAGAGTGCTAGGAAGAGAATGAACAGAAGAAAGAAGATAGGATAGAGAGAATGGAACTTGGAGAGAGAAAGTTCTGGAGATGCAAAGATGATGAGTGCAAGAGAGTTTGAAATAGAGAGAGCGTACTAGAGGGTGATTCAGAGATAGAAAGAAGGGATAATAGAGAGAGAGTCTGTGCTAGGAGGAAGAATATGGGAAATGATGGAGAGAGTTGGGGGAGAATGAGTGAGGATGTGGGAGAACAAATGAGAGATGGAGCATGGGGCAAGAAAGGAAGAGAGATAAAGGGAGGAGTTTGACGCAAATAGCGTTAGATGGAGAAACTAAGATAAGAATAATCACATAAAATAAGCATGAATTTTAATCAATTAAGATACGAATTTAAGTTAAATATGCATGTTATCACTCACCCCTTTCTAAAGAAAGAGTCTCACCTCCTCAAAAGGAGGTAATAACCTTCCTTTCTAAAATATGGGCCCCACCTCCTAAAAGAGGTGACTCCCAACTCCTCCTTAAGTAAGGAGGACGTCCACCTTAAGAGGGTGACCTCTAATTTATTTTAAATATAAAATAATTTAATTTTCAAATATTTTGATATAGGTTGGTCAACTTTCCCTAAAATAGAGAGTTGACCAACTTTGACTTACCTTGGCTTCCTTAGTGAAGTGGTTGCCTCCAAAAGGATAGGATGATCTTCATAATTATTTAAAAGATGAAATTGATCACCTTTGACCTTTATTCACACCTTTGATCACCTTGACCCTTAATTACACCCTTTGACTTTTGGGATTTAGAGTTGACTTGGCCCTTAAAACGATGAAGAAGTCATCTTCTCTCTCTTCCATTTCAATTTGTCTCCATGTATTTTCATATTCTTTCCTATGTCCTTGCATCCACAAAAATCTTAAAAATGTGAGAATTCTTCCACTTGACTTCAAAGAAGTTAAATGGGGTTAGTCTCAAGATATACAAACCAAAAGGAACTATGTTTGACAAGGCATATTCATCTTTATTCATGAGTACATGAGTGGAATAACATGATGAATTTAAAAATATCACAAAAACATGATAACGTGTATTATATTAAAAAGAATTATACGTTAAAATCCATTTATGATGATGAAAATGAATACATCAATTACACGTTATCACCTATCTCCTAAAAAGGTGGGAGTACTCGTTTAATTCTTCTCCTTCTAGATAGTTTGTATCCATGCTCCCATTAAACTTGACCTTAGTCCTTGCATCCACATAACTCATACAAATGTCAAAATTTGACCATTTGACTTCCAAGAAGTCAAGTGGGGTTAGTCTAATAATACAATCAAAATGTAAAAAATGATGCATGATAGGACTTACTCATATTTTCATCACATTCAGCCATATAAAAATAGATATTCTCATTTCTATAGTCTTTATCAACACTTAACATGATAAATGATGCATGAATGCGACTTATATTTTAGATTTATCAACATATTGATTCTAATCATAAGCGATCTAGGAATTGTGAGAATTAGAATTATAAATCGATAGAGAACTTAGGTTAGTAATAATTTAGTAGACCTAAAATTGCATATCTAGAAAGTGTATTAAGTCATATCCTTTATTCGCCCATTCAACATTACTCACTTAAAATTGATGAAGTGTTAAAATATTTCACATGATCATTAGGATTAGGATTACATTTTAAGAAGAGAAAGATTAACTTGAAAATGTTTATTATGATTATGTAAGTTCTCTAGTTGACAGCAAGATAACTCTCTATTTGTGTTCTTTTTATAAGGTAATTTTTATCATGTAGGTAAATAAGAAAGATGATGTGGTGCCAAGATCCATAACTAAATGAAATTATTGACATTGGTGCAAGGTATTATATGTAATATGTGGTTAGTTATGGATATTATGTAGCCTATAAGCCAATCACACTTTCATCTATCTTGTTTATGTTCATTGAAATAAAATTTATTCATTGTCATTCTTGTGTGATGTTTGCAATGAAGTCCATGAGCATGTGCAATGACTAAGTGAATTATGATGAGATCATAATGTAGTGATCACTAGCCTTTAAACATATGTTCTAAACATTCCTATTCGTGGGATATTCGAGAAGGACATCGAATTATCCGGAAAGAATAGCACTATCTAATACATCTCATATGATGAGTATGGCTGATCCTATAACCATCGGTGTGGAGACACTAAGGATAGATAGTGGGTGCTCTTTGGAGAAAGAGTTCACTGAATTGATCCGTATGAACCCCTGAATGGTATTATACCTAACTGTGAATCAGGTTGATTCATGTCATGGTTGTGTATGTGGTCCTTTGACTTGAGACACCAAAGACATCTTGTGGATGGATGATCGTGTTTTGATTATGACTTACGAATCCCTAGTCACGGGATATCTAAAACGTCATATATTGGATACAACATGAAGTCCACGAAGATGATTGTGTGATCAAGATGGGATCATCTACCCTCAGTATTTTAGGAGATTGACTCAAAGGAATGAGATGCGATGAAATCCTTGGCCAAGGTAGTAGAAATATCAGAGAAGGAGTTCTTGATGATTTCTACACTTATCAGTACTAACTTGAGTGACTGATTAAGGTTTGACAGTTGACCATACCCTAAGTTATTCATGAGTCTAATGTGGATGATGGATTATACATACATGGTAATTGATGACGTGAAGGTTCCATAAGTGAGTTCTTACATACTCCATATCTCCTAGTGTACGTGGTGTAGCTTGGCACCCAACGAGCTAGAAACTCAACCTATCGATTGGGTTAAATCGATCCTTAATTAATTAATCTATATGTGGATGTGGATAATTAATTAAGGTTGACCAATAAGGTGTTATTTGGTCTATAGAGTTATTAGCTAGTGAGATATATGGACCTAGAGGGTCACACACATAAGGTTTATGGATGTTGGTGGATATAGACATAATTATGAGGGTTTTTATGAAAAAACCTCATTCTAAATGTCTATAAATAGGGGGAGAACGACCACAACTAGAGGTGCCCATGCAAGCCTTGTGGGAATTCTCTTCTTTCTTCTCTTTCTCTCTTGGTGAAGAGCTTTGAAGAGGAGATCCAAAGACCGTGTGGATACTACTAGAGGATAGACACTTGAATAGCTTCAAGAACTCCTTCAAGGAAACCTGCAAGTATGTTTTATCATACATATTAGATGATAGGATTATTTGTTTTTGGTGCATCAATGTTTTGAATATCCGATTCAATGAATTCCGCTACATTTGATGTTTTGATCAAAATTTCAAAAAGTTATCGACCTCAGATCTCATCAGTTAGGATGATTTTTTATGATATAAAATCTTGGGATCAATAGAGCCCTTGATCTAATGCATCATGGATGTATGAAGCATGTCAATATAAACAAACTCCTCATCATAGAAAAATGAATGAACATCTAGAATTTCACCCTACATCAAGACTAGAGAAAAATGTGCATCTCTCCTTTCTAGACTTTGGATGCTATTGTTCAAAGCTTGGGATGGACGTCATGATCAGCCAGAATCCAAAAACCCATTAACCTCTCTTCTCTCTCTGTAGTTCGACGTTGACTCACCCTTTCTACATGCTTGAGTCTCTTTAGTCGCAAGCTGTACCTTATAGAAAATAAAACAAATATTCAAGAAATCTTCACTCTCCATCAAGCATCTTCACCAAAAAAATCCAAGTACTTTCAAAGATCCTTCTTCACAACTGTCTTGCATCAAAATTGTATCAAAGCTTTGAAGGGAGTTATTTCATTGAAATGGAAGAATGAAAGGGGAATAAGGTTCATTTCTTCTAAGGGTAACATTATGAGATGAGAAGAATTGAACAGGAATAGGAGTTCTCATGTCTACATTATTTTTGCCAACATCTATCTCCAATCAAAGTTATCAATGCATGCACAACTAATAGAGTATGTTTTAAACTACGAAATTATTTAAAGAAACAATTCAACATAGTTGAATTTTTTAAAGAGGAGAATGATGGGAATCAAATAGATGAAGTAAATGTCCAATGCATGACCCAATAAGGATAGAACAAGGTTTATCATTATAGGGACACCTCTGATGAAGGGACAAGTTCAATTGATAAAGAACTAGCAATCAAACCCTCTCCTTTGAGGAGATTAACGAGGGTCAATGTCATTACAAATTGACTAGTCAAAGCCGACACATAGAGATTAAGTCAACATACATGACTTACGAAGTCGCATAATGGTCCTACATGGATGACCTGGCGGCCCCCTTGATGAAGAGTAGGAATGGCCAACCTACTGTAGCCATGATAGGTTTGAAAGGAAAATGACGAATCTTGATTCCAATATGGGGATAAAATGTGAATCAAGCTTGTTGGCTGAAGTATTGATTTATGCGGAGCCCCCTTTATCTTCGGTCCACAGAGAAAAAATATAGGACTGGTACCAACAGTTCATCACGGAAGAAAAGACACGATCCTCGGTCAAACAAAATTTATAATTCTGAACTCACAATTACTAAAATATGAAATTAAGTATAGTGTAAAGATCGGGTCGATCCACAGAGAACACGGTTGACTTGTATCGAAGAGTTGACTTGGTCAAACTTATGTCTAATTAGGGTTTTTAAGAAGTGAAAGTGATATGTTACTAATGGAAATAATATTAATATATCAAAGAAGATATTTTAAGAATTTTACAAAATATTTGAGGAAGAAAGTCAAAAGTCAAGGTCAAAGCGTTGACTTTGACAAGACTCTGACTGTCTGTAAAATCAGAGAGAAAAAAGATGAGAAAATATTACGAAAATTATATTTTCAAAAACTAGAGAAAAAATGGAAAATTTTGATATATAATTCGTGATTTTTAGACAAGAATTGGATTTATTATGATTTATTAAAGTCAATGATTAGAAAAATCCCGAAATGAACACCTCGGTCAAAATCATGAAATTGACTAACCAAATGATATCCAAATATTGCAATTCAAATATTAGTAGAAAGATTATTATCAGAGGATTCCAAAGAGACCAAAATTTTTGAATTTGCCTTTATATTTTAAGAGTATTTGCCCCCCCAAGTCAAAGCCCAAATTTGGATTGAAAATAAATAGTCATTGGTCAAACGTCAAATTAAGGGGTCAAGCGTTGACAAAATTTTATGAATCAACAGAAAGCTGATGAAACAAGGAATCCAATTAAACCAAAATTGAATGATTTGGACTTAAGATGATGGAGAAATCCTTGTTTCAAAATTAGCAAAAATTTGCACCAAAATTTGGGCGAAATGATAAAAATTCTGATTTCTAAAATTAAATTACCTATATAAATCTTATCTAAACTCCATAAATTGCAAGGAGTACGATCGAATCACACTACTAACCCGATTGACATGGAGATTTGGCTTCAAATCGCGTTGATTGAAGTGTATTTGTCTGGTTTCTTCTTCGACATGCGTTCGGCGTTCAAGGGGAGATTCCTATCAATTCTTGCAACAATTCGTGATCAATCCTGCCTCAATATGATTGCAATTGAGTCTAGAACGAAGGAGGATCACAAGAACTTAAGATTTTGTTCCAAAATTGGTTAATTTATTCACGATTCAATCGAAAGTTAAGTTTACAAGGAGAAGAACATGTATTTATAGAAAAAATATCGCGAAAAATTGGGCCGTTCGATTCGCTGAAGAGACTTTGGACAGCCACGATCGCACGAAATCGGTGGCCCACTATCCCATGATTCATTGATTATCGTCGGTTCGATCCTCATCGGAGTGTCCTTATGCGGCCGTGTGTCGCTCCATGAGTCGCCGAATACGCGATTAAATCTGGACCATTGGATCTCACTTACGCAATCAACAGATGGGAATTGCGCACATGTTTTGATGAAGATCCGGTGGACCAAAGTCCATGTGATTGATGCACGTCAATCCGCGCACTTTTATCCAGCGCTCCATAATCATTCACGTTGCTTGCTTACCATGATTTTAAGTGGAACTTAGTCCCACACAGAAGGAAAGAAGAAAATCTCTAAAACTCAAAATATTTATACTCTTTTACCTTTTTAGATGAAATATCCACCATTTTGATCCTTGTTTGGCTTTCTTTTTTATCATATCACTTGAAATGCAATGAGCAAATGAAAAAAAAGAGCAATTTGGATCATAATTCATTTGTCGTCTTCATTCCTCGTGGTTTCTCGTCCATGTCTACAATCACAAAACTCACACACATGTGATTTAATCATCTTTGTTTGACCTTAAAAAATGTTAAAATTCAAATATGCATAATATCACAGGAAATTTAATGCAAATTTGGCTTATGAATGATAGGATATGATGGATGTGAAATTTCATCAAAACATGATAACATGCATAGCACTGACATGAAAATGTATAAAAATGTATGTTATATAAAAATGACATTAAATTATGCTTTAAAATCATCGAAGAATAATGAATTGGGTGTATAAAAATGTATGTTAACCTATGTTCAACTATCAAACTTTATTTTGTCATTCCAGTCAATGATGATTCTGGTCAAAGGTCAAATCATCAAGACCTCAATATTTTTGCTATCTTGGCTAGTGATTTTATCAAATCTCATTCCTTTAGTCAATCTTCTCTCATACAAAAGGCGGATGATTTTATCTTTACCAGTCAATCACCTTAGAGGACTTCATGGCGTGTTCAATATACGATATTTTGGGGAACTCGACGGATAGAGATTCATAAGTCATTGGAAAAAAAATACAATCATCCATCCTCAAGATGTCTTTGATGTCTTAGGTCTTAGGATCACTTATATAATCATGAAATAAATCAATGTGATTGATATTTAATTATAAAAAATGATACCACTTAAGGATTCATAGACATTACTTTAGTGAAATCTGTCTCCAAAGAACATCTATTATCGATCCATCGTGTCTTCCACATTAATTGTCTTAGGATCAGTCATGCTCATCATATAAGTCAGATCAGATAGTGTTATTCTTTCTTGATAATTTGATATTAATGTGCGACAAAATTGGTGGATCAAAATTTCAAAGTGGGAGGTGGAAGGGATAGTGACGAGAGGAGACCGCGAGGTCGTCGATTTCACACGGTCTTGTGTCAAAAAAAAGTCCAAACTTACCAATTTGATGAATATATCTCGAATTGAGGGGTATAATGGTAAATAAGGGTCAAATCTACAGGGAATTAAGGAAATTTATTATGATCTCTTCAAAAATTGATCAAATCGGACAATGAATTGATGGTATAAATTAGGGAAAATGGTATATTATGAAAGAGAACTTCAAGGCGATTCGACAGAATCAAAAATCATTGAAATTGACCTTGATTTCGTGGAGAAATTGAAGATCGAAGTGGGGGAATATTTCCGAAACTTAAAATCGCGAATTTGACGAAAATTAAATGAAATTGATCTTAAATTACTAATCTAAACAGAAATTAAAGATGAGTGGACGAAAGATTAGGAAAAATTGCTTTCACTAACCCAAGATTACGATTAGATTAATCCAACTAATGGCCAGATTAAGGCTATTCATAAAAAATCCAAAAAATCGTGATCGTGGAGTTTAAGCGTCGATTTTTCCTCCGTCTTTCAACCAAATCTCGATCTTAAGCCCTCCAAGGATGTGGAATTGAGTGTAGAAGAGGATGGGATCGAGAGATTCAAGAAGGTTAGTGTCTAAACAGATCAATTAGATTGATTCTTTCTCGAATGCTTTACAAATCGGAAGAACATCTCAATTTATAGGGCATTTGGGCATAATCGTCCGATTAATTTCAATCAACGGTTCTAATGAAACGGTTCACGATGAACCATTTCAATTAAATTGCACCCGTCCGATCTTGATGAATCGCTTGGATGAATCCACGTCATCATGTGTTATGAAACACATCAATATCGCCGCCGTTGGATCGTGATCTGACGCTTCAGATGCACTCCCGCGCGTTATATTTGGACCGTTATAACTCTTCATTTAAGACATGTGCGCTGATGGTGATCTGGTGGACCACGAGTCCATGCGATCCACGTGCGTCAATTGGCGAGCTTCAGATCTGACGCTTCTCCTTCGGCCACGTCATCTGCATTCAAAACTCAGTGTGGAACTTAGTCCCACACGGTAAAAATTAAGGGAAAGAGTTGGGTATATAAGGGGTGACGAATATGAGGGTTTGCTTAAATCCGAATATTGGATGGTTATATGTACTATAACCCTATATTACAAGTAAATATAAATATGCATGATACGTGTCACCTCCGCGCCACGCAGGCACTCGCGTGGGTCTGCGTGGCTCTGCCACATGGCCTTGTGAAGGAGAATATTCTCAAAACATGAACACAAGGGTTCCAAGTAAGCCTATACATGTACTAAGGAAGAAAAATCATTCTCAATTACAACAACATACTATTCTTTTCCTTATCCATAAATTTGAGAAACTCACCATTCATGAAGTGAGTGAAGAAGACCTCTCTAAGTCATTGAAAGAGAGTGTAGATCCAAAGGGAATCATCTTCCCTCCTCTTCCATTTCTAGACTGATCTAAATATTGACTTGGTCAAAAGAAATTAAACTTTTACCCTTAGATACTTAGAATTCTTTGAATGGACCAAGTAAACCACCCTTTTACCTTTGATATAGGTTCCTAATTTTCTAAACCACATCCACTATATCATAGGTACCTTGTGTGAATAAATGATCTCAAAAGAAAAGAAAAATAAGAACATCTTTATTATTCCATTTCCTTATTTCTTTGAATACCACCTTTAGTTAGAATTTTAGGAGAGATCTAAATACTACTATTATTCCCGGGTTCTACTTCAAGATAAAATCACGCATGATGACACCTAAAGTCAAGGCTGTCCAAGAAATTATGAAGATCATCCCAAAATGAAGACAATATTATGAAGAAAATCAGAATCAAAGGAGCTTCCAACCAAGAAGATTGTCTCTCAATGAAGTAAAACCTCCAAGACTATCCAAAGGTTAAGAAGACCCTACATCTCGGCCCTCAAAACCCACTTGAATTTGAAGTCAAGAAGGTTACATGAATAATTCTACTTAGTCTCAAGAATCATTGGACATTATCAGCTGATTGACATCCAACAAAACCCACTTGAATTTATGCAATATTTCAACTTGATTGCCACTTTTTCTATACTTCACCGAATGAAGCCTCAGTGTCAGAAGGCGACGCTAACATCATTATCGACATCATTATCGACATCAACTATCGATGTCACCACAAACTGAGGTTCTACATCCTCCTCATCAGCCATCATAAACAAGACGAGATATATGGAAAGTCCTCCACGTGAAATAAGACCACCAAGACTTGTGAGGATGTTGAAGACACACGACTCCTTCCACGTTGAAACGTCATCGGGTTCTTGGAGAGTTCTGCCGACCAGGAAGATAAGAGAAAGACGATGAGTTCTGAGAGGTTCCCCAGCGTCCTCGCGACGTCTCCCTGATGCGTGACGTGTCATTTTCGTGCGTCGTTAAAACACAAAGACGATGGTCAAACAAAATTTATAAAACCAAACTCACAAAGACAAGATATGATAATCAAGTATTGGGTAAGTATCGAGTCGATCCACAGAGAGCAGGGTTGACTTTAATAGCAGAGTTGACTTGGTCAAACTTAGGTTTAAAAGGGGTTTTAAATAAGAGAAAATAAGATGTAAGATATGGAAATGATATAAATAAGGTAAATAAGAAGTTTTAAGAATTGAAATCTCGGATTTGACAGAGAAAAGTCAAAAGTCAAAGTCAAAGCGTTGACTTTGACCAGCAGTAGATGTTCTGCAAAATCAGAGAATCAAATAGAGTCAAAAGATTATGAAAAGTAGATATTTAGAAACTAGAGAGAAAATGGAATTTATTTACATATATTTCGTAATTTTTGGATAAGAAATCGATTTATTATGAATTATTGAAAATCAATGATCAGAAAATCCCCGAAATGAACACCTCAGAGGAAATCTTCAAATTCAATGCCCAAATGAAATCCAAATCTTGCAATTTATATGTGAATGGAAATATAAGAACCAGAGGAATCCAAAAAGACCTAAATTATCAAATTCTGATTTGTCAATAAAAAGTAATTGACCCCGAAAGTCAACGTTTGACTTCTGATGAAAGATGAATAGTCCGTGGTCAAACGTTAAATTGAAGGGTCAAATAAACTCGGAATTTGATGAATTTTCTATCCACGGAAAGCTGATGAAAAGAGGAATCCAATGAAACCAAAATCAAGTGATTTGGAATTATAATCAGAGAGATATACTATTTTCAAAATCAGTAAAATTTCAGACCGAAATTTGGGGAAAATGAAGAACACTATGAACTAATTTGCAAAATTAAACTTCTAAATCTAATAAAAACTCAAATTACCTCTTGATAATCGATCGAATCTCACTACTAACCCAATTGCCACGAGAATTAAGCTCCAATTTGCGTGAATTGGAGTGAATTTGCTCGGATCCTTTCTCACGGATTTTCGGAATTCAAGGGAAAAATTCGATGAAATCAAGGAGGAATTCGTGATCAATCCCGCTCCAATCCCTTCGGAATCGAGTTTAAACGCGGGGGGATCACGATGAACTAAAGATCTTACTCGAAATTTGCTTAATTCCTTCACGAATCGATCAAAAGTTAAGAACAAAGAAGGGAGAATACATGCTTTTTAAAGAGAAAATTGGGCTTGAAATCGTGGGTGATGGAGCTAGTCGTGAGCGTCGGTTGCGGCGTCGTGGGAGCGATTCTCTGGTGCGGCGTCGAAGCTCCCGAATTTGAGGTAAATTCTACCTCAAATTAGCCTCAATAAAAGCCACGATCGGACCACGATCGCGCCGCGATCGGGCCACGATCGTGGACCAATCGTGATTCCGACCCTCCAAAATACCCTTTCGAAGATCGTGGAGATTAATCCGCCCTGAAGGAGTCACGATCGCGGCTCGATCGTGCCGCGATCGTGATGTTCTTCCACGAACCTTCTTCGCCGTCCGATTTGATATGGTAAGGTAGCGATCCTATCGTGCGATCAGGCTTTGTCCACGAGCATTGTCCGTTCGATGGTAATCCTCCGCTCCAGAAGCTTCCACGTGTCACCAGGTAAGGCGTCGATGGATTTCACTTAATCTCCTTTTTTTAACACGTGCATGATCTGACGATCGCGTGGACTCGGGTCCATGCGATCGACGCCCTGCGATCAGAGCCGGCTGGATCGGACGCCTATCGTGCCGCCACGCGTCCTGCAAGGTAAGAACCATGTGGGAACATAGTCCCACACGGAGAAAATAGAGGAGAAGGATGCGCTTAAATAGGGAGGCGCATAATGTCATCAGCCAGTCCATAGTGGATAGGCTTATATGTACGATAACCTATGATATTATATAATATATGTATACAACACGTGTCACGCTTGCGTCACGCGTGGGCCACACGCGTCCTGCCACGTGGCCTCAGTGCCACGTCGTAACGGCGCGGTGGTCCCGCGCGCCACATCACCGCCCTACCACGTCAGCTCATCGCCTGGGCCCACTCGCCACGTCATCACCTGTGGTAAGCCTACCCCCTTTTTCCGATTTTTTTTAATAGAAAAAGGCCTTAAAATTCATTTAAAAATCAAATAAAATTCAGAAAAAGAGTATAAAACTTCAGAAATTCATAAATTAAAATGTACAACTCCTTTTTAATCCAAATTTTCTCTATTGGATCACAAATTCTCTTCTTTTTAATATCATGTCAATTAAAATATATTTAGAATGAAGAAATCAAGATGAATTAAAATTTACTTAAATCATTTTTCATTAAACACTTTAAATCATAAATTCATCTTGAAATTATCTTTCTAAACATTTACTAAAGTAAAAAATCATTTAATAATATAGATTAACTTCTATTAATTTAAACAAGAGATTAATTATCTATTTAACATGAAATTATCCCTAATTTATGCATGAAAATCAATTTTAGTGAAATGACATGCCAATGGAGAAAATTCCTAAAAAGTATGATAACATGCATCATATTCACATAAAATAAGCATGAATATGAGTTAATTAGGGTAAGAATTCAAGTTATAATTGCATGTTATCAGTGCGCTAATAGAAGACTAATAGAATTCAACAATTATTCTCGGTCCCAGCTCGTCGACGCTCCCCAGGAAGAAAGCCGACCAGTTGAATGACTACACGACTAAAATAACCGTCAAAACCTGCCTTGAGTTCAAGATTACACGGCCAATCCTTCTACAAATCGGGATAACGAGGAAACACGAGAAGCTCCATGGATAGAAGCTAAAACTGCATCAATTAATAGAGATCTACACGGGGTTAAAGGATTTCCATGTGCGTCCCCATCATTGCGAAATGGATCGACGTGGAAAACATAAAACCCACACCCGAAATTCTTAAACCACTCTAACTGCTTCCTCCTCCCGAGAGGCATCTCTTCGCTCTAACTCATATATCTTCTTCACCCTTTAAAAGGGGCGATTGTAAGGAGAACGGATCATGTTGTTTTTTTGATAAAATTGGTTACCTTTGATTACTTCTATCTGTGTACGTGTTCATCGCGTTCACGTGTTTCCTTTGTATCTCCTCCATTCCCGTCCGCATCTTCTGTCTCTCCGAGTTCTACCCCTGTACTCTTTTCTTCCTCCCGTTCTTTCCGCTTTCAACCTCATCAAGTCCGCTGCAAATCGAGGATACTCTGGTTCATCTGGTAGAATCCAAAGGCATCATCTTCATCTTCCTGCTTAGGTAATCATACTCGCATTCTCTCCATTCCGTGAGCAATAGTTCATAAATTAATATCGTAAGTCCACATTAGATCTTCCGCATCATCTATTCTCCTCCATCCCTCTACCTATTTTCGTAACTCCTTCACTCTTTCTCTATTCTCGATATTATAATATATATTATACTATCTTCACCATTATCCACTCTAAATAATCTCCCCCTCAATCACCTTTGAATTCCTATATCCTAAATCACCTATTATGTCTTACCTATCTTAATCTATACACTCTTATCATATATCTATCCTCTCCCACATTATCCTCTCATCTTCCCATCTATTATCATTCCTCTAACCCTTATACTCATTGAACTTACTCACCCTATCTATCTTAAAGTATCTACCTTACATTATTCTCACTGATATCACTTCATAGGTCCTTCAATCATTTGTAGGATTATTTCTTAATCATATCATCATCATCATACACATTATCATTTCTGAAATTATCCTACATCACCTTGCGTGCCACGTCGCATCCACGTGGGTCCCGCGGGAAAATAAACCCCCCTTTTTTCCCTTTTTTAATTGTTTTTAATTCTTTAAAAATCGAAAATAAATTCAGAAAAATCCAAAAAAACTCCTAAAAATTAGAAAATTCATAACTTTCAAAATATAACTCCAAATTAATCCAAATTTCTTTCATTTGATCCAAAATTTAATTATCTATCATTCTAAAAGGTCAAAATTAATAAATAATGAGAGTTTTAATTTCCATTTCAAAAATACATTTATTTCTTAAAGATTTTAACTTAAGAAAATGTAAATAAATGTTTATAAAATGATTTCTCTCATTATTTTAACTTTAAAAACATCGATAATCTCAAGTAAAGATGGGTTGTAAAATTATTTATCTTTAAACCATCCTATTTAACCCTAATTTAAAGTATTTTGAGATTATAATAACTTTTTCATGGAATGATAGATAAATACTCATAAATATGATAAAAAACATGCATAGAAATGAAATCATTTATGCTTTAATTTGCATCGATAATCATGTTTTATTATGTCTAATTAGCATGTTATCATATAGTATTTAGATGGAGGAATATAGTGAATTTGCAAAATTGATGACCTCAAACTATCTAGTTTTATCACACAAATAGAGAGGAATGAGATCGGTTTTAATAACTTAGAAAATATTAAAAATAATGAAGAAATAAAATGAAAAATCTGAAGTTGACCAAGTAAAAATTGACAAATTTTCTAAAAAATATGCCTTAATTCCCCAGCAACGGCTCCATTTGACAAAGTGAATCTGCGAGGTCATTGAAAACACCCAGATAAGCATCAAAAAATTACGAAACTCACCAATTTAAATAAATAATCACAAAATTAAGGAGTATTGAGGTGAATAAGGATCAAATCCATGGAGAATTAAGGTATTTTTTATGTATTCTTTGAAATTCGATCAAATCAGACAATGAAATGAGCTGAGAAAGTAGGGGGTTTGATAGATTTAGAAAGAGAACTCAAAGAAAAATCCACAGAATAAAAAATCACTCAATTTGGATCAAGATTTGCAGAGAAATCAAAGAGCGAATTAGGTAGAAATTTTTGAAAGCGAAGAGAGAGAAATCTAAAATAAAATATAAAATTAACCTAATCTATGATTCTAAACTACAATCTGTTGATACAAGTCGAAAGATGAGGAGGAAAATACATAATCTAACTCGAGATAGCCTTTGAAATGATCCAATTGATTGCTATACTAAAGGCTTTTCATTCCACGAATTCGAAGACGATCGTCCGCATTCGAGAGGCAAATTCTCCCTATTCTTTTGATGAAGTCTCATTTTCAACAACTCCTTGGATGCGGAAATGAGTCTAGAAGAAGAAAGCAAGAGATTTAAAGATGGTGGTGTCTAGACAAATCGATTACTCAAAAACATCCAAGAATGATTTACATTGTTAAAGATCATCTGAATTTATAGGGAGATTTGGGCGTATAATTGGATTCAATATTTAATCTTCAATCAACGGCTCTGATGAAACACATATATGCGAATCATTACGCTTAAATCACGACTATTGGATCGAAAAATGAACCACAAAACACGTGCGCCGTCTAATCTTGATCTAACGTAATGGATGCCTTTTGAGGGGTTTTAATCTCAGCCGTTATAACTCCTTCGATGAATGGCTAAGATTAAATCATTTTAAAATGATTCACTGAAAAACTAGAGTGCACCACGTACCCCCTGACTTAACTGAAGATCGAAGGCTTTCATTTAACGCACGAATTGAACGCTCCATGCAACGTCATGTCACCTGAGCATATGAAAACAAAAAAATAGTTCCACATGACAAAAAATTAGGCGAATGCGCGAGTATACAAGTAGTGTGTTCATAATGAGATAGCGAAAATCCTAAAAAAGGTGAAATCTCATTACTCATACACCCACGCGCACACACATGCGCACACACACACACTCACACACGCTCGCACATGTATACGTTGTGTCACATTTGGCGTTCTCATACGCCACCACGTGGTGCCACTATTTTTTCCATGCCACGTCAGCTGCCACGCCAACACGCAATAATAAAAATTATTTTTTATTCATCTTAATTCAAAATAAATCCAAATAAATTCAATAAAAAGTCAAAAAAAATCCAGAAAAATTCCTAAAAATTAGAATCTTCATAACTTTCAAAATATAACTCCAAATTAATCTAAATTTGTTTCATTAGATCAGAAGTGAAATAATCTATCATCCTAAAAAGTCAAATTCAATAAATAAAAAGAGAATAACTTTTTATTTTAAAAATATACTTATTTCTTTTAGAATTTAAAACTTAGAAAAATAAATGAGTTTATAAAAAGTATTTTATCTTATTATTTAACATTGAAACCTAATTATAATCTCAAATATAGATGGGAATAATCTACTCTAAAATATATTCTTTGAAAATGTATAATTATCTCTAAAATAGTGCATTTTGATATTATAACCTAAAATTGCATGAAATGGTATGTTTTATGCCTTTAATTCGCATTGATAATCATATAATTGCATGTTATCAGTGTGTTTGGACAATGCAAAGAAATTATTTGCAGAAATGTTTAGTGGTGTCCTCATTTTGGTCTCACTTGTTACAATTGTTACTAAACTATTTATTTCATTTTACATTTTTAACAAGAACAATGAAGAAATTTGAATGAACAACATGAAGACAGACACAAACACAATTATTATTTTTTAATTGTTCATTCATTGACGAACATGACTAATGCATTCACAGTTCCCTTGGTGCTTTAGTGGTAGGTAGTATGATGATGGGCCTTGAAAGGGGTCATGCCAAAAATTGACAAGTTTCTAGATTTTCTACCAATGTTTGAGGATGATGTAGAGAACTTTTTTGCGGAGATGTTTAGTGATGTCCCCTTTTTTGTCTCTCTCCCTACAATTGTTACTAAACTATTTATTTCATCATATATTTTTAATGCAAAAAATGACCAGATTTGAATGAACAACATGAAGGATGGACACAAACCCCATCATTATTTATCAACTGTTCATTCATTGATGAACACGACTTACGGATTTGAAGTTTCCTAGGTGCTATAGTGGAAGGAGTCTCGCATCTCCAAAAGGCTCGTTGAGAAGAGATTTTGAAAATCTCTCAATGGACGATGAAGAATCGATCCTTAACTACTTGGGCAAATTATCCAGCGTCGCTGTCAACATGAGGAATCTGTGATAAAAAAATTTCTCACCTGATAACATGAAATTTGCACATGAATTTACATGATCATTATTGCAAATTAAGGCATTAAATATTTTATTTGTATGCATGTTATCATATTTTGAGTGCATTTCTATCATTTTATGTAATTTTAGGTTATGATCTAAAAATGTATCATTTTGGGGATAATTATGCATAATTCTAATATTATAATTTATTCCCATTTATATTTAAAATCATAATTATATTTTCATAATTAAATGATAAGAGAAAATATTTTTATTTACACTCATGTATTTTTCTAAATTAACTTTCTAAGAGGAATGAGTGTATTTTTAAAATTAAAATTAATTCTCTTGTTATATTAAATAGTTTAATGATAGATAATTCAATTTCTGATCCAACAAAATAAATTTGGATTAATTTGGAGTTGTATTTTTAAAGTTATAAATTTTCTAATTTCTAGGAATTTTCTAGAATTTTTCTAAACTTATTTAAATCTATTTTCGATGGTTTGTAATTTGTTTTAATTTAATTCTACCACATGGTTTAACATGCCAATATACCGTTCTCCTCTAAAATCTACACACCATCTCCTTCTTGAATCCTCTCATGGTTACTATCTCCACCTTCCTCCATATCCTCTTCTGTCTCACAATTTCCCAGTTCTATCTCTCTTGAGACTCACTGATAAGAACATAAAATGAAGTTATAACCACTCATGGATTGCTCTTATTTAACCCTATTAAAATCTTCAACATACCATCCCCTCTACCATCTCATAACTTGATGTTGTAGAATATTAGTGCATAGAAAAGAATTTATTTTACATGACTTTTGTCTTTTTATTTTCAGGCAATATACAAGAGGAAGAGTAGCAAGATCCTCCAAAATGGAAGGTTTAAAAGGCATAATGGGCTGTCCAAAGCAAGGAAATGTGAGCCCAGTCAAAGAAACCATCAAGGGGGAGACTTGAGGGATTTAAAGTGGAAAAAGCTCTCTCTTTGGCGGTCTCTTCTTCTTCCTCTTTTTCATCTTCTTCTTCTTCCTCGGGCATCCTCTCTCTTAGGTTTTTTTCGTTTAGAAATTTTGCTCGCCCGCGGTTTTCTGTCGGAGGGATGTAATACAGATTAGGTGCAATTATGTTTCTCCTTCTTTACCTTCTGAGCAACATCGCCTTCCCCGCTCTCTATCTCTCTCTCTTTTTCTAAACATCTTCAGTCTATTCTCGCTCCCACTCCTACAACTCCACTTCCTCTCTCTCGCCTGCTCTCCCTTCTTCTGCTTTATTTTCTGAAGTCCTCTCTTCCTCTTTCTCACAATCTCTCACATCTCTCCAAGCATTATTTTGTCTCTCTCTCTCTCTCTCTCGTGATCTCATGTTCTTTCTTTCTCTGGATTATCCCTCACACACTCTCTCTCTTCCTCGCCTTTCTGACTCTCGTCTTCTACACTTCTGCATTTCCGCCTCTCTTTTTGTCTTCCACTGTGATGCGGTATTCCCCGCGTACTTAAGGACAGGATAGGATAAGGGGAGGAGGGGGGTAATGAAGAGGGACAGAAGGAGTTGGAGGGGCTTAGCTATGTCTTCCGTGTCGACCAGACACCTCGGTTTGCCTTCTCGACAGATCGTTGGGGATTCCCGGCGACGCTCCCTAACCTATCCTCTATTCTGGCACTTAGTCGATAACCGACGAACGGTTTAAAGGATCTCTTAACAAAAGAAACGACTCTATGAAAGTATTACTCAAAAAGAAAACCACACTACTGTTTCCCGTGGCCGAGGTTCCCTATTTATCCCGACGCCTCTCCCCCTGCACTAAAAGTAAACGTATTCAGTCGTGCACGTCGATTTTGCAGAGCGTCGGGGTCGCTCTGTACGTTCTTCTGGCCCGTCGTCTTCGATGCTCGTTCCTGTGGGGATCGCCGTTGGGACGTCGGTCGTTACGCCTTTCCTGGGGCTGCGCGACCCATCATTCTCCTCTGGGTCCAAAAGACTCGACTCCGTTGAGTCTGGCGGTCAGCCTGGTTCCATGGGAACCTCCAGCTGTCCCTAGTCGGCACGAGATCGCAGATGTTGAAGGTAGACGGAATTCTCCAATCGGTTGGAATGGTGATGTCGTAGGCGTTGGGATTGATTTTCCCACGAACCTGGAAAGGACTGGCGGCGCACGGATGTAACTTGTGCGCGTTCTCATTTGCGTAGCGCTCGAGACAAAGCCGGACCATGACCATATCTTCCTCCTAGAATTCGCGAAGGTGGCGGTGCTTGTAGGCTGCTGTCTTGATCTTGCTGTTGTATGCCGTGAGTCTGTCATGTACTTGCCGATGGAGAGCCGCTAGATCTGTGGCAAATGTGATGGCCTCGGTGGAATACGCACCCGTGATTGGAAGAGGAAGGAGATCTACCGGTAGATTAGGATCTAGTCCCGTATTAACACGAAAGTGCGAATACCCGGTGGCGCGATGCTCGGACGTGTTGTAGGCGAATTCACCGCGGGGAAGTAGTTCGTCCCAGGATGAGGTGTTCTCGTGGACGAGGCACCGCAGGATATTACCCAGAGTCCGATTAGTTACTTCCGTTTGACCGTCCGTTTGGGGGTGAAAAGCCATTGAAATCTGAAGTGTCGTCCCCATCAGGCGCCATAGAGTCTTCCAGAAGCTGCTGGTGAAGCGGACATTGCGGTCGGAGACGATGCTGCGGGGAATGCCGTGTAGACGAACTATTTCGTTGAAGAATAGTCTGGCCGTGTGAGACGCATCCGTTGTTTTAGAGCAGGGAAGAAAATGTGCCATCTTACTAAAGCGATCGACGACCACCAATATCGAGTCTTGTTGCCTCCAAGTGCGAGGTAAACCCAGGACGAAGTCCAAACTAACCTCTTGCGAGGGGTACTCCGCGACCGGAAGTGGCAGATATTGTCCTGAATTTTGCTTCGTCATCTTACCAATGATGCAGGTAGTACAGCGGCCAATCAGGCGGCAAACGTCGCGACGGAGATGTGGCCAGTAATAGCGTGCTTCCAAGGCCTGCATAGGGTCTTGGTGATGCCGAAATGTCCGGCGAGCCCCCCTCCATGAAGCTCCCAAATAAGAAATTCTCGGGTGGACCCAGCGGGAATGCAGAGGCGATCATGGTAGAAGAGAAACCCCTCTTCCTTTAGGTAACCATCGGTTGTACTCGTAGGGTGTGAAGCGTTCAGCCAGGCCTTCCGGAAGTCTGGGCAATTGTCGTATAGAAGTGGAATTTGGTCGAACCCGATGATCACCGCTTGAGAAATTTGGAGAGCGTGCTGGCGGCGGCTGAGGGCGTTGACCACCTTATTGTCGAGGCCAGGTCGGTGACGTAGAGAGAAAGTGTATTCTTGTAAGAATTCCGTCCAGCGCCCGTGTCTAGCGCTGAGCTTTTTCTGGGAGTGGAGGAACCGGAGAGCGTCATGGTCGCTATAGAGAGTGAAGTCTCGATAGAGGAGGTAATGCCTCCAAAACTTCAATGCTTGTACGACGACAAATAGCTCCCGGTCGTAATTGAAATATCGCCCTTTAGCGTCGTTAAGCTTTTCGCTGAAGTATGATACCGGGTGCGAGTCTTGCGAAAGTACCGCGCCGATTCCTGTGCTGGAGGCGTCGGTCGCTACGTCAAACAGCTTGGAGAAATACGGTAGCCGGAGGACCGGGGTGGTGGTCAAGGCTATCTTGAGCTGTAGGAAGGCGCGTTCGGCGATTGGACTCCATTCAAACTGGGCCTGCCAAAAGAGGCCTGTCAATGGAGAGGCGAGGGAGCTGAAATTGCGGACGAATCGACGGTAGAATTGGGCTAATCCATGGAAGCTCCGTATGTCGAAGATAGATTGCGGCGTCGGCCAGTCTCGGATGGCGGTTGTTTTGGCGGGATCCACGGCGATGCCTGCCGCCGAGATGACGAATCCTAGATATGCCACGGATTTCTTCAAGAAAGAACACTTAGTGACGTTGGCATATAATTGCTCTTCTTGAAGCTTGGCGCAAACCGCCCGGAGATGGTCTTGATGCTCGGCGAGAGAGCGGCTGTAAACGAGGATATCTTCGAAGTATACCACCAAAAATTTACTGGCGAAGGGGCGGAGGACGTCATTCATTAGTCTCATGAAGGTGCTTGGGGCATTAGAGAGCCCGAATGGCATGACGAGCCATTCGTAGAGCCCGTCGCCAGGTTTGAACGCCGTCTTCCATTCATCGCCCGCTCGGATTCTCACTTGGTGGTACCCGTTTCTAAGATCTAGCTTGGAGAAAATTTCTGCTCCGGTTAGCTGGTCTAGTATATCATCGATGCGTGGAATAGGAAACTGATACCTGACTGTGATGCGGTTGATAGCCCGACAGTCAACGCAGAGGCGCCATGTGCCGTCCTTCTTGGGAGCTAAGAGGGGGGGAACTGCGCAGGGGCTTTGGCTCTCGCGGATGAGACCGCAACGTAGCAGGTCCTCTACTTGTCGCTGGAGCTCGGCGCTCTGCGCGGGGTTGAGGCGGTAGTGAGGCAAGTTGGGCAGCGTGGAACCTGGCACGAAGTCGATGAAGTGCTGTATAGCCCTGTCAAGGGGCAGCGTATCAGGAGATTCCATGGGAAAGACGGCAGCGAAATCCTGCAAAAACTCTGGATAGCTACTCGAGACGGTGCTCGGTGTCTTGGTGCGTACTTGTATTGCCCACATCGGGGCATCTTCTGCCATTCCTTTGAGGAACTGTCGCGCCGAGACTAATCTGAGGAGCCAGGTGGGTGGTCGTTGGCTGACCGGGGTTTGTGCGAGCACCGGGATATCCCGAATCGAAGGCACGTACGGCTGCCGAACCTGCTTGCTTCCCTCGAAATAGAAGGTGCAGCGGTTGATCCTTCCATACTACACGACATCCCGGTCATAGAGCCACGGACGACCGAGCAGCACACTTCCCATGCCCATCGGCAGGATGTCGCACCATATTTCCTCGCGATACCCCGCCACCTTCAGCGGTACGATACACCTTTTGGTCACGGCTAGTGAGGTCTCGTTAATCCACATTGCGTTGTAGGGTCGAGGATGAAGCCGAGGTTGTAGGCCGAGAGCATGGACTGAGGCCGCCGCGACAGCATTTACTACGCTCCCGCTGTCCACCAGGATCTTGATCACGGTGGAGCCAATTTTTGAGAACATCGAAAATATGGATGAGCAGAGGGGATCCTCCATGCTGGGCGCGAAATCTTCTCCTGTCGGAAGTTCAGACATCATTGTACCGAGAGGTACGGCAACGGCTAGCGCTTGCTCCTCGTTTGTCAACGGCTTCAACTCTTTGATGATGCATTCGATGACGGTAGGGGACCCCTCAAAAGCTTGGGTGCATTCTGGATCTGCCTCATATATTTCTGCTACGGATTCTTCGTCGTTGGCCGGTGGTGGATGGGCTTCGTCTTGGATTTCTACCAGCAGAGCGTGCTGGGCGAGTTGTTTGCCGGGGAGAAGGGCATTGGGACGCAAAGTGACCCCATCCTTGACACTTGTAGCAAGCGACGCGGGATCCGGTACTACTTGGGGAGGCGGGAGGGGGGCGCGGCCGTGCTCCTCCCTGAATTCTCCCCACGGGTGTCTGTTCATTCGTCGAGGGGAGGTGCACGTTGAACCGGTTCGAAGGTGGGCCGAGGGGCGTGCCGAGTCGACTCCCCGTATTTGAGGTTGTGCTTTTCGGCGGAGTCGATGAGGGAGTAGGAAGAAGCAGACGGGGTGGGGGAGGAGTGGTCTGCATGTTAACTGGGTGGGAGTGTGGAGAGAGGGTTTCGAGAGCTAGTCTGCACATACCGTGTGACCTCCGTGGTCGCGATCCAGGGGGTGCGGCCTTTATGAGCGTGCGTAGCGTACAACTCCATGTTGAGAGTGTACCGGTACGCCTTCTTCAGTGTGGAGACCTCCTGCAATACCAATTCATGTTGGTATTCTGGTCATAGTCCGACCCTAAATCAGGCAAGCGTTGCCATGGGTTCCTCATCGACATTGCAGCGGATCATCAAATCGTCAAATCTAGCGATATATTCGGCTACCGTCCCCTCCTCTTGGCGAAGATGTTGCCCCTCGTCGATGATCATAGGTCGATAGCACGCTGGAATGTACTTCTCCCGTAAGCGGCTTTTCATTTCTGCCCAGGTTGTGATCATTGGGTCGTGACGACGCTCCGTGGTGGCGTGTAAGTTTTGCTTGTAGATCCGGGCCTGCCCGGTGAGTTTCATCTGAGCAAATTGAATTCGGCGACCTTCAGGGAGTTGATACCAGTCGAAGTATTCGTCGAGTCCAACCTCCCAGTCCATATACCTTTTAGGATCTAAAGAGCCGTTGAAAGCCATTACTTCTGGCTTGGCTCCTCTCTTTGCCGCGTCCCATTGAGGTTTCGTCTTTGATTCTTCGATTGCTGGTGTGGGTGGGGAGTCAACTCCGAATGTGGTTGCCAGGGGAAAAGTTTCCGTCGATTTAGTAGCTTTGAGTTCTAGAAACTGTGTCATGAGGAACTCTATCTGTGTCTTTGTTTCCTCTTGACTCCGGAGGATGGATCTTGCCCAGTCAGGCATGTCTTCAGGAAGCGGAGGAGCACAAACTCCTGCGCGGAATTCAGCTCCCGATCGGGTCGACATGGTTGTCGCCTTTGCTCTGATACCAGAGGGAGGAGGGGCTTAGCTACGTCTTCTGTGTCGAACAGACACCTCGGTTTGCCTTCTCGGCAGATCGTTGGGGATTCCCAGCGACGCTCCCTAACCTATCCTCTATTTTGGCACTTAGTCGATAACCGACGAATGGCCGAGAGGACCTCTTAACAAAAGAAACGACTCTATGAAAGTATTACTCGAAAAGAAAACCACACTACTGTTTCCCGTGACCCGGGTTCCCTATCTATCCCGACACCTCTCCCCCTGCACTAAAAGTAAACGTATTCAGTCGTGCGCGTCGATTTTGCAGAGCATCAGGGTCACTCTGTACGTTCTTCTGGCCCATTGTCTTCGATGCTCGTTCCTGTGGGGATCGCCGTTGGGACGTCGACCGTTACGCCTTTCCTGGGGCTGCGGGACCCATCACACTATGCTTCACCTCCCTCTCGCTCTCCCTACTTCACTATTCCCGACTGCCTCTTGACCTCTCTAGTTTTCAATCTCTCATCTGATCGTCCTCCCTCCAAAATTCTCTCCCGCTTATCGTCCTTCTCCCTCTTTCATTCACTTGCTCAGACTCTCATCTCTACCTCCAATGCATCCTATTCCTCTCAATCCCATCGTCTCTTCCATGCTCTCTCCTTTCTCTCCCTCAATCTCTCACATTCTCTCTTTCTCTCTGTCACTCTTCCTCTTCCCATATTCCATTCAATTCTTCTCTTCCGTTCTGTCTTGCTCTCTTTAACTCACACTCTTTCCTTTTTTTTCCTTACGCTCCTCCTTTCCCATCTTTTCTCTAACTTCCCTTTCCTTCCTTTTTATCTTTTTGACATCTCCTCACACGTCATCCTCCCTAAATTTTATCTTAGTTTTAATATCTCTCTATTTTGCACACTCTCTAATTGCCCTTCCAATTGATGTGTCCAAGTAGTCTAGATCATTCTCTTTTCTTGCCGCCTACATTGATATTATCTCGCCCTAAAGTCCCTGTGGATCAACCTAGCGAGCTAGATATCTTAATTACCTTGGTTGCTTCATAGTCTTCTAGCCTATAAGTAGTAAATTTTTCAGGTTGAAACACACGATGACTTCGAGCTCAACACTCACCTCTCATTCTCTTGTTGTTATTTTCTCTCCCTCTCCAGTTTTTCTTCACACTCCTTGCGGTCTTTCCTTGAAGACTCTTGGTGGGTGCTCCTTCATCGGTCTTCCTTCAATTCCCCTTTCTCTCCTTCACTATCCATTTCTTTTGTATTTTCATTTCCAACTTATTTCTCAATAATAAATCTCTATTCTCCCTCTACTTCTTACATACTCTAATTTCCTTCACAATTAAGATTTCTTGTTAATTTTAACATTCTCTTCTCCTACCGCGAAAATTGTCATTTTCTCACCCTAAAATCCCTGTGGATCAACCTAGAAAGCTATACATCCTATATATCCCAGCTGATTTATAGTTTCCTAGATTTTAAATGATAAATCTATCAAGCTTGAACACACGACAACTTTGAGTTCAACACTCTTGCAGAAGTGGAGATCAAAGATCAGTTGCTTGAAATTTTTATAAAAATATCATGAAGAAAATGAAGTTTGAAGACATTTGTCTGCTCCCTATTCAGCACAACAGAATGGTGTGGTTGAAAGGTGAAACCGCACAATAATGGATATGGTAAGGTCCATACTGAAGACTAAAAATCTTCCAAAATGTTTTTGGGGAGAAGTGATTAACACTGTTTTTTCATCTTTGAAATAGAGCACCCAAAAAGAGTCTTTAAGGAAAGACTTCCTATGAAGCTTGGTCAAACATCAAACCATAGGTTAGTCATTTGAGAATTTTTGGGTGTGCTATTCATGTTAAGAAATTAAGTGGCTCACTGAAGGAATTAGAAAACAAAAGCACTCCGATGGTGTTTATAGGATATGAAAGAGGAACGAAAGGCTATAGAGCCTATGATCCAGAAAATGGATCCATACACATCTCGAGAGATGTTCTTTTTAAGGAAGAAAAAAACTGGAATTGGGTGAATTCCAACAAAAAGACAAAATGAAGCCTCTCTCTCCCCCTGTTTTTGCCTCGAACTACAGTGTTGACCAAGTCAACACTATAGTTAAGGAGGCCATATCTACTCAACGTGAAGATGAAGGATCTTCAGCCGCCATCTCAGCATCCACTATGAACTCTTCAGCCTCTAATAGCTCTCAACCACAGAGGTACAAAGCTATTATAGAATTATATGCTGAAACCCAGCCGAATGACAACTATGAAGAAGCTGTGCACCTTACTGAAGAAGAAGAACCACAATCATCTGAAGAAGTTTTGAAAATTGATGTTTGGAAAGCTGCCATGATGGATGAACTCAAGTACACCGAAAAGAAAAAAACTTGGTCACTAATTACCCCACCAAAAGACTCTCGCCCACTTGGTTTAAAATGGGTTTTCAAACTCAAGAAGAATCTCGATGGTACTGTAATCAAGTATAAAGATTGACTGGTAGCAAAAGGGTATGTATAGAAATTTGGAATTGATTTCCCTAATGTTTTCTCACTTGTAGCTAGAATGGATACATGAAGAAGTGTATGTGGAACAGCCGAAAGGCTTTGAAGTTAAGGGGAAAGAACACATGGTTTACAAACTCCATAAAGTACTCTATGGGCTAAAACAAGGGCCCAGACCCTAGTATTCCAAGCTAGACAGCAGCCTACGCTCACTCGGTCTATCTAGAAGTGATTTGAACCAGCCGTCTTCTTTAAGAAAAAGGGAAATTCACATCTGATAATCGGTTTGTATTTTGACAATCTTTTGATCCCTGGAAGTCAAGAGGATGACAAACAAAAGTTCAAGCAGAAATACTAGACCTGTTCGAGATGAGAGACTTAGGATTACTTACCTCATATCTGGGTATCCAAGTCAGTAAATTAAAGCGTAAAATTCAATTGTCTCAAAAAGGCACTTGCATTGAAGATCCTCAAGGAGTATGACATGGTGGAGTGTAACTTATCGTTGACCCCTTTAGAGGCCAAGCCGGGTTTCAATCAATCGAAAGAGGTGAGTAAAGTAAACTCAACCTCCTACTGAAGTCTGATGGGCTCACTGAGGTGCCTCATTCACAAAAGTCCCGATTCATTATGCAGTGTTGGCTTTCTCTGTTGTTTTATGGAAGATCCAACTACTGAGCATCTTAAAAGTACAAAAAGAATACTAAGGTATGTTAAAGGCACCCTTGAACTCTTGAACTACGTCTGGTTTCCTCTTCTCTTGGCAGAAATATATTGACATCGGCGTCACAGAAGCAGAGGATTGTTGCGTTATCCTCGTGTGAAGCAGAGTATGTCTCTCACTCTCGCGGCTACTCAAGGGGTTTGGATAGTCGATTTCCTCAAGGAATTGATTGGAAAAAATATGACGCCAGTAAAGATTATGGTCGACAACAAATCTACTATTGAACTCGCTAAGAATCTAGTGTTTCACAGCCACTTCAAGCACATAAAAATTCGGTACCATTGTATTAAAAAATGCATTGAAAATAGTGAAGTTGAACTTCATCACGTCACGATCGAGGAGCAGCATGCGCATATTTGAACCAAATCACTTTGAAAGGTTAAGTTCATCAATTTCAGGTCTCTTATTGGATTAGAAGACCTCAAGGATCAAATGCGAGGTTAAGGAGGAGATTGTTGAAGTTTAATCTCGCAGGAGTTCCGTCGCAAGAAACTGATAAATGAAATGCACGTTTTTGTCATTTTTCTTTGTTTTTTTCTGTTTTGTTTCTCTCTCCCCATGTAACTGCCATTTTTAAATCGTGACCATTCATCACGATTTATAACGGTTGGAAGCTAATCCTATAGAGGCAGTAACTGCCAATGTGTACTAGGTGTCCGACCTGTGCCTATAAGACTTAGCGGAATGGCTCATCGCATACACGGAAAATTTGTCTTGCTTTTGTGTATTAATCCAAGCTGCTCTTCCCATCTCTCTCCCTCTTTCTTGAGTGCTTGAGCGGTTCTTTAGAATCGTAAGGTGAGATTCTTCAAATGGTGGGGTTGCCCTTTTCTGGGGTGCTTCCTTAGTCATATTGAGACTTGTCGTCATGGTCTTCGCCTGATGGCAGTGTCTGGCTTGTTCCCACAGGTTCTTATTTCCCGCGGACTTCCTAAAATCTCTTGTGATTTGTTGTCCAAACATGCTTCCGCGCACGCGTTTACTTTCTACACTGAATGTGACATTTTTCTTTCCAATGGACCGCTGGAATATGGTTGTGCACATATAGAAAATTTTGGTCTTTGATATTGCGTATGACATTTTGTTCATTGGTTTGACTATTCCCACCTAAAATTTTCAACATCATTCCACCAGCAAGAAAAGTCTAAGGCGGCCCCCTCACAACATTTCCTTTGTGCAACGTCTGGGGCCCGTAGTCTCCAAATACATGCATAATGAGTACATGAAACTTTTCTCAACTGAAGATGAAATTCCCGAAAAAACGGGGGTTGAACTCCTTTTTAGCCTTTACTCGAGTCTTTTCTTTCTCTGGCTTTACCATATTCTGAGTCCTGTGCGAGATCCGATTGAAAAAAAAATGCTTTCCTTGGAGATCTTTGGCTTATAATCGCATCTCTGAAGTGGAACCTTCATGGAAATAAATCTTTTCCCTAGTTTCGTATTCTAGGAGGAGAAAATACTGCACAGGATCAAAAGTGAATGTTTTCCATTGGCTCTTTTTTCTATTGAAGCTACCTACTATCTGACCCACTATTCGTCTGCATTAGAGAACTCCAAATCGTTACCGAAAGTCCGAAACCGACACCGTCGGTTGAAAAACTGGGCAACCCGAAGTCCGGTTTTCTTCCGGTGTCTGTTTCGGTTTGGGGTTTCGGTGGAACCGTACTTTCTCTCTCCTATGATAGGAGAGAGAGAGAGAGAGAGAGAGAGAGAGACGGAGCGAGGGAGGGAGGGACGGAGGGGGAGAGAGACACACACAGAGACTGAGAGAGGGAGGGACGGAGGGAGAGGGATAGAGAGAGAGGGAGAGGGAGGGAGAGAAATTTTAGCGGCGGAAGAAAAATGTTTTTTCTTCTTCCACCCCCGCGAGACTACATATATGGCTTTTGTTTATCCCTATGTTTATGTTTATGAATATATATATATATATATATGTCTATATGAATAGTGGTGTCACAAATTTTTTAATAATTTATGTTCAATTATAATGATATTTCACCGAATGTATAGGTTTAACCGACACCGAAAAATACCGTCAACGATGAATACCCGTCACCGATACCGAACCGAAGTTAACGTACAAGTTTCAGTTTAAGTACCGGAATTGTCCCGCGACAGTAAAATTTACAATTGTGAAATTCACCCCCGAGAGCTTGTCCCGCCACCTACTATGACATAATTTTACGCTATAAAAGGAATGAGATTGGTGGACAAATGTCTTGGGAGTGAATTGCTGCAGTTCCATGCCTCCATGGATAGAACGGCAACGGCACAGCCGGATCTAGAATCCCTTCTAGATAAATCACTATCACCGGCGTTCCCGAAGGAGAAAAATCCGTCCTTCTTCTCCTCTCTCCTCCCCCTCGTCTCTATCCTCTTCCTCACGGTCTCCTGTGCCCAAGCTATCTACAACTCCTTGGACGATCCCTCTTCACTCGCCTTCATTGTCACCGCATACTCTTCTGTCCTTCTCCTATTGTGGTGCCTTCGAAGATTAGATAATATCCCAAGAGGTAAGGCCAAAAAGGAAGCCGAAGAGAAGCGACTCAAGCTCGCCGTTTTCGTCCTGTGTTTATTCTTGAATGCTATTTTCTCTTATCGGGTAGGCGGCCTGCTGCCTCTACAGCTAGCAGTAATTGTCTGGGCCGTTGCTGGTGTGACAGCCATCGCTGGTTGCTGTATGTATTTCTGTTATTCTGATGATTCTGCCTGAATCATCGTATGAATTGTACTCAGAAATAATTTTATGTTTCGAAGTGGAAATAGCGCCAGATTATAAGAAAAAATTGGTCGCTTTTAATCAGAGTAAGTGCTTAAACTTAAGCTAGTATTCGATCCCCCCACCTAGAGATCTTTAAGCGATTCTTCGAACTCGCGGACAAGCTCTCGGCCCTGCCCCCTCATACGCATCTTCATAGTTTGTATGCTATAGGAGATATAGAAAGAGCGAAACTCTACTTAGATTTTCTTGCAGGTCGATGCGTACGCTAGAGATCATGAGACACGTACACAATGGATTCGGAGTACTCATATCGTAGTACTTAATGGTGCGAAATGCTCGAGTTCTGTTTCGAGGGCCCTAAGGATCTGGGGAATTCAAGTCATGCATACAACAATCAAGACTGCACTTCACACCGGGAATTGGCTACCCTCGGCATCTAGGCTTTGGAAGCTCAACGTGGACGAAACATCAAGGGGAAACCTTGGTCTCGCTAGAGAAGGAGGCGTAATACACGACAATATAGGCTGCATTCTTTTTACCTTCTCCTACTTCTATCATATTTAGACCAACACCGCTGCAGAGGTTATAATAATACGTAATGGTTTGCTTCTCTGCGAGGAGCGCGATCTCGATGATATTCTCCTAGAATTCAATTTTTGTGTGTTAGTTGAGATTAGGGTTGCGCGATCATGATCGAATCGCCGATCTGATCGTCGCTCATCGATCGATCGATCGGCGACCGGCGCAAACTTCATTTTGTGATCGATCGATGAAATCGCCGAGCTTTAATTCGCATAAATTAAATTCGCCGTTGACTGGACCTTGTATGCTCTTACCATTGCCCACTCATTTACGAAATGATTTTCGTGTTTTCTGGAAGTTAACCAATTTGCCACATACCAAGAACAATCAGTAACCGCCTCTCTCTGGACGAATATCTGGACGAATATTATGCGAGGTGGACGGAGGATCCAAGCCATCACATACCATCTGACAGAGAGGAAGAGAGGGAGCTGGATCTTTCGTCTCTCTTTCTCTCAGGCTTACTCTCGTAAATTATTGGTGCGGTATCGTGTCCTCCCTGGCGCCATCACGTCATGTTCTGAAGTCAACATCTCTCTGAAGTCACTCGGTGCGTTAGCATGACAAATACTGGCAAATAAAAAAATAAATTTTGCAGGCAGTTGGGGGATGGTTATCAAGAACCTTGACTTTCGCTATTCGGCGGTAACTTCGGAACAGTGGTCAGTTTAGCTGATTGGTGATCATCTAATGGACAGCGGATCGATTCAACAGCTCAAATATGACATTTTCTTAGCCATCTCTCTCTCTCTCTCTTACTCTTTCTATGGCTGTCTCTCACATTGGACTCCCAAATCCTTCTCCCCTCAGTTTTCTAAAAATCTTAGCGGGCCCCTTTAATTACTCCGACCGTGAGTCTTGACTTTCCTTTTAAACGTTTCTTAATAGAAAAGTGACAAGTAATGGCTGAATCAAAACGGGAACTATGAATCTTGAACTCTGTAAATTGCGGATTTCTTGCCGATTTTGACGATCAGCACCAAGTAATTCAGATCCCCTGTGCTTGGATCGAGGCATCTCTATTCATCTCCAGAGGACAGGGTCCATCTTTGATGCCAGGAAGGCAACTCAAGAGCAGGAAAAAAATAAGAGAACGTGTGTTAATTCATGAGGCCAGTCGAGAAACCCCCAAATTCGGTTTATACCAGGCGGGAAACTCTTAAATATTTTATATATGGTTGTTTCCATAAAAAAAAAACAAAACCTTAATACGGTAATAATTGCCAATACGCCGTTAAAAATACCATTTTATTGCTCCGCTGCCCAGCACTCCCCCTCAAGCTCGATGAATATTCTTCATTCTGAACCAGTTTAGATGAGCTATTTACACTGGTATCCTAAATCTTTAGGTGAGCAGATCTGCACACTAATCCAATTCTTGATGTAGGGTGTACATATAAATCCTACTGTTCCATGATGATGTGACATCAAAATCAACAAAATAAAAATAAAATGAAAATAAAAATAAATCCGACCGATACCCTGCCTCAGTTTATACGAGGCAGGGTATCCCGTTACAGACAGTTGTATCCGTAAAAATAAAAATAAAATCTTAAAAAAGATGCAGCCCCCCCGAAGCTCTGCAATGAATATTCTTTAAAGTTTGGTCAAATGATCCCCGAGCTGTGGTACCCTAAATCTTACGCGTGATTTTCCGTGCTTTGTCGGCTATCGGTGCTGACAATGCAGCGGTGATCCATCACCCGAAAAATACATAATTATCCTTGGTCGTTTTCGTAGTGATAAAGAGCGATAGATTATTCCAACCACCCTGTGGTGCCGTATCGTGCTCGCCGCCCGTCTTATTCGGAAGTCATTGTGCGCCAAACATCACTCGTTGCGTTAGCATGATAGCTCTAGCCAAATATAAAAACATATTTTTAACGCGGAAAATTGACTATTCTGGAGGCCCTGAGGATTGTATCAACAGCCATGACTTTGTCTTTTCTGCGTTGACCTGATCAGTTTCGATCAAATTGGCATTTTCTCTGCCGTCTCTTTCTCTCCCTCTTTCTCTATCTCTGCTCAAAATTTGACAGTTTGGCTTTTGTTCGGACTTCGCTGGCGAAGATGCTTGCTGGAGATACAAACGTAGACATGTGGAGGAAGAGGTCAATTGAGTGGGTTCTGCCTCCAAAGATTAAAGTAGCGGTTCATTAACAAAATCTTGTTCAATAGAAGCTATGCCTGTCAATATTATTTGTAGATTTGGCACTAAGACGACCACAGGCCTTGGCTTTTGCCTCACAAAATACTCATGCTTCAAGCCTTATCTCTCGTAACCCTATGTTATACTTAGCTTCCTTGATTGATTAAATATCATTCCTAGTCTTTCTATAGAGAGGGATTGACGTAATAAATCAACAATAAATGTGTGTAACTCCTCCAATGGAATGTCATATAATCTCAAAATAGATGATGTAGAGATAGACTTTAACTTATAAAGAAGCTCAATCTCATTGCAAAAAGACACCAAGCTATCTTAAAACATCTTTAAGAGATCCTATTCCTTTAATGAAATGGACAATTGTCTTGTGTGCTGAGATGATGAATCGCCATTGAGTCTAGCAATTTTATCTTTTTCCAAGAGGATTATAACATTTCATGCGTTGAGTTCCACCTAGGCGGGATAACATGATCAGTATTTGTCTAAAGGTGTTACTAGGCTCTTAACGTATTACAGCCCACTCTCTCTCTCTCTCTCTCTCTCTCTCTCTCTCTCTCTCTCTCTCTCCTCTCTCTCTCTCTCTCTCTCTCTCTTTCTCTCTCTCTCTCTCTCTTTTCGATATAAACATATGTACCTCTCCTCTCTAATCAAGTATTCTAGGGTTTCTTGACCTAACAGTCCACATGGTATCAGAGCCATAACTCTCCATCTCGCCACTGCCAATTTTGGCAAGTTGTCATTCTCAATGATGGTGTCTCTTTTTTTTTCTTCTTGGCCTCTCCTCCTTCGACGTTGCCTCTCTTTCCAACCACCTCCCAAGCTACGGCTTGTCGTCCCTAGTTGTCCCCCACCATTGCCCTACACATGTGTGCTACTAGAATGTAGGCTAGTGCACATGCCATCTGCAATGTGCCACTGCCTTCTTTCCCTTTCACTACTAGTGTGCCGCCCTACCTTGTCGTTGCCCTACATCCATGCCCCACCAAAGTGTGTCCTAGAGCATGCACCATTTGAATTTCACCATGGTCACTACCCGCATGCGGCATCTATAGGGCGTAGCCATCTTCCCCTTCTGTTTTCTACTTCTTTCAGGCGCCTTCTACATTTGCTCTAGCGCTTCTGACTTCCACTACCGCCCACTTGTCTAGTCGTGTGCCCGCATCATCTGCAGCTGCTCTTGGGCCGTCACCTACCCTCACCTTTGTGAGTGCCCCATTGAACATAATCACCTTGAGTTGTCTCTAGTGTGCCATATCGAGAACATGGCATTCGCCACCTTTGTAGTGGCTCCAATGCTGCCCCTCTTCATTGCTCTCCCCATGGGACACCTACGTGATCTTTCTTGTTGCAAGCGAGTTTGCCATGCCCATGGCACATCTTCCGCCATGCCAACTACTCTTTAGTTTGGCATCTCCTTGCCAAGCTCTCGCTCGTAGTTATGAATTCATCGGGAGACTCCTCGTCATCTGAGCGACCTCTTGGCTTAGATGCATATTGATATCTACAATATTAAGGTCATTTAAAATGCAAGTTCACGTAGAAAAATTATACTCAACTCTTTGAAATTGATCTTAAATTTTAAATAATTGTGAGTTGAGGTAAAATCTATCGGAAGGAGGGTCAAAAGATTGAAATTAGGGTTTTTTTATATTTTAGATAAAGAGAAGGGAAAAGATTGATGAAGAAGCAAGAAAAACATGAAGTAGAAGCAAGGTATTTGCAGGCTCCCCACCCATTAGTGCCCATTATATATATATATAGATATGTACCCCTCCTCACTAGCCAATTATTCTAGGGTTTCTTGATTGTCAACAATATTATTGTCCTTTGGCATACCTAACTCATGGTATATGGCATGTAATGCCTTTTCTTTTGTGGTGATCCAAGAGCCATGATGACAAGACAACTACGCATGGTAAGAACCTATGCAAAGTGTTCCTCCAAAGTTGTAGTCAGTCGCATATTGAAGATTTTTGGTCTTCTTCCTATCTCCACCAAGCTCTGTCAAACCTGCTTGAACAGAAATGGTTATGATATAAGTCATGCATCCCCTACTATATGCTTAGGTGAACCTAGAACTAGTGTTTTTAATGCCTTTTCAAATGATGTGGCCATAATTATCTTGTTTCTAGCATTGTTTGTTGTGATGGCACAAGCCTATAAAAAATTAACTGGCATATTTCTTAATTAGGTACAAAATATATATTTCTTGAAGAAATCAATACTAAGAACCAAATATTACCTTTCCATGAAACTTGTACTCTTTTAGCAAAAGCATGATAGTGCACATAAAAATAGAAAATTTCAGCTCCAAACTCTATCAAGATCATGAGATGTCATGATTTCAATATGGTCACATGATTTTTCGTAAAAGATCTCATGATTGATTGCTGGCTTTGTGATTTTCCTTGATCATATCAGGAGCCACCAGATCATGCCACATGCTGCTTGTGATTCATTGGATTGAAGAGAGAGAGTTGGGATTTCCATGAGTAATTAGATCAAGCTTCATCAAATTCAGGAACTCTAAGATTGTTCCACATGTCACACTATGCTTCACCCTAAGGAAAGAGAAAATCAGATAATATTGGGAGCGTTGATCACATGGGCCAATCTGATGCGCATGCGGTGTAGCCATGCCTCATGCTAAGCGAGAGGAGATCTAGAGGACCAAGTTCACTAAATCGGGTAGTTCTGTTTGGCACTGCCATTGAAGACATCTAGATTTTTGCCTTGTGATTGTGGGAAAAACAAAACATTAACCACACTTGGAAAAAATATAAAAAAAATTCTCATTGAAATAGTGGCCCATTAAGACCTAGTGCTCTTGTCGACTATGCCAAACAAGGGGAGTACTAATTCCCCTATTGTCCTTCTGGAAACCCTAAACCCTAAACATATCACTTGAAATGAAAATGTAAATGAGTTAAAAGTGATGAATTTTCATCAAAATCGCTTTGTCTCCTTCTTGTCTTCATCCCTATTCGTTTATGACTTACAAACATGAACCTCATGTAAATATGATTAATTCATACTTGCTTGGCCCTGAAAAAGGTCAAACATCAATTATGCATAACATTAAACCCAGTTTAGTGCAAATTCTATTGATCAATGGTTTGATATGATGAATGCAAAATTTTCATAAAAACATGATAACATGAGTAATAATAATACAAATTATGTCTAAAGATCATTCAAGAATGTTGAATTATATGTAGAAAATTGCATGTTATCAATATGAAATGCAAAATTATATTCCTTATATTGCTTGAAAGTCCATGTATTGTTTTCATGCACATTTTTGAGGAAAAAAATGTTAGAAATGGAGTACTAGTCATCCCAAGGTTTATGTTGTCTATAAATTAGGGGGTGTTTTCATTGTTTATGTCTCCAACACTTGTTCATACTACCAATGGTTTTTTAATCATCTTCTCAAAGATTGCAAGAATAATATCCATTTTAATCACAAGGTTTGAAAGAACCTTTTACGATTTACCATTTATGATTTACGATAGAATCACAAGTTCACCATTTACGATGTCCTCTTAGGTGTGATAGAACCACTATTTTTATGAGTGCAGATTGACTCGTGACTTGGCCATTGACGAAGCGTTTTATGCGGTCGTTAAAACACACAAACATCGGTCAAACAAAATTTATAATACCAAACTCACAATGACAAAGATATAAAATCAAGTAAAGTGTAAGTATCGAGTCGATCTACAGAGAATAAGGTTGACTTTAATTGTAGAGTTGACTTGGTCAAACTTAGGTTTAAAAAAGGTTTTAAAGAAATAGAAATGAAATTTTATGAATTGAAATGATATAAATATACTAAATAAGGAATTTTAAGATTTAAGATATTGGTTTTGATAGAGAAAAGTCAAAAGTCAAAAGTCAAAGTCAAAGCATTGACTTTGACCACAATCAAAGTTCTATAAAATCAGAGAACTAAAAAGTGTCAGAAGATTACAAAAATTATATATTCACAATCTATAGGCAAAATGGAATTTATTGATATAACATTCCTGATTTTCCGATAAGAAATGGATTTACTATGAATTATTGAAAATCAAAGATCAAAAAATTCCCGAAATGAACACTTCAGAGAAAATCTTCAAATTGACCGGTCAAATGATATCCAAATCTTACAATTTATATATCAATAGAAATCTAAGAACCAGAGGATTCTAAAGAGACCAAAATTATCAAATTCCGATTTATATTTTGATAGTAATTGACCCCGAAAATCAACGCTCAAATTCGGATTGAAAATGAAAAGTGCTCCGTCAAACGTTAAATTGAGAAGTTAAATAATCTCAGAATTCGACGAATTTGCTATCCACGGAAAGTTGATGAAATAAGGAATACAATGAAACTAAATTCAGGTGATTCGGAATTATAATCAAAGAGATATCTTATTTTCAAAATCAACAAAATTTTGGACTAAAATTAGGCAAAATTGAAGAACATTATGAACTAAAATTCAAAATTAACGATCTAAAAGTAATCAAAACTCAAATTACCACCAGATAATCGATTGAATCTCACTACTAACCCGATTTCCGCAAAGATGGGGCTTCAATTCACATGGATTGAAGCGGATTTTGCTTGATTTCTTCCTCGCGGACTGTGAGGGTTGACTTGGTCAACTCTGTATTCTAGAAGCTTTCGGAATGTTCTAGAGCTTTCTAGAATCTTCTAGATGCTTCTAGAATCTTCTAGATGTTTCTAGAATCTTCTAAAATATTTAATGCTTCTCCTAGAAGCTTGTGGAGTCTTCTAGATTACCCTAGAAGATTATGGAAGCTTGTGGAACTTTCTAGATGTTCTAGAAAGTTATGGACATCTTCTAGAGAGAGAGTCTCTAGAAGCTTCTAAGGAGCTCTATAAAAGGAGGAGCTCACTTCAAGTTTCGGTAACCTAAAAAAAAAGGAAGCAACTCAAGAGCATCCTAAGGGAGTGAAACCCTTGTGAAGGAAGGGTCAAGCTACTTGGATAGTTGGAGAAAAGAGAGAGGGCAACATAGCATCATTGAAAGAAGCTTTGTGAAGAGGTAACACTAAGTGTGGCTCTTCTTGTTGGTTTATCCCTTTAGTAAACTTGTTCTCTTTCCTCCTTTTGTCCTAGCTGTTTTGGACCTCTATTGTGAACATTTATTATCCCATTTAAGAAGGTTGTTTTTCTCCAATTTGTTAGTGGTTTTTTGTCTAATCTCATCCCTAGAATCTTGGTGGATACTTAAGCTTAGTTGAATACATATTTTAGACTCCTTCATTATAAAGATCCTCAACACGGACGTTCGGCGTTCAAGGGGAAAATTTGATGAAATCCGATGATGAATCACGATTAATCTTCCTCCAATCGGGTCGCGATTGAGTCTAAACGCAACGGAATCGTGATGAACTCAAGATTTTGCTCCAAATTCGCTTAATTGCTTCACAAATCAATCAAGAGTTAAGAGAAAACAAGATAGTACATCAGTTTTTAAAGGAAATTTTTGCCCAAAAATTCGGGCCGTTTGATCCGGTAATAGATGCCGATTGATGGCCACGATCGCACGACAATCGTGTGCCAAGATCGCACCACGAATGAGCCACGATCGCGGTTCAATCGAGCCACAATCGCATGGCAATCGAGCCTCGATCTCGTGGAAATTCTCCGCGAAAAGCTCCAGCCGTCCGATTTGATCAAGGTTGATTGGACGGTCGCAATCGCACTCGTAAGCTAAGCCATGATCCACCGAACATGTCCCACATCATCCGCTTGATTCGCCCGTCTAATGAACATCAGACGCTCCCGAAGCGTCCACGCGTCGCCAGGTGAGAGGTAGATCAATCTCACTTAAGTCGGGATTGACGCACGTGCTCCAATTGTGATCGCATGGACTCGGGTCCATGTGATTGCTGTTCTTGCATATATCGCGATCACATCCAACACTTTCGGCAATGTCACGTGTCCTGCAAAGACGAAACCTCGCAAGAACATAGTCCCACACCGAGGAAATAGGCGAATTTGGCGAGTATGTAGGGTGGGGCGGCATAACGCAAATGAGTTACCGCCCCAATCCTATAACCAGGGCCCACTAACCTGTTGGCCCTCCAACTGCCAACCCCCTGACGTATCGTTTTCGTGCGTCGTTAAAACACAAAGACGATGGTCAAAAAAATTTTATAAAACCGAACTCACAAAGATAAGATATAATAATCAAGTATTGTGTAAGTATCGGGTCGATCCACAAAGAGCAGGGTTGACTTTAATCACGGAGTTGACTTGGTCAAACTTAGGTTTAAAAGGAGTTTTAAATAGCAGAAAATAAGATGTAAGGAATGGAAATGATATAAATAGACTAAATAAGAAGTTTTAAGAATTTAATTCTTGGGTTTGACAGAGAAAAGTCAAAAGTCAAAGTCAAGGAATTGACTTTGACCAACAGTTGGTGTACTGTAAAATCAGAGAATCAAACAGAGTCAGAAGATTACGAAAGTTATATATTTAGAAACTAGAGAGAAAATGGAATTTATTGATATATAATTCGTGATTTTTGGATAAGAAATGGATTTACTATGACTTATTGAAAATCAAATATCTGAAAATCCCCGAAATTAACACCTCAGAGGAAATCTTCAAATTGAATGGCCAATGAAATCCAAATGTTGAAATTTCTATGTCAATGGAAAGCTAAGAACCAGAGGAATCTAAAGAGACCAAAATTATCAAATTCTGATTTGTAAATTGAAAGCAATTGACCCCGAAAGTCAACATTTGACTTCTGATGAAGGATAAACAGTCCTCGGTCAAACGTCAAATTGAAGGGTCAAATGAACTCGGAATTCGATGAATTTGCTATCCACGGAAATATGATGAAAAGAGGAATCCAATGAAACTAAAATCAAGTGATTTGGAATTATAATAAAAGAGATATCCTATTTTCAAAATCAGTGACTTTTCACACACAAGGATGGGGCTCCAATTCTCGTGGATTGAAGGGAATTTGCTCGGATTCTTCCTCGTGGACGTTCGGAATTCAAGGGGAAAATTCGATGAAATCAAGAGATGAAATTGTGATTATCATGCTTCAATGGCTGCATCTCTACACTCTTGGAAGCAGAGGATCACGAGAACTTAAGACCTTCCTCGAAACTCGCTTAATTTCTTCACGAGTCGATCAAAAGTTGAAGAACAAAGAAGGAAATACATGCTTTTAAAGAGGAAAATTGGCCCTAAGATCGTGGCCGATTGATGCGGTCGTCGGGGCGTAATTAATGCGCCGTGGAGGCGGTTTCACTTGGTGAGGACGTAGCTTCCGGATTGGCTTGGATTCAGCCACGATTTTGCTTCAAAATAGCTTCCGATTGGCCACCATTTTCGCCACGATCGTTACACGATCGCGCCACGATCGGGCCACGATCGGGCGTCGATCGTGGTACTGGTGAGTAGTCGACCGCCGTCCGATCCCGTGGAAGCGATTCCACGCTGAAATTTCCACGATCGCAGCTCGATCGCGCCGCGATCACGGTTCGATCGGACCGTGATCGTGGAGTTCTTCAACGTGTCTTCGTAGCCGTCCGATAGCTCCAGTTGGATGAATGATCGCGATTCACTGATCCCGTGCGCCACGATCATGATTTGAGTCCACCGCCAGCCGTCCGATCGCGATCGTCTCTCGATGAAGATCAGCCGTCCGATCGCGATCAACTCAAGGCCTTCGATTGATGCCGATCGGGAGCTTCTCAGGATGCCACGTGGCGCGTGGTAAGTCGTCCGATCAACGTCACTTAAGTCTCCCATTTGCGCACGTGATGGATTTGACGATCGCTTGGACTCGGGTCCACGCGATCATAGCCGTCCTGATCGCATCCGACGTCCGGTAAGTTGCCACGCGTCCTGCACAGGTATGGGAACATAGTCCCACACGGCGGAAATATCGGGAAAAATCGCGTATAAATAGGGGAGCTCCCTTCCTTAGTATAGCGTTACCGTCCCCTACTGTTACCAGGGCTCCACTATACCCGTGGGCCCTCCACTTGCGAACCCTCACACGCCACGGGGCGCCCCACACGGGCGTCCGCGTGGACCTGTCCGCGTGGCCTCTTGCCACGCGTCAGCGCCACCTGCGCCTAGCGTGGGCCACCCGGGCTCTGCCACGTGGCCTCAGTGCCGCGTCGCACCTCGAGGCGGTCCCGCGCCCCACGTCAGCGCCCACTCGCCACGTCAGCCTGCAGGTTAGTAAACCCCTTTTTTCGCGATTTAATATAGGAAAAATTCATTAAAAAAATCAAATAAAATCAAAAAAAGGTATAAACTTCAGAAATTCATAACTTTAAATATACAACTCCTTTTTAATCCAAATTTTCTCCATTGGATCACAAATTCTTTTCTTTTTAATATCATGTCATTTAAAATATATTTAGAAAGAAGAAATCAAGATGACTTATAATTTACTTAAATCATTTCTCATTAAACATTGTAAATCATAAATTCATCCTAAAATCATCCTTCCAAACATTTACTAAAGTCAAAACTCATTCAATAACAGAGATTAACTTCTATTAATTTAAACAAAAGATTAATCATCTATTAAGCATGAAATTATCCCTAATTTATGCATAAATATACACTTTAGTGAAATGACATGCCAATGGAGAAAATTCCTAAAACGTATGATAACATGCATCATATTCTCATAAAATAAGCATGAATATGAGTTAATTAGGATAAGAATTCAAGTTATAAATGCATGTTATCACCCCCTCGCCACGTGGCGCCCCTCACGGGCCTCCACGTGGACTCGTGTGGCCTCCTGCCACGTGTCTGCGCCACCGCGCCACCTACGCCTCGCGTGGGCCATGCGGAGCTCTACCACGTGGCCTCAGTGCCGCGTCACATCAGCGATGGTCCCGCGCGCCACGTCAGCTCTGCGCGCCACGTGTCATCCGCTGGTTCTGCAGAAAATATACCCCCTTTTTGCGCGATTTTAATCCCGAAAAATCAATATAAATCCAATTAAAAATCAGATAAAAATCAGGAAAATATCTAAAAATTCAACACTTCATAACTTGAGAAATACAGCTCCTTTTTAATCCAAATTTTCTCCATTGGATCACAATTGTCTCCATCTTTAATAGTATGCCATCTAAAATATAATTTTAAAGAAGAATATAGGATGAATTAAAAATAACCTAAAACATTCATTAAGATCCCTCTCTTTTAATCATCCAATAATTTCCTTCTTATAATTAATCTTTTAAATCATTTACTAAAGTCAAAATAAGTCAGGGAAAGTACTTAATTCCTATTAATTTAATCTTGCAAAGAGATTAATCATCAAGAAAGCACATAATTATCCCTAATTTATGCATAAATATGAACTTTAGTAGAATAGCATATCAATGGAGAAAATTCATAAAAACTATGATAACATGCATCATATTCACATAGAATAAGCATGAATATGAGTTAATTAGGATAAGAATTTAAGTTATAAATGCATGTTATCAGCCATTCAATAAAATCTATACTAAATAGAAGGAAAATAAAAAAATGAAGGAATTCTTTACTTACAATTGAAACTTATATGACTCAATTCAAATTATGAGTTATATATTTTCCAAATATGACTATACTCAAAATAACGCTTGCCCATCATTATCCACTATCAATGGAATTTATTCTAGTTCATGTAGCCTTAAGCTTTGCTCACCAAAGTTGAGAAGATTAAAACCTCAAGCTTATGAGGAGATTCATTTCATTGTCTTTGTTTTTCTTAAATATTTCATTGGCTTTGTTTTCCATGATAAGAAAGTCCCTATTCAACAAATTCAACCTTTATTAAATAAAACATGAAAAGCCAACAAAGACTATGATCCTTTAATTAAAACATAAAAATTATAAGAAAATTGCTTATCACACATTAATTCATGGTATGAATACAATGGGTAACACAAAATTTTTCTGAAGTACTTCAATAACAAAATTTTCTAGAGCAATGATTAAATAATCACTAGGATAATAAATGATGACCTCGGATGATGATTGACGAGGAAAAAATTTTTGAAACCACGATCTTGGTTTCTATAATTTCTGAAAATGGGGAACATGCCCAATTCACATTGTCTTCCCAAATTGGGATCAGATTCCATATTTCCCTTTCATAGATATGATGGGTTCCACCACCCATTTTCCTCCTAATGTATTTTTAAAAGCAATGATCTTGGTTTCTATAATTTTTGAAAAGGGCCAATGATAACATGCATATTTAACTTAAATTCTTATCTTATTTAACCAATATTCATGCTTATTTTATGTAATTATGATGCAAGTTATCATAGTTTTATGGATTTTCTCCATTGGTATGCTATTTTACTTAAGTCCATATTTATGCATTATTTAGGGTTAATTATATGTTTTATTAATGTTGGACCTTTTGCAAGGTTAAATGATTAGAAATTAACCAATTTCCTTGAGTTATTTTGATTAAAATAATTAATTTTAAGAAGAGAATGATAGGATGAAATAAAATAGAATTCTTAAGAGATTATTTAATATTATGATGAATTCATCCTATTTTCTTGCTTGAATTTATATTTTAGGTGACATGATATTAAAGATGAAGAAATTTGTGATATAATGGAGAAAACTTGAGTAAAAAAGAGTTAAATAAATGAAGATATGAGTTTTGAATTTTTATTGAATTTTTTAGATTTTATTTTGATTTTTTAGGTATTTTTCGGATTTAATTCCTTATTAAAAACCGCAAAAAGTGTTTATATTTTCATGCGGGACCCACGAAGCTGATGTGGCGTGGCAAGAACACGTGGCAGCGCCACGTGAACACACGCAGGCGCCTACGTGGCACAACGGACTTTGAGCTGGCATTTGATGGGCCCACGGGTTAGTGAGCCCAAGTTAGAATGGGGGAAGGGGGCGTACTTGGCCCAATTGGTCGACGCAAAGGCTTGTATGCCTTCATCCTTTTATACCCACTCACCCCATAATTTTCTCTATTTTTTCACAATTATTTTATTGTTCTAATTTTTTTATGATTTTCTATGATATTTCTAATGAAATTTCTATGTTTTAGGCTTTTTGGAATTTTTAAGGATTTTTAAAAATCAGAAAATAGGGTTATTTGTGTGTGTTGATGTGGCATGTTGACATGGGGGCGCATACGGGTAGCAGCACTTGGCGCCCAGTTAGTACACACATGGCGCCATCAAAGAGGAGTATTAGTCTCAAATGAAATTCACTCTAATTTATAAGTCTTAATGGGCCATGAATATAAAATCCAAACCTATATTTCTTTCATCAATGTAGGATTGATATATGTTTCTTATCACAAGGACACGTGGGTCGTCATGGATCGCTACATCCAATGGACCTGGCCCATTGGAAGTTCTCTCTACCAACACACCACCTAGCAGCATAGGAATTGCCAAATGCAATGGACCACTAATAACATTCTAATTAGACATGATAATACATGATTATCTATGCATATTAAGGCATAAAAGATTTCATTCCTATGCATGTTATCATATTTATGAGTGTTTATCTATCATTCTATGAAAAATTCATTATAATCTCAAAATAAATTAATTTAGGGTTAATTATGATGAATTAAAGATAAATTATTTCATAACCCATCTTTACTTGAGATTATAATTAGTTTTTAATGTTAAATAATAAGAGAAATCATTTTATATACATTCATTTAATTTTCTAAAGTTTTAAAATCTTAGAGAAATGAATGTATTTTTTAAATATAAATTAAATCTCTTATTATTTAATTGATTTGAATTTTTAGAATGATAGATAATTTAATTTTTGATCAAATGAAAGAAATTTGAATTAATTTTGAGTTATATTTTGAAAGTTATGAATTTTCTAATTTTTAGGGATTTTCTGAATTTTTTTTGAATTTTTAATGAATTTCTAAGGATTTTCCGGAATTAAAATCGATTTTTCTAATTAAAAATAGATTTTTCCGAGTTTATAAGCACCCAGGTGACGTGGCGCGATCTGGAGCATTCGATCACGTCGCAATCAACGCTCAAGGCAAGGAGGCGACGTGGCAGCTTATGAAGCATCCGATCGCGCGAGGAATCAAGACCGTTGATCCTCACTCAAAGCGGAGGGTACATGGCGTGATCTGATTCGTCAAGAATCAGTTT
>CM044118.1:2842460-2870552 GCA_024174645.1 Lemna minuta | reverse complement strand
TTCACTTATTTTTACAATCAAATTTCTATCTCAATTTCAAAGCTCGATTTCCCCGCAAATTCTAATCCAAATTTAGTGATTTTTTATTATGTGTATTCGTATTGGAGTTATCTTTCTTGGTCTACTAAAATCCCTAATTTCTCACCTCAATTAATCGTCTGATTTGGTCAAATTTCAAAGATATCTAAAAAATTTCCCTTATTTCTCTGTTGATTTAACCCTTATTCACCACTATACTCTTTAATTTGTTATTATAACTTTAAATTGGTGAGTTTAGAACTTGTTTGGACATGAGATCATGTGTATTCAACGATCACACGAAATTGTTTTGTTAACATGCGCTCAACTTCTTTTAATCCTCTTTGTGTAAATAAAAGGTTTTTATTTATCCCTCATCGGCCATTCTTCACATTGATGATTGCTCTTCTAACCATAGATCTCATGGATACTATATGGCCTATAACTCAAGTCACACTTTCATGTCTTGTTTATATTCATTAAAAAACAATTTATTCATTATTATCCTTGTGTGATTTTAAGCAATGAAGTTCATGAGCATATACAATGAGTAAGTGAATTATAATGAGATGATAATATAACGATCACTAGTGATGGTGAGCGGGACCCGTCTCTATAAGTTCAGGAGACATCGACGACACGAGGATCCCCCTCCCCCTTCAGGCCCATTGTGGGGCCTATATAAGGGAGGCCCCACAAGGCAGAGTACCCCACACGTAGGGTTCGACCATTCAGATACCAGAATTGAATACCAGTATCTGTTACGGTAACGGTATCAGGTACCGTTAGAGTCCTAAACGGTACCCGATACCTACAGTACCCGAAACAGATATCCACATTATGGATATCGGTTTCTGGATGTCGGTATCGGGTTCCGATATCGATATCCGATAACGACATCCGCTAACAAGCAAAAGTTTGGATGTCAATATCCGATACCGATATCCAATAACGGTTTAAAGCTAAACACTTAATTCCTATTTCCTAAATCCTAATACTGTCTAAACCTAATCCTAATCCTCTCTAGTTTCTACCTATTTTCTGCAAATCCTCAGCTCTGCACTCGTTGAATAGAGGGCAATTTAGTTCCACGGTTTGCCTACTCCAGAGGGTGATTCCTTATGGTGAGAAGCTAATGGAGTCCTTGGGTTCTCTCATGGTCTTTCACGCTAAGGTAGAACCATCTTCATCTGCTTCTTGGATTCTTCTTCCTCTTCTTCTCCATCGATGTCGTCTTATCGAGTTTCTTCTTTCTGTTTCTTCATGTAATTCGATTTCTTCTTATTCTTCTTTGTGATTGTTCATTTTTTGTCTCTTTGGGTTTCTTCTTCTTGCCTATCTCTATTCACTCGATAAAGGAGTACAATGCCACGGTGGAGTTCTACATAGCGCCTCTCCTCCTGGAGTCGAACTCCAATGATGTTGTGGTCCACCGCATGACGGACCAGATCATGCGCTAATAGAGTGTTCACCGACACGGCCGTCACTGGTTCAACATTGACATCACCATCTTCGAACCAGTACCCACAAAAACAGGATCTTCTTCTCCACCATGTCCTCTTCTCACAATACCGTCATCCAGTGCCTTCACCCAGTACCATCACCGTACTATAAACGTCCAGTACCGCACCTATTCCCCTCAGTAGTCTGATATCCGATATCCAGAACAGGATGACGGTATTGGGTACTGGGTATTGGTTAGTGGATGACGGTATCGGGAGATACCGGCATTAGATGACGTATCGAATGACGATAGTCAAACCCTAGCCGCACTCCATTTTCATCTCCAGTTACACCCTTTCCCTAACAGTGTAAGTGCAACTTGCGAAGTGAAAACGAGCCTCCGTCCTATCTCCATCAAATACGTGCCGACTGGGATCCCCTCGACAACTACCGTCTAGTGTGTGTCCTACGAAAGTCAAGCCCAATCAACGTCCTTGTCGCCCCTTCCCAGAGCTTGATTTCCCGTGGTACCTACGTGTCGATGGTCACACCACTCGCCTCCTCGCCAGCCCGCGAGTTTGCTCAACCGTCAACAGCGATGACCACAACACGCTCACATCTAGGTTCGTCGCATTGCCTCCTCTCACGGTATCGTTAAGAGGAGTTCGAGCCCTATCCTCTTCTTATTCGTCAATGCTTCCCCTGCACGCGCATTCCCTCTACTCGCTAGTGTTAGTCACGGGACAGTCAACACCCCCCATACCTCACGTGCACGGACCGCCAAGTTGCTAGATCACCTTCTGCATCACTCTGACTCGCCTTGATAGGGTACCCTACATGCAGGCCCTGCGCTCCAGACCGCCCTGCGCACTAACGAAGCATTATATGCGGTCGTTAAAACACAAAAACGTTGGTAAAAAAAAATTTATAATTCCAAACTCATAATAACAAACATATAAAATCAAGTATAGCGTAAAGATCGGGTCGATCCATAGAGAACACAAGTGACTTTGATCGTAGAGTTGACTTGGTCAAACTTAGGTTTAAATAGAAATTTTAAGTAATGAAAAAGATATATAATCAATGGAAATTTTATAAATATATGAGAGAAGATTTTTTTAAGAATTAAGAAACTAATTTTATGCAGAAATGACAAAAGTCAAGTCAAAGCATTGACTTTGACCAAAAGTTGACTTTCTGAAAATCAGAGAATAAAAAGAGATTAAAATATTACAAAAACTATATATTCAGAAACTATAGAGAAAATCAAAATTATTGGTATATAATTCGTGATTTTTCGACAAGAAATGGATCTATTATGATTCATTGAAAATCAAAGATCAGAAAAATCCCGAAATGAACACTTCGGATTAAATCATCAAATTGACTAACCAAATGATATCCAAATCTTGAAATTGATATATCAATATAAAGATAACAACTAGAGGATTCAAAAGAGACCAAAATTGTCAAATTTTAATTTGTATTTTAAGAGTAATTGATCCTGCAAGTCAACACCCAAATTCGGATTGAAAATGAATAGTAGTTGGTCAAACGTCAAATTGAGGGGTCAAATTTTATGATTAGGGAGAAATCCTTGTTTCAAAATCAGCAAAAATCCTAACCAAATTTGGGCGAAAATGAAGAACAATTCGATTTAAATGATGTAATTAACTACGTAAATCTAATTTAAATTACATTTTTTGCAAGATAAATGATCGATTCACACTACTAACCTGATTGATGCGAAGATTGGGCTCCAAATCGCATCGATTGGAGTGTATTTGCTCGATTTCTTCCTCGGCGTACGTTCGGTGTTCAAGGAGAGAATTCGATCAAATCAAACAACGATTCATGATCAATCCCGCCTTGATCGGATCGCAATCAAGTCTAAAACGCAGGGGGATCACGAAGAATACAAGATACGCCCTCACAATTTCTCAATTGCTTCACGATTAATCAAGATTTAGATACAAAGAGGGAAGAGCACCGTTTTATAGAAGAAATTTCCGCTAAAATCGCAGACTGTCCGATTCAGTATAGATCGATCGACGGCCACAATCGCATGATGATCGTAGGCCACGATCCCATGATCCCGCAAAAGTCGCTCGTCCGATCTTCATCGAAGAGTCTGGATGCATCCACGTGTCACCCCACGATCGCACGACGCGGACCCACACTCTCCGCTTATTTCGCTTGTCCGATCTTGATCGGAGCCTCCTCGTGAAGCCTTGTCTTGCAAGGTCAGTCATCGAAACCACAATCGAATCTCAGCCGTTCATGCTTGATGAAGCGTTTTTTTGCTTCGCTAAAACATAGAAACGCCAGTCAAACAAAATTTATAAAACCGAACTCACAAAGATAAGATATAAAATCAAGTAAATTGTAAGTATCGGGTCGATCCACATAGAGCAGGGTTGACTTTAATTGTTGAGTTGATTTGGTCAAACTTAGGTTTAAAAGGGGTTTTAAAGAAGTAAAAATAAGATGTGATGAATGGAAATGATATAAATATACTAAATAAGAAGTTTTAAGAATTCAAATCCCGGATTTGACAGAGAAAAGTCAAAAGTCATAGTCAAAGCATTGAGTTTGACCAACACTAGGTATTCTATAAAATCAGAGAACCAAACAGTGTCAGAAGATTACTAAAATTACATATTTAGAAACTAGAGAGAAAATGGAATTTATTGATATATAATTCGTGATTTTTAGATACAAAATGGATTTACTATGAATTATTGAAAATCAAATATTAAAAAATCCCCGAAATGAACACCTCAAAGGAAATCTTCAAATTGACCGGTCAAATGAAATCCAAATCTTGCAATTTATATCTCCATAGAAAGCTAAGAACCAGATAAATCTAAAGAGACTAAAATGATTGAATTCTGATTTATAAATTAAAAGTAATTGCCCCGCAAGTCAACGTTTGACTTTTGATGAAAGATGAACAGTGCTCGGTCAAACGTTAAATTGAAGGGCCAATGAACTTGGAATTCGATGAATTTTCTATCTACGGAAAGCTGATGAAAAGAGAAATCCAATGAAACCAAAATCAAGTGATTTGGAATTATAATCAGAGAGATATCCTATTTTCAAAATCAAAAACTTTTCGGACTAAAAATTAGGGAAAATGAAGAACATTAAGAACTAATTTACCAAATTAAACTTCTAAATCTAATAAAAACTCAAATTACCTCCTGATAATCGATCGAATCTCACTACTAACCCGATTGCCGCAAGAATGGGGCTTTAATTCTCGTGGATTGAAGCGAATTTGCTCGGATTCTTCCTCGTGGATGTTCGAAATTCAAGGGGAAAATTCGATGAAATCAAGGAGGAATTCGCGATCAATCCGGTCCAATTGCTTCGTAATCGAGTCTAAATGTGGGGGGATCACAAAGAACTAGAGATCTTCCTCGAAATTTGCTTAATTCACTTCACAAATCGATCAAAAGTTCAAGAGAAAAGAATGAATACAATGATTTTTATAAAAGAAATTTCGCGCGTAATGTGAGCCGTCCGTTCCGCGATGAAGTCCACACCGTCCGATGAAGCGAATCCAGAGGGATCGTGGCCCACGACGCTGTCCAAAATTTCGTATAAGGAGAGCCGTCTGATTGAAATCGGACAATCCACGCATCTCCGTGATGTAGCGATCGTGAGCCACGATCTCGCGATTGTGCCATGATCTCGCGATCGTAAGCCATGATCTCACGATCGTGAGCTTTGATCGCGCAATCGTTGATCGTGAGCTTTGATCGCGTGATGTAGCGATCGTTGCTTATCCACCATCCGATCACCGTCGTCACGTCGAGGTGAGTCCACGTGTCTCCTTTTCCGTCGGATTTCATCGTAGCCGTTTGATCGCGATCATCTGTTTATTTTAAGGCCTTCGATTTGATGACGATCGGGAGCTTCTCGGAATGCCACGTGGCGTGAGGTATGTCGTTCATCACGTCCACTTACTCCTCCAATTGAGCACGTGCTTGTGATGGAGATCAGGTGAACTCGTCGCCCATCGCATCGACGTGCTTCACTTAAAGCCCGTCTATCCAACGCTCCCGGTTCCGCCACGTCACCTGAAAAAGGTAAGAACTGTGTGGGAACATAGTCCCACATGGAATAATATAAAAGGGATTACGCGGTTAAATAGGACGTCGCGGTAACGCATTTGCGTTACCGCCCCAATACTCTCACCAGAGCCCACAAACCCGTGGGCCCTTCACTCGTCAGCCCTTCTCGCCACGTGGCGCCCTCACGGGTGTCCGCATGGACCCGTGGACACGCGTGCCCTCTTGCCACGTGTCCGCGCCCAGTGCGCCTCGCGTGGGCCACCAGCGGCCCTGCCACGTGGCCTCAGAGCCGCGTCAAATCTGCGCGGTGGTCCCGCGCGCCACGTCAGCTCCGCGCCACATCAGCTACGCATGCCACGTCAGCATACGGGGGTCTATGGACCAAAATACCCCCCCTTTTCGCGATTTTAGTAAGAAAAATCAATTTAAAAATAATATAAAAATCGTAAAAAGGCATAAACTTCAGAAATTCATAACTTTAAATATACAACTCCTTTGTAATCCAAATTTTCTCCATTGGATCACAAATTTCTTCCTTTTTAACATCATGTCATTTAAAATATATTTTTAAAGAAAAAATTAAGATGAATTAAAAATTACTTAACTCATTTCTTAATAAATCTTCTTAATCATAATTTCATCTTGAAATTATCCTTCAAAACATGCACTAAAGTCAAAATCATTCAAGAAAAGGAATTAACTTCTATTAATTTAAACTTTACAAAAGACAAATCATCTATCAAGCATGAAATTATCCCTAATTTATGCATAAATATCGACTTTAGTGAAATGACATACCAATGGAGAAAATTCCTAAAAAGTATGATAACATGCATCATATTCACATAAAATAAGCATTAATATGAGTTAATTAGGATAAGAATTTAGGTTATAAATGCATGTTATCAGTGCTCACTTAAGTCTCTTTTAACGCACGTGTGCTTGATGGCGATCGGGTGGACCGGAGTTCACCTAATTGATGCTTCTTAATCCACGCAATTTCATCTGACGCGCATTGTTTTGTCATGTGTCTTGGGCCCACTATGCCCGTGGGCTCATCACCTGCCAGCCCGAAGATCGTCTTGCCACGTGGCACTACCCAAGCGTCCGCGTGGACTTGTGTGGCCCTGCCACGCGTCCGTGCCACATCAGCGCCATGCAGGCACCCACGTGGGTTCGTGTGGCTCTGCCACGTGGCCTTGCTGCCATGTTGCATCCACGCGAGTCTTGCACGATAAATTACCCCCTTTTGCCTTTTTTTAAGAGAATGAAATCCATAAAAATTCCTGAAAAATCAAAATAAATTTAAAAAAAATCTAGAAAATGTAGAAATCAATATCTTCATAAACGTAGCTCCTTTTAAACTCAAATTTTGTCCATTGGATCACAAATTTTTTCATCTTTAATATTATAACACCAAAAAATATCAATTCAAACAAGAAAATGGGATGGATTGAAAATAATACTAAGTAATTCATTAAGAATTCTCTCTTTTAATCATCCAATCATTCTTTTCTAGGAATTAATGCTTGTAATTATCTACTAAAGTAAAAATAAGTCAAATAAATTGGTTAATTATAAATTATTTCATCTTGAAAAAGATCAAACATTAATAAAGTGAATTAATTAACCCTAAATTAATGCAAAAATATGAACTTTAGTTAAATGGCATACCAATGGAGAAAATTCATAAAACTAGGATAACATGCATCATAATTACATAAAATAAACATGAATATTAGTTAAATAAGATAAGAATTTAAGTTAAATATGCATGTTATCACGCACCTATAGAAGAAACATGCGCGCAAACCCTGGGGCATCACCTGAAGACAAAAGATGTGTGCCGTCCTCGAGGCATCACCTGAAGACAAAAGATGTGTGCCGTCCTTGGGGCGTCGCCTGTCTAAGTTTTCAGGACACACCTGATGGGATCTGAGGTCGATAACTTTCCAAAATTTTGATCAAAACATCAAATGCACCAGAAAACATTGAATCGGACATTCAAAATACCAAGCCACCAAGAACAGATGATCCTATCATCTAGTATGTATGAGAAAACATACTTACAGGTTTCCTTGAAGGAGTTCTTGAAGCTATTCAAGTGTCTAGCCTTTAGTGGTATCCACACGGTCTCCGGATGGTTGGATCTCCTCTTCAAAGCTCTTCGCCAAGAGAGAAAGAGAAGAAAGGAGAGAATTCCCACAAGGCTTGCATGGACACCTTCAGTTGTGGTCATTCTCTCCTTATATATAGACATTTGGTATGATGCTTTTTCATAAAAACCCTCATAATTATGTCTATATCCACCAACATCCATAGACCTTATGTGTGTGACCCTCTAGGTCCATATATCTCACTAGTTAATAACTATATGGACCTAATAACACCTTATTGGTCAACCTTAATTAATTATCCACATCCACATATAGATTAATTAATCAAGGATCGATTTAACCCAATCGATAGGTTGAGTTGCCAACCTGTTGGGTGCCAAGCTACACCACGTACACTAGGAGATATGGATTATGCAAGAACTCAATTATGGAACCTTCCCGTCATCGATTACCATGTATGTATAATCCTTCATCCACATTAGACTCATGAATGACTTAGGGTATGGTCAACTGTCAAACCCTGATCGGTCACTCAAGTTAGTACTGATGTGTGTAGAAATCATCGAGAACTCCTTCTCCGATATTTCTACTACCTTGGCTAAGGATTTCATTGTATCTCATTCCTTGAGTCAATCTCCTCAAATACCGAGGGTGGATGATCCCATCTTGACCACACAGTCATCTTAGTGGACTTCATGTGGTATCCAATATATGACGTTTTAGGTATCCCGTGGCTAGGGATTCGTAAGTCATAATCAAAACACAATCATCCATCCATAATATGTCTTTGGTGTCTCAAGTCAAAGGACCACATACACAACCATAACATGAATCAACCTAATTGACAGTTAGGTATAATACCATTCAGGGATTCATACGGATCAATTCAGTGAACTCTTTCTCCAAAGAGCACCCACTATCTATCCTTAGTGTCTCCACACCAATGGCTATAGGATCAGCCATACTCATCATATGAGATGATATAGATAGTGCTATTCTTTCCGAATAATTCGATGTCCTTCTCAAATATCCCACAAACAGAAATGTTTAGAACATATATTTAAAGACTAGTGATCACTATATTATGATCTCATCATAATTCACTTAGTCATTGCACATGCTCATGGACTTCATTGCAAACATCACACAAGAATGACAATGAATAAATTTCATTTTAATGAACATAAACAAGACACATGAAAGTGTGATTGGCTTATAACACCAACGGGCATTCTACGCTGCCCCGTAGAGATCCGTGCAATCGCGCATGCCCAATACCGACCTCGGTTTCCCATCGACGTCTCTAGTATCACCTTTGTGCGCTACGTCTAACGCCGCCTGATAACATGCAAAAGAGGGCATATTTACTTGCTCATCTTTACCATATTTTAGCTTAAAGAGGCAAAATCATTTACATTTTTTACATGTTATCATATGATTGAGTTAAAACAAACACATTATATACAAAGGAAGTAAAAGTTTTTCAAGAGGTTAATTACAGCAATAAAAGATGATTTCAAATTTAGTTAAATTGTTTTTTTATATAATTTCTTTGCTACTTTTTTTTTTAATAATTGAAATTGCTAAAAGTTGTTGTTTTCCAATAGTTAAACTTGTTTTCAGCTCTTTGCTGATTTTTAATATTCGAAATTGTGTTAATTTCTTTTCCTTTAAAGAAAGTTTTTTTTTAGCTAAAGCCCTTAATGGAATCGTCGAAGTCTAATAGGCATTAATGAGTGTGGGCAGGATTTATATGGAGGAAGCAGCATCCAATGGAAGAGCAGCATACGTGTCTAGGTGTGAAGCGGCACAGAAATTAAAATTGTGTTAATGATGGGTGTTCGGCGCTTTTCATGATGAAGAACCGCCACCAATAATCTGCGGTTTGAAGCTAACTACTCAAGGAATTGAAGCAGCGCACTCTTCTGGTGCATAGCAGAAAATACGAAGAACTTAACTGATCCGCATAACCTCTGAGTCGCAGACCAGTTAGGTTAAAAGGGGGAGAAAAGGAGCGGAAGTCTCGTTCTTGATCTCTCGCCCGACGACGATCGGCCAAGAGGACACAGCGAGAGGAAGAGCCAAAATCCAGTCCAAGAATCATTCAAAGGGAGGATCGATCATATTCCAAGCGTTTTGGCATTATTTCGAAGCTTCGAAACCTAGTTAAGATCTATTTTTCTTGTCAGATTTTTCTGTCGAAATATTCATTCTGTTTCAATTAGTTGTTCCGGTTATCTTAGAATTTTATTTTCTTTTACTTTCAAGATTTTCATTTACCTACTTTAGAAAGATTGATTTAGTTTGAGTATGAATTTTGTTTTGCAGATAGATCACTGTTTTCATTTTTTTTGCTTTACTTTTAGTAATAGAGATCTGAATTTGTTTACGGTTAGCATTCAGTGATTGCAAAAGTCCTACGACATGTGCTTAACCTATTTCTTGTTTTAATTCTAGTGTAGTTAATGTCATTAAAAGAAATTTCATCTGTAATAGATTAGATTCATTCAGATTTGGAAGAGGTTTGTTTGGAAAAACAGTAAAACAGAAAATAATCGGATATTAGCTTTCTCTAACAATGTCTCTTTCTGTTTAGATCAAATACATCAGTAAGAGAAGACTATTCAGAAGGTGATATGTCAAGTTAGATTTAGAAGAGTGCTACTAAGATGAATATTTTAGATACGAAATAATATGATATAAATCTTGCTTATATTAGTTTCTCTCTGTCCGAGAGTTAAGAGAGTGCATAAGAGCAGATACAGTGAATATAGCAGGGTGATATTAGGAAGAAGACTTCCTTAGAGATAGAATCTACCTAAGATAAATAAATAAAAAGAACAAAAACATAGTGATTTTGATAAAAAGAATAATAGGATTAAGAATTAGAGAGAGTGGATATAGGAATTGGTGTAAGATTGAGATTAACTCTAATACATAAAAAAAGACGTGTCAAGAAATATAAATAATTCTCGTCTTTTCAGACCTTCTATGGACATTAGCAGAGGATCTAAGTATAGATGAAAATAACAGGATAGGGATATGGAACTGAAGGTTGATTAGAAGAAGATAGAATTTATAAAAGGAGGATTACAATTTACCTCTCTAGGGCCGACCCCTCATTGAGCTATACTGTTGGAAGATAGAAATTAAGAGAAAAAATATATTAGAAGATAATATAATTGTTAAGTCCAATTAAACTATTACAATGACATAGGATTTACATCCTGTAATTTGGACTTATCACCGCCCAAGCGCACCCTCACTCCGACGACACCTCCACAATTGGATTCCCGCATCTCCCCACTGCCCTCCACACTACCCGAGCTGACTCACTGCTACGCCATAACCGAGTGGGAACCCCGCCCCAAAGATCAGCTTCGCTTCCTCTACCTCCTTAAGTTTAATTACCTTTCAAAGTATTTTATTTACTCGTCGCCACTACCGTCAAACTTTTGTAGGATAGAACGGATATATGTTTGCCAATTTTGACGCGTATGTAATGAATCTAGACCGCGAGGTCGTTAAAAACACACAATCAAGAGTCAAAATAAATACCAACCCTAGGAATTAAACATGAATTGAATGGTATATGGTGAATAAGGGTCGAATCCACAGGGAATTTGGGTAATTTCTGGTGGTCTCTTCGAATTTGATCAAGTCAGACGATGAAATGGTGATAGAAATTAGGCAATTTGATATTTTTGGAAAGAGAACTCGAAGATGAATCCACGAAATCAAAAATCACTCAATTTGGATTTGATTTCATGGAGAAATCATCGAATGAACAGAAGAGAAATTTCCAAAATTAAAATTCACGAAAAACCAAAACTGAAATTACAATTGACTCAAATTACGATTCGAAAATGAAGTCTAAAGCTATACGAAGGTATATTAGAATGAAACACGATCCCTAACCCAAGACTGCACTCGAATTGATCCAATTTAGTCGCCGGATCAAAGCAATTCATCAAAATTTGGAAAACGCGATCGTTGATGTTCAAGCATCAATTTCTTCCTTGTCTCTCAACGAAATCTCACTCTCAAGCACTCCATGGATGGGGAAATGAGTCTAGAAGCGATTGGAAGCAAGAGATTCAAGGGATTTGATGTCTAAACAGTTGAACTAAGTCGAATTGCCCTTGAATGCTTTACAATGTCGAAGAACATCTCAATTTATAGAGCAAATTGGGCGTAACCGTCCAACCGGCATTTAATCTTCAATCAACGGCTCGATAAAAACGCATCGGATGAGAATCATTATAATTAAATCATGGCCTTTGGATCATAGATGGACCGCCGAGATGATGCCACGTCGCGTGCGTTATAAATAACGCATTAAATGCTCGCCGTTAGATCTTGATCGAGCGCTCAGATGCGTTTTTCATCGATTTTAATCTCAGTTGTTATAACTCCTTTGATCAATGGATGAGATTAAATCATTTTAAAATGATTAACCGACGAATCAGAATGCACCACGTACCCGCTGCCTTAAGTGATGATCAACAGTCATGATGCTTTGCGCGATCGGACGCTCCACGTGCTGCCATGTCACTCCCCGCCTTTGATCGTCGATCGCGATTGATCTTACGCTCCAAATTGCGCCACATCACCTGTGCACTTATAAACATCTGAAAATTGATTCTTAATTAGAAAAATTTGATTTTTAATTCCGAAAAATTCTGAAAATTCATTAAAAATTCAGAAAAATTCAGAAAAAAATTTGGAAAAAATCCCTAAAATTAGAAAATTCATAACTTTCAAAATGTAACTCTAAATTAATCCAAATTTGTTTTATTTGATCAGAAATTAAATTATCTATCATTCTAAAAAATCAAATTTAATAAATCACAAGAGATTTAATTTCTATTTCAAAAATACACTCATTTCTTTAAGATTTTGAAACTTAGAAAATTAAATGTATATAGAAAATGATTTCTCTGATTATTTAACTTTAAAAACTAATTATAATCTCAAGTTAAGATGGGTTATGAATTATTTACCTTTAATTCATCATAATTAACCCTAAATTAATGTATTTTAATATTATAATGATTTTTTATAGAATGATAGATAAACACTCATAAATATGATAACATGCATAGGAATGGAATCTTTTATGCCTTAATATGCATAAATAATCATATATTATCATGTCTAATTAGCATGTTATCAATATGTCAAGTCCAGCACTGAGAGTGGGCTGCAAGCTTTGGGCTAATCCACAACGAGCGATCCTACGCCTCTAGATGTGGACCGAGAGGATCTCTCTCCTACCATCATCACGAGTTTTCCCAGGTGACCCGAATATGACTTCGCTGATCGGCACGCCTGCTTGCACTTAGGTTAGGTCGTCATACCTAGAGCATAGGACTTGCACATCCCTTCGATTAGGGTCGACTGCCCTTCCCACAGTCAGCCTTAGTTACACTGATCAGGTACGAAGGTTTCCCACCCCGTCCTACATCAATTAGTCTCTAAACATTTTTTCTAAATATTCCTCTTCAAGGGATATTCAAGATAGACATCAAAATATCTAGAAAGAGTAATACTACCTGATTTAACTCATATGGTGAGTATGATTGATCTTTTAGCCATCGATGAGGAGTCACCACAAATAGATAGTGGGTGATCTTTTGACAAAGAGGTTACTAAATTTATCGGTATGGATCCCTGAATGGTATTATACATAACTTTTATTCAAGTTGATTTATGTTACGTTGTATAAGTGATCCTTAAACTTGAGACACCAAAGACGTTATGTGGATGGATAATCATGTTTTGACTATGACTTTTAAATCCATAGTCATGATATCTCTAGAACATCATAAATTTGATATGATGATAACATGCAATTCACACAAGCAATTATACCATTATAAATGCAAATTAAGGCATAAAACATTCCATTTTTATCCATGTTATCAAACTTTGAGTGCATATCTATCATTTCATGCCATTTTAGGTTATAATCTCAAAATACACTATTTTAGGTATAATTATGCATTTCTAAGAATATATTTTAGATTAGATCATTCACATCTATATTTTAGACTATAATTACGTTTCAATGCTAAATAATAACAAAAAATACTTTTTATACACTCATTTATATTTCTAAGTTTTAAAAGTTTAAAGAAATGAGTATATTTTTTAAATAAAAATTTATTCTCTTTTTATTTATTAAATTTGACTTTGGATAATAGATAATTTCATTTATGATCTAATGAAAGAAATTTGGATTAATTTGGAGTTATAATTTGAAACTTATCAATTTTCTAATTTAAAGGGATTTTTGGAAATTTTTTCTGATTTTTTATTAGATTTATTTGAATTATTTTGAATTTCAAAGAATAACAAAATCAGATTTTATCGCGTGCTGGTGTGGTAGCTGACGTGGTGCGGGCGAAAAGGACGTCACCATGTGGCAGTGTATGAACACGCCACGTAGTGCACGCGTATGTGTGAGCGTGTGTGTGTGCGCGTGTGCGCACGTGTGCGAGAGTATAATTAGAGAGATAAAGCTTCCTTTTCAAGAGAACACTATCTCTCTTAATAGGTCACACCTTATAAAGACGTCGAATCACTTTAACTAATGTCATGTGGGACTATGTTTTTGTTTTAAATTGCGCATGTGACGTGGCATTGCGTAGAGCGTCCGATTCAAGCATTAAATTAAAACCGTCAATCGTCACTTTAGTCAAGGCGTACACGCACAATGGGATTGGACGATGAATCATTTTAAAAATGATTTACTCTCATCCGTTTATCTCAGGATTTATAACGGCTGAAATTAAAACCGAGAAAATGCATCTAGAGCGTTAGATCAAGATGAGACAGATGTCATTTCATCCATTTCTTCTTCACGCACGACATGGCGAAATCTTGGCGGTCCATCTCTGATCCAACGAACGCGACTTAACCGTAACAATTTGAAGCCTAGCCTTTCATCTCAGCCCTTAATCAAAAATGAAACACCAAATCGGACGGTTACACCCAAATTTTCTATAAATTGAGATGTTCTTCGACGATGTAAATCATTCTTAGGTTCTTCAAGTAATCGAACTGTCTAGACACCACAATCCTTGAATCTCTTGCTTCAAATCGCTTCTAGATCAATTTTCGCGTCCATGGAGTGTTTGAAAGTGAGATTTTGTTGAGAGAATAGGGAGAAATCTATTCTTGAATGCCAACGATCGTCTACAAATTTTCGGAATGAATAGGTTGTGATCTGGCAAGAAATTGGATCAATGCAACCGCTATCTTGGTTTAGAAATTGTGGTTTCGTTCCATAATCTTTTTCTATAACATTATATTTCAATTTTGAATCGTAGATTTAGTCAATTTCAGTTTTATATTGAATCTCTTTCTCTCTCTTCGCGATCGATTCTCTACATAATTTTTGTTCTTTGATTTCTTTGTGAATCTTGATACAAATTGAGTGATTTTTTATTTTTTGGATTCATCTTTGAGTTCTCTTTCCAAATCTATCAAAATCCATAATTTATTATTTCATTTCATTGTCCAATTTGATCAAATTTTAAAAAATACCTCAAAAATACCTTAATTCTTTGTGGATTCAACCCTTATTCACCACTATGCTATTTAATTCTTGATTAATCTTTAAAATTGGTGAGTTTGGTTTTTTTTATGCTTATCCACGTGTGTTCAACGAACGTGCAAATTTGCTTCATCATATGACATGAATTCCTCAAAGGTGATTGTATGGTCAAGATGCGATCCTCCATCCTTAGTATCAGAGGAAAATGGGTCAATGAATGAGATGTTGTTAAATCTTTGGCCAAGATAGTTAAAATTTTTAAAAATAGCTTATTAGAAGGTCTAGATATAACTCATTATAAGCTGTATTGTACTAGCTCTTAAAAGAACTCCATAGTTAAGCGTGCTTGAGTGAGAGCATTACTAGGATGGGTGACCTCTTGGGAAATGCTCATATTTTATCATGCTCAAGGATATTATTCCCACATGGGTTATATTTCTATCTTTCTCTCGTTTTTCTCTATAAATAGAGGCTTGTAATCTCTTCTTTACTCACTCAATACAATTGGGCTTTACCATTCACAGAAATATTGGAGAAGATGTTGTTAATGATTTTCTCCATACATTAATACTAACTTGAGTGACCTATTAGAGTTTAATAGTTGATCATGTCCTAAGTCATTCGTGAATAGTAGCCGATGATGGGAAAGTTGATGTAGGATATTTTAGAACACAATGAGGATGAGAAGATGATTATTAAAGAGATAAAATTGATGTGATTGATTTGTAAGGAGATTGGAATAGTTTACTGATTTCTAATTAAATCCTACAATCTATTGGAGGACCTATGAAATGATATCAGTGAGAATAATGTGGAATAGAGTAATTGTAATGAGAAAAGAATGGATAGGATGTTAAATAATTTATGTAATGAAAGGAGAATAATGTGGATACTATTAAGGTTGGATAGATATGATGATTAGACTGTTTGATAATTTATGAAGAGAGGAGGAAGAGCAGTAGGGAATGTATTTTAGAGTGGATGAGATTACAATTATGAAGAGAAGAGAATATTAATGAATGATAGAGTGATGAAAGGGGTTATCGGAGATGAAACTATTTCGGATGAGAAAGAAGAGTGGTAGATTAGATAGGGTAGATGAGATTGGGTTAGATAATGAGAATGAAGGTGATCACGATGGGAAGAAGATAATATATATTATAATATAGAGAATAGAGAGAGAGAGAGAGAGAGAGAGAGAGAGTGACGAAAATAGATAGGATAATGGAGGAGAATAGAGGGAAGAGATAGTTTAAAAAAAGAGTAGAGGGAACGAGGGATCTAACGTGGACTTACGATACTATAATGGAACTATTGTCACGGTTAAAATGGGAGGAGAACGATTACTTGGGAATAGATGGGAAGTGAAGCCGTTGGACTTCACGTGAAGATCCAGATTATCCTCAAATCGCGGCGGGCTTTGAAGTGGTTGAAAGAGGAAAGAACGGGAGGGAGAAAGGGAAAGGGAGGTAGAATCTTAGAGAGGAGGTTTACGGGAGAGGCACGAGAACACACGAACACATAAAGTTTCAGAAGAAATGATTTTTTCATCAAAAACAACTGTTTGTTTTCTTACAAGTTTTCACTTTTATAGGGTAAAGAGGTTAGCAGTTTCATGGAAACGGCGCATCTTCTAGTATCCGTCACATGGAGCATTTGCAGCAATTTTGGGATTTTCTCCTCCTCCGTGTTTCCCAACGTTTCCGTGGTAAGTGGACCCTACTTGAGTTTGTGATATCCCAAAATCCGGTGTTTCTGAACGGAAGTCAATGATTTCCTTTTTAGACCCTGTGTATATCGGTTGACGGGAGTTTTGCTCTCTCATCAGTTGACGGAGAGATATTCTTTTCGCCGAAATCCTCTCGTATCTTCAGTGCTTTCGAGTTTCTTCGTCAAAGGTGAGTACTGAAGATCTAAAATTTTAATCCTTCAGATAACCCACGATAGGTGGAGTAGAACGTTGCCGTTGATTTGTTTTTCCTTCCGACTCTCTGAGCTTCAGCTGCAGGAATCGGCTCGAGGACCGACAGGAGGCAGAGGTGATGGATGGGAAGTGGTCGTCTGTGGCAATACGGAAGCTCCCTTCGCGGTATTGACCTGCAGTTTTCTCTTGCGACGGGGCCAAGAAGGATTGCGGAAAAAACCAAAAGAGCCTTACGCTCCAAAAGTCAACATCCAGAGAACATTCCATGTTCTCTTTACAAACAGACCTATTTCCAGCGCTACTTCGATCAGTCTTCAAGAAAGCTCTCTTCTTTTCTAAAACAACATGGGAGCGGTCGGTAATATTCTCCCTTTATGAAGTGTTGTCACGTCGGTCTATATTAGCACCTTCATGGAAAGTCTCATACGTCCTCAAAGCCGTGGATATTGTATCTTCCTTTAGAGGTAATTAAGGACTATCTTCTTGTCTTGTGTCTGCTCCTTATCAGTAGGGAGATAACACGTGGAATGATTGGATCTCTTGACGGTTATACTCCAATGGGGGTACTTCTCCTAATTAAAATCCTCATTCAGGCTCTTCATAGTTGGTTCCAATTCCTTCTTTGAGGAGATCGTGAATATGATCTGCTTCATTTATGTAGTATCTTCTTCATGGCTGTAGATATCTCATCTTCAATTAGAAGTAGTCATGGCTTAACTTTGAAGAGGTCTTCATGACTGTCTTCATGATAGGTTTCATATATCTCCTTTACTCTTATGATGGTGAGTGATAACATGCTATACTAACATGATAAAACATGCTTTTTGATGCATAGTAAGGTATAAATGGTTTCATTTACATGCATGTTATCATACTTATGTGTATTTTTCTATCATTCCATGAAAAAGTCATCATAATCTCAAAAATACTTTAAATTAGGGTTTAATATGATAATTTAAAGATGAATAAATTAATAAACCATCTTTAATTGAGATTATGGATGCTTTTTAGAGTGAAAATAATGAGAGAAAACCTTTTATAAACATTTATTTATATTTTCTTAAGTTAAAAATCCTAAAAAATAAATGTGTTTTTAAAATAAAATTTAAAACCCTCATTATTTATCAATTTTTATCTTTTAGAATGACAGATAATTAAATTTTGGATGAAATGAAATAAATTTGGATTAATTTGGAGTTATATATTAAAAGTTATGAATTTTCTATTTTTAGGGATTTTTTCTGGATTTTTTCTGAATTAAATTTGCGATTTTAATGTTAAAATTAAATTAAAAAATGCAAAAAAGGTTTATTATTTCGCGCGGGACCCACGTGGATGCGACGTGGCACGCAAGGCCACGTGGCAGCGCCACGTGGGCCCACGCGGCGCCTACGCGGCGAGGTGACATGTGGGTGCTATTTATATTTATCATATATAGGTTTTATAATATATATAGGTCTTCCGATTATCGGAAGACAGATTATTAATCCTCTTAAACCGTCTCACGTTATAAACCCGACCCTTCTCTTTAATTTTTCCCGTGTGGGACTAAGTTCCACACGGTTTTTATGAATGCAGGACACGTGGCGAAGGGAGAAGCGTCGGATCGACCGCCGATTGGAAATCCGCGCGTCGATCGCGTGGACGCGCGGACCACCGGATCAAATCAGAGCACGTGGCTAAATTAAAGAGTTATAACGGCTCTGATGAAACGACGAGGATCGCATCTCGACCGCCCGATCGTGATCCAATGGGCGTGATTCATGCCTTTTTATAACGCTTATCAACGAGATCATCGAGACCCTCCATCGAAGATCTGACGGCTGCGATATTTTCGAAACGGTCCACGATGGACCGTTTCATCGTAACCGTCGATCGTTTCGATCGGACGGTTACGCCCAAAATGTGTATAAATAGAGGTGTTCTTCGATGTTCTAAAGCATTCGAGTTGGAAATCAAAGCAATTAATCTATTTAGACACCTCTCCTCTCCTCTCGTTTCTCTCAATCCCATCGTGTTTTACACTCATTTCCGCACCTCCGGAGCCCTTGAGATAGAGATTTGGTTGAGTAGTTTAGGAGAAATCGGCGCTTGAATCTCCTCCTCGCGTTCTTCGTGTTCTAGGCGATTAAGCGGTTTAATCGCATCGATTTGATTGCGATTTGGGATTAGTGGAAGCATTTTTTCATAATCTACCTTATTATAATGTTTAATTTCAATTTAGATTAGGATTTAAGGTTCAATTTCATTTAATTTTAGTCAATTTCACGATTTCTTGGTTCAAAAATTTCTTCCCACTTTGATCTTCAATTTCTCCGAGAAATCAAGACCAAATTCGATGATTCTTAATTCCGTGGAATCGATTTGAAGTTCTCTTTCATAATTTACCATTTTCCCCAATTTCGTTCATCAATTCATCGTCCGATTTGATCAATTTTGAAGAATACATCAAGAATTTCCTTATTTCTCTGTGGATTCGACCCTTATTTACATTATACCCTTCAATTCTAGACATTTTCATCAAATTGGTAAGTTCGGAAATATTTTTGACACGAGACCGTGTGAAATCGATGACCTCGCGGTCTCGTCTTGTCAGTGAGACAATTAAGTCTCATCCTTTCTTCAGCCGTGGGGAGGTTGTCAAGGAAAGAAGGTGAGGATCTATCCTCATAACTGTCATCCTTAGTGGTAGCCCACTGTCTTCTATTATGGGTTTTAGCTTCAAATGAAAGTCCATGACAATAATCCTGTTGAGGTCTTCATGTTTGACTTTGACATCTTTCTTTTGGCTATCATAATGATCGAAGAACAAAATGCATAAGCTTGTTGATCTTCTCTTCATTTCAGCTTAGGTCTTTTCATCTATGAAGCTTTGACTTGAGTTATCACCGAAGATAGTTTCTTCCATGATTAATAATATTTAGATCTCTTCTAGAATTCTTTCTAAGAGAGGTTTTTCAAAGAAGGAAGAAATTGAAAATCAAGGTTGTTCCTATTGATGTTTCTTGAGATCGTATTCATAACTTTTACAAGGTACCTATGATATAGTGGATATGGTTTGGAAAATAAGGAACCTATATCAAGGTAGAAGGTGGTTGAATTAGTCCATTCAAGGAATTCTAAGTTTCTAAGGATAAGGATTAAATTTCTTTTTACGAAGTCAATCTTTGGATCAGTGTATAAGTGGAGGAGGGAAGATAATTCCCTTAGAATCTACACTGTCTTTCAATATTTTAGAGAGGTCTTCTTCATTCACTTAATGGATGGTGAGTTTCTCAAACTCATGAGTAAGGAGGAGTATAGTATTTTGTTGTAATTGAAAAGGATTTATCTTCTTTAGTGCATATCTAGGTTCACTTGGAACCCTTGTGTTCATGTTTTGGGATAATTCTCCATCAAAAGTTTCATAAGAGAGTTTTGATACACTCCATATCTATTAGAGCTCGAGATGTAGCTTGGCACCCAATAAGCTAGCAACTAAAATTTTTTATTAGGTTAATTCAATCCTTGATTACTTAATCTATATGTAATCAATAAGTTTGTTCAATAAGTCTTTTTGGGTTTATGGAGTTACTAATTAGCTAGAAATATGAACTTAGGGGGTCACACATATGAGGTTGCTAGATGTTAGTGGATGTAGATATAATTTTGAGGGCTTTTATGAAAAATAGAGAGGGGCACTTTAATAGATTCAAAAAATCATGTGGATACAACTAGAGGTAGGACACCCTAATAGCTTTAAGAACTCACTCAATGAAATTCATAATTATGGATTTTCTTATTACCAGACAATAAGATTATACATTATAGGTGCTTCATTTCATTGACTACGCAATTCAATGTCTTCTACTGTGTACAATGTTTTGAATAAAAATTATACCAGAATCATCACTTCTCCCTCCTTAATATTTGACCTCAATTCACCCTTCACCTTCCACAGGCCAGAGTCTCGTTTGTCTTTCAAGCCAATATTTGAAGAAATTAAAAAACTCTTCATGAAATCTTCAATACCTAAAAAGCATCATTGGAAACAAAGTCCAAGCCTTTCAAAGATCTTTTCTTTGTAGGTTGTTATGTGTCAATTAACTTTTTGATGTGCAAGTTATCATTATCAACTATCAGTCATTTAGCAATCATTTAGGGTATTATTAGAGACAAGAATACATAAAGAGAGAGGGAAAAAATATAGGGGAATTGGTGGAGAGAAGGAATTATAGTTTAGTGAGGTTGTTTTTAGTCCTCTCTTCTTCAATCAACCATGATATTTGACATTCATGACCTCTGATGATAGAAATCATTATGGCAACAAAATCCTTATCAAGTATTGGTGAATGCTATCAAAGGAATTATTACATTTTCATCAAATTTTTGGTAGACTATTGATATTTCTCATAACATTTTTTAAAAAATTAGCCGAATAAGTAAAATGTATCCCTTCTTTTATGATCAATAGAAACTGGACACTATTATTGGAATACTTCAAATAATAAGTTGACTATAGATATTTCTCACCACACTTTTTTGCAAAGTATAAAGTGGATGGTTTTTTAAAAAAAAAAATTAGCCCAATAATAAAATGCATGCCTTGTTTTATGATCCGTAGAACTTGGACAATGTTTATTGGAACACTTCAAAGAAGAATACGTTGACTACTGATATTTCTCACCACATTTTTTACAAAGTTTAAAGTGGATGGTTTTTTAAAATAATTGGCCAGATAAGTAAAATGAATCCCTTATTTTATGACCCTCATTGGAATCTTCAAAGAAAAAGAATCCAAAAAATGACTAGATTATCCTATTGAATTTATAAATAAGTTTTGTAGTCTTAAGAAAAAAATCCATAAAGTAATTCATAGTAATGGGAAAAGAAAATCCGAATTGGTGCTTAGTCACAGATCATGAGGTATTATTCCTGAAAAAAAAAATCTTATGATGAACTTAATTGGCATCACCAACCAATCATAGAATCTGGTGAACCATTTTTTAAGTAACTTCCTTTGTATTCCTTTCACAACAGGTATATCTAGGGTCCAAGACTAGTATATGATTATTTGTTTTGTTTCTTCAAGAAAGAGGCAAAATTGAAATGCAAACAAGTGAAAATGAGACTTTGGGTGTTTGACAAGAGAATGCAATTCCCTCATCATAGATCTCTATGTCTTCAGCGGAGAAGAATGGATTTCAAAGATTGTGCACAATTCCATTGTCAAGTAAATAGTCTATGTATTTCATTAAACTAACACTTTAATGTGCTGAAGGTGACCACAATGGCTAATGATGATGCAAGCAAAGATATTAAAACGACCAAAGCACTAAGTCTTATATCTTTTCAAAGGTCAATCCTAGTTTGACTGAAAGAATTACAGCTATGTGAAACCCATGTCATCAACTTTGTTGGCTATAGGAAGGCTTCAAGTGGATGGAGATCTTGTAAATATTGTGGCAAATACTTGTTGATGACAGTGATTGTTTCATTGATTTGGTTTAATTGGTTTTTATTATGTTTATGACATTGCCGAAGTATGAATGTTTTAATGCCAACCATGGGCATGTATCATGATGATGTTGCATAGACTGGTTGATCTTGTCACATTTGCTACTTTTAAGAAGTGGTGTGCGCAGTTATCCCCATGAGACCCAATCAATACTTTGTTTTGTGAAAATGTTTAAAATATATTTAAAATCGATTATTAAGATGATCGGAATCATCTATCATCATGACCACCACAGACAATCGGTGACTATGGCTGATCATGATTGTCCCCAATCTCGATCGGTTCATCATGATCTCAAAACTGGCATTTAGAGACTAATGAACAGTTTGGAGGGGAGGGAGGGAGAGGAGAAAAATTGGAAGTGCATGAACTATTACAGCAATATGATTGTCTGCTCGCATAAGTATGTGGGGGCAGCCATGTCTAATTTGAAAATGGGAGATACATTTGAAGTTATCATCGTAATGGCATGCTATTAGCTACCTCGATATCCTCCGTCACCACATTACTCTGCTGAGGAGTACTCTGCTGGACTGCGTTGACTCTTGCATTGGTACGCTTTGTTCCTCCTGGGTGGTAAGCGATTATAGTCTTACCATCTCCCCAACCGTAAGATTCAACTTTGTCCCCAAGCTTGAATTCAGGGAATTGTTGTGAGATCACAGCCGCCGACTCCTAGTGGCTTCAGTCGTAGCCCCTTCCATGAAACTAAGACTTCGCATATTTACTTTCCTCGAAATCCCAGTGTCACCCGGAGCGGTTCAACAACCCACTCTAATTCATCTCGCAGAGCCGCAGGTAATCTGGGCAGCACTGATCTCGGTTGTCCACCACCTTGCCGTGAATTGAGAAGCATGGAACACTGATGTAGACTGGCAGTGTCCCGTGAGCTCGAAGCTTTGAAGGCCACCTCAAGTAACCCTGCTCAGTATGCGATAAGGGCCGAAGTACTTGCGATCGTTAGAAAACGTTTGGAAAAGCGTTTTCATCCGAGGCAGGACGTATTTGGTAAGGTATACCAAGTCCCTTCCTTCAAGTTACACGCCGTCTAGCTATCTTTTGCAGGTCTTTTCATAGTTTATGCTCGATCGACAAATGTTGTTTCAAAACTGGCAAAGTTATCCCTCTCTAATGCGGCATCACTGCTCAGAGGCATGACTGGGATTGCCATAACGGAGTAATGGTCGGAGGATCTCTTCCATAAACTATCTTGAATGGAGTCATCTTTGTACTGACAGATAGGAGGTGTTATAGCATAGTTCAGCCCACGATAACCACATGCTCCATTTATGCTATCAAAAGATGTTCTTCATGGAGTTCTTCACTCTTACTTATGATCAATATGTCATCAAAGAATACCGTAACAAATCGCCGTGAGGTGAGGTCGAAGATGTGGTTCATTAGGGCCTCGAAACGTCGAAGGTGCATTAGACAAACCAATGGCATTACCTTGAACTCATAATGCCCTTCATGAGTACTGCGAAGGCAGTTTTAGGGATGTCGTCTTCCTCATCCGTATCCGATAATAACCCGATCGTAAATCAAGTTTGGAAAAAATAACACTACCATGTAATTCATCAATAAGCTCTCATCTACAACCTGGAATCTGACAATCTGTCCTAAGATAGTTAGTTTGTTGAGGCTTCATAGTCAACACAAATTCTCCAAATTAGCATTTCTTGTAATTAATATGGGGCTCGCATAAGGACTTTTGAGGCCGAATTATGCCCACACAACATTTCCCTAATGAGCTTTCGCTAATTTCGTTTTTTGTGCAAAAGAATAATTTATAAGGTCGTTTGTTCACTATAGGTCGCGTCACGGTAATAAAGGTGATGGCATGGTCAATATCTCGCGGGTGGCATCTCGGTGATCTCGGTGAGAAACTTACGAATTCTTCTCAGTAGTCCCCGATGGAGATAGGTGTTGCTGAGAATTTCTGGAAGAGGTCTTGGTCATCCTCAATAAGATGGAGGCTCTGCCAGCGAGAGCACTTAGAGCAAAGGCGGCTGTCCATATCCCAGCATGTTTTGGGTCAATCGAGCTGCGTGTAGTGAAAGTCTCAGGTATAGTGTGTGCACCTTACCCTCTGCAATGAGCTTCCAAGATTAGATTACGAAAATGGTTATGTACCCACCCAATTGAATGCGAGCCACCGCTTCCAGAGAATAACATGCACATGATAGAGTCAAGGGTAGTGAAATACAGTTACCATGATACCTTGGAAGAGTAATGGGCACGTCCTTGTATATACTCTTCCCATATACCAGCTGAGCCGTCCTCCCGGAAGGGACAATTTGAAATCAGGAGTGTTAACCGGCATAGTGAAGTTTCAATTCTTGAGTAATCGCCTTGCGGATGAAGTTATGTGTAGCACCGGGAGTCTATCAAAATTACGTCACTTCGCTACGAGTAATTCACCCTCTAACTTCATGGTAGAACGCTCGATAATCCGCAAGCGGAATTACATGAAACGAAAGCAGTAAATATAGAATTTGTTATCGCAATCTCTACATCCGTTGGCGACCAATCCGATTCTGTTGTATCGGTGAAGTCCTCATCTTCGTCGTGCACTAATAGGATATTAAGTTGTTTTTTACACTTATGACCAGGACTGAACTTTTCTTCACAGTGGAAACAGAGTCCCTTGTCTCGTCTGTCCTGGAATTCCGCATCCGTCAAACGTAGTTGACGTTTAGGGCGGTTACTTGAATTAACGTTCACTGTGCGGGCAGTGGACTCAGTTAACATTGGCTTGTTCCTGTCATAGTTAGTGGAAGAAGATGAACCAATGTACTTCTTACTTGGTCTCGAAGTAATGGTAGGCTTAATAGATTTTTCCGGTGCCGTTGGAGCTCTCATGGCATGCCATACCGAGTGAAGGTGTTATTCCATCTTCATGGCTGCATCCATCAAAGCTGGTAACCCTGTCGGTTTAATGATATCAATATGGTCTCTGATCTCTAGTTTGAGCCCCTTCAAAAATGCTCGTTCTAAAAAGTTGGGTTGGAGATCCGAGATGAGGGAAGATAGCCTTTCGAACTCCGTCCTGTACGCCATTACTGTTCCATCCTGTTTAATTGCCATCAATTGCTCCAAAGCCTCATCAGGTTCACAGCCTTGCCACCTCCTTTCAATCCGCAAACGAAAATCTTGCCAATCTTTAATCTTATCATGTTTTTGAGTATACGCAAACCATGCAAGTGCTTCCCCATCCAAAAACATTACTATTGTCTTCATCCTATCCGTCTCGAATGTGTCATTTAAAGAGAAATATTTTTCCGCTTGTAAGAGCCAATGCTCGGGATTCTCTCCCACAAAAGGTAGCAATTCACCCTTCTTTTCTTGAATAGTAGTGATTACCTTAGCAGAGGCGGTATCTTTTGTAGCTTGTTCATGTTGTGGCGCTTCCATATTTGGAGCTTCGCTTGAAGATGGTTGTTCCGACGACTTAGTTGACAAGGCGGCCATCAGAGCTTGGAATTGCCGTGTCATGGATTCTTGGAATAATTCCTGTTGTGCTTTGAGCTCAGCAATCTGTCTCACCTGAGTTTTCATCTCCTCCACTTGTGTCGCGATCTTCTCTATGTCAGCGCTATATTTCGACATGTTGGCGGAAGAGTAGCTCTGATACCAGATAGTAGGATTCTTGAATAGAATCGTGATAGAATCACTCCTTTATTCTATTAGCCAAATGGAAGTAATCAGTGATTGTCAAAAGGAGATTAGGATTTGGAGCCAGAACGTGGAAGTCAGCCTGCTCCCGTAGTCTCAGGTTAATTCTTCCGTGGAGATCCTGCTGAGTCCGTAGTAGTGCGATCCCTATCAGCGCCTCGGTTGATCTGATCGCTACCCTCCTGGGCTTCCGGATCACAACAGCTCACCGCTCCCTCCCGAGGGTCTTGCCGTCACGTTTCCCGTGGAGTAGCAACCGTTACTTCAAGAATCGATTTGATCGATTCGGGGAGCAGGGGAGATTCGAGGTCTCCTTGCTCGGTACCTCCCTACCTCGAGGCGAATCTCTAACTGCCTTCTTGGCTGCCCCGCTCCAACCGTCCCTTTCGTACTTATAGATGATGAAGAGTTAATTTTAGTAAGGACAAGAATCGGGTTAACGCAGCTGTCCTGAGTGGGATTCTTGATACCACCAGTGGGGTCCACCATAATGGTATTAGCTACCTCGATATCCTCTGTCACCACATTATCGGTTGAGGAGTACTGTTGACTGTTGACTCTCCCATTGGTACGCTTATTCCTCCTATGGTAAGTGATTATAGGGGTCTTACCATTATCATTGACAGGAGAACGAGACTTCTTGAAAATTTTCCACACCTGAATCCTCCTCAGTTTTAAGTTCTTGTCAAAATCATTACTACGATGTTGATTCTTACCAACTGAAATCTTTCTATTCCATGAAATAGAATATTTTCAGTTATCCATGAATATTTCCACCAGATTAACACCAAGTTTAATAAGATCAAAGCTACTCGACATATTCCTTACACAAAGCTTATCAATTATCAGGATTTGAAATGAATCATCTCGAAGTAAACAAAAAACTAAAAAGTAAAAATAGAGTACCTAAATGACTTTAAAAGCTTCTGCAGAAGGAAATACTGCAGACAATTATGACTGCACAGAGACAGGAATCTGCTAAGACTGCGCCCGCCACCTTCTGCAAAATGATCACTACCTCCAAGGCTTTACCCATCTGATCAAACCACTCACCACTTTCTTGAGCTCCATTTCTCTCGCTAAGACCTTCCTCTCTCATCTTCCATCCATTGGTATAGATCATCCCGAGTAGGAGTGCTAAATCAGTGAACATGACAGTGTAAATGGGTCTGAAGCTAAAAATGCCCCAAAGGGAGTCAGAGTTGACCACAGAATCACAGCATGAAAGAATTGTCAGGATTGCTATCGATATAGCACAGAGTAGGCGGATATTCTCAGATGCTGATATTGATGAAGAGACTGACCGGGCAGTGAAAATATGTATTAGACTTTCTCTTGATTCGGGCCCCCTGTTTGTGACTGGGTGGTCGAAATAATTATCTGTAGCTTCAGGTTCTATATCTCTGGTAATTTCCGATAAAAACTCTGGCAATTCGTTGTGCTTTGGGAATGATGCAAAAGTAGCTCCACTGTCTGTAGTTTCCTGCTCAATCGGTGTCTCTGACATAGTACATAGTGTAAAGAGAAGGGAGTCAACAGTAATATGTGATTATGATCAGCTGTGGTTAATTTGGTAAGAGAATCAGAAAAGAAAAGTATGAACACTAGAATGAGAGAGAAAAATATAAGCATGGGGCTCTTCTTCATTAAAGCAGTTTCAATCTTCAATGAGAGTGGGAAGAATGAGCTGAAACTCACATTTCACTGAGTATCAATACTAATCAGCCGACCTTACGTTAGAAAAGAAATGGTATTCATATCCCTTTAATTGTTTAAGA
>CM044118.1:2634660-2841960 GCA_024174645.1 Lemna minuta | reverse complement strand
GAAATTATCCTAATTTATGCATAAATATCAACTTTAGTGAAATGACATGCCAATGGAGAAAATTCCTAAAATGTATGATAACATGCATCATATTCATATAAAATAAGCATGAATATGGGTTAATTAGGATAAGAATTCAAGTTATAAATGCATGTTATCACGCGCCACGTCAGCGCCCGCAACTCCCGCTCACCACATCAGCACTTGTAGGTAAGAACCCCCTTTTTTTGCGATTTTAAATAAGGGAAATTGATATAAAAATCAATTTAAAAAATAAATAAAAATCAGAAAAGGTATAAACTTCATAAGTTCATAACTTTAAATATACAACTCCTTTTTAATCCAAATTTTTTCCATTGGATCACAAATTTCTTCCTTTTTAACATCATGTCATTCAAAATATATTTTGAAAGAAGAAATCAAGATGAATTAGAATTTACTAAAATCATTTCTCACTAAACATTCTAAATCATAAATTCATCTTCAAATAATCCTTCCAAACATTTACTAAAGTCAAAAATCATTCAATACTAGAGATTAACTTCTATTAATTTAAACTTAACAAAAGATTAATCATATATTAAGCATGAAATTATCCCTAATTTATGCATAAATATCAACTTTAGTGAAATGACATGCCAATGGAGAAAATTCCTAAAAAGTATGATAACATGCATCATATTCACATAAAATAAGCATGAGTATGAGTTAATTAAGATAAGAATTCAAGTTCTAAATGCATGTTATCAAGGGTTTGAAGTCAAGAATTGGTAGGGAAACGGAGGAGAAATCGCCACTTGAACGTCACGCTCTCGTTCTTCTTGTTTTCGATGATTGAGAGGCTTAATCACAATAATTTGATCGGAATCGTGGGTTAGTGGAAGCGGTTTTTGCTTCCTAATATTACATTTAGGTTTATTTTTTCTTTAGATTAGGATTTAGAGTTTAACTTCTTCGAATTTTAGCTAAAATCGTGATTTTTCACGTCCGAAAATTTCTCTCCATTTCAAATTTCGATTTCTCCACGAAATCAAGATCATTTTCGATGATTTTTGATTCCGTGGATTCATTTTGAAGTTCTTTCATAATATATCATTTTCCCCAATTTCTACCATCAATTTCTTGTCCGATTTGATGAATTTCGAAGATTACATCAAGAAATTCCTTATTTCCCTGTGGATTCGACCCTTATTTACCATTATACCCGTCAATTCGAAGCATTTTCATCAAATTGGTAAATTTGGTATTATTTTTGACGCGATACCGCGTGAAATCGATGACCTCGCGATCTCATCTCGTCAAATGGCGCCGCTGCCGAGGAATTAAGGTAATTTTTTATCAAATTAAGTTAATTTTTACTTGGTCAATTCGAATTGTTCTCTTAAATTCTTGAAATTCACGCAATTCAATCGTATTTTGAGTGATCCGAAGTAGAAATCAATCTTTGAGATCCTGAATTCGACAAGATTAATGATTTTCGCTCCTTTTCTAAGGATTACGGGCGATCACTTCTTCAAAATCGCGTTAAGAACGTGTAACTCTCATAGATGTCGACATTTAGGTACGATTGCTTTTACTTTTTAATATATTTTAAGTATTTATACATTATTATCCATTCAAGTATCCGATCCACTCTTCATGAGAAGACGAACAGCCTGGAGAGTACGGAGTAACCCCCTAGAAATAGACCTCTTTAAATGATCCTCGCAAACTCCCGAAGCTACCGAGACTGACACTACTGAGACCGACTCAACTTTTGATCCAACCAAACCAGTAGAAATGGCCCGGAACGATGAAGGAAATACCAGGAAACGCCTTAGTGACTATGCTAGGCCCGTCCTCCAGTGACCCGTCACTAGAATTCACGCACCCCTAGGAAGAGGGGCCAATTTTAGAATAGACTCCCATGTCATGAGCATGCTACCTATCTTTCATGGTAAGCCTTCCGAAGATCCCTATAGACATGTAGATGAGCTTTCCGAGGTTTGTGAAATAAATCACCTTCAAAATGTCCCCGCCAACACGATGAAGATGAAACTCTTTCCCGCTACCCTTAGAGATAGAGCCAAAGACTGGTTTTTGAAATTAGGGAAATAATTCACAAGTTGGACTAAAATGGAGGAAGAGTTTTTAAGAAAATACTATTCCGTAGGAAAAACCACCTCCGTCCGAAAAGCCATCCAAGAATTCGCGCAAGGCTCGAGTGAAACCTTCCACGAGGCCTGGGAGAGATTAAGAGATCTTACAAGGGAGTGCCCACACCATGGAGTGTCTAACCATGAATTAACTCAAATCTTTTATGACGGGTTAGGCCCGCAAGATAGATACCTTTTGGATGCAGCTAGCGGCGGCACCTTTATGAGCAAATACAAAGACGATGTGATGGATCTCATCGAAACGGTGGCGGAAAATAGTCACCATAATGCGGCAAAACCATTTGGAAGAGGTGCAATGCCAAAAGCTCTCGACGCCAAATCAGCAGAGACGGGATGCTCCTTGAAAGGATCGACAAAATGGCGGAAGTCGAGAACTTACTACTAGACAAAGTCAACATCCGCAACGGTTCTGAAGGACTCGCCCCCGTCTCACTCCAAGAGGCGTCACCATGCACAACTTGCTCAAGATTCGACCACGTCGAATTAGATTGCCCCGTGATGGCAATCCAAGGGCAAGGGATGTATATACAAGGTCCATCAAGAGGATCGAGTCAAGAGGGACAACCAAATTATCCAAGTAATTATCCTAACCAATATAATACCCCTATTTTTAACAATTCTTTGCAGAATAATGGCTATAGGAGGAACAACGATCAACCCTATCCTTTACAATACAACGGTCAGAAAAATTACCCTAATCAAAGACAGTCGTCATTTGTCCCACCGACTCAACCACAAGCATAGACGCAAGCTCCACGCCAAACTACGCCGGCATCCGACCCGATCCTCGACGCGATCTCGCAATTAATGGAGCAAATGATGAGGATGAACTCACGCGTGGATGAAATTCAAGACTTCGTCAAGACGAACGTCCAACCGACGACAGACAAAAAGGGTAAGCAAGTAACTTTTACTGACCAGTTACCCTCGCAGGCCACGGTAAATCCTAGGAATCAAGGAGCTTCGTCGATCCAGTCTCACAATATCAACCATGTACACGTCGACGAGAAAGCCTTAGAATCAGCCCTGGCCATATCAAGCCTTCGGAGTGGGAAAGCTCTGCCGAATCCATACAAGGATCATCCTTTCCACCAAGGCTCAAATGAAGAAAAAGAGACACCAATTATCGTCGAGCAAGACATTGACTCAGAGCACAAGGAAGAATAGGGTACGGCTGAACCTAACCCTGACAAATATAAGCCCCGTGTGCCTTATCCTCAAGCTCTTAATAGACCTAAAGCCAAGAATAGTGAAACCGATGACAACCTACTAGACGCCTTTAAAAAGGTAACGATAACCATTCCCTTGATAGAAGCCATCAAGCATATCCCTTCCTATGCAAAATTCCTAAAAGGTATATGTACTCCCCATAGAAACCCTAAACGGATCCAACTTAGTGAGACGGTAAGCTCCATTATAATGAATTCCTTACGCGTAAAAAAGAGAGATCCGGGAGCACCCATGATCACGAGTGAAATAGGAGGAATGTTGATGCAGGACCGACGGGGGTGAATCGGTCCGGCGCTAATATCCTCTAAGGGGGAACTATGGATGGGATGATCTACGTGTTCTAAATAATGTAGTGTCTAAGATCTCCTCAAGCAGCCAACCTTCCGGCGCGTCGTCACAGCGCTCCTGGGGTACGCCGAGTAGGATGGAGCGGGAGTCCTCCCAGATCCGTCGATGCAGGAGAGAGAGCAGCCTCTGGTCATCGGGGGAAGCTCGATCGTCAACCCGGCGGCCGGATCCACGATCCCAATCCCGTACCCTGACGTCACTCAACCTAACTAGGTCCGAGGGCGGTGGAGACAAGTGCGGGAAGTACTGAAGGAAATATAGAACTTCAAAATAAGAGAAAGGGGGGATGAATGCCTAACCTGCGGGGCGCGAGCCCGGTCGGTCGGGGCGAGGGAGGTCGTCGGGCGCGGCAGCGATGTCGGACGCCGTGGCGAGCCTCGGGCGAGGGGCGCGGAGGAGCGGTCGGCGCGGGCTGGGGCGATGACGAATCACAACGAGCCGGACGGGTCGCAGTGAACACGATGAAGGCGGGAGGCGGCGTCTCGGGCGTTCGGCGATCAGTCGGTTCACGGTCGGTCTGGATCGGCCGCTGCAGGCTGTTACAGGCCTGTCCGGACCGTTCAGGGCCGGTTCGGGGCGGTCCGGACCGGCTCGGGACCGAGCTGGGCGGTCCGGGTGGACTCGACCGGTCCGGATCGAGACCGCTCTGGGACCGATCCCGGCGGAGTTCGGCCCGGGCGGTCTGGGACCGCCTGGGCTGGGGACCGGTCTGGGCGGCCGCAGCTGGTCTGGGGCGGTCCGGGCCGGTTTGGGCTGGCTCGGACCGGCTTGAGGGGGGAGGGCCGATTCCCGCTGAGTCGGCTCAGCGGGAATCGTTCATTTCTCTCCTCGTCGGCTAGGGTTTTCTTTGCAGAGGGCAGGGCGGCGCGCGGCTAGGGAAGGCGAGGCGGCGATTCCGGAGCGGGGGAGGGAGCACCGGGCGGCGGATCGCAGGGGAGCGGGGGCGGCGGTCTCATGGCGCAGTGGGGGCGCGGAGCCTTGCGGGGAGTGCGGGAGGCGAGCGGAACGGAGGCGGGTCTCAGCAGGGCGTGGCGTCGGCGGCAGCAGATGCGAGGCGCGGCGGCTTGCTGCAGCAGCGGGCAGGGTCGCGGCGGCGCCGTGGGCCTTGGAGGTCGACTTGAGGAGCGGCTTGTGCGCGGCGATGGCGCGGCCTTGGGCGGCGAGTGGCGGCGCTAGGCAGCAGCGGCGCGCGGCAGTGCGGCGGCGGCGGCGGACATCTGCGCGGCTACACGGCGGCTGACACGGCGGCTTGGAGCGGCAGCGATGGCGGCGGCGTGGAGAGCATCCGGAGGTAGGGCAAGAAGTGGCGGTGGAGGCGGCGGCGGCGGCGGCATGAATCGGTGCGGTGGCAGCGCGGCGGCGTCGGCAGTGGACTTCTTCCCTAACCTTCCTTGAGCAGCCACTTGAGAGGATGATTCTTCTTTTCTCAAATGACGGCTAGGGTTTGTGGGGGTCCCTTCCCTCTTATAGAGCCCTTGGTGGCCAAGAGAGGAAAGGGCCCACTTGAGGCCCACAACCCACACCCATACTCATAGAAATAGAATAAGAGGTTCACAAAAGGGAAAGGGCCTTAGGCTAGGGTCCCGAAACAAAGGGAAACCCACCCAAAGGCCTAAAGAGAGAGAGAGACATGCAAAGGCCCGCTTAAACACGTGCGGGCTAAATAAAGTCATAATAAAATAGAAAACGGAAAAGATAGCTCCACGCGTGCGAGCTCGTGGCGAGAAGAGGGTCTCACTTGGTGTAGTGAAACTCGAGATCCTTCGTCTTCGCCTGTCGAGGGGGCTGGACGCGCATAGGTGTCGGCTCCACCGGCGCCGTAGTGTCATGCCTTGGTGGCGACGGGGGTCGTACGCCACCAATGGATTTGTCTTCGAGTCCTCTTTCTTAAAATATCAAATTGCCTAATTCTATCATAAATTCATCGTCCGATTTGATCAAATTCGAAGAGATCATCAAGAATTTCCCTAATTCCCTGTGGATTCGACCCTTATTTACCATTATACCCCTCAATTCGTGAATTAATCTTGAAATTAGTAAGTTTGGACTTTATTTTGACCCTTGACCGTGTGTTTTCAATGACCATACGGCCTCGATTCATCAAATGGCACCGCCTCCCCTTGCCTCGATCACGCAAGCGCCGCCACCTTCGCTAGCGCCATCGCACGCCATCGTGTTGTCGCAGCCGTCGTTGCCAATTCTGCCACCCCAACCTGCTCAGTTCACTGCGCCGCCCACCCAAGGTCGTCGCGCCACCCCATCCAGGCTGCCGCCCTGGCCTGCCCAAGTCGCTGCACCGCTCACCCCAGGTTGCCGCCCCACCCCGCCCTGGCCGTCGTGCCCCGATCACGCGCTCTGCGCGCCCCTATGACGAGACGAGACCGCGAGGTCATCGATTTCACACGGTCTCGTGTCAAAAATGAAGCCTAACTTACCAATTTGGGGAATTAAGAGTGAATTGAAGGGTATAATGGTAAATAAGTGTCGAATCCACCGGGAATTAAGGTATTTTCGAGATATCTTTTGGAATTTGGTCAAATTGGACGATGAATTGAGGTGAGAAATTATGGAAAATGGTGTTTTTAGAAAGATAACTCAAAGATCTATCCGTGGAATCAAAAATCGCTCTATTTGGATTAGTAATCACGGAGAAATCAAAGATGGAAGTGGGATGAAATTTTTGGAATCACGACGAACACTAATTGAAATTAGAATAAAATTAAACTTAAATTGAAATCCTAAACCTAAAATTGATGATACATGACGATAGATAAGAGGATAAACTTGTTTTCTAACCCGAGATAACGATCAAATCGATCCAATTGATCGCCGGATCGACAGCTATTCATTCCGCGAATTCAATCGTGAACATCGGTGTTCAAGAGACAAATTCTCCTCACACGATCGTCGAAATTTCTCTTATAAATACTCCGTGGACACGATTTCGAGTCTAGAAGTGATTACAAGAGAGAGATTCAAGAGAGAAGGGGTTTAGATAGGTCGATTAGATCAAATACCTCAAGAATGATTACAAAAGACGAAGAACTCGTCTATTTATAGGGCGAAATGGGGAAAACCGTCCGATCGGTGCATTAAGCTCGATCAACGGTCCAGATTAAACCGCCTCAGAGTGAATCGTTACGAATATATCGCGATCGTTCGATCGCAGATGGACGCTCCAGATCAATCCTCATGTTATGCGTTATAAAACGCATCAGTTTCAGCTCGTTAGATCGCGATCCGGCAGTCACTGATGCGTCGCTGCGTAAAGTCGTGGCCGCGATTTTAAACCCACGTGCGTGATCAGCTGATCGATGGTCCAGCGTTCACGCGATCGACGTATCAGATTCCGCGCCTTGATCCAACGTGTGTGATGCCGCCACGTCGCATGAAATCAGGACTGTTATAACTTGTTTTAACAAGGCACGTGGTCTTGATCTTGATCCGTGGACCGCGCGTCCACTTGATCGACGCGCTCCGATTGCGATCCAACGCCTCTCCTCGCTCCACGTGGCCTGCAGTTGAAAACATTGTGTGGGACTTTAGTCCCACACGGAAAAAGTTATTGCGATCCGTCGGGTTTATAATGCCCGACGGATTAAGAGGCTGAATACCTTTCCGGGCTACGGAAAGCTGAAAACCTCTATTATATATGATATATAAATAAACTATATAAATATAAAACGTGCCACGTAGGCGCTGCGCCGGTCCGCGTGGCTCTGCCACGTGGCCTTGCATGCCACGTCGCACCCGCGTGGGACCCGCGCGCTTTTTGCACTTTTTTATTTATTTTAAACGTTTTTAAATCGAAATTAAATCGGAAAAAAATTAAAAAAATCCATAAAAATTGTAAAAATCATATCTTTTAAAATACAACTCCAAATTAATCCAAATTTCTTTCATTTGATCTGAAATTTAATTATCTATCATTCTAAAAAGTCAAATTATTTAAATAACAAGAGATTTAATTCTTATTTCAAAAATACATTCATTTCTATAAGATTTTAACTTTAGAAAATTAAATGAATGTTTATAAAAATGATTTCTCTTATTATTTAACTTTAAAAATCACTTATAATCTCAAGTAAAGATGGGTTATAAAATATTTAATCTTTAATTTATCATAATTAACCCTAAATTAACGTATTTTGAGATTATAACATAAAATTGCATAGAATGATAGAAATGCACTCAAAGTATGATAACATGCACATAAATGTAACGTTTTATGCCTTAATTTGCATTAATAATCATGTTTTATCATGTTAAGATTGCATGTTATCACCTACCGCGTCCCCGCGCGCCCTCGCCGCCCCGCGCACCCCTGCCGCACACTCCCGCGCCCTTGCCACGCCCCCGTGCATCCTGCGCGCCTGAGTCGTGTGCCTGTCCATGCGCCCGCCGCACACAACCTGTGCGCTTGTCGCACGTATTTTTGCTCACCCACCGTGTGCACCCTGCACGTCCGCCTTGCGGGCCCCGCCAGGTCCTGCCCATGGTGCCTGCCTCTCCACACTAGCATCCCCTCACTTTGCCTCACCTACGACGACGGCCGTCAGCCACACCCTCGCAATCAACTCTGAGGTTGATGTTACCTCTCCGCGCTGAGGACTTCGTCATTCCCATGACTTCGCCTGCCCTGGCCTTCTTTTGCCGACCGTCTGTGCCGCGTACAAACGGCCTCCTCCATCACGACCGACCAGGCTCTCGCCCCGCAGGTTAGGCACACATCCCCTTCTCTTTACTTTGAAGTTCCTTTATTTCTTGCAGTACTTCCCGCACTTGTTTCCACTGCTCTCAGGACTTAGATTAGGGTAGGCAGTTTGTTGATATGAGTGGATTGAGACCATGGTCCAATCCTTCTTGTTGACCGTCGTGCTACCATCTACGTCTCAAGAACCCCACGCCTGCAAGGACATGGACCAGGAGGATTCCCGGACAAACTCTACTCAGCGCACCCCTGGAGCTTCAACGTAGACGCACGAGGAGGCAGGCTGCTCGTAGTCACGGAGTGATCATCTTCATCATAGTAGTTGGCCTAGGTTGTCCATCCTTAGATCCCCTCTCAGTCCCTGTGGCACGGTCGGGTTTATCAACCCGTCTGGCATCAGTTTGATTCATGGTTTGACTTGAGCAGTTTGACTAGAGTAGTTTGATCAGAGTGATTTGTAGATAGAGAAAGTAAATTGATAACATGCAATCTTAACATGCAAAAATATGATTATTAAAGAAAATTAAGGCATAAAACATTCCACTTTTATGCATGTTATCATACTTTGAGTGCATTTCTATCATTTCATAAAAATTTTTAAGTAATAATCTCAAAATGAACTATTTTAGGGATAATTATGCATAATTAATAATATAGTTTTAAAATATATTATTCACATCTAAATTTGATATTAAAATTAGGTTTTTAATATTAAATAATAAGAGAAAACGTTTATATACACTCGTTTATTTTTCTAAGTTTTTTTTAAGAAGAAGTGAGTGTATTTTTTAAATAATAATTTATTCTCTTATTATTTAAATATTTTGAATTTTTATAATTATGGATAATTAAATTTCTAATCCAATGAAAACAAATTTAGATTAATTTGGAGTTGTATTTTGAAATTTATGAATTTTTTAATTTTTAGGGATTTTTATCGATTTTTTCTGAATTTTTCTGAATTTTCAATGAATTTTTTAGGATTTTTCGGAATTCAAAATTGATTTTTCTAATTAAAAATCAATTTTTCGGATTATTATAAGTGCACAGGTGACGTGGCGCAATCTGAAGCGTCCGATCAAACACGATCGACAATCAAGAGCAGGAGATGATGTGGCGCAACGTGGAGCGTTCGATCGCGCGATTAAATTGCAATCATCAATCGTCACTTAAGGCAAGGGGTACATGGTGCAATTCTATTCATCGGTGAATCATTTTTAAAATGATTTAATCTCAATTTTTTATCAAAGGAGTTATAACGGCTGAGATTAAAACCGACAAAGACGCATCCGAAGCGTTAGATCAAGATCCAACGGATGGCATTTCGCGTGTTACTTCTAAAGCGCGCAACATGGCGAAATCTCGTGTGTCCATCTCTGATCTAACAGACACGACTTAACCGTAGCAATTCTCATTGATGCATTTTATCAGTGACGTTTATCAAAGATCAAGCATTTCATCGAACGGTTACGCCCAAATTGGCAATAATAAATTGACATGTTCTTCGACATTTTAATGCATTGTTTGATGATTTTGAGCAATTGAACTATTTAGGCACCACTATCCTTGAATCTCTTGCTTCCAATCGCTTCTAGACTCATTTCCACGTCGACGGAGTGGTTGGAAGCAAGATTTCGCCGATCGAAATAGGGAGAATTTGCCTCTTGAACACCGATGATCATCTTCGAAATCACGGAATGAAAAGCCTTAAATTTGGCGATTAATTGGATAATTTCGATCGCTATCTCGGGTTAGATTACGTGTTTTCATGATAATCTTTCGTCATGTATCATTAATTTATAATTTAGGATCGTTAATTTAGTTAATTTAGTCTTTTCTTTCGGATTTCTCTTAATTCGCGTTAAAAATTATCTCTTAACTCGCATTCGGAAATTTCTCTCTAATTCGCTCATCGATTTCTCCGCGATTCTTGATCCAAATTGAGTGATTTTTGATTTCGTGGATTTGCCTTTAAGTTCTCTTTCCAACTCTATCAATTTCCCTGATTTCTCATCTCAATTCATTGTCCGATTTGATCGAATTTCAAAATATCTCTCGAAAATCCCTTATTTCTCCGTAGATTCGACCCTTATTCACCACTATACTCCTTAATTCGTATTAATTTCATAAAATTGATATGTTTGGTATTATTTTTTACACAAATCAGTGTGCAATTAACGACCGCATCGATTCGTTCCTTCATAAATCAATGGCGAAAAATTTTATGGGCATGATTGTCATTTTAAGCTCTAAAAATTTAAATTATCAGGTATAATATAAATTCTCAGGTGAAAAATAATGTTTTAAATGTTTTATTATGTGCTTCTAGCATTAGCTAGCCAAGATGAAAGGGGTGCACTAGTTAATCATTCTTCGAGTATAGAACATCATTTCTAGTTAGTTTCTTCTCTTTGTATTAATTCATTGTGTAGGATGCAAGGTGCCAAGTCCAGAGAAAAATATACGGGCTCTCAAAGGTATGTTTTGATTAGAGAGCATCATTAGAGTGTGTTTTCATTGTGAATCCTTATATTAGGGTCATTTTCCAAATAATCTTTTCCTTTTTCTCCATCTTTCATCAACATTTTTATTTTTTCAAACCCTAAAATCAATTTTCCACCATTGATCAAAGGTTTTCAATCTTTAAAAGAAGTTTAGAAGCATTTGATTGCTTCATTTCATCAATCATCTCAACTTTCTTAATCTTAACATACCAAAAATATTCATTGATTTTAATATTTTTAACCTTTCTTTATGTGGATTCAACCTTACTCGCCACTATTCTAAATTTCAAAACTAAATTTGAAGAATTGAGTATATTTTTTTATACGTGAACTTGTACATTCAACGACCGTAATTTTATGCATATCACTATCAAATCTAAGATGAAGGGCCAAGATTACCCCCACGTTTCCGTGTAAAGATGAATAGCCAATGGATCACATTCATTGGATCTTCATATGATGCTCAACATTGTGCCATGCATAATGTAGGAGATGATCAGTAGCTATTAATCCTAGCCATTATAACTCCTTTGATGGACTCCTTGGATTCATCAACTCAGAATAAAGCGAATCAACTCCCAATAAGAATTCACCATGTACCCTCCACTAAGTGATCTTTAAGAGCTACGATTAAATTGGGAAATCAAACACCTCACATTGCGCCATGTCACCTGAGCGCAAATAGATAAAAATAGTCTCACATTGAAAATTTCAAAATCATTTATCAAGTATAAATTAGGCACCGATTTAAATGAAATGAAATTGGGCCACTAAGGGCACTTAACACAAATGACACTCCCCTAATATGCATCACTTGTGCGCCATGTGGTGTCCTTCGACATAGTTGTGTGTCACCACGTCACACACATGACGTCAGCTATCACACATGTCACATCAGCTATCACGCTAGCCCACACTTAAAAATATCTTTTGAAATGATTTTAATTAAAATAAATCCAATAAAAATTTAAAATAAATATAAAAAATTCCAAAAAATCCTTAAAAATTAGAAAACTCATCTCTTTTAAAATAGAACTCCTTTTTTATCTAATTTTTTATCAAAAATTAAATAATTTTTCATTCTATGTAATTTAATTTGAGAAATAATAAAATTATAAATATTTAACTTCAAAATACACTCAACTTACTCAAGAAATAAAAATGAAAAAAATTAGTGTAAATGAAAAGTGTTTTCTCTTATTATTTTTCATTTAAAACTCAAACAAAATCTCAAATAGAATTTTGGTAATATATTTAGAATTCAACTCTTGCATTATACATGATTGACCCTTAAAAGAATACATTTAGAGACTTTCAATATAAATTATATAGAATGATGAATATGTACTGAAAGTATGAAAACATGCATAAGAATATTACAAATTATGTCTTAAAATGCACTAATACTCTTGTAATTATAAGTAAATTTTATAATGTTATCACTACATGGCCCTATTAGGAGAGTAATATCAAGATTAGAGCCCTAATGGGCCTAATCATATAGATTGCTAATACATGTACACTTGGAAATGTTGCCATAATTTTCAATGTGAAACTAAATTTCTTAAGTTTTACTAAGGTGACATGGCGCATTGCAAAGCATTGGATCCCTAAAGTTAATCACAACTATCAATCTTCACGTAAGAGGCAAGGTATGTGGTGAAAACTCATTCACAATGTTTTGTTTTGATTTTCTACAAATCATGGCTATTGATCTGGAGAGCTATAGTAATCTATATGATTGTTATAACTCTTCTCCACCCCCCACCCCCACATGTGGCAAAGTCTAGGGCATTAGATTGCAATCTGATGGTGGCTATTGAGCGACAATTGATATTCACAATATGACGCCAACTAAATCTAAATACTCCTATGTAGATCAAAGAGCCATGATATAGCCACATCGATTTGACCTCTTCCACTTAATCTTAGCCATGTATCGCATTTGAAGAGGCGATCCAATGACCAGGCCCAATTTTTTAGCTCTTACCCATGTAGATCGGGTTCGATGAAAGATTTATTCATGGAAAATTCAATGGATTGGACCATTTGAATAGCTCCTTCCTTGAATCTCTTGGTTGAATCATGTTGTAAACTCACTTCTAGGTTCATAAAGAATTCAAAATCAAGATTTTTGATGAAAAATTGGGGAGAAATTTTCTCTTGAACTTTGAAATTCTATTTTGAAGTCACAAAACAAAAAGCCTTTAATCCAGAGATTAATTAAATAATTATTAATTAGATTATTAGATTTTCATATCAAGTCACAATTTGATAGAAATTGACAAATTTTCATCAAGTTCTCTCTCATCGTGAACTATTTTCTCTCTCTAACCTCTCTCTTTGATTTCTTGGTGGATTTAAATCTGATTTGCATAATTTTTTATTCCATGAAAACATTTTTGAGTCCTATTTTAAATATATTTTTTTCCTATTCATCATTCAATTTGATTGAATTTTTAAAACATCTAAAAATGAACCCTAATTCTATATGGATTCGATTGTTTCCCACTATCATACAAATTTAATTGTAATTTATCATAATTAGTTTTGACATGGGGGTGTTTGTTTTTCATAACTTCAGATTCACGCTTTATCAACCATGTATTGAGAAGCTAGGGGTCTGGCTCTATACACACACGCACACCACCACAAAATCCAAGGTGAGGGGTTGCAAGGACAATCCCAAGATCATCCCTATGACCACATAAAGACTCTTGATAGGTCATAAATATATCAAGCAATATTTCAGTTGGAAAGACCACAATATGTATAGTTGGGCTCTGATGTATCAAACTAGCTCAAATGGTAGTAAATGATAATCTACAAGAGGTGCAAGTCCTATGAAAATATTTGGTTAAATGATTAGATGATTATCTTAGGAAGTTAGTTCACTCAAATGAATCATCAGCATACTCATAGTTATTGTTTTTCATCGAATATGGTAAAAAATATGTATCTGAGGTAAGTTTTATTATAAAAATATACAATTCTAGGCAATTCAAAAACTTCCCATTACAATTCTAGGTGATTTCATTTACAAGAGTCTTCCCTTTCTTTTGTAGCATGTTGACCCTTAAGAGTATGTGTTGAAAAACTTACCATTACCAAGTTACCCACCAAAGAACCAAATAAACAACTTTGTCTGAAAAAAAAATCTGATTTGGCATTTTCATCATCTAGGAATCCCACATGTCATGCCGGAGCCCAAACTCTAGCTTCTTAGGAAGAGGTCCATAGATGGCCGAGAATTTATCCAGACAGCGTGTCCTGATGGCATAATGTACCTTGGTGTTCCTACTAATGGCGGCGGTGGAGAACTTTGATGTGTCAAATGCCCATGCTGGATGCACATACTCGACCGTCCTCCTGGATGCACTATCGCTCTCATTGGCATACAGAAAATTCATCAACAGATCCTCACAGTTAAAATCATCATCAACAATCTTCCTCCCCTCTGCTGCTTTCTCACTCCAATATCTACGAGAGGCAGCGCCACCATCCATAAATGCCGCCCCAGTCAAAATCACGTTGTACCCACCTCTTTTTCTTGCATACCTTTCGTCCCTGTACTCTCCTTCCAACAACCTCGGATAAAATCCTACAATTCTATCAGGGCTCTCTCTCCAAACCTTGAAACCTCTCTCCACATCAGTACACGTCATCATGATGTCATCATCCAGCTGAAACACTCCCTTGGAGGTGATACCCAGATCAGACTTGAACCTATTGTTGAGAGAATTTCTTGAGGAGACCTGTACTCGAACAGGAACTGATGAATCAAATTCTTCCGGGGTAGGAGGCTTGCCTTTGTTCCACACCACAACGATCTCCTTCACTGATGCACACCGAGAGTAGTGTTTTATAAAGAGCTTCAAGTTCCATATCCGAGCTTCATATGTCATTGTAACCATGGTGAACTGAGAGTACTGGCCAGCATGTTGGTAACCCAGTTCAGATCCGTCTCCAGAGAAGATATAATGCTCTGCTGCACAGATTAAGGCGATTGCCGTGCAAACAAGAACCCATTTGACTAGCTTCTCATTAATTCGTCGACGGGGCCGCCGGAGATACCGCCGGTGGCAAGTAATTGCTCCAGCGAGGACTCCAATTACTGGAAGGACAAGAATGAAGAGAATAAAAAATGCATACCCAAGGAGGAATCGACGAGTTGATTCGCCAGATGGAACCCGATCACCATCTGCTACAGCAATCCAGTCACCAGAGGGAAGTTTGCTGTGCATCTAAGTGGTGTCGGCGAATACCATTCCATGAATTGCGACCTTTTGTGAGTCTTTCAAGAGAGAGATTGACAGGGTGTTCTTCATAGTCGTCTTTTGTCAGTGTTTTGATTTTATACAAGACGAGATCTGCACCATAGGTTGATCCCGCAGTTCTGACCTGGACGGTAGAGATATCCCGAATGGGAAAATGGACGGCCACCATTGCGGGCTCCCAAGCTCTTACCAGATCTGTAAATTGGGTTCCTTCTGTGTTGTTTGAATGGGCCCAGAGGGGAATCACTGTACCAGATTTCAAGTTCAGCATTCTTTTCCACACCAAATCGGGTGAAATCCGAAGCAAAGATCCAGAAATTATCTTGGTACTTGAACATGACTGCATCAATGAGAGGTTTCCTTATAAGAATTTTTTCTAGTTTCCATTGGAGAGGGAAGTTGGTCGCTCGGTAGAGGCGGAGATCTCCTTTCTTACTGCCCTCTGGCATCATATACACCTGAAAGGTATAGATTTAGGGAGTGAGAGAAGAGAGATTAGGGTGCAGGGGCAAGGGGGTCGATGGGATCTCTGCTGCATTCAATCCACAGAGAGAAAGAGTCGAAAAGGAAAAAAAACAAAAATAAAAAGTGAAAATGCTCAGTGGCTTTTTATGTAAAAGGAGTGTTGAAGAGAAAAAAAATGAAGAGGAATTCTAAGTTTGCTTTAGATTTCGAAATAGAACGTAAGGAAGAAAAAAGAACCAGTAGGTTTCTTGTCGACTATGATTTTGGGAGAGAATTTGTCAAAGAGAAAGGGAAGGAAGTGAGAATATTGGCCACATGGTCTCCACTAACTCCCACAGACAGAGTTAGAGCGTGTCCGTTAAAGAGAATGAACAAGAAAGAAAGTAGACCATTGACTGCTATGGATCTACAGAGAATCATGTTTTTTTTTCAAGATGGACTTTGCAGCTCTCTGTCCAGAAGATGAAGAGTTGATGATAATGTGAAATGAAGAAATTGGGATTCTCTGCCAATTTAGTTTACAATGAGAATGTATTAAAAGAGAAGGGGACGTATCTGAGGTTTGTTGAGACATGGTCCCATTGTTTTCCATCTAGAGAGAGAAAACATAGAAGAGAGTAAATAGAGATCATGTTGAAGGGGAATGAAATTACGTGAGGCTCTTGAAGGGTCAGGTGACTTTTTTATATCAACAGAAAGACTGGTGAAAGGCAAATCAGCGACTTAGGTCACTTTGGTTTATATCTAGAAAGAATGTGGGGAGAAGAAAAAAAAGAAGCAGAATTCTTTTGAGATCTCCCAAAATATTGAGTTGAAAATGAGCAGAAGAAAGTACAGTTCTAGATATGAACATCTCTGGCTCTCATTTTCAAAGACAGAGTACTCACCTGGTCATCATGTTTAAAGACGAACGGGTAGGACAGATGCCACTCTTCATCAAGAGCTATTCCCAGAACCTCCCAAGAGATGCCCTGGTTGTCGCTTCTGCAAACGCCGATGTCTCCCTGCATTGTGCTTATACTCTTCGTCTCGAAGAACAAGTACATAGTTTCTCCCTACATTATCAGCAAATTTAAAACTGGACAAAACGAGAAATAAATCCAGAAAAATCATGAAATGATAGACATTATAATTTGAAGTAAACCATGCAGCTTCAGATCTCTATAATCAGTAAAATATAGATTTTCTCGTACCTCAATGAAGAGAAAAGGATCTGCCACGAAATTGCTGAGATATCCAGCATCAGAAACTAAGCCACATGAAACCACCGGATTAGCAACTGGCCAAGCTGAAGTATTACCATTGTGCTTATTTGCCTAAAAAACACAATCTTAAGTCAATAATTTAAATTTTTAAATAAAATCACAGAAAAAACGAATGACACCTCAGGATAAGCAAATGGTCAAGCCAAAATATTATCATTCTGCTTATTAGCCTAAAATCCACAATCTCGAACCAAAACTTTAAATACACAAAGAAAATACAAGAAAAATCAAGAATCCTAGTATAAAAAGAAAATCAAGAACAACGAACGAAACCTCTGGATCAGCAACTGGCCAAGTTGAAGTATTATCATTATTTTTAGTCGCCTGAATAATTCCATCTTAAACCAATAATTCAAATATAAAAATAGACTCACAAAACATGTAAGCTATCACTGGACAAGCAACTGGTCAAGCCGATTCAGTGTCAATTTTTTTATTAGGCTTAAAAAAGACAATCTTAACCAAACAATTCAGATATAATTCAGTTATATAAAAACGCATGAAACCGCTGGACTAACAACTGGCCAAAACGAAGTGTTATGATTATTTTTACTAGCTGTTAGAACATTAATTTAAACACAAAAAGAAAATAAAAAGCCTTACCAACTCGATAGGCACAAGAGAGAACGGATCTTTTCCCGTAGTAGATTCCAATAGACCAAGATCCTTCCCCATCCGGCTGACATCCTTTAGCATCGGGACGCTGGAAAGAAGATATTACCAGCCAGAAGAACGCGATTCCGATTACGCTCGCGACGAGAGCAGATCCTAGAAAAAATAGAACCGCGGAAGAATGCGTGAGCGATCTTAGAAACGGCTTCCACCTCCACCGTAATCTGTTAACCGCCATTCGGCCGCGAACATTACAAAGAAGACTTGTGCTCTTCTTTGTCTCCCGAGAAGCTTCTTCCTTCTCGGTCTTCTGGAGTCGTCCTTGTTGACTTGCCTCTTCTACAGAACCCACGGCGATGGAAAATACTGGACTCCTGCTACGCTATGCTACGCATGCATCTCGTACGCTCCCTGTCAATCTGGTCTCCCTCCCGTCCAGCTCTTAGATTTTAAAATATGCACAATTTCTAAAATGACTAGATCTAGATCTGCCGATCGCGCTTTTTAGGCCCGGCCTTCCACACAATCGGGTGAAATTGCAATGGGTGGCTATTGCTACGTTGTGCTAAACACAAATCTTGTACATTCAGGGGATGAATCAGGTTGCTCTCTCCCACAGCTTTTAAATTTTAAATTTCTAAAATTTCTAAAATGTAATCAACATGGCAAGATAGAGGATGGGCCCGGGCTTTTTAATCCCCGGCCTTCTCCTAGAGAATAACTGAAAATCGAAAATGGGAAACTATTCTCTCTCTCTCTCTTTATTCTCTTCCTCTCTCTTCTTGTCTCTCTCTCTTCGTCCGCTTCATTTCTATTTCTCCATGGCGATGTTGACGACGGGGATCGCCCCCCCGGCGCGAACTCTCGTGGTCGTCGGCGCTTCTTCCGCGCGGCCGCAGCTTGGCGTCGACATGTGCGGAGGGGGAGGAGGGGTGCCGTCGATCGGGTGAACGGTCTTCTTCTGAGCGGGATTTTCAGCCTCAGCCATATTTTTTTCTCGGGTTTTATCGGAGGAGATGCAGCTAGCAAGGTACTTTCAGGGCTTTTTTGGGGGTCTGAGCTTCTACTAGTCAGGAAGAGGACGAGGAGGAAGCTGAAGAAGGAAGAGATGCGATAGAGGAGCTTCCGCCGTAGCTCTTGGGTTCACCCTTGGTTTCAATTTATAGTGGATACTGAAGGGGTCCAACGAGGCATAAAGGTGATCAAATAACGTGGCAGTCAAACAGACTGGGAACAGGGATTTTTAGTTTATATAAAATCAGGCGATAATTTACTGGTCAACCATAGTTGGATTTCTCGTCGATACCGGCGGCGAAATCGGAGTTCCGCGTAGCTTCGGAGTGCAGTAAACTTCAAGATTCAGGGGGTTGGTTCGTCCCCTTCTCGCTGATTGTTCCACGTGTCTCTTTCCTCAGTCCATGGTGTCGCACTCTAGCACCAAGAAATTAACCCGTCAAACATGCAGTTGTGAGTCAGAAATCAAAAGCAATTCCTTCTCTTCCGATTGCGATTGAGTAGACTTCACTTCTGGATCTTCATTTGAATTTGAAATAAAAAAATACCTTCGACAACTGAGTAACCCGGGAAGCAGATAATGCATCCGAATAAGCATGATATTTTTTCCATAATATCCCGCTTAAAATAAGGTTCCTTCTTCCTTGAGAATGATAGGCGAACACTCTTCATGCGTTTTTCGGGTTTTGTCGGGAATGTTATGTCCATTAATTATCCAAAGACGATCGAGAGTCTTGGGCGGAAATGATTACTCGATATCCATCGTGACGGATAAGGTAAAAGACTCGAGAGTAGGGGACGAGTCGAATACTCTTCAGTCATGCGAGACATGTGTTTTCTGAGCGAGTGAAACTGAAGCATTGGCTGGTAGGATGCTAATCAATTAAAGAAGATCTTCTGTTTTTTTTTATCAGAAGGCCGCAGATCATAACGAGCTGCACCGTTCAGGATCGAGATTTAGACATCAAGATCTTGAGGGACTTGGATAATGAACTTAAAAATACTCGAGAGTAGATTTTTCATCAAATTCCTTGTCATAAATATTCTTTCGAAAATTCATCGAACAACTTCTCTCGTCCTTGACGATTCCACGTGAATTTGTACGATGCGCTGGGGTAAGAAACTGGAGCTTGCGTCTATCATTAATCCGCTGGCGGCGGTTCGTTAACCTTTTGGAAACGGTAAGGTCGCAGTCGCGTGCAAAAACAAATGTTTAAGTTGGAGTTTTCTGAAATCCCGAAGGCACGAGGAAACGGGCGAGGAATTTGGAAATTAATTTATTCCACGGTCAACTCGGGCTTCCTCGTGTAGATCGACTTACGTAGCAGGCCGCCATTTTCATCGACTACGGAGAGGTGTCTGCAATAAACAAGAGAGAAAATGACCGGAGAGGTGTCTAGAGCCCTTTGCTCTGTAAGCTTTACCGAGCATGATAGGTTATTCGAAAATAATCTAGAACCGAGGAAAACGTCTGGGATCAGCGTCAAAAAATTCTCCCATCATTCAGGAGAGGGAAATATTGGTTAATACTCGTCGATAATCTGTCGACAGTAAATACGCGGGTCTTGAATAAACGCGCAAGAACAGAAAGGTGAAGATTTAAAACCTGTCAGGCAGCCATTTGGCGGCACAACGACTTCTGGATTTCATGCGTGGCACTAAAAGTATTAAAATTTTGTCAACGCACCTGCGATACTAATATTGTCGAAGCTTTGGTATTTTAATCGAGACCCGGAAGCTAGGTTTTCTTGAGCACAATCACGGGAGTAGAAATCGCATCTGATTTCTGACTTTCATTGGAAGGTCAAGCTGCGGCCGCGCGGAAGAAGCGCCGACGACCACGAGAGTTCGCGTCGGGGGGCCGATCCAAGTCGCGTCTTCATAAACAGCGCGATCGAGAGCTTTTTGATCCCTTTACGTGGAATTTTCTTCCCCGGTTTCATAAATGAATGTTTCCGAGACGCGCTAGGTCATGGCGAATTTGATCACCACGTCGCGTCGTAGTTCTTTCTTTACTCAGCTTTCCGCCCGCTCGTTGAATTTCATGGTCCGGGTAAGAGATTCCCGAATCAGAAACCCTCGACGGAATTAAACTTCAGGGCGGTAGCCAAGCTCAAGCTGTCTAATCGCCGAAACCCTAATTCCGATCGAATGAGATCATATCGCAGCAGAGATCCGATTTAAATGTCGTCACTGCCGAACAGTCGACTATTGACGGCTAAGGACGCGACCTACGACGCCATTTTTTCTCTGCCCTTTATTTCTCCGCCTCCGCCGGCGGAGAATTTGGAAACTAAGGTCACGTCTCCAGACTACCGGGCGTCATGCACATTTCATCAACAACTTCTTTCTCGAAAAAAAACTATTTCTGTTAACCTCGTAAAGGTTAACTGAAGTCAGCGACTGGTTAGAGATAACATGCAAAAGTAAGTCAAGAAGAGGTGGTCGGTAATCGGCCATAGGAGCAGAGAGAGAGTTCGAGAGAGGCGCCATCGCCGCCATAGAGTCTGTAACTGCGACGTTCTTCTTCCTCGGGACGCGCCTGGTCTAAGTATGCCTGGGAGAAATGGTTCCTGATGAGGATATTATCTTCCTCCGGAGCGAACCGGGAAAAGGGGGAGCGTCTCGATTTGCGGTTGAGGCTCGTAGTAGTAAGAAGATGCTCTCTGGGCCTGATAGTAGTAAGACTGGTCCGCGCCCATCCAGTATCCTTCAGCCGTGGATCCTCCATTGATCCCTCCCGGTAGAGAGTGCTCCTGCGCGAAAACAGGCGCGATAATGTTCTGAAGTCGACGAACACCAATTTCCTTCGAAGAAGTATCTTTAAGAGAGATAGTGTATCGGCCGCAACCCTGCTCCGCTGCGACTCCACCACCGCAACAATCACAGACCTGCGGCTTGAATTTGCACCTGAACTTCTTCGTAAAAGAGTTCCATCCGCTGCCGGCCACCGACTCACCGCTCGCCGCGTGGCGGCGAGCGGGGCCTCCTCGGTTGATCTTCTGCAGCACCCTCTTAATGCTCGTGCACTCGTGTAAGAGATGAAGAGAGAGTACCGCGTGAGATGAAGAGAGAGAGAGAATGAAGAGAGAGTAAGAGAATGAAGAGAGAGAGAGAGAATAATGAGGACGAGGACCAGTATTTGAGCCATCGAAAAAGGTCGTGCCACTATTGGAGCGTGAAAAAAGGTCGTGCCCATCCAGACTTCTTCCTGGGGAAATCGAAAATGGGTGACCATCTCTATGCCGTGCTTTGCACGCTTCTCGTACACGAAATGAATCGGATGGCATATTTATAAAATTTAAAGAATGAAAATTTTCAAAAATAATATATATGTAGGCCTAATTTACAATCGGGCTTTTTTCTGGGTCGCCCCGAAGAAATATCCTGTGGCCAAGTCAGTCACCTGGAAGAGTGATTTCTGACCGTCCGTTGGAGATCGTACGGTTTTGGAGAAGGCATTTGTTGCGTTGCCGGCCAGCCGAAGAGCGGCGACGAATCTGATCGGGACCTGCTTTTTCGTTGGTAATAGGTATATATTTTTCTATTTTTTCTAGTTCATCTCGTCTTTTTGTTGATTAAAGCAAAATGAAGCACTTTCTCATAAATTCGTTGATTTCAGCTTTTGTTGCGCTTTCAATCATTAATTAGTTCAGTTATCGATTCTGAATTATTTGTTTATCAATGTTTGAAAACATTGTGGAGTTCTTTTGTTTATATCATGTTTCTCCTTGATTAGAATCAGACTTCAAACCGATACTTTAGGTTTATTTCTTCTTTCGATTACTTGGATCATAGAAAATTTGAAAATAGTATTTGACGATGCGATCATCGGCTATATTTAACCAGGAAAGGGAATGTAATTATTCCTCAACTAGAAGCTAACAAGTCCTCTCCGTTGTTCATGTTCTCATCGATTCCACCTTGTTTTTGTTGCATCTGAATGCAGATTAAATGTGAAGAAAGGAGATGGGAGTGTATAGATTGAGGGCTCCTAGGGGAGAAAAGATGAGTGAGGTAAGGTATTAATTGGGGGATAGAGATTTGGGCAGAGGTAGAAGAATGGCAGATGGGGAAGGCTTGCCAAGAGGAGAGGATGAGAGTGAAAGATAAATAACATTTTCTTCATAGTACTTCCATATACCAAAAAACTGAAGGAGAGAGTTATAACTATTTATACACACATGGTCATCATGTGCATTACATGATGACCAAGAGGATTGTATCGTAGAGCACCTAAAAACTCTTCAAAATCAGCGGTGCATTGCTACGATCCTATGTCAAATTGTAAGGACGTTTTGGTCCATCACCCCTACGGCCTGCTTTTATTGAAGCCATAAATAAGGGTGGGACTAGTCTTTTGGGCATGGAAGTCTTATGAAGGTAAGTGTCATGTCTCCCTCTTTCATATGAGGGGTTTAATCCTCTCCTTCTGTCTCTCATGCCGTTTCTCTCTGCAGCCCCTCCCTTGTCTGCCTTCTCTCTATCTCCTAGCCACAGCCTCATCATCTTCTCTGATCTCCCTCCTCGTGTCCCTGCTTCCCCTCTTGACTATCTCTGGATTCTCTCCCTTCTTGTTTATCGCTCATTGTCAGTGCCTACAATACAGTGCAACGAATGACCAGGGTTGCACCACATTTCTTCCAGCATGATTCATGTGTACCTGATTATTCTAATATGAGGTTTCAATTCTGTATTTAAACCTCTATTTTTTTTGCAATTTCCTCCGATCTTATGTTCTACATATCATATGCTCTATCTCATGCTAATTGCAACGTTGGAACCTGTACAATATGCAACTATTCTCAATATTTCATGCAGTGTTTATGTATGTGGTATCGATCCAGGAGAGTATATGAAGCCAACAGTGGTGCTTAGAGCTGTCCTGGTCAGCGGAATTGCTGCATTTGCAAAGGTTGCTGGAGCTATGAAGGCTGCTGGAGGTGTCAAAGTCGGTGCAGCAGCTGCAGCAATGACAGCTGCCGCCACTGCAGCTGTCTCAGGTAACAAAGGAGATGATAAGAACGATCCTAAACAAGCACTACGCAAATCATGAATAACTCATATTTCTCGTCAGGTAAGATTGAGGTGAGACTAAACTAACCTAATTTCTAGTCCTTTTTTTGTACCATTCATTGAAGAAATCAAAATGAAGACACAGTGTCTTCCAGAGGAAAACACCACAATTAGATAAAGACTTAATGCCCTTATCTAAAGAATGGTAACAGCTGTTTCTTTTTTATTTGCAAGAAGAGCTTGACACAACCTTCTTGTATAGACTTCTGATTTCAAATAAAAGGAAACTTCTGATTTCTGAAATTTATAGACTGATGTTCAAACGAGAGATGGAAGATGTGCATGAGTCTGCCAGGGAAATAGGTGGAAGAGAGGCTAGAGGGAGTGGGCTAGCTGAATCAGGGTAAGAGGAATTCATGTCCAAATGCTTGATGTCGTATTCCCAATCCCCCATTAGCCCATTATTGGCGTTGTTTGGGCTGGGTCCCTGTGGGTCAGGTTCTGGTTGTGCCGAGGATCCTATCAGAGCCTATCTCAGTCTATGATGGAGAGTCGATTCAGTGTTCATGAACATTCCGTGGATCAAGTGTGTCCTGATAATGTTTTCGTGATTATTACTATTTCAATCTTGACGACGCGTCAACATAGTTGATTTCACCATTGAATTAGTAAGCACTTGAACACTCTCCGTTAGAGGGGAAAAGTAAGTTTTGCAAGGGAGGAAGCTGTATTGAATGCCGTGGATTTACAGTGAATGCCTCGTATGAGGTTCAAAGGCACAAGCTGTCTAAAATCCAGGGACGTCGAAAAAAAAAAATCCAAGAATCTGACATTTGGCCCTAAACATTTCATTTTGAGAAGATTTCAAAATTGCTTAAACGTGAGAACTTTCTTAAAGAAATATTCGATAATGCCTTGTGCTCTGTAGATATTGTTGAGTGATGTTGAAAATTCAGGCCCCCGAGTTGGACTAATTTTGCATGATTTTACGGGCTATGCTTCCTTCTCTGATTTCTGTCTCAATCAGTCACAAGATTGGATGAACATTCTCGCTCAATAACAGTTTAATTATACCTTGGACGGCCTCAAGCCCTTTCTATACCATTATCCTCCTCTTTGGGATACATTGCACTGACATTTTTCTCTCCTGGTGCAATCTGACATCCTTGCTGCCATTTTCTTGGTAGATGATTAGGTTTTAAAACTACCCAAATCTGTATATTTAATTTGGTGATGAAGGATTAAAGAAGATTATTAACATCTTGGAAGAAGTACAAAAAATCTAGAAAAATACCTAGACGTCATATAGTATTTGAAAATTGAGAAATCAGTTTAACACATCTTATGCTAACCATGGACGAAAAATAAGTTTTTTCAGATAAAATAGTATGCCTTAAAAAGTCAAACTAAGAAATTTCCATCTTCACTTCTTCATTATTATCTTCGCTCAAGCCTTAAAACTATGAATGCTCGTGAACATATGATTACTACCAATGCATTTAAGATTGAAAATGGTCAAAGATGGGAAATATAAATAAATATCTTAGTAATTTATAAAATTGACATTTGAGTGAAATGATATGATGACTAAAAATATCATTAAACACAATAGGATAACCAAAATTCATGTTAAATATACATTATAAGTATTATTAATTATAGAAATCCATATTTGAATGACATTTATTTGCTTTAGGTTGAGGTCTTTGGATGTGGGTGATGTGGATATCTGCTTACTGAGGCTTATGAGGTATCAACCTATGAAGGTGAGAAAGGTGATGATAAATCTATGCCTAGATAATATTGGGTTCTAAGGTCGATAAGCCTTCGATCAAAAATTTCGATCAAAACATCAAATGCAGTGGAATATATTGAATCGAATATTTAAAATATTGAGGCACCAAGAATAGATTTTCATATCAGCTAGTTTGTATGAAAAAAATACTTACAAGGTTCTCTTGATGGAGTTCTTAAATCTATTCAAGTGTCTAGCCTCTAGTGGTATCTATACAATCTCTGGACGGTTGGATCCCCTCTTCAAAGCTCTTCACCAAGAGAGAAAGATAAGAAAAGAGAGAATTCTCACAAGGCTTGCATGAGGCACCTTAAGTTGTGGTTGCTCTCCCCCTATTTATAAACATTTGATATATACATTTTTTATAAAAATCATCATAATTATGTTTATATCTACCAACATTCATAAACCTTATGTGTGTGACCCTCTAGGTCCATATATCTCACTAGTTAATAACTATATTGGCCCAATAACACTTTATTGGTCAACCTTAATTAATTATAAATATCAACGTATAGATTAGTTAATCAATGATCAATTTAACTTAATTGATAGGTTGAGTTACCAACTCGTTAGGTGCCAAGCTCTCTTATGGAACCTTTCCATCATCGATTATCATGTACATATAATCATTCATCTGCACAAGACTCGTGAATGACTTAGGGTATGGTCAACTATCAAAGTCTAATCAATCACTTAAATTAGTACTGATACATGTAGAAAATCATCGAGAACTCCTTCAATATTTCCACTACATTGGCTAAGGATTTCATCACATTTTATTCATTAAGTCAAATCTCCTCAAATACCAAGGGAGAATGATCTCAAAAACCATTTTTGTGAACTTCATGTCATATCTAATATATGACGTTTTAGAAATCCCAAGGCTAGGGATTTGTAAATCATAATCAAAACACAGTCATCCATCCTTAAGATGTCTTTGGTGTCTCAAGTCAAAGGACTATATACACAACCGTGACTTCAATCAACCTGATTGATAGTTATGTATAATACAATTCAAGGATTCATACGGATTCATATGGATTAATTTAGTGAACTTTTTTATCCAAAGAGCACCCACTATCTATCCTTAGTGTCTCTACACTGATGGCTACAAGATCAATCATAATTATCATATGAGTTGAATCAGATAGTGATATTCTCTCTAAATAATTCGATGTCCTTCTCAAATATCCTATGACTATGAATGTTTAGAGCATATGTTTAAAGACTAGTGATAATTATAATATGATCTCATCATAATTCACTTATTCATTGCATAAACTCATGGACTTCATAGTAAACATCACACAAGAATGACAATAAATAAATTTCATTTCAATAAACATAAACAAGATAAATGGAAGTGTGATTGACTTATAGGCCACATAATATCCATCAGATACTTCGCCTATCCTTAGGAGAGCCCTTGACATATAACGTCATGTCATTTGTATATCATGCATTTTACTTACTTGTTTAACGTTTTTTATGCATATATGATGTATGGTGTACTTAATGAGAATTTTTATGTGATGGAAGATTTGAAAAATGTCTCATTACTAGTTTGGGATAGAGTTTGCTTATCAGCTCAATATGCTCGTTCTCTCTCAAAGAAAGTGTACCCTAGATATTATTTAAGAAACCAGCTTCCTTGTATGTAAACCAATATTGATGCCGGACCGAGGGATGGGCTTGGCCTGACGCTAAGGATACTATGGGGGAACTAGGGAAGGGGTGTGGCCTATGGTATCTAGATGATGCGGAGATGTCTCGATGTACTCCTCAAGCAGTCAACCTTCCCACACGTCGTCTCGGAGTTCCTGGGATGCGCCGAGTAGGAGGGGTCGGGAATCCTCCCGGGCTTGTCGTGGCAGGAGAGAGAGCAACCTCGAGTCGTCGGTGGGAGCTCGACTGTCAACTCGGCGGCCGGATCCACGATCCCAATCCCGTAACCAAAACTCACTCAACCTAACTAGGCCCGAGGGCGGTGGAGACAGATGCGGGAAGTACTGAAAGAAATATTGCACTTCAAAATAAAAGGGAGGGGATGCGTGCCTAACCTGCGGGGCGCGAGCCCGGTCGGTCGGGGCGAGGGAGGTCGTCGGGCGTGGCAGTGGCGATTGTCGTCGAGGCCAGTCGGCGGGGAGTGGCGCGGAAGGGACGGATCGGCCGAGTCGGAGGTGAGGGAGATTCGCGGCGAGCAGAGCGAGCCGCGCGAGCCTTCGGCGGAAGGAGGGCGCGTCGAGGCAGCGGTGCGAGCGTCTGCTGGCGGCGGTGGCCCAGGCGCGAGCAGCGGATCTTTGAATGCGGCGGGATGCGCGAGTGGCGATCAAAGCGGTGGTGGACTGGGCCCGGCGATGGAGGCGGGCGATCGGGCAGGGCGATCGGAGCGGCGGTGAGGCGGGGAGCGCGGCGGAGGCGGCTGGCCGGGCGCGCGGGCGGCAAGCGCGCTGGCCCCAGGGGAGCGAGCGCGGCGGACGGGCGATAGGGGCGCGTCCGGTTCGGCGATGGGGTGGGGATCGAGCCCGGCGAGACGGGCGGCGGCTGCGGGAAGCGGTGGGAGCGGGAGGCCGTGGCTGCGGCCGGGCGTGGCGCGGTGGCAGCGGGGACGCGAGGGTGGCGGCGGCGGGGCGGCAGCGGCGGGATGCGCGGCGGCGATCGCAGCTGAGCGGCGGCCGACGGGGAATAGCGGTTTGGCGCGCGCGGCAGCGGCGGCCTTAGGGCGGCGGTGGCGGCGCGGCTGGGATCGCAGCGGCGCGGCGGATCAGTGCGGCGGCAACGACGGCGGCTTGGAGCGGCGGCGATGGCGGCGGCGTGGAGCGGATCCGGGGCTAGGGCAAGGAGTGGCGGCGGAGGCGGCGGCGGCGGCGTTGGCGGTAGGACTTCTTCCCTAACCTTCCTTGAGCAGCCACTCGAGAGGAAGACTCTTCTTTTCTCAAATGACGGCTAGGGTTTGTGGGGGGGTCCCTTCCCCTCTTATAGAGCCCATGGTGGGCCAAGAGAGGAAAGGGCCCACTTGAGGCCCACAACCCACACCCATGCTCATAGAAAAGAAATAAGGTTCACAAAGGGAAAGGGCCTTAGGCTAGGGCCCCGAAACGAAGGGAACCCACCCCCAAGGCCTAAAAGAGAGAGAGGAAGATATGCAAAGGCCCGCTTAAACACGTGCGGGCTACAAAAGTGCGAAATAAAAGGAAAGGGTAGAACGATAAATCCCCGCGCGCGCGAGCCTGATGAAGTCTGTGGTGGCGAGATGAAGTCCTCACTTAGTGTAGTGAAAGTCGGCATCCTTCGTCTTCGCCTGTCGAGGGGGCTGGACGCGCGTGGGTGTCGGCTCCTCCGGCGCCGTAGTGTCATGCCTTGGTGGCGACGGGGGTCGTACGCCACCAAATATCCTCACCATTGGAGGATAGAACCAAGTTTTAGGGTACTAATTTGTCAATATCAAAGGATGTGAACCAATGCCAATGTTTTGTTGGAGAAGTAGATCTATACTATGGCCACTAGATCTAAATTTTTTTGTCGTTAGTTTTCTTAGTCAATTTATGTAGAACATTGCAAAGTGCATTGTGAGGGTGCATTACATCAAGGGACTCATGGAAAAGAGCTTATACATAGATGACACAATCATGTTCTCATTGAGGCTTATTTTGACTCTCGATATTTTGGGGATGATGTTTTGGCGGCAATCTAGCCACTTTCTCCTCTTGGAAACAAAATGTGATTTTATGTTCTAATGCAAAAGTTGAGTATTTTTATTATTTCCAAAACATTGTGTGAGCTTCAATCTCTTCTGCACTACTTGAGAATTTGATCTCAAACTCCCTTTGAATAGTGATAATCAAATGATTCGCTTCATTGTTGGGATCCTAAATTCCTCGAGCGCACAAAGCTCGTTGAGATGAACTTCCACTTAATTCATGACAATATATTGTAGGAGGTCATTATAAACTCAATGGTATATCATTAGACTCCTTAGGCACCAGATTGGGCATGTTTTATCTCAATGCTCTCTATTTTGAGGAGTGTTAGATCTTAATCCCACATGAGACATATCTCTTCCTAACCAATAACCTCCTTTATACGTAGAGGATTGTAAAATATTGTTATATCAGCTATCATTAAAAGGCTTTATCTATTGACAAATTCCATTTCAAGGAATTATATTCAAAGATTATTGAAGGATTGGTACCTAAAATTCAAAACCGAGCACAAAAACTAATTAAAATCCTTTGCGATGCAAAAATCAATAGAAAAGTCAAAAGTCAAACATCATCTCTTTGAATATTTTTAAAATAAAGTGAAAGCATACTCATAACCTACATTCAAGATAATTAAAAATCAAATGCAAAGGGAACATTGATTGTACATCAAAAGGGGTGTATGAGTTCTTACTTATCTACTTTTTGTGAAGCATAAGGTCATTTGTGGGAGATTAGCCTACGAGGATGATAGACTTCATCCTGTGTAGATCTTCATTTTCTCTAAGATTATTAGTGATTCGAATAAGATGTGGAGTATAATCTAGAAAAGTAAATTAAAGTGTATGACTTTATTGCCTAATTCGCTCGATACAGATTCCTCGGAGAATTTGAATTTAACAACTTTGACTTTTGATCGACAAGTGCGCATTACTTATGTATACAGTATGAGCAAGATCTCCTAAATTCATGTTCCATAATACCTATTTTGACTTTCTTCATTCTTGGTACGTTTTTAATTCCTTGAAAATAATACTTAATTAATTATTTGACGGTCATAATTGTCTCAAGACATTTAAGAAAATATAATATATAAAATATAACATATTTAATACCATGAACTCCATGAATAATTCAGTGATAATAACATCATATAATCGTGTTAAAATATTTATTAATCATCGCTGATATGTCAATTCTAACAGTCCACTTCAAAAAGGCTCATTATCAAGCAGCAGTCAATGGGGCAAGCCAGAAACGCTAATTGGGCCGAGCTATTGACTTCAGAAGGGTCATAATCTATCGTAGTTATCTCAAAAGGTATTTATTTATGAACAGTACAGTTTCAATAAACATTTTCAAAATACGATAGAGACATAGATTTCGACATACGTGAATACAAAATTTATACGTACATACGCAGATAATCAGATTGATAGATAGATTGATCGATAGATCGACAGACAGACAGAAGAATAGATTTTGGATTGATGGAGAGATTGTTTGAGTAGATTCGTCCGATCTATCCGATATTCACTGGGTAGAGAGAGAAAGACAAATCAGCGAAAACGATAGAGCGAGAAAGATGCTTCTGCTGACCCTCTCTATCCGTTCGTTGACTAATTGGACGGAAACACTCTCGGAGAGAGAGAGAGAGAGAGAGCAGCGAGTGGGGAGAGAGAGAAAGGTGTCTCTGTTCTATCCGCCGAGTTAGAATCATCGCTGCACACTCCAGTCTCGACAAGTAATCCTTCCACTATTGGCCGCCGAGGTTGACGAGGTTTTCTATTTGGAACGATGACGAAATTCCGTGAAAATAATTGAGATCGATGACAAATTTCCCTCTTCTGGATATTTTATTGGATGTTGACATGGGTTGCCTCAGATCTATTGTACAGCTCTAGGTTTTTCTCTTCTCCAATAATTATCATTAATAGATCCTTAATTTTCCTTTCTTCGCTCTGATATTTTCCCTTTTTTCGCTTTTCTACCGTCCGATTTTCGCAGAACTTGGAATACAAGATTTCGAATCCCGTGGAATCATCAAGAATATGCCTCCGACTGGTACGGAGGATTTTTCAACCGAGAATAAGAGATTGAAGTTAACGAGGGGAGATCTCTCTGAGGAGATTTGGTGCGAATGTAATGAAGATCAAGGGGATTGGAGTGTCAGAAATGGAGAAGTACCGAAGACCAAAGAGAATGAGGAATTTTTATTAGAGGACAATTCACAAGAGTGTTGTGGTTCTCTGTCTTTTATCAGTGATGATAGCAGTCTTTGCTCTTCAACCGAGAATTTTCCTTTTCCTGAGGCGCCTCTGGAAACGGGTACTCCGGAATCAGTTGATTCTGTCAACAGCTTCATGATTGAAGTGACTGTGGATGCAGAATTGGGCGATTCGTCCACGAATATGGTGCAGAGACAAGATGAAAGATCAAGAGAGAGAAGTTTATCTTTGGCTGATATTCCTCATTGGGGTCTAGTTTCTATTTGTGGCAGGAGGCCGGAGATGGAAGATGCTACAGCTGTGATTCCGCGGTTTATTGATCTGCCTCTCTGGATGGAGGAATCGGGTAATTCATCTGTTGATAGCGGATTAGATGGGCATTTTTTTGGAGTTTATGATGGGCATGGTGGCGCTCAGGTAATTTTCTTGAAGAGATAAAGAGGGAGAAGAGAAAGATACTAAGAAAGAAAAATTTTGCACTTGTTTATATGTAATTTTCAACTACCTGCGAAAAACAGGCGATTAATTACTACAGAGAAGATACATGTAGCATTAAAACAGGGGAGAGAGAGAGGGAGAGTTTATACGTGTCTAAGGTAAAGTCTCACTACCTGTAAAAACTGGTGGCTATTTCTGCACAGAGGTGATGAATTTGATCTCTCTCCCTGGAGAGGGGAAGGGAAGGGGGAGAGAAAGTGTGTGTGAGAGAGAGAGTGAGGGAGGTGGGGGGAGACAGGAGAGAGAGAGTGGAGGGAAAGAGGGAATGAGGGAGGTTGGGGTGAGAGAGAGAGAGGGAAGGAGGGGGTAGAAAGAGTGAGAGTGAGAGAGAGAAACAGAGTGTGTGAGGGAGGGAGGGAGGAAACAGAGAGAGAGAGTGAGAGAATGAGGGGAGAGCAAGATTGAGGTTTTCTGGGTGTTTTAGGTAACATCTCACTACCGGTGAAAACAGGTGGCAAACTACTGCAGAGAGAGGATGCATTTAGCGCTAAAAGAGGAGATGATGAGTTTTACTGAGGATCATGAAGACTGCAAGAAAAATTGGGAGCGTGTTTTTACAAAGTCCTTCCTAAAAGTGGATGCTGAAGTCAGAGGAACAGTGTCTAGTGAGAGAAACCCTTGTCCCACTGAGCCAATAGCCCCAGAAACTGTAGGATCTACTGCTGTGGTGGCAGTTGTATTTTCATCTCACATTATCATTAGTAATTGTGGGGATTCTAGGGCAGTGATTTGCCGTGGAAAGCAGCCAATTCCTCTATCAGTAGATCATAAGGTAATATTTTACTTATTGAGGGTATTTCAGATTGATGAGAGTATTTTTATTTGTGTCATTAATGTGTTACGCTCCAGCCGGATAGGGAGGACGAACATGCGAGGATTGAAAATGCTGGAGGAAAGGTGATACGATGGAATGGGTATCGTGTGTTTGGTGTTCTTGCAATGTCCAGGTCAATTGGTAGGTTTTTGCAGATATTTTCATGGTTTTTGCTTTACAAATAAAATTTTTATTTTGGTAAAACATTTAGATCAAGTTTATCACTTGAAGAAATTTTCAGGTTTTTAGCATGATTGTAAAGATTCAGGAGTTCTTTATTGTTTCTTTTATTATTTTCAATAAGTTGATCTTCCTCTGTGGTAGGATTGGCCTAAAAGTCAACGCTGATTTGATTTTCTTTTGAATCTAGACCCAGGGACCGCGAGTAACTCAGATACAAGGAAAAAGAGGAGAAGAAAGGATTTCTCTTTTGACTTAGACTTCAACTTTGACTTTGATTTCTACAGGAGATAGCTACTTAAAGCCGTGGGTCATTGCCGAACCAGAAGTTAACTGTCTACGACGGTCAAAGGAAGACGAGTGCCTTATCCTTGCAAGTGATGGTCTATGGGACGTCTTATCCAATGAGGAAGTCTGCAATGCGGCTAGAAAGCGAATCCTCCTCTGGCACAAGAAGAATGGCAGTGCGGCAGTTGACCTGCCGGCCGGGTGTGTTGACCCAGCCACCGAGTGTGTTGACCCAGCAGCACAGGCCGCTGCTGACTATCTCTTGAAGCTAGCCATTCAGAAGGGGAGCAAGGACAACATTAGTATCATTGTGGTTGACTTGAGAGCCTGGCGAAAGGGAAAAGTCAAACCCTTAATGGGAGCCGATGCATTGACTTCTTCTGTCAATGTTTGACCCGATTTGTAGACGGGCCCAAAAAATTTTCTTCTTATTTTGGGCTTGGTTTAGCAGCTAAGCAGAAATATTGGCTTACAATGTTCATAAGTCAATTCCTAATCTCACTGAGTTATGCAAATCCCTGGGTGGAAATTTTTTTGATAGGTGGAATGTGGGTGGAGAAGTTCGGCTTTGAACGTTTGGGTATATGTTTTTTCTTTCTCCTGTGGTCTCCTTTAGGTTTCCCTCATGTCCGGGGTTGACTTGTGGCGCAAATCATGTTTTTGCCTCAGAGTTCAATCGAAGTTGGGCCCAAGATTGTTGAGGGATCTTGGTTGACTTTAATTTTGAAACGTTCGGGCATATTTTTTCTTTCTCCTAAGATGATTTAAGATGTCCGTTGCATCCATGATTGACATAAGAGCTAAATCATGTTCCTCTCTGATCATCATCATGGAATCTTCTCACTCTGAAAATGCTTTCTTTCTCTGTGGGTTATGCTCCCCTTAGTTGGACTTGGTGGAAGTTGGACCCCAGCCATTCAAGGTCTGTTTGACCTTGACCTTAAATTTAAATTGAAAAATGCTTGGAGCCCCAATTGATTTTCTTTCTATCTTCTTAAAAACATCTTCTACGTCCATGTTTGACCAATAATATGAGTCAAAAGGAGTGAGGAATGTTTGATCATCGAGTTTGACTTTCAGAAAACTTTAAACCGCTTCTATTTTCTTGTGTTTTGACTTATTAGTAGTATCCTTTACGTTTATATCATAAATTTTTTAAAAAGTCATCTTCATCCTCATAGTGATGATCTTTATCTTTGGCTGAGTCATTCAAGATAATTGAAACCCCTTCATTTTTACTCATCTTCTTAAGAGATATCCTGTGGCATCTACGGTTGACCTACGACCAAAGAAGTATTCCGCTCAGATTTCAGTTGACTGTGGGCCCATCGAGAGATATTTTGCTTTGACTTTGGCTTTAAAATGTCTGAGCTCGTTTGTTCTTTCTCCCTCGTGATGTGGGCCCCTGGGCTCGTGTGAATCGAGCAACGTGAGACTAGTCCCTCTGACCAGTCGATGGGCCAGGCCCAAACTCAAATTCTGTTAGGGATCGAGTTCGTGCGGGCAACGGTCCGTAATAGGTATATAACTGCTCAGAGGTTGTAACTGAAAGTAAGGTATTTTTAAGGGGCTATGCCAAAATATTCTCTTGAAGGGTTGTTGGCCTAACGAACTGCCGCCACTAGGGTTTGGAGAAAGAGGAGCGTTTGGCCTTCTTCCGGAGTGCATTCTAGAGACTGGAGCAGATCGAGAGGTAGATCATCTTTGGTTCCTAAAATCTTTTCTCAACTTAGATCATCAGATTTTCATGGAGATTTATAGTCGGATCATCTATTGCCTATGAGTATTCCTGTAAAATAGTTACGTGCTTCACGTTTTCCTTGACCTAATCTCAGTCTGGTTTTTACTGACCGGGATTTTATTCACGTGGATAATCATTTATGATTTCTCCGGCCTGGTCATGTGAGGAAATTATCATCGTTATTCTGAGCCTTCTGTATCTTGAATTTTTCTATGTATTTAGATAAATTATAATTTTCTTGTTGTTCTTTCTGCGTATGATCACGGATCCACATGGAAGAAATGGAATTAGAATTTCGCAATCTCAATTCACAATCTGGTCTTCGGAAACTTGATGAACATCTTCTCACTCGGAGTTACATCTCCGGGTACTACCAGCTGAACTATAAAATTTCCTCTCTCTCCCTCTCATCTGTGTCTTTATGTAGCGTGAGAGTCAATGCAGGTTTCTTCCCTCCAAGGATGATATCACTGTCTATGCTGCCGTTTCTCCGAGGCATTCATCAGACTTCATGAATGTGTTCCGATGGTATAACCACATAGATGCCCTATTGCGTCTGAGGTATATTTAGTTTTTACTTTTCTATGATCTTCGTTTAAAACTTCGTCTTTTGGTAAAAGTTCCATTTCCTTTTATATCTTTTATTTAGTGGCGTGACCAAAAGAAGGCAAGGGTGTCATCATTGAGAGCTCTTTGCTGGTCATAGGGTGACTTTTACTAATCGTGTAGCTTATGTAGAGATGACATCTGAACTTCATATTTTAAGGAATGGGCTATGCAAAGCTATATATTTTTGTGGATTTCAGTCTATAAAAGAGCCAGCAGAGTCTTTCTACCGAAAATTTTAAAAGTGTTATAAGGTCTGAGGATTTTCTGGTTCGGAAAGGCTTTAAGAAACTTCAGTAGCGGGTGTATGGTTGGACGAATATGACACTGGGCTATGAATATCCCATGAAATGCTACCCGGACAGACAAAACATTCAATATGGTAATCATTTCTCAATGGTTAATCAAATGGGACTTATAAACATGGAAAACCCATGGTAGAACCCACTAGTGGTTTTTTATACCTCAGTGGATGATTGAGTTGACCAAGATAAAAGCCATAGCCCATGTTCCCTTACGAGGTCTACTTCAATGGTGTGGATGGTTCTATTTAGGCAACAACCCTCTTGAGAAGACTTAAAAGATGTTAGGGATGACATTGTGATGCAAGGGCTATCCGATGAAACATCTGATCCAAGAACTATAACGAAACTCATGAAAAATTCTACACTAGATTGTGGCTCCATGAACTCAGTCCAAGTAAACATGCCTCGTCTATACATTAACATTCATGAGTCTGGCATGAAACTGATACTAAAGGAGGAAACCGTGTAACTTGGATGATCAGTCATAGTGGCACCAGTGGATTTGACCATTTCACAATGTCACAGCAATCACTGGTCAATAGTTATTTGAGATGCATTATAATCCTCCAGTGAAGATGTTGGTAAATTGATGCACTGAATGAATAAATGTTGAATGAATGAATCTACCCAAAATCTTCTCCTTAATTGACAAGAAAAGAAAAGCTTCTAGGCAATGACAAATCTCCACAAAGATGTTCTGTATACAGAATGGTTGCTAGCAGTAGCCATGCTGTTCTCGTCTCGATAGAACTTCTCCATTCATATATTTGAAGCATAAGTTGTTGTAACCTTGATCTATTCTGATCTGTGCAACATTATTTGTCACACAAATTTGAGGAAAAGAAGAGATGAAAAGGGTGGATCCATTGAAGGTAGTCTCATGGGGCTCCCCTTCTTATTTCTATACCTTTATGTCCTTACATTGAAGTTTTTCACAAACCAATGATATGTTTATCTTGTCACTTAAGAACTTTATGCCTGTGACTTCTGAGGCTTAAAATTACACATCCAATTAATGACCTTGTAGGCCAAATAACTATTTATGAACATGCCCAATTATTCAATTTAATATCTGATATTGAATAATTTAATTTAATCCATGGGTCGAGTTTCCAAGACATTACAATCCATGAGCTATCTAGCATGTAGTGGAACTTATTTGTTAGCAATTTAGATGTACGATCGTCCTTCATATGCACAAAACTCTTTGAATTACTTAGTACTGAGGATTGACAAAACCTAGAAATCAAGAGTTAGTCAACTGGACCAGTTCGAGACCATTTCTAGCAAAATGGGCCTTGGGTGATTTGGATCTGAGTATGGTCGGTCCAATCTCGAGACTAGATCTTGCCCAAGATAATTGGGCCTACAGCTTATTGGGCCATGAGGCCAATAGTCCAAATTAAATTGTATTAGGCCCTTTCATATGACCTAACCTCACTGCGGGCTTCTCTTTTATAAAGTTCTCACAACATCTGAGGTGAGGCCATGAGCTCTTTATAAAGAACAAGATCTTCATGCTTCGACATTCTCTAATGTGGGACTATTTGCAATAAGAAATTAAATGGTAAAAATGTAGCCCATTTAATTTTGAAACTTACACCTCATCCATGAGGGCAGAGGAAAGGACCACCAAGGAGGGCATTTCAACAGCTGCAGTTAATATTAGATTAATAATAAAATTTCTTTCAACAATGCAAATAATAAAGAATAAAAATATATTTGCACGTGTTAAATAAAAACTAAGCTTTCAGTTAAATAAAAACTCCTCCTTACAAAATTCCACATAAAAGAGAATCAAGGAAGCTACAAGTGGCTTCAGTGCATAGCATAAGAAAGGGGAGAATGAGCTCCAAAAACTATATTGATTTTCATAATCTTAAAAGCCAATGGTTATGCGAATCAAATTTATATTACATGGAAGAACTTGCCGAAGATGAAAACTAAACTTCTTTCGTTAATTTAGATTATTCAATTTTTATGTTTTTGAATTGAAATATAAGGATATTCAATTCTTCCATTTCTATGGTCTTTAGTTGTTACAACAATTCCTCTCTTGACAAAAAAACATTCTATATCTAAAATATACTCAAGCAAAAATTGGTTTAACATATTTTTATTCATTTTTTGGCATCCATAAAAATTAAGTCAACCAAATAATAATCATAACTGAAATTAAGGTTTGACCAAACCTCGACGGGTTTTGAGTGTCACCAAGGTCAAATTGATATAAACTATGAATGTGCTTGACCTTGACCAAACCCTATCATGATTGAGACCATAGAACATTACTTAGGGTATAGTCAATTGTCAAATCCCAATCAGTCACTCTAGTTATAACTTGTGCAAATTGAAATAGTTAGAAAATTCCTTTTATGATATTTTCCTTTTTGCATCAGCAGAGGATTTGAGTGCACTTTTTTCCAAAGTATGTCTCCCTTTAATACTAAGGGCCATACATCCATCTTGATCATATTATTATCTCCATAAATACATTGTTGCACTTGAGCTTTCATGCTTTAGAGTCCCTCTTCAAGATGTCTTATGTCAAAATCAAATTTGTTAAGAAACTCTTAGGTCAAATTCAAAACGTAACTATTCATCCACAAGATGTCTTTAGTGTCTTAAGTCTTTAAGTATCTATTTTTAAAATTGGGATATGAATTGACTTGGTTGCTAGTTAAGTAAAATACCATCCAACAATTTATTCATATTACTTTAGTAAACTCTCTCTCTAAAAACACCCAATCTCTCACCCTAGCGTCTCCACGTAGATGCTCATGAGATCATGTGTACTCATCGTTTTAGCATGATGAAGCATTGCTATTTTATACAAACATAGGGTATCTTTCTTGTGAGTAAGAATAATTAGAATAGATAATTAATCATTATATTATGATCTCATCATTACATTTATCTTTAAGCTTCATTATAAATATTTCATGTGTAGTGATGAATAAACATTTATAATAAATTAATTGAGATGTGTGTATTGTAATTGGTTTAATTGAGACATGAGAAGACACTGGAGCAAATAATGGGAATATGTATTTTTTTACTCACTTTTTATAGATCATATAGAGGCACTTTGGCCAATGAGCACAACATGAGTTTGTGATTGAGGGAACGAGTGGGGATAACTAGTGCAACAACAACCATATTTATGGCATCCCAACTATTTCTATGATATTGGACATGAAAACTATCAAAGATTGGGTTGGGTAATAATAAAACTTTTCAAACATTAAGAGGGTTAATGTTGGTGTATGACGTGTCGTTTTCGTGCGTCGTTAAAACACAAAGACGATGGTCAAACAAAATTTATAAAACCGAACTCACAAAGATAAGATATAAAAATCAAGTATTGTGTAAGTATCGGGTCGATCCACAGAGAGCAGGGTTGACTTTAATCGTAGAGTTGACTTGGTCAAACTTAGGTTTAAAAGTAGTTTTAAATAAGAGAAAATAAGATTTAAGGAATGTAAATGATATAAATAAGCTAAATAAGAAGTTTTAAGAATTGAAATATCGGATTTGACAGAGAAAATTCAAAAGTCAAAGTCAAAGCATTGACTTTGACCAATAGTAGGTGTTCTACAAAATCAGAGAATCAAACAGATTCAGAAGATTACGAAAATTAAATATTTGGAAACTAGAGAGAAAATGGAATTTATTGATATATATTTCGTAATTTTTGGATAAGAAATGGATTTATTAAGAATTATTGAAAATCAAGTATCAGAAAATCCCCGAAATGAACACCTCAGAGGAAATCTTCAAATTGACCAGCCAAATGAAATCCAAATCTTGAAATTTATATGTCAATGGAAAGCTAAGAATTAGAGGAATCTAAAGAGACCAAAATGATTGAATTCTGATTTTTAAATTGAAAGTAATTGACCCCGAAAGTCAACATTTGACTTCTGATGAAGGATGAACAATCCTCGGTCAAACGTCAAATTGAAGGGTCAAATGAACTCGGAATTCGATGAATTTGCTATCCACGGAAAGCTGATGAAAAGAGAAATCCAATGAAACCAAAATCAAGTGATTTGGAATTATAATCAAAAGAGATATCCTATTTTTCAAAATCAGAGACTTTTTGGACTAAAAATTAGGAAAAATGAAGAACACTATGAACTACTTTGCAAAATTAAAGATCTAAACCTAATAAAGATACAAATTACCTCTTGATAATCGATTGAATCTCTCTAATAACCCGATTCCCGCAAGAATGGGGCCTCAATTCTCGTGGATTGAAGCGAATTTGCTCGGATTCTTCCTCATGGACGTTCGGAATTCAATGGGAAATTCGATGAAATCAAGAGATGAAATCGTGATTATCATGCTTCAATGGCTGCGTCTCTATACTCTTGGAAGTAGAGGATCATGAGAACTTAAGACCTTCCTCGAAACTCGCTTAATTTCTTCACGAGTCGATCAAAAGTTAAAGAACAAAGGGAGAATACATGGCTTTTTAAAGGGGAAATTGGCCCGAGGATCGTGGGCAATTGAAGCGGTCATGGGGCTTGATTAATGGTGTCGTGGGAGCGGTTCCTTGGGCATTGATCGTGGCTTTAATTCTGCGACAATTCCTCCCCGATTTGGTGGTGGATTTAGCCTCAATTTCGCTTCATAAGAACCACGATTGGGCCAGATCGGGCGTCGATCGTGGTCCTGGGTCTCCGTCGATTGTCGTCCGATCAAATGGAGGCGATTCTTCCACGTAAGCTCCCCGATCACGGCTCGATCGCGCCGCGATCGTGGAGTTCTTCCACAAACTCTCCACGCCGTCCGATTGAACTTCAGGTGACTGGATGGTCAAGATCGCGCGATCGCGTGGACCAAGATTGCGAGGAGCGTCCGCCGTCCGATGGAAGAAGATCGCGATGATGATCGCGATCGCGACGCCGTCCGTTCGATGAGGATCCAGCGCTCCAGCATCTTCCACGTGTCACCAGGTAAGCCATCGATCTAATCCACTTAATCTATTTTTTTCAGCACGTGCTTGATGGATGATCGCGTGGACTCCGGTCCACGCGATCGATGGTTTCCGCCTAGATCCGACGCTCGCCGTGTCGCCACGTCACCTGCAATAAAAAAATCTGTGTGGGAACATAGTCCCACACGGAAGAAATAGAGGGACAAGACGCGGTTAAATAGGGGAGTGGATTCCCCTATTAATTTCATCACGTCCTCTCTATTACGAGCCCACACGTGGCGCCCCACACGGGCGCCCACGTGGTCGCGTGGCCTCCCTGCCACGTGGCCGCGTCCTTTGCGCCTCCTGCGCGGGCCACTCGGGCTCTGCCACGTGGCCTCAGTGCCGCGTCGCACCTCGAGGCGGTCCCGCGCGCCACGTCAGCCGCCGCTCGCCACGTCAGCGCCTGCAGGTATACACCCCTTTTTTCGTGATTTTTAAATAGGAAAAATCAATTTAAAAATCAAATAAAAATCAGAAAAAGGGCAAAAATTTCAGAAATTCATAACTTTAAATATATAACTCCTTTTTAATCCAAATTTTCTCCATTGGATCACAAATTTCTTCCTTTTTAATATTATGCCATTGAAAATATACTTTCAAAGAAGAATTTAAAATGAATTAAAAATTACTTACTCCTTTCTTAAGAATTCTTCTTACTTATCATTTCATCTTGAAATTATCATGCTCTAAAGCAATTCAAAAAGAGATTAATTTCTATTAATTTTAACTTTGCAAAAGACTAATCATCCATCAAGCATGAAAATATCCTAATTTATGCATAAATATCAAATTTAGTGAAATGATATACCAATGGAGAAAATTCCTAAAAAGTATGATAACATGTATCATATTCACATAAAATAAGCATGAATATGAGTTAATTAGGATAAGAATTCAAGTTATAAAAGCATGTTATCAGTGTCATCATCATGGCCATAGGTTATGTTACATCTCTCTCTCTCTCTCTCTCTCTCTCTCTCTATATATATATATATATATATATCTCTCAGCAAATCCATTGCAATGATCTTGTTAGAGATGGTTATAAATAGAATTTAATTTGATAATTTTATGATAGTGGTATCATGCTCTGACGAATCAAGACCATATGGTCATTGAAAACACACGGTCAAGAGTCAAAATAAAGTCCAAACATGCTAATTTCAAGATTATATCATGAATTGAGGGGTATAATGGCAAATAAGGGTCAAATCCACTTGGAATTAGTGAATTAGTCCAAATTTTTATGATCTCTTCGAATTTCATCAAATCGGTCAACGAAATAGTGATAGAAATTGGAAAATTTGATAATTTCAGAAAGATGACTCGAAGACAAATCCACAGAATCAAAAATCACTGAATTTGGATTTGATTTCGCAGAGAAATCATCGAATGAACATAGGAGAAATTTCTGAAAATAAAAATCACGAAAATCCAAAATTAAGACTGAAATTGAATCAAATTACGATTCTAAAACGAAATTAAAAGCTATACAAAGATAGATTAGGATGAAATACGGTCCCTAACCAACAATTGTGCTCAAATTGATCCAATTAATTTCCGAAATCAAGGCTATTCATCAAAATTTGGAAAATCGCGATCGTGGAGATCAAGCGTCAATTTCTTCCTCGCCGATCGTCGAAATCTTGATCTCAAGCTCTCCGTGGACACGGAAATGAGTCTAGAAGCGATTGGGAACAAGAGATTCAAGAGATTTGGTGTCTAAAAAATTTGATTTACTCGAATTGCTTTCAAATACTTTACATCGTCGAAGAACAACTCAATTCATAAGCTAATTTGGGCATAACCATCCGATCCTCAATTCTTATTTGATCAACGGCTCTGATGAAGCGCATCGGATGTGAATCATTACGATTAAGTCATGGCCGTTGGATCGCAGATGCACTGCCGAGATGATGCTGACAAAACGAATGCGTATGGTTTTTGAATACACACGATATCGTGTCAAAACAAAGTCCAAACTTCCCAATTTAAAGATTAATTCACGAATTGAAGGGTATAATGGTAAATAAGGGTCGAATCGACGGAGAATTAAGGAATTTTTTAGAGATATCTTCGAAATTCGATCAAATCAGACGATGAATTGAGATTATAAATTAGGCAATTTATAATATTAAGAAAGATAACTTAATTGCGAATCCACGGAATAAAAAATCGAGTGATTTGGATTAGAATTCGCAGAGTAATAGAAGTTTAAAAATAAGATAGAAATTCGATCACGAAATTGATTTAAAACCGAAATTAAACTGAAATTAAACTTAACATACGATTCAAAACTTAAATCTAATGCTAAATGACAAAAGATTAAGATGAAAACACACAATATAACCCAAAGTCCCGTTCAAAATGATCCAATTAATCGTTGGATGCATAGCTATTCATTCCGCGATTTCGAAGACGAAAATTGGAGTTTAAGATGAGATTTCTCCTTACTCCCTCGATCAAATTCTGATTTCAAGCACTCCTCGGATGCGGAAACGTGTCAAGAAGGCAAAGAAATCAAATGACTCTCGAATTGTGGTGTCTAGACAGTTTGATTTCACTCGAAAATCCAAGGGTAAGTTTTTTTTCGCGAAGAACATTCGGTTTTATAGAAGAATTGGGCGTAATCGTCGGATCAACGGCTGAGATGTCGCGTCGTTTGATGAATCGACGCGATTAAGTTGCGTCCGTTCGATCGCAATTGAAGGGTTGAGATGCATCCACGGCGCGCGAAGATATGTGTTGTTTCATCGCGTTCGTTGGATCTTCATCGAACGATCGCGATCAATCGGAAGGTCTGCCGATCGCGATTAATCGTAACCGTTATAACTCCCTTGATGGACGGCTGCGATTGATGTCCATTTAATTGAATTGGTGCTTAATGAGATGATGCCACGTACCCCTCGAGTAAGTGACAACCGACGCACGTGATTCAATCATGTGATTGGATGTCTTAAACAACGCCACGTCACTTGAAATAAAAAACAAACGCACATAGTCCCACACGAAGTAAATTAATGTGTTTATTCGAGTTTACAATATCCATGAATTTAAGCGGTTAGTTTAAATCCGATTATAGATGCTTATAACCTATTATAATATCCGTGCATACGTGTCACGCACACATATGTGTGTCACACACACACGTCACGCACGTACGCACACACGCACCAATGCATGTCCACGTGTCACACGTTCGCGGTTCCGCGCGTCGTCACGTGACAGTGCTCCACCACGTCAGCGTGCGGTAATATAAAATTTTTTATTCTTTTTTAATCATTTTAAAATAAAAAATACAGTTAAATAAATTCAGAAAAATTCTATAAAATTCTTAAAAATTAAAAAAATCATAACTTTTAAAATACAACTCCAAATTAATTCAAATTTATTTTTTTGGATCAGAAATTTAATAATCTATCATTATTAAAAGTCAAAATAGTAAAATAGTAAGATAATGAATTTTAATTAAATAAAGACATTCGTGTATCTTATAAAATAAATTTATAAAAATACATGAATGTTAATAAGCATCATTTCTCTTATCATTTAATCATGAAAACATACTTATGATATCAAATGTAATTAGAATTAAAATCATAATGTTTAATTATACATAATTATCCATAAAATGATGTATTTTTAGATCATAACATGAAATTATGTAAAATGATAGAAATATACTTAAAATATGATGACTCCAAATTAAATTATCTATCATTCTAAAAAGTCAAATTTAATAAATAACTAGAGATTTAATTTTTATTTCAAAAATACATTCATTTCTTTAATATTTTAAAACTTAGAAACTTAAATGAATGTTTATAAAATAATTTCTCTTATTATTTAACTTTAAAAACTAATTATAATCTCAAGTAAAGATGTGTTATAAAATTATTTATCTTTAATTCATCATAATTAACCATAAATTAAAGTATTTTAAGATTTTAATGAGTTTTTCATATAATGATAGATAAACACTCATAAATATGATAACATGCATAGGAATGGAATATTTTATGTCTTAATATGCATAAATAATCATGTATTATCATGTCTAGTTAGCAGGTTAGTAGGTTATCAGGCTCTCGGCCGAATTAGGGCCCCACATCTTCACTTCCTATATAAGGAATCATGTACTCTCTTTTCCATATGCAAGTATAGGGTTTCTTTCTCTCACCGCCAACATGGTATCAGAGCCATAACTCCTCTTGCTACTGCCGCTATCAATGAGCACTATAATCGCCATTCCTAGTGCACCACCTCCTCCCACTCCAACGCACTCTCTTGTCCATTCTCGTCTCTAGTCATCACTAATGTCAAAATTTTCTGTTATCAACCTCGTGGGAGCCGTCTATCACTCCGCTCCATCTCACAGAGTGCAACATACGCCACTACGTTGCGTCCTCCGCTCTGCATCATTGACGAGTCATTTTCGTGCGTCGTTAAACACAAAGACGATGGTCAAACAAAATTTATAAAACCGAACTCACAAAGACAAGATAGAATAATCAAGTACTGGGTAAGTATCGGGTCGATCCACAGAGAGCAGGGTTGACTTTAATCGCAGAGTTGACTTGGTCAAACTTAGGTTTAAAAGGAGATTTAAATAAGAGAAAATAAGATTTAAGATATGGAAATGATATAAATATGGTAAATAAGAAGTTTTAAGAATTGAAATCTCGGATTTGACAGAGAAAAGTCAAAAGTCAAAGTCAAAGCGTTGACTTTGACCAGCAGTAGATGTTCTGCAAAATCAGAGAATCAAACAGAGTCAGATGATTACGAAAAGTAGATATTTGGAAACTAGAGAGAAAATGGAATTTATTGATATATATTTCGTAATTTTTGGATAAGAAATGGATTTATTATGAATTATTGAAAATCAATGATCAGAAAATCCCCGAAATGAACACCTCAGAGGAAATCTTCAAATTGAATGCCCAAATGAAATCCAAATCTTACAATTTATATGTCAATAGAAAGCTAAGAACCAGAGGAATCCAAGAAGACCGAAATTATCAAATTCTGATTTGTCAATAAAAAGTAATTGACCCCGAAAGTCAACGTTTGACTTCTGATGAAGGATGAACAGTCCGTGGTCAAACGTTAAATTGAAAGGTCAAATGAACTTGGAATTTGATGAAATTGCTATCCACGGAAAGCTGATGAAAAGAGGAATCCAATGAAAGCAAAATCAAGTGATTTGGAATTATAATCAAAGAGATATCCTATTTTCAAAATCAGTGACTTTTCGGACTGAAATTTGGGGAAAATGAAGAACACTATGAACTAATTTGCAAAATTAAACTTCTAAATCTAATAAAAACTCAAATTACCTCTTGATAATCGATCGAATCTCACTACTAACCCGATTGCCACGAGAATTAAGCTCCAATTTGCACGAATTGAAGTGAATTTGCTCGGATCCTTTCTCACGGACTTTCGGAATTCAAGGGGAAAATTCGATGAAATCAAGGAGGAATTCGCGATCAATCCCGCTCCAATCCCTTCGGAATCGAGTCTAAACGCGGGGGGGTCACGATGAACTTAAGATTTTCCTCAAAATTTGCTTAATTCCTTCACGAATCAATCAAAAGTTGAAGAAACAATGAAGAACTACATGAGTTTTTAAAGAGAAATTAGGCCCGAAATCGTGGGCTGTAGAGGCGGTCGTGGGAGCGGTTTTGCATGGTCGTGAGAGCGCTTCCTTGGGGCGAACTCGAAGCTCCCATGTTTGCCGTCAATTCCTCTTCGTTTTCGCTCCGAATAGCCGTCCATTTGGCCACGATCGGGCCACGATCGTGGTCCTGGCCGTCCGTCGATCGCTATCTGATCGACTGGCAGCGATTCCCCCATGTCAACCTTCCGATCGCGGCTCGATCGCGCCGCGATCGCGGTTCGATCGGACCGCGATCTTGGCGTTCTTCCACGATCGTTCTGTGCCGTCGGATTAAGATCCACATGATTGTGAACCGCACAATCGCCGTGCTCCGCGCGATTCGCTGCCGTCCGCACGATGGAGATCGGACGCACCAGGAGGCTCCACGCATCGCCCAAATCGCGAACGATCTCAGCCGTCTGATTAGAGCTCCCGATTGCGAAAAATCGCAACGGTTCGATGACTTGAATCCGATGAACTTAAGTCCAAATTTACGCACGTGTTTGATCTATGATCGCGTGGACTCGGGTCCACGCGATCACCGCCGTTGAGCCGAAATCCGACGCTCCTAGCACCGCCACGCGCCTGCTAAACAGAAAAACCGTGTGGGAACATAGTCCCACACGGAAGATAAAAAAAACTCTCGCCCCTATAAATTAGGGGGCGGTAAACGCCTAATGCGTTACCGCCCCTAAAATCTAACCAGGGCCCACTATACCCGTGGGCCCTCCACATGCGAACCTTAGCCACGTGGCGCCCCACCCGGGCGCCCACGTGGACCGTCCGTGTGGCCTCCTGCCACGCGTCAACGCCACCTGCATCCCGCGTGGGCCACACGCGCCCTGCCACGTGGCCTCAACGCCACGTCGTAACGGCGCGGTGGACCCGCGCGCCACGTCAACTCGCCGCCTGGGCCCGCTCGCCACGTCAGCTCCGCGGTAAGCCTACCCCCTTTTTCGATTTTTTTTAATAGAAAAAATACTCAAAAATTCAATTAAAAATCAAATAAAAATCGGAAAAAGGCTTAAAACTTCTGAAATTCATAATTTAAAATATACAACTCCTTTTTAATTGAAATTTTCTCCATTGGATCATAAATTCTTCCCTTTTTAATATTATGCCATTTAAAATGTGTTTTCAAGAAGGAAATAAGGATGAATTACAATTTCATTAAATAAGTTCTAATTAAACATTCTAAATCATAAATTCATCCTAAAATCATTCTTCCAAACATTTACTAAAGTCAAAACTCATTTAATAATAGAGATTAACTCCTGTTAATCTAAACAAAAGATTAATCATATCTTAAGCATGAAATTATCTCTAATTTATGCATAAATATCAACTTTAGTGAAATGACATGCCAATGGAGAAAATTCCTAAAAAGTATGATAACATGCATCATATTCACATAAAATAAGCATGAATATGAGTTAATTAGGGTAAGAATTCAGGTTATAAATGCATGTTATCAATCATCCATCACTTCAATCTAGATGTTGCACTTGTTCATGCCTTTATCCGTCCCCTCGACATATTATCAAGTATCTACTAACAATCTATGATATAGTCTAGGGATTCTATGTTGTCTCCACCCTCTTCGGCTTTAGGTTTAGATACTTTGTTATTGCCACTATGCCACCTCAAGCAGACATTCCATTGATTCTCCTCTTGGCAGTGCTTCCTACACGGTTGACTTCCTCACCTCATCTTTTGATCAGAACACAACTTACTCGGCGTGCTTATAATTTGAATAAACATAATTACATGGCTTGGGCTTCTGGTTTTGAGCTCTTTCTTGAGTCTCATAGTCTTCTTCATCATCTCATGGACGACCCTCTGGTGCTTCGCGACCCATCTTATGCATCTTGGCTGTAATCATACTCCACCATCATCACTTGGATGCTTCACAACATTGAGCAAAGCATTGCTGAGTCTCTCGGATGTATCAAGGTGGCGCCCTCCCTTTGGCAAACCCTTGAGATGATGTATGCCAACTAGACAAACATCAGTTGTATGGTAGAGATCTTCAAGTCCTTTCTCACTTGGAAGCAAGGTGATATCTCTCTTCAAGCGTGATGACATTAATCAAACCGAATTGAACAATTCTCTCTCTTTAATGTTAATTCTTAAATAAATTTCATTTTTTTGACCTTGAACCAAGTTTTCCTCGAAGTTCCTTATTTGATTATGTTATCATGTGTTTTATATGAAAATATAAAACTTTTCTCTTATATTTTAATCATTGAACATTATTCTTGTACCCTCATTATGCCCAATACGATGGGCCCACTTATTTCCTTTATATAGGGCTCTCTTTACTTCTTATATATATATAAAGGGAAATTAATACCATGCAAAAAGATAAAATGAGGGAAACCAGTAGACCGTCATCTTTGGATTTTACAATCTTTTTGTTTCATTTTATCTTTTTTCATGGCACGAGAGCTTTAGGTCTCTCCTGGGATTTCTAGTTTAGTCCATCATTACCTGATTCACTTTTCATTAATCCATTGATAGTGTTCTCTTTCTCTGGTGGCGGCTCCGACATTGACTCTATCTGCATGTGTGCCTCCCTTGACCAAGTATTTTCACGCCACTATTTCTAGTCCCAACGTCTAGGCTGTTGAGATAGCACAGGTTAATGACCACATGAGTAGGCTAGTTGTTTAGACTTGACCCTTCAACATGGCTGACATGACTTTAGGCCTTCATGATTATGTCATTTATCCCGGGTTTTACTTGGCCATTTACAACCATGAAACATGGATCATAGTGATCATCCCATTTGATCAACAATGTAGACCCATTGAGATCATTGATCTCATGGACGTAGAAAGATGATTGTCTAGACTTGTTGTTTGTGATCGATCTCGAAAAAATTGGGCATTAAATATTACTAAATATTCCAAATTGCCTTCATCAATCAAGTGGATAACAAAACACATCCTCAACTTTCACACAAGATTTTCAAATTTGTAAAAGGAACCAACTTATAATACTCGGTATCCTTTTTTGCCTTATAACTTAGTAACGAAAACAATCCTAACCATTAATTATCAAATCTTCAATTACTCCATCGCGATCATCAGATTCGATATGGGCCGTCCATATGTGGAATCAATGGTTCGCTTCTATATAAAGTCCCATCGCGCCTTCCAACTTTTAGGGTTAGCGGCGGCGTCGTGTTGAAGGCCACTGGGATTTCTCACGGTATCATCAAATCGACTCAAGGTGCTGTACGATATCTACGATGTCTGCCTGTTCTACGAACATTTTCGGTCCCCTTTGGAGCAATTTTTCCGTCAATTAGTTTTTTTCGGTATATATATTGTTTAAACGTATAATTTGTCCATGCAATTTTCCACACTCACGAATGATGTAGTCCTTCGTATAAAAATCGCCGAGATGAAGAGATTCTGGAAACATTATGGTTTTTCAGACGAGGACAGTTTTAATTCTCAAAAGAACGTTTTTTTTGGATTTATACTTGTGATTCGCACAAGAATACTGCTGAGGTGGTACTTTCTTGGGCCTATTTTCTTCTAATGATTTACGATCTCTTATGCAGCGATGGCCGTAGCATTCGCCAATCTTACATCACCAGCTGGCCTCCAGAATCTCGACGAGTATCTCCTCGCTCGCAGCTACATTTCAGGGTAACTCTATCTATAACAATGGCATTAACCCTATTATTTATGCTTCCAGGGTCTAATTTTACTCCACATTCAGGTATCAGGCATCCAAAGATGACATCGCTGTTTTCAACGCACTTCAGTCCCTGCCATCTGCAGAATATGTTAATGTCTCTCGTTGGTACAATCACATCGATGCTCTCCTGAAGTTGAGGTTGGTGTTTGATCCGTTTATCAGAATTTATATTTTATTTGACTGTTGATCGTAATTATGTTTTTCTTCAGTGGAGTTACTGAGCCTGGAAGCGGCGTTGTTGTTTCTTCTTCTGCCGCCGAGGAAGTGTCGGCTTCTCCTCCTGTTTCTGATGCCAAGGTGAATTTTGAATTCAAAGTTTGAGTGTGATATTAGGCTTGATGATGTCTACAACAGTTGAGGATGATAATAGGCTTGATGGGTTTGCTTGGCTCCTGAATTTCAGGCCCCCGCTGATGAGGATGATGATGACGATGATGTCGACTTGTTTGGAGAGGAGACTGAAGAGGAGAAGAAGGCCTCTGAGGCGAGGGCAGCAGCTGCAAAGGCCTCTGTAAAGAAGAAGGAATGTAAGGGTTTGAAAATTACCATTATTTCATTTTTAATTTTTTTCGAATTTGTATCTGACTGTTTTATCCTTTGCATCATTAATTTATGGCTTTTGCCCTTGATGAAATTGATGAATGTCATCAATTGATGAAATTGCTACCTACAATTTGTCGTCCTCATGAAATTATCCCAGGCCTGAAAATCAATTTTTCTCAGCAAAAGCATTTTACAGGAGAGAGGAGGGGGAATCGAGGAAAGAAAGCTAGAGAGATGCATAACAAATATAGAAATAACAATTCCATTTCTTTATCAGTTTCCTATGGTTTTTATGTCAGCATTCTATTTTTGTATATGTACATAAATAACGCATTTACGTATGTGTATCAGCGGGGAAATCATCCGTGCTCCTGGATGTGAAGCCGTGGGATGATGAAACCGACATGAAGAAGCTAGAAGAAGCCGTGAGGGCAGTCAAACTAGAGGGCTTGACATGGGGCGCATGTGAGTCTAGTCAACTTAAAGTCAACGCAAGTGATTGTCTCTTGATCTATTGATGAGTTTTATTTTTCGCCCATCGCAGCAAAGCTCATGCCGGTCGGTTATGGCATCAAGAAGCTGCAGATCATGATGACCATAGTCGACGACTTAGTCTCCATCGATGATATGATCGAAGATTATCTCACTGTTGAACCGGCAAATGAGTACATTCAGAGCTGCGATATCGTGGCTTTCAACAAGATATGAAAGGTGCAGTTCATTTTTTTGGTCACTATCCAATCTTTTTTTTCGTTGATTTAGTGAATAGATAATCATTGCAACTTTTGTTTCAGAAATTGCTGCGGCTGCTTTGGCGGTCCCTGCGATCGGCATCATGTTCATGTTTTTGTTTATCTTTTATCTATGATGATCTTTTCTTTACCGTGTTGTATTGAACGTCTGCTGCTGAGCAATTCGATTATCGGTATGAATAACAGTGATAAGAGATTGTGACTACCCCAGAAGAATTTCCCGCAAAAAACTAGCTAACGTTACGTGGTTAAATATTGTAGATCTTTCTGACTCTTAAATAGTGGAGAGATCGCTCTTACATGGTGAAGCTGCCGGAGAGGGTCTTGATGAGAGTAGGAAGGGAGTCATCTAGGCGTACATGGCGTACCCAGTTCGAGTTGATTTGGACCCTCTCCAGGCTCTGTTTTAGAGTCCGAGCAATGGCGGGTTTGCCGCGGGTAGAGAAGAACTCCCTCACTTCTTCTGCCCTCTCTTCCGAAGAGAGCTGCACAGATAATATATTTCAAAACCTAAGACTCAAGTCTATGGGTTTGTTGGTCGACGGAGGAACAAGAAACAACAGCCTACCTGGGAAACGACGAGGCTGATGAAACGGGAGATGTGGAATCCGGATCCCCAAGTCTTGGAGATGTGTTCCCAGTTATCCTGCACGCCGTTTTCAATCACAATGATCACGTCAGCAGTCAGCTTGAGAAAGAGAGAGAGGGAGAGAAACCGAACCTTCAACCACTGCCAAGCAGTTTCTCGGCCCTCCCTGCAGACTCCACCAAGTCCAAAAATGGCGTCTTGGCTCCGAACCTGTTCCGAACGGGAAAGTTCTTTTAGTTCCCCGCGGAAAAGGGAGAATACTGATGAATTTCTCTGGGAGATATACAACCTCGGGAGTTAAAATAAAGTTGAGAACCTCCAGGACCATAGCCAGATCAGGGCTGGACGCCAGCGAACCTGTTGACAGTCATGTAGAGCCAATAAGGTGCGGACTGAAAGGCACAGAGAGAGAGAGAGAGAGAGATAAACATTCATAGAAGATATACATATATATGGATTCAAGGATATATAAATATAGAGAGATGGAAAGACAATATATGTACATACACGTACATAGATAGAGAGATGATTTGGCGGGTGGATGGGAACAGAGAGATAGATGAACTGACACACAACATATATCGATATATGTAGAAAGCCAGAGAAGACACGTACTCAAGATTCGGGTCTTCTCCTGACTTAGATCCGTCTCCCTGTAAATTCTCAGCAGACTTTCATACCCTAACCTGTTGGAACTATCCGCATTTCGCATCACAACAACATACGCCGCCTACACAAATGTCGGCAGCAGTAACCTCGTGAGAAACCCGGATCAGGATAAAGAACATGAAAAGTAAAAGACAGCTGACCTTTCGAGTGTCAGGAGGGAGACGTGGCGTATTCCTATCTTCCAGAAATGCGGAGAATCTCTCCAGCGCCTCTTTTTTTGTGGAATCATGTCCAAACACAGCAAGCGCAGTCAACAGCTCTCCCCTCAACAGTGCATCCAAATGCCCTTCTCCGCTCTTTGGCTCCCAACCCAATTTCCTAGAAATAGAAATAAATCATAAAAATGACGTCACCATCTTGTTCTCCAAAAAAAAAAAATCTCGACTTTTTGGTCACATACTCCGATGAGAACAGAAACAGATTGACGAAAAAATGCTTTAGGTCTTCCACTAATTCAGGGGCTGCATCAGCCACAATTCTCAACAACTTGTAACTTATCTGAGGAATGTAGATGTGGATCGTGAGATGAGAGGATTTTATTAGATAAAATCTATGGATAGAGAAGAAAATAAACAAACCGTGATTAGCTGAGATAATATAGTGTAATCCAGCTCCTCCCTGAAGGAACTCATCAAGGAAAGAAGTGATGAAACAGACTGCTTGCAAGCCATGCACAAAGCATATGAATCATCCAAGATTCCTAAATTTAGGCGAAGAAATCACAACCAATACGAATGATTCTCCAGTGTAGAATTGAGATTTATGAGTTATTTATTTACCAAATCTATCAGCAACAGTGAGCTGCTTAGCCTCTATAGCAGATCTGAGATGCATCGCAAGTTCGCCATCATAGTTGACTCGGTAGAACCCGGTTTGCCCAACATTAAGTTTTATCCAGCGGGCATTGACTTCCACATCAGTAATTTCAAGATTTTCAGTATTTGACTTCAGAACAAAGTTCTTCTGGGATTCATATGAGCCCTGGCACACCGTAATGGGAACCATCCATTGACCCTCGCCATTTGACCCGTTTGCCAGAAATTGAGACTGCATTACAGTACAACACGTCAATGCCAAATAAAATGATAAAAAAGAAAAAGTCAAATAAATAATATCATGAACCTGTTTGAACTCCATGGAGTTGCCTTTGATCTTTACAGTAATAACCGGGTACCCTTTTTGCTTGGTCCATGAGTTCATCAGCATCGTAACTGGTTGCTTAGATTCTTCCTCCAGAACGGCCCACAGATCCTCTGTCTTTGCATTACGGCAGGCATACTTTTTAATGTAGGAAGCAAGAGACCTCTAAAAATAAAATAAACCAGAAAAGAGATTAGGAATTGCTCTCAGTATTATTCAATACTTAATTTCAGAAATTTTATATCTTAGTCAATTGAGCGTCGACTAGGGGTGGCGGGCCCGGCTTTTATCCCGTGGGGGATGCCTCTTGCTTTTAAAGGCGGTGCTCTCTGCTATTCCCACATACTATATGTCACTATTTAGAGTTCCAGTGGGGGTCTGTAAACGCATGGAGGCCATTATGAAGTGGGTACGCACGCAGATTGATGCAAGCTCTATCAGACATGGCCACCCAGGTGTTGATGGAAAACTACGAGAGAGTGTTGGACTGGGGCCAACGATCCGAGCATCGGCAGTGCCAATCAGCATTTTACAAGGGCCTGGGACAGGTTTTTTCTCAGGCCCAGAGGATGTTTCAAGCAAAGCTCGGGGATGGGGCGCACTTCAGATTTTGGAGTGATGACTGGTCCGGCTTGGGACCTTTGAGGGACGCTTTTCCCCGGCTTTATGGTCTCTCCGTAGCACTGGAGGCCACGGTGCAGCAGGCGTGGTGCAACGCGTGGTGCCCATCGCTCCCTGATGTCATGTCGGATCAGCGGCTCGAGGATCTACTCAGGATGCAGACGACGCTGGCTCACCTTCGGCCTGCTGAGGCGGTGGGGAACGCATGGGAGTGGAGGGGAGCCAGATTCTCCGCCTGAGGGGTCTACAAATTGCTTTTAGCCACAGAGCCTATGGAGGACCTGGAAGTGGTGCGTCAGTGCCGTTTGCTTTGGAGGCGTCGAATTCCGCTGAAGATCAAGATATTCGGATGGCTTCTCATCCGGGGCCGCCTGATGACATGATCCTTGCGGCAGCGATACGTGCCGGAAGCAAACGCCGGCTGCGTCATGTGCTCCGCCACGATTGAAGACTGCACTCACCTATTTTTTGAGTGCCCATTGGCGTGTGGACTGCGGTGGCCTTGGGAGGAATTGACACCACGTCGACGGCTGCTTTTTGGCGATCGACCTGTCAGGGCCCTTTCCGACGGGAGGCAGAGTGGATGACCATTTTCACCACTTTTATGGGCGATATGGCTCCACCGGAACGAGATCATCTTCAGGGGTCGTCTCCCCTCCACCGACGCGGTACAACATGATGCGAGGTGGATTGCACAATCCTGGCATCTCGGTGGCACAACTCATGTTGTAACTGACCCATATTATCTGTCATTTCTTCAATGACAAAGGGGGGCCACTGTTTTCGGGTGGCTCTCTATCTTTTTTCAAAAAAAAAAACATCTTAGTCAATTCTGTATGTTTGTTATACTTGACAATAGATGCCAGATTTTGATCACAGTTGACAACGGGTATCTATTTGTCATGAACACAAATGCCAACCTCTTAAGACAAAGGCATTAGTTGTTAAAATGCTTTTGGTTCCATGGGTTCACCATGTTTGGCCCACATATTGAGAGTGGTGTCAAAAGCATAAACCTGGGCCTGCATTTGTAATTAAGAGCCTCTCTCTCTCTCTCTCTCTTACCAGATGCCCATTAAAACTTTTCAGATTGAGAAATAGACTAAACCTGAAAAAAAGCACTTTAATTCCAAAATAAGTTATTTTTAATATTTAAATATTAAAAATGAATATTGGGGTTTTGTCCCCCTAACGCAGGTGGCCATTGGAATAAGGTCATTTGTCATGAAACGGTCACTAGCTTCTGTATAAATAGGTGCTTTTAACATTGATGAAATTTACTGCTTTCCAATTACTACTGCGTAATTTCTCTCTTATTCCACTCTTTAAGTGCCCTTTCTGAGATAGACAGTTAGCATCTCCAAAATCAAGAAAGTTCATAATTCTGTTTGTCAGAGCATCTCCCATTTTTGGGGTAGGTCGAGCTCGAATTTGATCAGCATACAACACAAATGAACATCTCTGCCCCTAGTTGAACATATTTAAGGGCACAATTTGCATCCCCAAGAATTTCCTTGCATTGATGTTATTCCCTTTTATCTGGGCCTCAAATAATCATATCATGAGATGATAAACTATAAGGAGGGAAATGCCAAAATAATGCACATTTCCTCCAGCGAGCATAATATATTGAAAATGCTAATGAGATGCCATCCCCCAATCTAGAACAGAGTCAGGTATTATAGCCTATCAGAATTGTGGTAAGATCCTAGATCTCACCAGAACTCCCCTAATGAACTAAAGGCGGAATTATGGTGAAAAAAATTCAAGAACCTCAATAGAAGAAGGAATTCAAGATAATACAAGCAAAAAAGGAAAGAACAAGAAGATGCTCCTCTACTCCAGTTTGAAGGTGTCCCTCCGAGTCAATCTTTCTTACTTAGAAACTCAATTTCTGCCGTCTTTAGGATTGACCTCCCCTATTTATTAAAGTCTCCTGCCTGACTCGTCCTGGAGAAGATTTGATGTGGCCTTCTCACTTAGGCTTACTGATTGGTCACTGGGGAAGTAAAGTTATCCCCCTTCTCTTCCTCACGTAGGTAATAATAGGGTTCTTACCCAATTGCAAGTATATAAGGAAATGAGATGAGACATCAAAGGTGGAGATGAATCCCAGACTCCCCCTCTGCCCTAATTTCTTTATACCTTCCTGGAAAGGCTCTAGTTATTCCCTATGTTCCGATGAGCACACACATATAGAGGACACATTCATTAGATGTGGCCAATCACTAGGAATCAGCTCATGTTCAAGAATTAGGGTGAAGCTGGCAGCCTAAGAGAAGTCCTATAAATATAAGAAGAAAAGCAAGAAGGTTTGGACACCTGAGGAGGAAAATGATAAGAAACTCCGCCACCTGGAACGCAGAATGGCATGGAGCAGGGGAGGCCAGACACCTACCCCAAACAGGTTGGACAGGGACAGGCCTGAACTAGAATTGTGTGGCTGAGAGGTCTGGGCCCCAACCGCAGGGAGGGGAGGGAGTCCTAGAAGGTGAAAGGCATCTGGGTGAGGGGGGTGAGCAGATATCAGAGCGAGGAGGCTCTGCCCTAGAAACCGAGGGATCAGAAGGAGATGGGAAGACCAGCCACAGCTTACTGAGACTCAGATGCTGATTTAGGACTAGAAGTTTCATATCCTCTCTCTCTTTTCCCCTGATCTATCTTCCTCGTGAATTATTTTTCTGTTGTGGTTCTCTCTTTTAGGATTCTGGCCCCCTTTAATCAGGATTTGAGGCTGTTTTGGTCTGATTTCTTCACATTTCACTTCTCTGGGAAGGAGCTCTCGAATTTCCCCTTCCCAACTTTCCAGAGGGAGCTGCAATCCCTGTCGTTTCCTCTCTGTATCACCATTCTTGAAACAAAATCTTGATTTTTCTTTATATAATATTGTTCCTCCTTGGTAAGATCTGGGATCTAGCCACTTCCCCTTCTTTACACACATATCTTGACTCTTGTCTTCTCAGGTTGCTGGTTCCCCTTAACATTCTCAGTGATCTCTCTTTCTCCATCTCCGGCCCCTAATCTAGAGAGTCAGGTTGTTAATAGCCCTCTATATTAGAGAGTAGATAAGATTAAGGCATAAAAGAATTTCTGTATTCATCCTATGCTCAAATTTCCTCCGACACTCTACCTTCTTCTCTCTGCTCAAACCCTAATTCCTATCCTCTTATCAGATTCTACAGGATCAAAACTATGGGACCCCGCTGCTACCACAGTAGTGGCAAGTATAAGAGCTCTGGTTGCTGACTAAATAGCCCCCTAGATTAGAGAGTAGATAAGGAAAGGGTAAGGCATAAAAGAATTTATGAATTCATCCTCTTCTCTGGCTACTGACTGCCCTACAGTCAACGGCCATCTCTCTCAACCTCTTTTGGCAATCACCATCTCAGTCATTGCTCTCTCCTGTCCCAACACCTCTTTTATCATATCTCTTATCTTGTCTGATATTCCTTTGTGGATAACTGCAGTAGAAGGCTTGTGCAGAGAGAGAGAACAGAGAATTCAACAGAGAGAGAAGATAGTTTTTTAATCAAGAGACATACAATATTTTTCATCTTAATGCTTTATATACAGGCGCCTTAGTTAGATGTAACGGCTAGAAAAAAACTAGCTGTTGTAACGACTTGTTTTTCTAGCCGTTACCTGATCTTGACTGGATCAGGTAACTGAGCTCCTCAGGCCCATTAACCTGAGATCCATCATAGACCTCCTTTACAGGACATAAGCCCAATATGATTTAGTCAACATCCTTGAACCATAGAATTTTGAATAGTACTTTGTTCTCAGTTATAGAAGCATAGTTGTCATTTGAAATGTTCAGCACTGAACCATGTCAAATGCACAAGACGAATAAAGTGAAGGGAAGGGATATTATACAACAACCAAACCTGAAAGGATTCGGCGCCAAGGTAGCTATGAAGCATTCGGATGATGGACGCCCCTTTTCTGTAGCTTATTGCATCAAATATTTCATCAATCTCATTGGCGTGGTTTATATCAACCTGTCGATGATGTTATCAACTTTCAAACTAAATCCAGGATCACAGTGATAGAAATGCCAACAATGCCAAACATACGAGAGCAGCAAATTTGATTACACAAATAATTTATATGGTTCATCAAAAACTGCAGATTGAAGTAAAACTGTATCACAGGATGATGTTAACCTTTCCAGTTCAAATATATATGTTTTTGGAAGTGATTTCAGTGTTCTATCATATTACAAGAGGAGTGATACCTGGATGGCTACATGATTAGTTATAACAATCATATTACAATGGCAAGATAAGGACAGTAAGTACAACCTAGTTAAGTTTGAAATAGTTAAATAACACATCTGCTAAGATGATCTAGGAAACTTTAGCCAATAAAGTAAAAAAAAGGAAACAGCCATTTCAATATCATTCATGAAAAAAAGTATTGACAGACAAAGAAGTGGCAATGTTTTTTAAGGGTTGAAATATTAACCTAAAATGAAGAAAACTCTACACATTATAACAATCTAAGATAAGAGAATGTTTGTCCTGATCTGGGTGATACAATAATGTTTTTACCTCAATGGGATGTGATTCTTCAAGGGCATCAAGCCTAAGACCCTCAGTTGTTTCATCCAGAAATTGACTCCAAACTCGCCACTCTGGAAACAGGGAATCAGTAGCCAAATAACTTACCTGGAGAAAAAAGATGCGGAATGATAAAAAAATTCAACTTGGTTTATTTACGAAATATTCTACATAAATTAATACATATAAGTACCCAAGTTGCGAACCCCTCATTCAGCCACAAGTGTGTCCACCATTCCATTGTCACGAGATTCCCAAACCACTGATGTGCCAGTTCATGAGCCACAACCACCGCTACCTAAGGAATGAATTCAATGAAGGGAAAATAAAATCAGTTTTCCTACAGATTGAACATGACAAAATTTAGCTCAGGCTCAATCTAAAGAAAAATCAATAAGTTGGATTTCATACTAGGAAACTAATGCGGAGAGAAGCAAAAGCAAGGGAAAACACAAAACAGTAATAGAAATGCTTGTGAATAGAAAAAAGGAAAGGCTAGTTCATCCAAAAACTCTTCAAAAGAAAATCCCCTGCTAGGGAAAAAAAGCCTGCAGTCCTTAATGTAGGCCATTAATATGCTCACATTTGACCTTTCACCTCCCCCTGCTCTCTCTTGCACTGCTCCTTCCACTTCACCCCATTAGACTCACTTCTTCCGAAAAAAGGCATAAGAAAAACACGTGTCATCTTTTAGTGAGACAAAGTATGTTATCTACAGCCAGGAATCTTCAACCGTGATTTCTCAAAACAAATAGATAGTCTTGACGTAATCAAACAGTCCACCAAACTGTCAAGTTGAGGAAGAGGTGAGCTTATCCAGTAATTTTTCGAGTAAATTAAGGTGCCAGATAGGTATCAATTTATGAATATGAGGAGAAGCATTGATGAATTCATGACGCATCAAAGAACAATGATTACCCTTTGCTTGTTAGCAGCGGTGGAGTGGTGATCATCATAAAGCAAAGCTGTCTCACGATACGTAACCAAACCATAGTTCTCCATAGCCCCAGCAGAAAAATCAGGAATAGCAACCATGTCCAACTTGGGGAGAGAATATGGCACAGAGAAATAACTGCATCAAACAGAATGCGCAATCATAACAATCAAATAGTGGACATGAAATTGACTGAAATCTTCTTATGAAAGCCAAATTACCTGGCATATAGGTCAAGTGCCTTCACAGCAACATCAAGAGCAAAGATCCCTTGACTGCTCTTACCAACCTGACAGTAAACACGCACTTTGGTCCCTGAAAGAAATATTTAACTTGATAAGGAAAACGTGACATTAGATACAAAGAGGAGAAGAAAAATCAGTTTATAAGTACCAGCGGATGCTGTTTCTTCCACATAATCGAACAAGCCAACGACCACTGCAACCAAATAAGTTGACATGATAGGTGATTCCTGGAAGAAGAGGGTCTTCAATGTTCCATCTAAATATTCATCAACCACAGGCATGTTGGACAATGCCACCATATCACGAGGCACCTCCAATGTTATTTTAAATGTTGCCTGAAAACATATCATTTCAAAAAGCATAAAAATTCGAGAACCGAGTGAGCTGTGACGCCAAAGAAAGAGCGTCACCTTTAAAGCTGGCTCATCCCAGCACGGGAAGCAACGCCGCGCATCTGCAGGCTCGAATTGCGTGACGGCCATATTCTTCTTCTCCCCGTTGTGCTCATAAGTACTACCAAAGACGAGTTTCAATTATATGTCAAATTCAACTAGTAAATACAGAAATCACCTAACCTCCTGTAGAATCCTTTCATCTGGTCGTTAAGGATTCCAGAGAAGCTAATTTGCAACACGCCTTCCCCTACGGGAACTGATTTTTCAAATTCCAGCAACAGGATCTCATCCTCCACCACGGTAGTGATCTCCACGGGACGCAAATCCTACATAAAAAGTCTTTAGATCCATCGGAGAAACAGACGCATATCTGAAGCCTAACCTCGGAAGAATCTCGACGCCTAAACGAGACGGAGCCCTCCACAACGACCAGATCAGCGGCATTGAGCACCAAGAACTTAGTCTCCTCGACTATATCAATCACGACGTCAACGGTACCGGCGAATTCACAGCCAACGAGATCTGGTTTCAGTTTCAGATCGTAGCGCCTCGGAATGGCAAATTTCGGCAGCCTCGGCTGTCCTTTAAAGAGATCAATGTCCTGCGCCTTAGGCATCCTGGAAACAACCCAAATCGGCCGATGAGTTAGGGTTTTGCAGTAGAAGTAGAAGTTCGCTGAAACGGTGGATCAAACGAAGAAGAATATTTCGGTAGCAGTCTAAGAAGCTTGAGCACATAGAACATGCCACGTGTTACCTGTAGCAGTTTGTGATCGCTGATTCGTAACCGTCCGATTCCTGTTCCAAAACAGAATACCACGTCCCCGTTACAATCTTAGTTTATTTCAATTTATTTAAATGGTTAGCTTGAAAAAAGATGGAATAGAAAGTAGGTAAGAAAGACTATTCCAAACTCTACTGCATGGGATGCGCAACAGCACAGCGCGGAGGTTGGGCACTTGGCGGGAAAACAGTTAAACACGTCTAGTTCTAGAAACTCCCCCCGCACTATAAATAGTCTGTACATCAGCAATTCATGAGATATGATGGATGCTAGGATGTTCGGAGTGGAGAATCCCTTGTTTACAACTCTGCAGAATCTCATGACGATCCCGGAGGAGATGGAGAAGGCCTTCAACGCGCCTACCAGAACCTACGTCCAGGACGCGAAAGCCATGGCGTCTACTCCCGCAGACGTCAAGGAGTACTCCGATCATTATCTTTTCGTGATCGACATGCCCGGGATCAAATCGAGTTCGATCAAAGTGCAGGTCGAAGACGACAAGCTTCTGGTGATCAGCGGCGAGCGCAAGGACGAAGATAAGGACGGGAAGTATCTCCGCATGGAGCGCAAGGTCGGGAAGTTCATGAGGAAGTTCAATTTACCGGATGACGCCAACGCGGATCAAATCACGGCTCTGTGCCAGGACGGAGTGCTGGCCGTAAAAGTGGAGAAGGTGAAGCCGCCGGAGCCTAAGAAACCTAAGAATATCGAGGTCAAAGTCGCGTGAATTGGAAAAGGCGTCGGTTTCTCGTGTGATTATCCCCTCTTCTTGAACTTTTGAGTGATAGAGTTGCCTACACTGTATCCTATTTGTTTCCTTTCCTCTGTTTGCTCAACCGTGATGGTTCATATGGCATTTACATGCAACGGAATGGTGAGTGATTACCAATGAGGTGTATGACCGTTACTCAATTTACTGGATCGAGGTGGATAACTCTGAGGAAAACTCGAATCGATTGTTCTTGTAGTGTGAACGAACAGATTCAAAGACCCTCCAGCTTCAAGAAGAAAATCAAGAACAAAACTGCTCCAAAGAGATTGGTCTTTTCAAGCAAGGAAATTGTACAAATGGAGGGCGACTTTTCAAGGCCCTTCTCATAAGAAGACAAAACTAGGGATGATCTTCGATAAGACTAAGAGGATGGATAATGCTCCGAGTAAATTTCACCAAACATGCCAGGGATAATGCAAAATAACCTTTCAAGAGATACCACATGATCCAAACATGAAAAAATATCTCATGGTTGATCTCTTTTTCTCAAGATCACCTGCTAAGTTTGAATCAGCATTATTAAACATACATAAGTGTTAGAGTTATCCCATTAGATTTACCCTCAAGTATCATCTAGATGGCATCGTGGCCCATTACTAGCTGAGCCTTATGATAAGCCACCATGTCATCTTGATGATTCTTAAGGGGAAAAACCCTGCTTGCATGCCATAATGTTAGCATCATTAGGGCATGATATTATATATAAGCTTAAATAGAGTTCTTGTGCCTAGTTTGTAAAGTTTGGTGGTCTTTGCATTTCCATAACTTTACCTTCTAAGAGATTGATCCAGGTAGATGCACATGACTACAAATAGGGGCTCCATGTATGTAAATGACATTATCTTGACAAGTAGCAATGAGGCTAGTATTTCTACTACTAAAGCTTACCTCTAGACACACTTTGTGATGCATGACCCACAAACATCTCACTATTTCCTTGTGATTGATTTTGCTTACCATTCAGGTAACTTAGCTCAATCTCAAAAAAAAAGTGTGACCTAAATTTTCTCCTAAAGAGAGAGTTACTTAGGTGTAAACTAAGTACATCACTCTTAGATGCATGACCCATGTTCTCATTATACTAATTCACATATGATGATGGATGCAAACTACTATCAACATCTACTAGGAAGCTAATATATTTGATGTCTAGGCCTTGATACTAATTTTTTCAACGTTCTTAGTCAATTTTTACAGAGTAGCCATGCATGGTGCTTTTGCAAGGGTACTGATGTAGGCCAAACTGTAGCCGAGGAACCCATTTTCTACTATTATGGGCAAGTTCTTATTGGAGGCCCATTTAAAGCTTTTTGGGCCTTGGGAGAATCCCTAGGACCTGACACATTTGTCAGAAAATCTCCTTGGGACCAGAAATATTTATGACATGCCTTGGAAAGTACAAATATCTTTCTGGAGAGGCCTGACGAGGCCTAGAAGATTCACTTTTGCTTTTGTCACTTCTGTCTCTGACACATGCATGCTGTCAGAGTTATATTTTCAAGACTTTTGTGTTGTCTTTTCATGGGTCTTGTCACTTGGACGACCCTTCACTTTTTGAGGCCTATATAAGGCCCCACATTGTAACACTTGAACACAATTTGAAGTTATCCCTTTTTGAGAGCTCTGCTTTCTTCTCTTGAGTGTTCTCCCTGTTAGAGAGTGCTCTGTGCTTGTGGATTCAAGTACACCCCTTGTGGATTCAAGGGTTGAAGAGGTTAGTTATGTGGAGTCAGAACCTAACTCTTCTTGAAGATAAAGGTTTGTGGATTCAAACTTCTGTTCTTCATCTATCTTGCGCTAAGGCTGCGTCAGGTACACTACACTGGCATCAAGCGTGCACTTGGCAAAGGGTTTATTTATTGACGCCTTAATCACCTTTGTATAGATCTCCTAAATATAGGTGATCAAAAACTGATTAGGAGTTATTGTACATATGTTGGAGGTAAGCTGGTTATTGAACATTCTTAGAAACAAAAGGTTGTCTCCAATTTTAGGGTCAAAGCTTTGTATCGAGGTATGGCTGCTATTGCTTGTAAGATGGTATAACTGTAGTCTTTTTTTACAAGACTTGGGTGTCATGACTTCGACACCATTGCCCATGCATTTTGATAATTAAAGACCTATTTTCCCAGAAATCTTGCATTTCATGAGTGGAACAAGCATATTGTGGATTCAAGGGTTGAAGAGGTTAGTTCTGTGGACTCAGAACCTAACCCTTCTAGAAGATAAAGGTTTGTGGATTCAAACTTCTGTTCTTCATCTATCTTGTGCTAAGGCTGCGTCAGGTACACTACACTGGCATCAAGCGTGAACTTGGCAAAGGGTTTATTTATTGATGCCTTAATCACCTTTGTATAGATCTCCTAAATATAGGTGATCAAAAACTGATTAGGAGTTATTGTACATACATTGGAGGTAAGCTGGTTATTGAACATTCTTAGAAACAAAAGGTTGTCTCCAATTTTAGGGTCAAAGCTTTGTATCGAGGTATGGCTGCTATTGCTTGTAAGATGGTATAACTGTAGTCTTTTTTTACAAGACTTGGGTGTCATGACTTCGACACCATTGCCCATGCATTTTGATAATTAAAGACCTATTTTCCTAGAAATCTTGCATTTCATGAGCGGAACAAGCATATTGAGATCTATTGTCACTTTATCCTTAATAAGTTGTCATAAAGCATTATCTAACACCGCACGTGTCATCATCAAATCAACTTGTTGACATCTTCACATGCGCTTTATATACGTGTTAAATGATTTTGTGGTCTCCAAGTTGGCATGTTTGATCAATACAAGTTGGCATATTTGGAGAAAGGAGAGAAGGGAGAGGAGAGAGAATAGAAGAGAGAGATTAATGATTTATTTTTTAGGTTTTTCTAATGTGCGCATAGTTTGGCTGGGCTGGAGTAGGTTGACTAGAGTAATTAGAGAGAAAAAGCCAAATCAATGACAAAAAATGCTCCAAATTAAAATCATAATATCTCATGATCTTGATCAAGATAGGGACTGAAATTTCATGAGTATGATCGTTGTTTCATGCTCTAAAAATCTGAAAGGGTTGATTTAAATTTTCAGGTGAAAAATTTAGGGTTCTTATGTGCTTCTAGAATTTTCTAGCGAGAAGGAAAAAAGGCATCGATTGATCAATCTCCATATATAGAACATTTTTAGTGAGTTTCTTTTCTTTTCTATGCATTCCTCATGTTGGATGTAAGACACCAAGTAAGGGCAAAATGCACTAGCTCTCAAAGGTATGTTTCGATTAAAGAGCATCACTGGAGTGTGTTTTCTTCGTGAATCCTTGGGATTAGAATCATTTTCTACCCATATTTTCTATTTTCTTCATCTTTTAATCAAATTTTTTATATTTTCAAACCCTAACATCACTTTTCCATTGTCAATGAAGGTTTTTCAATCTTCAAAAGGAGTTTGAAAGCATTTGATTGGTTCATTTCATTGTTGCTCATATATTCTTCATTTCATCGATCATCTCTGCTTTCTAAATATAAAAATACCAAAAATATCACTTGATTTCAATATTTTAACCTTCACCCTTGAAGATTAGACCTTGACTCGCCATTGTTCTAAATTTTAAAACCAAATTCAAAGAGTTGAGTATAATTTTTGATATATAAACATGAGCATTCAACGACCGTATTTTTACATATATCAAATGACACCATTTCTAGGGATGTAGGTGTTTATTACATTGAAAATTTAATTCTTTCTTTTTATGTTTTATATAAATTTTTTTTGTATGTTGAATCATTATATGAAAAAAATACTTCTATAATGAAGACATGCATAAAAGATAGCTATGGAAATCATTCTCATTCTACTAGGAAGATGCAGTTCATGATGATAAAAACATACTTTTTTATCATGATTATATGTCATATTCAAATGCCAATTCTTATGATTGTGATTGTTGACTGACATTCAACAACACTAAATTTTTAAAAATTCTTTGGAGGATAATGATGGATATTATTTGGCCTATGAGCCAATCACACTTCCATGTATCTTGTTTATGTTCATTGAAATGAAATTTATTCATTGTCATTCATGTGTGATGTTTGCAATGAAGTCCATAAGTATATGTAATGACTAAGTGAATTATGATGAGATCATAATACAATGATCACTAGTCTTTAAACATATGTTCTAAGCATTCCTATTCATGAGATATTCTAGAGGGACATTGACGAGACGAATATGCGATGTCATTGAATACACGCGGAGACGTGTCAAAAAAAGTTCCATACTCACCAATTTTAAGAAATAATCACAAATTAAAGAGTATAGTGATGAATAAGGGTTGAATCCATTGAGAATTAAGATATTTACGAGGTGTTCTTCAAATCGATCAAAATTGGATAATGAGTTGAGTTGATAAATTAAGGATTTTGATATTTTTAGAAAGATAACTTGAAGATGAATCCACGGAATTAAAAATCACTCAATTTGGATCAAGATTCACAGAGAAATCAATGAGCAAAAATTAGGGAGAATTTTTGAACGCGAAGAGAGAGAAAACCAAAATTAAATCTAAAATTTTTCTAATCTACAATTCGAAATTGAAATATGATGTTATAGGACGAAAGATTAAGGGGAAATACAAATTCTAACATTAGATAGCGCTTGAATTGATCAAGTTAATCACCAGATCAAAGGCTTTTCATTCCGTGAATTTGAAAATGATTGTTGGCATTCAAGAAGCAAATTCTCCCTATTCTCTCAACAAAATCTCACTTTCAAGCACTCCTTGGATGCAAAAATTGATCTTCATTGGACGCTCTGGATGCGTACACGTGTCAACGGAAGTCCATTGGTCGCTTTTAATCTCAACCGTTATAAATCCTCAGATGAATGGCTGAGATTCAGTCATTTTAAAAAAAATTGATGATGAACCGTTACGCGCCATGTACCCCTGCTTTAAGTGAAAATCGACGATCGCGATTTATTCGCGCAACCGCACGCTCCAGACTACACCACGTCACTTGCGTGTAAAAACAAAGATAAATAGTCCCACATGACAAAAATCAAAGCAAATTGATGGGTATATAAGTAATGCACATATAGTGGGTTATCAAAAATCCATAATGGATGCTTAGCCAACTAATTACTCGCTCACACACGCACACACATGCGCACACATGCGCATGCGCGCGCATACATGCTCACACATGCTCACACATGCTCACGCATGTACCACGTGGAGTGTACATACGTCGCCACGTGGCAACACGTTTTCACTCCTGCCACGCCAGCGCCTGATATAAAATTAATTTTTTTAATACTGTGCTATGATGCATGCTTCCTTTGAGATGCTTTGGGTACGTTCTTTTCTTTAGGAGCTTGGTTTTCCAGTACAGGGTGCCATGCCCATGTATTGTGATAACCAAGCTGCAATCTTTCTTGCCAACAATCCTACTTTTCATGAACGTATCAAGCATATCAAGATTGATTATCACGCTATTCGCCATCGGGTACTTGATGGGCTTCATTACCACTCCTTATGTTGACTCTTCCCATCAGTTAGCGGATATTCTAATCAAAAGGACTAAGCACTGGCCTCCTACGACTCCATTTCTTGCAAGCTGGAGCTTGTTTGATCTCTATGCTCCAGCTTGAGGGGGAGTGTGAGTGTATATGGCCCATAATAGCACTTTTGTAATTTCTAGATTTGATACTCTCTCTCCTCTCCCCTATATATCTCTCTTCTCCTCCCTTCTTTTCCTTAATCAATATGATTACTTCTTTCCATTTTCCACACAAAAAAAAAAACTCTTTGTGTAAGAATAGGTTCTATGTCTATGCAACTATGTGGTCATAATTGCTTCATTATTCATGAACATTTTAATTTTTGGATGCATCTTCCTTGCCTTTCAAATAGAGAGTATTTGATTGGCCATCGAAAATGGCTCCAACCTATATGCTTAAGACATGTATTTGACTAGAAATCACGATCATAAAACTTTCTTGTAAGTCCTTTTCTGCACGAGTTAAAACACATTCAATCCATTGACTGGTCAACTTGGTCAATTCATTGGGGTAGACACTACCTCATGATAAGTGAAGATGCCACCTTCTTGAAAAAGGTCTCAAGATCAATGGTAAAAATGATAAATATATTAATATTTTAATGGTTTAAGTGGTACATATAATGTGAACATTCAAGTTTTTGAGACATGATATCTCTTAAAAAGGGTGTGGCCATGAATTTGTCTAATTTTCCAAAATTTTGAGAGGGCATGTCAAGATTTTGTGCCATGCACATTTCAATGTCTATAGAGAAGGCATGATGTTGCCTAAAATTTTTTTGGCATCTCTTTCTGAAAATAATTGACAACTAGAACTCCAATAAAAATGGGATAGTAGGAAATGTTTCTCACTAGCAACAAAATAAGCTTATGATTGTTAAAATACACCAACACCATAATATAATAAACATGTATTTTATGAGTATTTCCTCATTTCATCATATGTTTATGAATTTTTGTAGTACATGGCATTAAATCAATACATGCCTTTTTCAGCCTCAAAAAAATATTAACAAGAAAAAAAAAGCCCGATACCTGTAAACATGAGTCTTGCCTTGAAACTTTGTCTTAACACAAAGTTAGCAATAATCTCAACATGTAAACATTCATTTAAATACCTTTCATACAATAGTTTTGATTCATTTATTTGAAATAACATAGTCCTTTTATTAAATTTAAATAATATATCATCTTGGGAACAAACGTTCAAAAACCTGAGAGGACCATAAAAAACACAACTCTATCTTCATTATTCAAGATAAAATATGGGAGATTATTTTTATGTTGTCGCATGCATAAAACAAGAACAAATTTTATAATTTGAAAAGATGTTAAAAGACTAAGATTTTATTACATTTAAAACAACTACGAGCAGTTACCTCTTGTAGTTTATTCCATCATTTAATGATAGAAGTTTATCATATTGCGAGGGCACTTCCTCAATATGCCATAAATCATATTTGTCCAATAATTAAAATTATGGCATGTTGGCATTTTCAGATATCATGATTTCTGTCTTAGGCCTTTCCTAAAATAGGTTTTATTATATTTTCCCAATAACTAAAAAAACGACATTTTCGCATTTCTAGTTTTCCTTTCTCTCTCTATCAGTCATTTCCACCGACATGACATAATTTATTAAGACTTCCAATAACTAAAAATATGCCATTTTGGCATCTCCATTTATCCCTAATCTCTCTCTCTTCCGAGCCTTCAAAGTAACCGTCTCTCACCCGCCAAGCGTTCCGCATCCGGCTCTGCCCTCAGGTATGATTTTACGGTATTATTTTATTTGCGTGATCATGGTGTAGCTCACGCTAAGACGACCAGATGGCTACCGATCTTTGCACATCGAATGGTAAAATTAAATATAGCAAGCCCTAAACTCGAAAGGGTAAAACACCTTGTCGATGGAAAAACAAGCAGGATCTTCAATATCGTATTTTTAAGCCGGCAAGAATGTACTTCATAACTTTTAAAATAATCCCTTAATTTTTTCTAGAGATGAACAGTGAGAGCGCGCGCGAAGCCCGCCGTAGGAAAATCCTGGAGCGTGGATCAGCGCGTCTTGCATTCATCACCGGGGAAGCTCGATCCTTGCCCCCTTCCGCCGTTGATCATCCTGACCCTCTTCCGCCTGCTGATGTGAGAGTATCCGCAGAAGAAGAGATCCACGTGGCTGGTATGAATTTTCTTCGATTATCTTTTTTTTCGGTTATAGGGAATTTTGAAGCGCTTGTAATCTTTTTAAAACTCCTGTTTCTCTTTGAGATTTAGTAATGAAACGTTTGTTTCACCTTTTTGAATTTGGATTAAGTATTATTTATCGATGAGAAGATTATAGCCGTGGAAAATAGTATTCACTTTGAAATGTCTCTCTACCCCTCGTGATTTCGCTGTTCTAATCGGGGAGTTAACTTATGTCTTTAATTTGTTAAGTTTTGCTGAAATTTTGCTGTGTTCCTGGGGTCTTATTTAGTTTAAGATGGATGACAACTCCTGTCAATGCCCCATTTCCTCACTTGTAAAAGTAAGTATTACACATCTGTTCATATTTCTCAAACGAGAAACTTTTAAGTAGAATTCTCATACGAATCAAACTAAGTCCAAGAACTGGTTCAAAGATCGTGAACCATTCAAAAACTGAAATGGAGAACTTTGGATTTGATTCATACCTTTCCAGGAAGAAATCGCCCCCAAGTTTCCAGCAACAAAATGAACATTTGGATTGAAATATTTCCTATGGACCTCAATTGTTGTCCGCAAGGTATTTGATTCTGCAAATAGAATTCACGTCTTTCATAACTTGCACTGAAAGAAGTGTTGGATGTGGGACATTTGAAAGTTAAAACTTTCAAGTGATAGAATAGTTAATTTAAATTGTTTTTTAGTTTACATTGTGTGGTTCAGAATATATAGCGTCATTCCCTTCTCTTAAACAATTAAAGGAATGAATACCATTTCTTTTCTAATGTAAGGTCGGCTGATTAATATTGATACTCTGTGAAATGTGAGTTCAGCTCATTCTTCCCACTCTCATTGAAGATTGAAACTGCTTTAATGAAGAAGAGCCCCATGCTTATATTTTTCTCTCTCATTCTAGTGTTCATACTTTTCTTTTCTGATTCTCTTACCAAATTAACCACAGCTGATCATAATCACATAGTACTGTTGACTCCCTTCTCTTTATATTCTGTACTTTGTCAGAGACACCAATTGAGCAGGAACTTACAGACAGTGGAGCTACTTTTGCATCATTCCCAGAGCACAACAAATTGCCAGAGTTTTTATCGGAAATTACCAGAGATATAGAACCTGAAGCTACAGATAATTATTTCGACCACCCAGTCACAAACAGGGGGCCCGAATCAAGAGAAAGTCTAACATATATTTTCACTGCCCGGTCAGTCTCTTCATCAATATCAGCATCTGAGAATATCCGCCTACTCTGTGCTATATCGATAGCAATCCTGACAATTCTTTCATGCTGTGATTCTGCGGTCAACTCTGACTCCCTTTGGCGCATTTTTAGCTTCAGACCCATTTACACAGTCATGTTCACTGATTTAGCACTCCTACTCGGGATGATCTATACCAATGGATGGAAGATGAGAGAGGAAGGTCTTAGCGAGAGAAATGGAGCTCAAGAAAGTGGTGAGTGGTTTGATCAGATGGGTAAAGCCTTGGAGGTTGTGATCATTTTGCAGAAGGTGGCGGGCGCAGTCTTAGCAGATTCCTGTCTCTGTGCAGTCATAATTGTCTGCAGTATTTCCTTCTGCAGAAGCTTTTAAAGTCATTTGTGTACTCTATTTTTACTTTTTAGTTTTTTGTTTACTTCGAGATGATTCATTTCAAATCCTGATAATTGATAAGCTTTGTGTAAGGAATATGTCGAGTAGTTTTGATCTTATTAGACTTGGTGTTAATCTGGTGGCAATATTCATGGATAACGTGCCTATTTCATGGAATAGAAAGATTTCAGTCGGTAAGAATCAACATTGTAGTAATGATTTTGACAAGAACTGAAAACTGAGGAGGATTCAGGTGTGGAAAATTTTCAAGAAGTCTTGTTCTCCTGTCGATGATAATGGTAAGACCCCCTATAATCACTTACCATAGGAGGAATAAGCTGTACCAATGGGAGAGTCAACAGTCAACGAGTACTCCTCAACCGATAATGTGGTGACAGAGGATATCGAGAGTAGCTAATACCATTATGGTGGACCCCACCGGTGGTATCAAGAATCCCCTCAGGACAGCTGCGTTAACCCGATTCTTGTCCTTACTAAAATTAACTCTTCATCATCTATATAAATCTGAAAGGGACGGTTGGAGCGGGCAGCCAAGAAGGCGAGTTAGAGATTCAGGTCTCGAGGTAGGGAGGTAGTCGAGCAAGGAGACCTCGAATCTCCTCGCTCCTGAATCGATCAAATCGACTTCTTGAAGCACGTCTGCTACTCCACGGGAAACGTGACGGCAAGACCTCGGGTGAGGGAGCGGTGAGCTGTTGTGATCCGTAACCTGGAGGGTAGCGATCGAATCAAGGCGAGGCGCTGATAGGGATCGCACTACTACGGACCGGCGGGATCTCCACGGAAGAATTAACCCGAGACTACTGGGGAGCGGGCGTGACTTCCACGTCTCGCTCCAAATCCTAACTCTCCTTTTTGACAATCACCGATTACTTCCATTTGGCTAATAGAATAAAGGAGTGATTCTATCACGATTCTATTCAAGAATCCTACTATCGCAGTACTCGAGCTACTCTTCCGCCAACATGTCGAAATATAAGCGGCTGACATAGAGAAGATCGCGACACAAGTGGAGGAGATGAAAACTCAGGTGAGACAGATTGCTGAGCTCAAAGCACAACAGGAATTATTCCAAGAATCCATGACACGGCAATTCCAAGCTCTGATGGCCGCCTTGTCAACTAAGTCGTCGGAACAACCATCTTCAAGCGAAGCTCCAAATATGGAAGCGCCACAACATGAACAAGCTACAAAAGATACCGCCTGTAAGGTAATCACTACTATTCAAGAAAAGAAGGGTGAATTGCTACCTTTTTGTGGGAGAGAATCGAGCATTGGCTCTTACAAGCGGAAAAATATTTCTCTTTAAATGACACATTCGAGACGGATAGGATGAAGACAATAGTAATGTTTTTGGATGGGGGAAGCACTTGCATGGTTTGCGTATACTCAAAAAAACATGATAAGATTAAAGATTGGCAAGATTTTTCGTTTGCGGATTGAAAGGAGGTGGCAAGGTCATGAACCCTGATGAGGCTTTTGGAGCAATTGATGGCAATTAAACAGGATGGAACAAGTAATGGCGTACAGACTGGAGTTCGAAAGGCTATCTTCCCTCATCTCGGATCTCCAACCCAACTTTTTAGAACGAGCATTTTTTGAAGGGGCTCAAACTAGAGATCGAGACCATATTGATATCATTAAACCGACGAGGGTTACCGTGCTTTGATGGATGCAGCCATGAAGATGGAATAACACCTTCACTCGGGTATGGCATGCCATGAGAGCTCCAACGGCACCCGGAAAAATCTATTAAGCCTACCATTACTTCGAGACCAAGTAAGAAGTACATTGGTTCATCTTCTTCCACTAACTATGACAGAACAAGCCAATGTTAACCGAGTCCACTGCCCGCACAGGCGAACGCACTAGTAACCGCCCTAAACGTCAACTACGTTTGACGGATGCGGAATTCCAGGACAGACGAGACAAGGGACTCTGTTTCCACTGTGAAGAAAAGTTCAGTCCTGGTCATAAGTGTAAAAAACAACTTAATATCCTATTAGTGCACGACGAAGATGAGGACTTCACCGATACAACAGAATCGGATTGGTCGCCAACGGATGTAGAGATTGCGATAACAAATTCTATATTTACTGCTTCTGTTTCATGTAATTCCGTTTCTGGATTATCCAAGCGTTCTACCATGAAGTTAGAGGGTGAATTACTCGAGCGAAGGATCGTAATTTTGATAGACCCTGGTGCTACACATAACTTCATCTGCAAGGCGATTACTCAAGAATTGAAACTTCCAGTCATGCCGGTTAACACTTATCAAATTGTCCTGGGAGACGGCCCAGTGGTATATGGGAAGAGTATATACAAGGACGTGTCCATTATCTTCCAAGGTATCATGGTAACCGACGATTTTTTACCCTTGACTCTAACAAGTGTGCATGTTATTCTCGGGAAGCGGTGGCTCGATTCAATTGGGTGGGTACATAACCATTTTCGTAATCTAATCATGAAGTTTATTGTAGAGGGTAAGGTGCACACAATATACGGAGACCCCCTTCTACACAGAGCTCTGATTGACCCAAAACATGCGGATAAGGATGTGTTTGCCGGAAGTGTTTTCATGGCAGAGCTCTATCTTATTGAGGATGACCAAGACCTTCCAGAAATTCTCGCAACACCTATCTCCATCAGATTACGAGAAGAATTCCCTGAAGTTTTCACCGAGATCACTGAGATGCCACCCCCGCGAGATATTGACCATGCCATCACCTTATTACCAGACGCACCTATAGTGAACAAACGACCTTATAGGTATTCTTTTGCACAAAAGAACGAAATTGAAAAGCTCATTAGGGAAATGTTGGCAGCGGGCATAATTCAGCACTCCAAAAGTCCTTATGCGAGCCCCATATTATTAGTACAAAAGAGAAATGCTAGCTGGAGAATTTGTGTTGACTATCGAAGCCTCAACAAACTAACTATACCGGACAGGTATCCGATTCCGGTTGTAGATGAGCTTATTGATGAATTACATGGTAGTGTTATTTTTTCCAAACTTGATTTACGATCAGGTTATTATCAGATACGGATGAGGGAAGACGACATCCCTAAAACTGCCTTCCGTACTCATGAAGGGCATTATGAGTTCAAGGTAATGCCATTCGGTTTGTCTAATGCACCTTCGACGTTTCAGGCCCTAATGAACCACATCTTTCGACCTCACCTCCGGCGATTTGTTCTGGTATTCTTTGATGACATATTGATCTATAGTAAGAGTGAAGAACTCCATGAAGAACATCTTTTGATAGTATTTACTCTCCTCAAGCAAAACCAATTACATGTTAATGCCGACAAATGTTTTATTTGCCAGCAACGGCTGGAAAACTTGGGACATTGGCTGTCTGCCGAGGGAGTGCCTACCGACGAAGGAAAAATTTTAGCCATCCGCAATTGGCCCAAGCCCAAATCCATTAGAGACATCCGGAGTTTCTTGGGCTTGGCGGGTTACTATCGAAGGTTCGTAAAGAATTATGCATCAATTGCCGCTCCACTATTTCAGATGACAAGGGGTAATACTCTCCAATGGACCCTGGCTGCTGAGGAATCCTTCCAAAAATTGAAACAATGTCTCATCTGTACCCCAGTATTGGCACTGCCTGATTTCACCCAACCGTTTGTCATTGAGACGATGCATCGCCGTGGGGATAGGGGCAAAGGCTCATGCAAAACGGACGCCCAATTGCATATTATAGCCATGGGTTACCGAGATCTAAGGTACCTAAATCTTCTTATGAGATTGAATTATTCGCTGGTCGTTATGTTCTGTGCAGAAATGGAAGCACTACTCATCCATCTACCCTTTACAATCCGCACCGATCAAATCAGCTTAAAGTACTTATGGGAAACGTAGGGAGATACCTAGCCGCTTGCCAAATGGATGATTAAGTTAATGGGCTTTCGCCACCGTGAAATATAGACGAGGGGAGAACTAATAAGGTAGCCGATGCTTTTATCTCGTGTTACCTATGAGACGGAGGCAGCCTGTAATGAAATTTCAGTCCTCCTAACGCCTAGCTTGAGGCCATCAAACAAGAAGTTGTAAAGGACCCTGACTTGAAGAAAATCATTGATGCCTTAAAACAGGATCCTACATCCATGGCCAATTACACATACTATCATGGCCAATTGCTATATAATGGTCGGTTAGTGATTCCAAAAAACTCCGCTTATGTTGACACTATTATTTCTGATTTCCATTACAGTGCTATTGGGGGCCACTTGGGATATCTCAAGACTTATAAGCGCATTATGGCGCAATTCTACTGGATTGGAATGAAAACAGATATTAAACGTCATGTTAATGAGTGCCAAGTTTGCCAAGTCAACGAAGCATCCACATTAGCTCCGGCAGGGTTGCTACAACCATTACCAATCCCGCATCAAATTTTTGAAGACATCACAATGGACTTTGTTGAAGCCCTACCGCGCTCAGATGGTTACGATACCGTTTGGGTAATCGTCGATCGGCTATCCAAGTATTCTCACTTCATTCCTCTCAAACATCCTTTCAACGCTTATAGTTTGGCTAAAATCTTTATCCGAGAATTCGTCCGACTACATGGCATACCAAAGTCCATAGTCTCAGATCGGGGAAGAGTCTTTATGGGTCTCTTTTGGAAGGAAATTCACCGTCTTCAAGGTACTAAGCTTAATTTCACTTCAGCCTACCACCCAGAATCCGATGGGCAAACGGAAGTAGTTAACAAGTGGTTAGCCAATTATCTCCGTTGTTTTTCCTCCACAAGACCTCATAAATGGAGCATGTGGTTATCGTGGGCTGAACTATGCTATAACACCTCCTATCATGTCAGTACAAAGATGACTCCATTCAAGATAGTTTATGGAAGAGATCCTCCGACCATTATCCGTTATGGCAATCCCAAGTCACCTCTGGCCGAAATTGATACTTACTTATTAGAGAGGGATAACACACTTCGGAGTTTGAAACAACATTTGTCTGACGCGCAGGCTATTATGAAAGAGCACAAAGATACTAAACGGCGCGATTGTAACTTGAAGGAAGGAGACTTGGTATACCTTAAAATACGTCCCCTATCTGGATGAAAACACTTTCCAAACGTTTTTAACGAAAAATTAGCCCCCAAGTACTTCGGCCCTTATCGCATACTTAAACAGATTAACGAGGTGGCCTTCAAACTCGAGCTCCCTGACACTTGCCGTCTACATCCAAAGGTTCCATGCTTCTCAATTACGCAAGGTGGTGGGACAACCGGATCGTGTACTCGCCGCTACCCGCGGCTCGTCGATGAATTAGAGTGGGTTGTTGAACCGCTCCGTGTGACTCAGCTCGAGGAGAAGGTAAAAATATGGAAGTCTTAGTTTCATGGAAGGGGCTACTCGACTTTGAAGCCACTTGGGAGTCGGGCCGGCTGTGATCTCACAACAATTCCTTGAATTCAAGCTTGAGGACAAGTTGAATCTTCTGGTTGGGGGAGATGGTAAGACCCCTATAATCACTTACCATAGGAGGAATAAGCGTACCAATGGGAGAGTCAACAGTCAACAAGCACTCCTCAACCGATAATGTGGTGACAGAGGATATCGAGGTAGCTAATACCATTATGGTGGACCCCACCGTGGTATCAAGAATCCCACTCGGGACAGCTGCGTTAACCCGATTCTTGTCCTTACTAAAATTAACTCTTCATCATCTATAAGTACTGAAAGGGACGGTTGGAGCGGGGCAGCCAAGAAGACGCGTTAGAGATTCAGCTCGAGGTAGGGAGGTACGAGCAAGGAGACCTCGAATCTCCTCGCTCCCCGAATCGATCAAATCGATTCTTGAAGTAACGGTTGCTACTCCACGGGAAACGTGACGGCAAGACCTCGGGAGGGAGCGGTGAGCTGTTGTGATCCGAACCCGGAGGGTAGCGATCGGATCAACCGAGGCGCTGATAGGGATCGCACTACTACGGACCAGCGGGATCTCCACTAAGAATTAACCCTGAGACTACGGGAGCAGAGCGACTTCCACGTTCGGCTCCAAATCCTAATCTCCTTTTGACAATCACTGATTACTTCCATTTGGCTAATAGAATAAAGGAGTGATTCTATCATGATTCTATTCAAGAATCCTACTAGATAACTTCAAATGTATCTCCCATTTTCAAATTAGACATGGTTGCCCCCACATACTTATGCGAGCAGACAATCATATCGCTGTAATAGTTCGTGCACTTCCAAACTGTTCATTAGTCTGTAAATGCCAGTTTTGAGATCATGATGAACCAATCGGGATTGGGGACAATCATGATCAGCCATAGTCACCGATTGTCTGTGGTGGTCATGATGATAGATGATTCAGATCATCTTAATAATCTATTTTAAATATTTTTTAATCATTTTCACTAAACAATGTATTGATTGGGTCTCATGGGGATAACTGTGCACAACAATTCTTAAAAGTAGCAAATGTGACAAAATTAACCAATCTATGCAACATCATCATGATGCATGCCCATGGTTGGTATTAAACATTTCTATTTCGGCAATGCCATAAACATAATAAAGACCAAATAAACCAAATCAATGAAACAATCACTGTCATCAACAATTATTTGCCACAATATTTCCAAGATCTCCATCCACTTGAATCCTTCCTATATAGCCAACAAAGTTGATGACATGGGTTTCACATAGCTGTAATTCTTTCAGTCAAACTAGGATTGACCTTTGAAAAGATATAAGAATTAGTGCTTTTTCGTTATAATATCTTTGCTTGCATCATCATTAGCCATTGTGGTCACCTTCACCACATTAAAGTGTTAGGTTAATAAAATACATTGACTATTTACCTGACAAGGGAATTGTGCACAATCTTTGATGAGCAAATTGCATTCTCTTGTCAAACACCCAAAGTCTCATTTTCACTAGTTTGCATTTCAATTTTGCCTCTCTTTCTTGAAGAAACAGAACAAATATTCATACACTTGTCTTGGACGCTAGATATACCTGTTGTGAAAGGAATACAAAGGAAGTTACTTAAAAAATGGTTCACCAGATTCTATGATTGGTTGGCGATGCCAATTAAGTTCATCATAAGATTTTCTTTTTTTTTCAGGAATACCTCATGATCTGTGCCTAAGCACCAATTCGGATTTTCTTTTCCCATTACTATGAATTGCTTTATGAATTTTCCCATTACACAACTTATTTATAAATTCAATATGATAATCTAGTCATTTTTTTGGATTCTTTTTCTTTGAAAAATTCCAATGAGGGGTCATAAAATAAGGGATTCACTTTAATTATCTGCCCAATTATTTTAAAAAACCATCCACTTTAAACTTTGTAAAAAATGTGGTGAGAAGTATCAGCAGTCAACATCTTCTTCTTTGAAGTGTTCCACTAACATTTTCCAAGTTCTACAGATCATAAAACAAGGCATTTTATTATTGGGATAATTTTTTTTTATAAAAAAACTTTCCACTTTATACTTTGCAAAAAGTGTGGTGAGAAAGATCAATAGTCAACTTATTCTTTGAAGTATTCCAATAATAGTGTCCAGTTTCTATTGATCATAAAAGAAGGGATACATTTTACTGATTCAGCTAATTTTTTTTAAAAATGTAATGAGAAATATCAACAGTCTACCAAAAATTTGATGAAAATGTAATAATTCCTTTGATAGCATTCATCAATACTTGATAAGGATTTTTATGCCATAATGATTTCTATCATAAGTGGTCATGAATGTCAAATATCATGGTTGATTGAAGAAAAGAGGACTAGAAACAACCTCACTAAATCTATAATTCCTTCTCTCCACCAATTCCCCTAGATTTTTTCCCTCTCTTTATGAATTCTTTTCTCTAATAATATCAAAAATGATTGCAAAATGATTGATACTTGATAATGATAACTTACACATCAAAAAGTTAATTGACAGATAACAACCTACAAAGAAAAGATCTTTGAAAGGCTTGGACTTTGTTTCCAATGATGCTTTTTAGGCATTGAAGATTTTTATGAACAGTTTTTAATTTCTTCAAAGATTGGCTTAAAAGACAAACGAAACTTTGGCATGTGGAAGGTGAAGGGTGAATCGAGGTCAAATATTGAGGGAGAAATGATGATTCTGGCATAATTTTTATTCAAAACATTGTACACAGTAGAAGACATTGAATTGCGTAGTCAATGAAATGAAGCACCTTTAATGTATAATCTTATTGTCTAGTAAAATAAAATCCATACTTATGAATTTCATTGAATGAGTTCTTAAATCTATTAGGGTGTCTGATGCAGGACCGGGTGTGAACCGGTTTCACACCGAGATACTAAGGGTGAAACTAGGGGAGGGATATCCTAGGGTGTTCTATTATGAGGTAATAAACTACTAATGCAATCAAGCAGAGTTCTGTTTCGAGCGTCGTCTTCGTAGACCCGGGATGCGCCGAGTAGAGTCAGTCCGGGATACCTTCCGATCCACGTCCTCGTGGGCATAGGGCCTTGAGTCGTTGAGAGGAGCTCAACAGTCAACCCGACATATTGGACCACGGTCTCAATCCTATCAAGTCGTCTAATCTCTGACACTTACTAAATCTCGAAGGCGGAGGAGACGGGTGCGGGAAATACTGAAGGAAATATAGACTTAAACGTAAAAAAAGGGGGCGAATGGGTGCCTAACCTGCGGGGCGCAAGCCCAGTCGGTCGTGGTGGGGAAGGTCGTCGTATGCAGCACGAACGATCAGCAGTGGTAAGCCTCGTAGGAAACGCCGTGTTCGCGGTGGTGTTCCGTGTGTGCACTTCTCTGGAAAGCTAGGGGATGGGACTCGGAGACGGCTAGGTTGGTGGAGGATCTTGACCAGGTGCAGGAGTCGAGCGCGGGTGGAGGGATACAGCAGCTCGGAGTGAACCGTGGGGTAGCAGTACACACAGGAAGGCGGGAGGTGGAATACGCGCGATCGGCAGAATGCCCTGAGCGGGACAACTGGGTGAGGGTTTATCCCACAATTTTAGGTGACAGGGTGGTGACAGGCGGGACGCGGGCATCGATGCGGAGAAAGGAGTTGGGGACGGGAAAATGGCGGTCGCAGGGAATGGGGGCGAGGGGGCAAGGTGAGTAGGGTGCGGAATTCATTCCACAGATGGAGATTTGCAGGCGATGTACGATCGAGCGGAATTATCGGAAGTGAGAGGAAGGGCGAGGAGGACGTGTGGAGTGGTTGGGGATGGCGGACGAAGGGAAGCGGCTTCGCGAGGTAACCGTCCGATTTCGGAATTTGGGATGGAGAGGGGGAGGGGGACGGCGTCACGCGGCAGAGAGAGGAGAGAGAACGGGAATGAACGGGGTGGCCTCGGCCAGAAGGGAGAGAGAGGGAATGACTTTCGAACCGAAGATAGAGAGAGTCCGGGTAGGGAGGTCGAAAGATGAGGCGGCGTTCGGGAATTAATCGGCGGCTGTGAACGGGAAGGGGAAACACCAGAATGGGGTAGCTTCTGGTGGGACGGGCTGCGGGAAGTAGGTGGAAGGAAAGGGGGGGGGGTGGTTAGCGATAGTCGGGAACTGATGGAAGGGAAGGTGGAACGTTCGTGGTATGCGGGTGGCTGGAGAAATTCCGGAAATGGGGGAAACCGGGGTTAGGCCGGGATGGGGGAGGAGGACGAGGGTGCAGGAGATGGTGATGGAGGAAGGGATCTTCCGAGGGAAAGACAAACGGATCGTGGATGGGGTTGCAGGGTCACGGGGAGAGGGATGGAGGACAGAGGATGGTATGAATGAGGGAGGTCGGGGAAACGACGGCGGTGGAGGTGGGCTGTGAGGTCCGTGGAGGGGGAAAGATGGCGGCACAGCGATCCGGCAGCGGCGGCGGCGGCTTGGATCAGTGAATCGCGTGGTTAACACGTGAAGGGAGCAAGAAGAGCCGGCGGTCTCGGCGGCGGGCGCGGCGGCGACACAACGGCGAGCAGCAGCGGCGGCGGCGGCGGCGGAGGCAGCGGTTGGTCTTCTTCTCCGATCTTCCTTGAGCAGCCACTTGAGAGGGAGTCACTCCTTTCTTTTTTCAAATGATGGCTAGGGTTTGTGGGGGGGTCCCTTCCCCTCTTATAGAGCCCATAGTGGGCCGAGAAAGGAAAGGGCCCACTTGAGGCCTGTTAAAGTCTCTCCATTGGGCTAAAGCCCATTTTATCCCTTTTCTCTCTCCTCTCTCTTCTCTCCTATATATCTCTCCCTCTCTCGTGCATGTAAGGGTCATATCAAACCCGAGCCGCCTATTTTATTTTCACGATCGGTTATCTTCTTCTCCTCTCTGTCTCACATGGTATCAGAGCAACCTTAGGAGAAAGATCCAGCCCTCCCTGCCGATCGCGAAGCCAACCTGACCCTGGTGCCGCCTTGCCCTGCGCCGCCGCCTTGCCCTACGAAGCCACCGCCGTTCTTGAGCGCCGTCGCCTCGTCTTGAGACGCCGCCGCTATAAGCCCGTCGCTCTGCCCGGCTGGTCACCGCGTGCGTCCTACATTGCCCTGCTATCGCGCCTTGCGTTGCCGTCGCGCCTGACATTGCACCCTGCCGCCATCTGCCTGGCGGTCACCCTGCCCAGCCGTCGTGCCTACTGACGTCGCGCCTTGCCTTGCCGTCGCGCTCGACGTCGCGCCTGCCACCATCTCGCTCGGGCGGTCACCCTACCCAGCTCGGCGGCCTACTCGACGTCGCTGGGCCGCCGCATCTCGCCATCCTGCGCCGTCACGGCCGCTGTCGTGTTGCCGCTGCGCCTCGCCCTTCAGTTACGCCTGACGTCGCGCCGTCGCGCCCTGCTGCTGCGCCCCGGCTGCCTCCCTCCCTAGCCACCGCGCGTAGCTTACTGCATCCTGCCGTCGCGCCTACCGACCTGCGACTGTCGTCACCCTGCCCGGCCCCTGTTGACCTACCCGGCAGCGTCGACTCATCTACCATAGCCGCCGGTCCGTCTTCACAGCCGCTGATCTCTACATGGACGAGCCTACCCCTGTGTCGTCATCTTCTGAGGTCACTCAGCCCTCTCAGCTGATGGGGTTGTCCCGGCAATCGGGGAAGCACTCTATCGTGAGTGCCTTGGCCAAGCCGGCATATGTGTTCGACGGGTCCAATTATGGGCCCTGGAGGGGCACTTTCGTGGAGTTCCTCAACGCCCATGGCCTTCGGCATCATTTGGCTGATCCCTCGCCGAAGGAATCGAACCTGGAGTACTTGGAGTGGAGCCGTCTGGAGTCCGCGGTATGTTCCTGGCTTATCTCCAGTGTAGCGACACAGATCATGGAGCCGCTCAGCATGACCCGTCCTGCCCGTGCCCTGTGGCTCAAGTTGGAGACGATGTACGCCAACAAGAGCAACGTAGCTGCATGGCTTCGCCTTTATGAGGAGCTATTTGCATGTCGCCAGGGCACCAGGACGCTCCAGATCTACTATGGATCGGTCGATGCCATCTTCACTAACCTCGAGCTTTATCAGCCATTGGTCTTGGATCTTGATATACTTAGACGATACCGCGACGAGCTCCGAGCGGGAGCATTTCTTAGCGGGTTACGTCCTGAGTTGGCTGACATGATCCGAGGACAGGTGCTTGGGGGATCCCGGGTATTACCCACTGAGGAGATCTTTGCAGCTGCACTTCGAGTGCGAGACAAACCCCGCCCACCTCCCGCTCCTCGCCGCCCGTAGAGACTTCAGCACTCATCGCATCGCGGGGCTCCCTGTGGCGTCGGGGAAGAGCACACCTTCCCGGGAAGACCCGAACTCCTATCCACCCCGCGGAGTACTGCGGAAGCCGACTCATCCGTCGGAGAAGTGCTCGGAAGGAGTTCGGGAAGCTCGCTGGGCTATGGCTGCCTCCCGGGAGGCAAGACATCCTCGACTCGTCCCACGGTGGACGGGTCATCATCGACTACTCCCTCGGCGTCGGGAACGGTCAGCCTCGCCCTATCTCCCTCGGAGCTGGCCTACATTCAGGCATCACGGGCCTCCTCACTTTGTTCGACCGCGGCACCATCAGCCAGTCTTACGGCACTCACGAGCAGCTTGGTGTCATATGCGGGAGGACGGGGATCTTCTCCAGGTACACCGTCTATCTCAACTCCTCATATGACTTCTTGGGTTATTGACTCGGGGGCATCTTCCCATATGACCGGCTTCCCTCTCGTCCTCACTTGCCTATCGGCCCGAAACCTCCATTCACGACGTCGGGATAGCCGACGGGCCGTTCTGCCCCTGTCCTTGGCTCGCCGGTCTCGTGCCACTTCTTCCCTTCCTCTCCCGTAACGTCCCCGTATATTCCGGAATTCCCTACGAATCTGCTCGTCCATCGCTGCGATCACTAAAGCCCTTCACTGTGGTGTTTTTTTCTTTTCCTCATCACTCGCGTCTTCCGAGGATCTCGACACGGGCGGGAGGATTGGACCGGGCCGTGAGAACGGACGGGGCATCTACGAGCTAGTGGTCGACTCTCCTCTACGGGACTTAAAGCCCTTTTTGCACTCTCTGCTTCCTCTAGTTCCCTTCATGACTCTTTTTTGTGGCACTGTCGTTTGGGGCACCCTAGTTTTGTCAAACTTAAAGAAACTTTACCTTGGTTACACTTATCTGAGTTCCATTGTGAGTCGTGTGAACTAGGGAAGCACCATAGATCGTCATATCCATCGCGCACTGGTCCACCTGCCCATCGCCCGTTCGACTTGGTCCACTGTGACGTTTGGGGTCCGGCCCCGCATCCATCGCTTACAGGAGGAAAGTACTACATGGTGTTTGTTGATGACTACACCCGAGCGAGTTGGACATATATTCTGACGGGTCGAAAGGAGGTCCTCTCTCGCATTCAGCACTTTCTACTTGAGGTTATTACCCAGTACGAGACGATCGTCAAAGTCCTCCGCACGGACAATGCTCTTGAGTTTACTCAGAAGGCCATTGCGGAACTCTGTCTGCTCATGGCATAGTTCATCGACTACCTCGCCCATACACCTCGCAGCGTAACCGGGGTGGCAGAGCGGAAACATCGACACCTCCCCGAACATGGTACGCACACTGCTACTTGCTATGAGAGTCCCTCAGTATCTCTGGTGTGAAGCTGTTCTGACTGCTACATACCTGGTGAACCGTCTTCCATCTGCTGCTCTTGGAGGTGCTATTCCCCTTCAGCGATTGACTCCTGCTGCTGATATCTTCTCACTACCCCCTCGAGTGTTTGGCTGCACTGCCTTTGTCTAGGATCACACCCCCGGCCTCTCCAAGCTCGCTCCTCGTGCCCAAAAGGGTGTGTTCGTCGGGTACTCTCGGACTCAGAAGGGCTACCGTGTGTACTTCCCCGATCGGCGCCAGTACGTTACTTCCGCAGATGTGACTTTTCATGAGGACGTTCCCTACTTTCCCTCGACTCAGTCTGGCGAGGATCTCTCCTCTCCATCCCTCCTTCCTTCGGTATCTGCTACTCCTGTTACCGATCTTCCTATGACTGTCCCGATTCCTTTACCTGAGATGTCACCCCCTTCGGCATTCCTCCAGTCTGATCCATCCTCTGAGCCGGAACCTCCCCCCTCGCCGCTATCCCTTGGTCCGGCCACATTGTCACCTCCATCTTCCCCACCGCCTCCCGTCTCTGACCTTGAACTTCCCATTGCCCTTCGCAAGGGCACTCGCCAGTGCACTCAATATCCTATCGCCCATCATGTCTCTCCTGCCCGCCTTTCTCCCTCCTATCAGTCTTTTGCCCTTGCTGTTCTAACCGAGTCAATTCCCAAGTCGTATATTGAGGCGTTGCGAGCACGGCGTGGAAAGCGGCGATGGATGTGGAGTATGCGGCCTTCATCCAGCGGGAGACCTGGACGTTGGTTCCTCGCCCTCTTGATGCCAATGTTGTCTCCTGCAAGTGGGTGTACTCCCTCAAGTACAATCCTGATGGCTCCATCGCTCGCTACAAGGCACGTCTCGTGGCTCGTGGCTTTTCTCAAGCCTATGGCCTTGACTATCATGAGACCTTCTCGCCTGTGGCGCGCCTCAGCTCCATTCGTGTCCTCTTCTCCCTTGCTCTGGATCAGTACTGGCCGCTTCATCAGCTGGATGTGTCCAATGCCTTCCTTTACGGAGACCTCGATGAGCAGTATTCATGGAGCAACCGCCTGGGTATGTTGCTCAGGGGGAGTCTTCTGAGGTGTGTCTCCTCAAGAAGGCTATCTATGGGCTGAAGCAAAGCCTGCGTCCGTGGTTCCACAAGTTCTCGCAGCTGCTCTTCTCGTTTGGCTTCGTCTCTACTGTATCCGATCCGACCGTCATGCGGAAGCGCACCCCGCATGGATGTGTTATCCTGGCTGTGTATGTGGATGACATCATCATCACTGGTAGTGATGACGCCGAGGTGACTGCGACCAAGGCTTATCTCGGCTCAGCACTTCGTCACACGCGATCTCGTCTCCCCCGTGTACTTTCTTGGACTTGAGATTGCTTACCGTCAGGGGCAGATGTCCATTTGTCGGCGGAAGTACGTGCTGGATCTACTGGAGGAGACAGGGATGCTCGGGGTGCAAGCCGGCCTCCTCACCTATGGAGCAGTAATGTGGACTGGTGGGACAATGCTACAAAGCACTTCTTGAGGATGCAGGGCATCTACCGCCGACTTGTTGGAAAATTGATCTACCTCATCGTGACTCGTCCCGGACATCTCCTATGCGGTTAGTATCTTGAGTCGGGCTTTATGCGACTCCTCGCACTATCCATCCGGGAGGGTGTCTATCGGCTTCTGGCGTACCTTAAGAGAGCTCAGGGGAAGGGCCTCTTGTATCGGCGACAGGGGCATCTACACATTGAGGCCTACTCTGATTCTGGGTTCGCTGGTGACAAGGAGGACCGGAAGTCACATGGTGGTTACGCCACCTATGTTGGAGGTAACCTGGTCACATGGCGCTCTCAGAAGCAATCTATCGTGTCCCGCTCTAGTGCCGAAGCCGAGTATCGAGCCATGGCGGATACCATGGCAAAAATGCTGTGGTTACGCTCTCTTCTCACCGAGCTTGGCTTCCCGCCCGAAGGTCCTATGCAGATGTACTGCGATAATATGGCTGCTACCTTCATCGCCAGTAATGCGACGTTCCATATGAGGATGAAGCATATTGAGATAGACTGCCATTTCATACGACAGTACGTTGTTAACGGTACCATCTGTACCCCACACGTTGCTTCCGCACATCAGTTGGCAGACATCCTTACTAAGGCCCTACCAGGCCCTGCATATGAGACCATCGGATCCAAGCTGGGCATGTTCGACCTCCACGCTCCAGCTTTAGGGGGAGTGTTAAAGTCTCTCCATTGGGCTAAAGCCCATTTTATCCCTTTTCTCTCTCCTCTCTCCTCTCTTCTCTCTCTTCTCTCCTATATATCTCTCCCTCTCTCGTGCATGTAAGGGTCATATCAAACCCTAGCCGCCTATTTTATTTTCACGATCGGTTATCTTCTTCTCCTCTCTGTCTCACAAGGCCCACAACCCACACCTAAACATAATCATAGAAAATTAAAGGTTCACAAAGGGAAAGGGCCTCACGACTGGGATCCCGAAAAGGAAGGAACCCACCCAAAGGCCTAAAAGAGAAAAAAGAAGATATGCAAAGGCCTGCTTAAACACGTGTGGGCTAAGAAAGTTCATAATAAAAGGAAAGATAGAAAGATAACTCCATGCGTGCGCGAGCCCGGTGAAATGTGTCATGGCGAGATGAAGTCCTCACTTGGTGTAGTGAAATTCGGCATCCTTCGTCTTCGCCTGTCGAGGGGGTTGGACGCGCGCGGGTGTCGGCTCCTCTGGCGCCGTAGTGTCATGCCTTGGTGGCGACGGGGGTCATACGCCACTAGTGTCCTACCTCTAGTTGTATCCACATGATGTTTTGAATCTATTAAAGTGTCCCTCTCTATTTTTCATAAAAGCCCTCAAAATTATATCTACATCCACTAACATCTAGAAACCTCATATGTGTGACCCTCTTGGTTCATATTTCTAGCTAGTTAGTAACTCTATAGACCCAACAAGACTGATTGAGAAAAATTTTTGGTTACATGTAGATTAAGTAATCAAGGATCGACTTAACCTAATCGAAAAGTTTAGTTGTTAGCATATTGGGTGCCAAGCTACACCTCGAGCTCTAATAGATATGGAGTGTATCAAAACTCTCTTATGGAACTTTGCCATCATTGGCTACTCTATATGAATGACTTAGGACATGATCAAATATTAAACTCTAATAGGTCACTCAAGTTAGTATTAATATGTGGAGAAAATCATCAACAACATCTTCTCCAATATTTTAACTATCTTGGCCAAATATTTAACAACATCTCATTCATTGACTCACTTTCCTCTGATACTAAGGATGGAGGATCACATCTTGACCATACAATTACCTTTGAGGAATTTATATCATCTGATGAAGCAAATCCACGCATTCGTTGAATACACACGAATAAGCATCAAAACATTTACCAAACTCACCGATTTTAAAGATTAATCACAAATTAAATAGCATAGTGGTGAATAAGGGTTGAATCCACAGAGAATTAAGGTATTCTTTAAAATTTGATCAAATTGGACAATGAAATGAGGTAAGAAATTATGGATTTTTATAGATTTGGAAAGAGAACTCAAAGATGAATCCACAGAATAAAAAATCACTCAATTTGGATCAAGATTTTTTAATTAAATTAATTTGGATCACTCAATTTAGTTATTAAATTTAATTTTTTGGAATGATAGATAATTTAATTTCTGATCAAATGAAACAAATTTGGATTAATTTGGAGTTATATTTTGAAAGTTATGAATTTTCTAATTTTTAGGGATTTTTTTCAGATTTTTTCTGAAATTTTCAAGAATTTTCAGAATTAAAAATTGAATTTTGTATTTAAAAATTGATTTTTCAGATTTTTATAAGCGTGCATGCGACGTGGAGCAATCTAGAGCGTCCGATCAATCGCGATCGACAATCAAAGGGGGGTGTGTGACATGGCAGTATGTGGAGCGTCTGATCATGCAAAGAATCATGACTGTTGATTGTCACTTAAGGGGGGGTACGTGGCACATTCTGATTCGCCGATGAATTATTTTAAAATGATTTAATCTTAGCCTTTGATCAAAGGAGTTATAACGGCTGAGATTAAAGCCAACGAAAAACATATTTGAGCATTTGATCAAGATACAACGACGGGCATTTGATGCGTTATTTATAATGCATGCGACATCGCATCATCTCAATAGTCCATCTGTGATGCAACGGCCCTGACTTAATTGTAACAATTCGCATCCGATGCATCTCATTAAAGCCGTTGATTGAAGATTAAATGTTGATCGGACGGTTATGCCTAATCTACCCAATAAATTAAGATGTTCTTCGATATTGTAATGCATTCCAAGGAAATTTGACTTAATCGAACTGTTTAGACACCAAATTTCTTAAATCTCTTGCTTCCATTTGCTTCTAGACTAAGTTTCGCATCCATGGAGTGCTTGAGAGTGATATTTTGTTGAGAGACGAGGAAGAAATCAACGTTTGAACATCATCGATGATGTTTTCTGAATTTTGATGAATAGCCTTGATACGGCGACTAAATTGGATCAATTTGAGCGCAATCTTGGGTTAGGGATCGTGTTTCATCCTATTCTATCTTTGTATAGCTTTAGATTTTATTTTTGAATCATAATTTGAGTCAATTTCAATTTCAATTTTGTTTTTTCATGAAATTTAATTTCAGAAATTTCTCTCGTGTTCATTCGATGATTTCTCACAAAATCAAATCCAAATCGAGTGATTTTTGATTCCATGGATTCATCTTCAAGTCTTCTTTCCAAAAATATTAGATTGCACAATTTCTATCACAATTTCATTGTTCAATTTGATCAAATTTGAAGAGACCATTAGAAATTACCCAAATTCTTTGTGGATTTGACCCTTATTCACTACTATACCCTTCAATTTATGTTTATTTCCTAAAATTGGTGAGTTTGGAATGTATTTTGACTCTTTAACATATGTTTTCAACGACCTCACAGTCTAGATTCATCACATACACGTTAGAATTGTCAAACCTATATTCATTCTATCATATCGACTTTTTTATGGTAGTGGCGACTAGTAAATGAAATACTTTGAAAGGTAATTAAACTTAAGGAAGTAGAGGAATCGATGATAATCTCTGGGGCGGGGTGCTCACGGATCATTTTCGTGCGTCATTAAAACACAAAAAAACGGTGGTCAAAAATTTATAAAATCGAACTCACAAAGATAAAAATCAAGTAATGTGTAAGTATCGAGTCGATCCACAGAGAGCAGAGTTGACTTTAATCGCAGAGTTGACTTGGTCAAATTTAGGTTTAAAAGGGGTTTTAAATAAGTAAAAATAAGAAGTAATGAGTGGAAATGATATAAATAAGCTAAATAAGAAGTTTTAAGAATTTAATTCTCGGATTTGACAGAGAAAAGTTAAAAGTCAAAGTCAAAGAGTTGACTTTGACCAATAGTAGGTGTTATGTAAAATCAGATAATCAAGCAGTGTCAGAAGTTTACAAAAATTGTATACTCAGAAACTAGAAAACAAATAGAATTTATTGGTATATAATTCGTGATTTCTGGATAATAAATGGATTTATTATGAATTATTGAAAATCAACTATAAGAAAATCCCCGAAATTAACACCTCATAGGAGATCTTCAAATTGAATGGTCAAATGAAATCTAAATCTGGAAATTTCTATGTCAATGGAAAGTAAGAACAAGAGGAATCTAACAAGACCAAAATTATTGAATTCTGATTTGTAAATCAAAAGTAATTGACCCCGAAAGTCAATGTTTGACTTCTGATGAAAGATGAACAGTCCTCGGTCCAACGTTAAATTGGAGGGTCAAATGAACTCGGAATTCAATGAATTTACTATTCACGGAAAGCTGATGAAAAGAGGAATCTAATGAAATAATAATCAAGTAATTTGGAATTATAATCAAAGAGATATATTATTTTCAATATCAGCAATTTTTTAGACTTAAAATTGGAAAAAATGAAGAACACTATGAACTAATTTGCAAAATTAAACTTCTAAATCTAATAAAAACTCAAATTACCTCTTGATAATCAATTGAATCTCACTAGTAACCTGATTGCTACAAGAATGGGGCTTCAATTCTCGTGGAATGAAGCAAATTTGCTCGGATTCTTCCTCGTGGACGTTCGGAATTCAAGGGGAAAAGTCGATGAAATCAAAGAGAAATTCGTGATCAATCCCGCTCTAATCGCGTCGCAATTGAGTCTAAACGCGGGGGGATCACGATGAACTAGAGATCTTCCTTGAAATTCGCTTAATTCCCTTTACAAATCGATCAAAAGTTGAAGAACAAAGGGAGAATGCATGGTTTTTTAAAGGGAAAATTAGCCCAAAATCGTGGGAAATAGAGGCGGTCGTGGGAGCTGATTAATGGCGTCGTGGGGGCGGATTGAACGTGGCTTTGATTCCGTGAGTCATGGCCTTGATCCCGCATTGATTGTGGCCTTGATTTCGCCGCAAGGATGCCATGATCGATCTTGATCGTGGCCACGATCGCGTCGCGATCAGGGCTTGATCGTGGATCTTTTGCTGGATGTGGTTCCGCCGTTTGATGGAGAATGTACGGCCAACTAACGTCCTGTTTTGATGAAGATCCAGCGCTCCCGAGTGTCCACCTGGCGTCAGGTAAGCCGTCCAATTGCCGCCGATTTCACCCATCCGATGAGAATTGGATGCTCACGATGCTTTTGCGAAGAGGTAAAGGTGTCCACGGTGAGCTTTGATCTGATTAACTTGTGGCCGTCTGATCGCGATCACTGCATTTGAAAGAATGAAGATTGGGCCCTCCTCATGGCGCCACGTGGCGATCAGTGGGCGCTTCGATCAGGATTACTTAAACTTCAAATCACGCACGTGAGTTGATGGAGGATCGCGTGGACTTGGGTCCACGTGATCGATGGTTTCCGCTTAGATCCGACGCCCGCCGTTTTGCCACGTCACCTGCAAAATAAAAATCGTGTGGGAACATAGTCCCACACGGAAGAAATACAGGGAAACGAAGCGGTTAAATAGGGGGACGCAAATGTGAGTTAATTGCGTTACCGCCCCGCTCTCTTAACCAGGGCCCCTCTATACCCGTGGGCCCTCCATCTGCCAGCCCTTCCTGCCACGTGGCCGCACACTGTGCGCCTCCTGCGCCTCGCGTGGGCCACCCACGGCTCTGCCACGTGGCCTCAGCGTCGCGTCGCACCTGCGCGGTGGTCCCGCGCGCCATGTGTCAGCTCGCTGGAGCTCCCGGTTGCCACGTCAGCACGTGCAAGTAATAAACCCCCTTTTTCGCGATTTTAGTAAAGAAAAAAGTCACATAAAAAATCAAATAAAAATCAGAAAAAGGCATAAACTTCATAAATTCATAACTTTAAATATACAACTCCTTTTTAATCCAAATTTTCTCCATTGGATCAAAAATTTCTTCCTTTTTAACATCATGTCATTTAAAATATATTTTCAAAGAAGAAATCAAGATGAATTAGAATTTACTTAAATCATTTCTCACTAAATATTCTAAATCATATATTCATCTTCAAAACATGCACTAAAGTCAAAATCATTCAAGAAAAGAGATTTACTTCTATTAATTTAAACATAACAAAAGATTAATCATCTATTAAGCATGAAATTATCCCTAATTTATGCATAAATATCGACTTTAGTGAAATGACATACCAATGGAGAAAATTCCTAAAAAGTATGATAACATGCATCATATTCACATAAAATAAGCATGAATTTGAGTTAATTAGGATAAGAATTGAAGTTATAAATGCATGTTATCAGGTGCCCAGTGGGTCATGACGTTGTGGTGAGTCAGCTCGGGCAGTGTGGAGGGCAGTGGGGAGCTGCGGGAATCTAATTGTGGAGGTGTCATCGGAGTGAGGGCACGGGTGGGCGGTGTTAGACGTAGCGCATGAAGCCGATACTGGAGACGTCGATGGGGAACCGAGGATGGTACTAGGCATGCGCGGCTGCACGGATCTCTAAGGGGCAACACAGAATGCCCATTGGCATGTCCCAAGAACTTAGACAGGCAATGCCCCAAGGATGACACACATCTTTCTTCTACAGGTTGCGAGGGCAGTTTGGAGCTCAGGGCAGGCATGTAGGGTACCCTATCAGGGCGAGTCGCAGTGATGCAGAAGGTGATCGAGCAACTTAGCTGTCTGCGCGTGTGAGGTATGGGGGGGGGGGATTGACAGTCCCGCGACTAACACTGATGAGCGGAGGGAATGCGCATGTAGGGGAAGCATTGACCAATAAGAAGAGGATAGGGCTCAAACTCCTCTTAACGATACCATGAGGGGAGGCAATGCTGCGAACCTAGACGCGAGCATGTTGTGGTCAGCGCTGTTGATGGTTGAGCAAACTCGCGAGCTGACGCGAAGGCGAGTGGGGAGATCATCAACACATAAGTACCGCGGGAAATCAAGCTCTGGGAAGGCGCGACAAGGACGTTGATTGGGCTTGACTTTCCCAGGACTCACACTTAATGGCGGTTGTCCAAGGGATCCCAGTCGGCGGGTATTTGATGGAGATAGGAGGGAGGCTAGTTTGCACCTCGCAAGTTGCACTTCTCATGTTGTCGATGTCTCTTGAACTGATAGAGATGGCTCCCGCTCACCATCACTAGTGATCGTTATATTATGATCTCATTATAATACACTTACTCATTGTATATGCTCATGAACTTCAATGCTTAAAATCATAGAATGATAATGATGGATAAAATTTATTTCAATGAATATAAACAAGACATGAAAGTGTGACTTAGATTATAGGCCATATAGTATCCATGAGATCTATGGTTATAAGAGCATTCATCAATGTGAAGAATGGCCGATGAGGGATAAATAAAAACCTTTTATTTACACAAAGAGGATTAGAATAAGTTGAGCGCATGTTAATGAAATGATTTCGTGGGGTCAGTGAATACACACGATCTCGTGTCAAAAAGAGTTCCAAACTCACCAATTTAAGGTTATAATAAAAAATTAAAGAGTATAGTAGAGAATAAGGGTCGAATCCACGGAGAAACAAGGAAAAATTTTTAGATATCTTTGAAATTTGACCAAATCAAACGATGAATTGAGGTGAGAAATTAGAGATTTTAGTATCTAAGAAAGATAACTCTCATACGAATCCACATAATAAAAAATCACTGAATTTAGATTAGAATTTGCGGAGAAATTGAGATAGAAATTCGATCACAAAAATAAGTGAAAAACTGAAATTAAAACTAAATTAAACTTAATCTACGCTTCAAAATGTAAATGTAATGCTAAAGGAAGATGAGTTAAGATGAAAACACAACCTAACCCAAAGTCGCGCTCGAAATGATCCAATTAATCGCGGGATTCAAGGCGCTTCATTTCGAAATTTCAAAAACAAAGTTTAAAATTCAAGATGTGATTTCTTCCAATTCTCTCAACCAATTCTTGATTTCAAACACTCCTTGGATCCAAAAATGAGTCTAGAAGAGAAATAGTTCAAGAGATTATCAGATTATGGTGTCTAAACAGTTTGATTTATTTGAAAATCCAAGAATGGGTTTTCGCGTCGAAGAACAATTTGATTTTATAGAAGAAATTGGGTGTAACCATTGGATGTATCGATTCATCTTCAATCAACGGCTGAGATTAAATGTTGATTTGTGAATCAGTGTCTATAAGTCGCGTCCGTCCAAATTTGAGATGAAGCATCCAGATTTCACTAGGTCACTGACAAAACGATATGCATGTGGTCGTTGAATACACATGATGTCATGTCAAAACAAAGTCCAAACTTACCAATTTAAAGATTAATTCACAAATGGAAGGGTATAATGGTAAATAAGGGTTGAATCCACAGAGAATTAGGGAATTTTGAGAGATATCTTTGAAATTCGATCAAATCAGACAACAAATTGAGATTAGAAATTGGGCGAAAATGATTTAAAACTAAAATTAAACTGAAATTAAACTTAATCTACGATTCAAAATATAAATCTAATGCTAAATGATGAAAGATTAAGATGAAAACATGCAATCTAACCCAAAGTAGCATTTAAAATGATCCAATTAATCGTCGGATGCATGGCTTTTCATTCCGCAATTTCGAAGATGAAGATGGAGTCAAGATGTGATTTATCCTCATTCCTTCAATCAATTTTTGATTTCAATTGCTCCTCGGACGCAGAATTGAGTTTAGAAGAGAATTAAATCAATGGACGCTTGAATTGTGGTGTCTAAACAGTTTGATTCATCTCGAAAATCCAAGGGTATATTTCGTTGCATGAAGAACACTCTAATTTAAAGAAGAATTGGGCGTAGCCGTCGATCTAACGGTCCATTGCGATCAACCGTCTTGATGAAGCATTTTTTGGTGAATCGGTGCGTTTAAATGGTGATCGTTAGATCGGCGATGAAAGGTTGAGATGTGTCCACATCGCATGAAGAAAGAGACACGTCGTTTCGATCATCCGTTGGATCTTCATCGGGCGATCAAGGTGAGTCCACGCGTCGCTAAGTTATTCGCCAAGAGGTTCACGTATATCACGATTTAAGCACGTGCGGTGATGGTGATCTGGTGGACTTCACGTCAACTGCATCGATGCGCGATAATCCACACGCTTTTGATCCAGTGATCCATGCTTCGCCACGTGTCCTGCAAACTTAAAATAAGAGTGAAGATAGTCCCACCTGGAGAAAATTAAGGAGAGGGGACGGGTTTATAAAGTGGAGCGGTTATATGGGTTAGCGAGTTCCGATAAACGGAATGCTTATATGTACTATAACCATAACCATATAAATATTGCACACGTGTCACCTCCGCGCCACACAGGCGCTCGCGTGGGTTCGCGTGGCTCGGTCACTTGGCCTTGCATGCCACATCTCATCCACGTGTGTTCCGCGTGATACTTAAACCCTTTTTTGCCCTTTTTTAAATTGTTTTAATAAATTTAAAAATCAAAAATATACTTAAATAAATTCAGAAAAGTTCCAAAAAATTCCTAAAAATTGTAAAAATCATAACTTTCAAAATATAACTCCAAATTAATTCATATTTGTTTTGTTGGATCAGAAATTGAATAATCTATTATTATAAAAAGTCAAATTATTAAAATAGTAAGAGAATGAATTTTAATTAAATAAATACATTCTTGTATTTTCTAAAATAACTTTTTAAAAATACATGAATATTAATAAGCATCATTTCTCTTATTATTTAATCAGGAAAACATCATTATGATCTTAAATATAAATAGGATTAAAAATTATAATATTTAATTACATATAATAATCCATAAATTGATGTATTTTTAGATCATAACATGAAATTATACAAAATGATAGAAATATACTTAAAATATGATAACGTGCATGCAATTAGAACAAGTAATGCTTTTATTTGCACTAATAATCATGTAAATTCATGTATAAATGGCATGTTATCAGTCCCGCGTGAAGAAGAGGCGTCCTTTGATTTGTCTGTTCGATCTTCATTAGACGATGACGATGAATCCACATATCCATCGGGCACATTGAATCTTGACTGCTATAACTCCCTAGATGAACAGCTGTATATAAGCACCGCTTGTTTGAATCATCGCCTAATCATATTTCACCACATACCCCTACGAGTAAGTGATATCCGACGCACGCGATTTAACTGCGTGATCAAACGTATAACGTTGCGCCACGTTACTTGCAAATAAAAACAAAACAAAATAGTCCCACATGGAATAAAATATAAGGTTTAAACGCGTATATAATATATGCGTGAGTAGTGGGTTAGCTTATATCCATTAAGGATGCTCTAACCCATTATGTAATCACACATGCACACGTGCGCACACACGCGCACACGTGCACACACGCGCGCACGTGGACACGTGCGCACACACGCGCACCCACGTGGTCACGTGTCACACCCGAATGCTGCCACATGGTGTAAAAATATTTATTTATTTTTATTATTTTAAAAATAAAAAATATCTTTAAATTAATTCAGAAAATTTCCAAAAAAATCCTATAAATTAGAAAATTCATAACTTTCAAAAGACAACTCCAAATTAATCCAAATTTATTGTGTTGGATCAGATATTGAATTATCTATCATTATAAAAAGTCAAAATATTTAAATTAAAAGAGAATTAATTTTCATTTAAAAAATACACTCATTCTTCTTAGAAAATAAATTTAGAAAAATATATGAGTGTAAATAAAATATTTTCTCTTATCATTAAATCATAAAAATACAATTAGGATTTCAAATATAAATAAGAATAAAATTATATTATGAAAATTATACATAATTATCCCTAAAATTCTATATTTTTAGATCATAACCTAAAATGACATAAAATGATAGAAATGCACTTAAAATATGATAACATGCATACAAATAGAATATTTAATGCTTTAAATTACACTAATAATCATGTAAGTTCATGTATAAATTGCATGTTATCATATGTCAATAAGTTCTCAAAATATTCAATTTCACATTATTGTTTGCATCATTTGGATTAGAATTTATAGGGAAAAGAAAGGGAGGTAAGTCAACGTGACATAATGTTGAGAGTTGCTTACAAGGATACAAATAAGAAGAAAGAGGTGAAATGACGCTTTCAAAAATACCTTGAACATGAAGAGATATGTCTCTTCATTGAGAGATTGCTTGGGAATCATGTCTATTTGGGTCACTTGGAAGTCTATTTGGGACCATTATAAGACTTGAACACTCATTTATTTTAAATGAATCTCATTTTTTGAATTTGAAAATTCACATTTTGTTGATGGAATTGACCTGGTTGATCTTTTAGAGGGGAGGGTTTTTGAGGGTTGACTTGGTCAACTCTCTATTCTAGAAACTTCTGGAATGTTCTAGAGCTTTCTAGAATCTTCTAGAAAGTTATGGACATCCTCTAGAGAGAGAGTCTCTAGAAGATTCTAAGGAGCTCGATAAAAGGAGGAGCTCACCCCAAGCTTGGGGCAACTTAAAGGAAGCAACTCAAGAGCATCCTAAGGGAGTGAAACCCTTGTGAAGGAAGGGTCAAGATACTTGGATAGTTGGAGAAAAGAGAGGGGGCAACATAGCATCTTTGGAAGAAGCTATGTGAAGAGGTGACACAAGTGTGGCTCTTCTTGCTGGTTAGTCCCTTTAGTGAACTTGTTCTCTTTTCTTCTTTTATCCTAGCTATTTTGGACCTCTATTATGAACATTTGAAATCCCATTTAAGAAGGCTGTTTTTCTCCAATTTTTTGGTGGGTTTGTCTAATCTCATCAGTAGACTCTTGGTAGATACTTAAGCTTAGTTGGATACATACTTTAGACTCTTAATTCTCTGTATATTTGACCCTTATCCGCTACTATACTATCTCATTTGTGATTATTTCTCTAAACTAGTGAGTTTAGAACTTGTTCTGACAGGTCTCCACATGTATTCAACGATCTTGTGGATTCGTCTCATCAAGTGGAAAGCTTCGGATGTTAGAAGGTGCCAAAGCCTTTGTGTCTAGTTGTAGATAATTGAGGATGGTTAATATATAAAACTAAGCCAATGAGACCAAGACGTTTAAATTGGTTATCTCATTGCATGCTAAGTATGATTACCTTGTGACAAATGCTTCATGGAAAAATATCCCAAGCTTGGATTAGGTGATATCTACTTTGATGGATTTTGACTAGAGATAGTCATCATTTTTTTGGTGCTTCCAAACAAGATTTGTTTGTGCAAGGAGGACAAGAAAGAAATTGATTGAAGGAGAAGGGTAATATTAGGAGAAGAAGTGTCAAACCAAGTCGAAGACTGATTCATGGAAACATGTGTAGTATCATAAGTTCCATGCAAGGGTGCACTTGAAAATGGTCCATGCAAGTGGAGCATGCGATTTAGATGTTTATTGGCAGTGCTAGAATTTTGGAAAACGCGTAGGCTTTTGGATATGAATGGATGTTTTTATGGAAAAGAGAATAGAATACTTGATAACATGCATATTGCACAAATAGATTCATGATTCTTTAATTTTTAAGGTATAATTCATATCATTAATACAAAATTTTTTCATGTTTTGATGAAATTTGTGCTTTCATCCTGCCATATTTCTCATAAGCTTAATTTGCAAAAAATTATGGTTAATTTAATGCATGATCCACATTTAACCCTTTTAAAGGTCAAACAAGTGTGAATAAACCACATTGGCGTGAGTTTCATGTTTTTTAGGCCATAAACAAAGGGCAATCAAGACAAAGATGAGAAGAAGATGACGTGGGTTGAATACAAATTTATTAATTTTAATCTCATTTAATTTTTAGTCTTAAGTCATATGATGTGAAAGGAGGTTTTGAGGATCAAAAATGACAAAAATCTAATCAAAAAGGAGTTTTCTATGAAGATTAGCATTTAAATTTAGAATTTTTTTTCTAAATTTTCATCATTTTCATCCTCATCACACCTTCTTTCTTAGCATATAGCATTTTATCCAAATTTTCTTGATTATTGGGATTTTTAATGAATTTATCTTATGTTTTTTGGATTAATATATATTTTCGGGGCATTTTAAGAATGTTTAAAGTCTGAAAATCAATTTTTTTTTGCAATAGCGACATGCTAGTGTGAACACGTGGTGCAGCAAAGCAGCACCATGTAGTTTTAGTGCTTGCATGGTGCTACCAAAGGGAGTGTTAATTTCTTTCATAAACTCACTAACATATAAGTGCCCTTAATGGGCCAATATTTCAAACCTTAAATTTTTCTTTCGCTTTTTTCCAAGTGGGACTAATGTTTTTTCAAAGGGACATGTGCCAACACTAGACTGCTCCTATTGGTGGCACCAATTGGAGCCATTTGATCTTGTGGAATGGGTCCACAAGAAGCTTTTGACTCAGCAAACAAGAGGATGCCGCCAGGCACATGCATTCTAGAGTTCCGGATGTGTGGCCCACATGATCAGTATGCCAGATTTCTTCTAATTTTATCTCTTCATTACAGCAAAAGCACAATGGACATGTGACACAATCCTAGTTGTTATGAAGTTGACGAAATATAATCCAATGGTCGGTAATGATTCTGGTCTTGTTTTAAAGGCACAAAAATTTTAATCTAACACTTGGTGGAATTCTAGTCATCGCAATCTTGATTTGATTAATCCGAGAACTAGAAATCTATTAGGCATCCTTTAAGTGGAAATCAACAACAAAAATGCTCCAAATTGAAACTATGATATCTCATGGTTCCAATGGATTATGAAGCCAAAATTTTGTGGTTAGAATGATCATCTAATGCTCTATCTCTTTAAGTGTTTGATTTAAATTACAAAGCAGAAAAGCTAGGGGGTTTATAGATGTTTCCTTGGAAACTTCTAGTATTGGCGAATTAGAGGAAAGAAAGCATTGAATGATTGGCTATCATGCACCTGACATCATTTTTGGCGAGTTCAGCTCTTCTCTTTTCATCTCTCATATTGCCTCCAAGTCCAAGCAAGATAGGAAAGCTCTTGAAGAAGTGATTGACAAGAAAACATCGACAGAGTGAGTTTTTGGTCATGAATTTTTACATTATGGCAATTTCCTTTTGATCTAGGATTATATTTCCATTTTTTCAATTCTTAAATCTTATTTTTCAATTCTAAATCACATTACCCAATGATCAAGAATTTTCAATCTTTGATATGAGATTTGGACATGATCGATCAGATTATCATGTCTCGCTTCTTTCATCAATCTCCTCCACTATCTTCATGAAAAATACAAACATAAGTCTTAGTTCCTATCTTTAACCTTCTCCTTGTAGATTCATCCTCAATCCACCATTGTTTTAAAATTACAATAAATTTCAATGAGTTGAGTATAATTTTTATACGTAAACTTGTATTTTAGTGACCATTATTTTTATAGTACTCGAGTTTTGTAAAGGCGGACGTGTGATCATGTAGGGGACTAGAAGCAAGCCAAAATTTACACTTGAGGGGATCACAATTGTATGTGGAGTAGCCATGGAAATGAAATATTGGCCTATGATGGATTACACCTTCATATGGCATCTGGCCATTCCTATGCATCTGGTGGTCCATTGCATTTGGAAATTCCTATGCTTCTCGGTGGCGAGTTGGTAGAGAACTTCCAATGGGCTAGGTCCATTGGATCTAGCGATTGACGAAGAGTTTTATGCGGTTGCTAAAACACACAAACGTCGGTCAAAAAAAATTTATAATTCCAAAGTCACAATGACAAAGATATAACATCAAGTAAAGTGTAAGTATCGGGTCGATCCACAAAGAACACGGTTGAATTTTATTGCAGAGTTGACTTGGTTAGACTTAGGTTTAATTAGGGTTTTAAATAAGTGGAAATGAAATTTTATGAAGAAAAATGATAGATATACTAGATAGGGTATTTTAAGATTTTAGGCCTCTGATTTGCCAGAGAAATGTCAAAAGTCAAGGTCAAAGCATTGACTTTGACTAATAGTTGACTTTCTGTAAAATCAAAGAATAAAGAGGGGTCAGAAGATTACGAAAATTATATATTCAAAATCTATAGAAAATAAATGGAATTTATTGAAATAAAATTCATGATTTTTGGATAAGAATTCGATTTATTATGATTTATTGAAAATCAAATATAAGAAAAATCATGAAATGAACACTTCGGTGAAAATCTTCAAATTGAAAAACCAAATGATATCCAAATCCTGAAATTGATATATCAATAGAAAGCTAACAACCAGAGGATTCCAAAGAGACCAAAATTGTCAAATTCCAATTTTTATTTTAAGAGTAATTGATCCCACAAGTCAACGCTCAAATTCGAATTAAAAATGAACAGTGGTTGGTCAAACGTTAAATTGAGGGGTCAAATGATCATGGAATTTCACAAATTTTCTATCCACGGAAAGCTGATAAAACAAAAAATCCAATGAAACTGGAATCAAGTGATTCAGACTTAAGATCAGAGAGATATCCTTATTTCAAAATCAGAAAAAATACAAACCGAAATTGGGCAAAAATGAAGAACAAAATGACTTTTAAAATGAAATCAACTACCTAAATCTAATCAAAACACAAATTACCACAAGATTAACAATAGATTCTCACTGCTAACCCGATTTCGGCAAATATTTGGCTTCAATTCACGCGGATTGAAGAGTATCAGCTTGATTTCTTCCTCGGTAGACGTTCAGTGTTCAAGGGAAGAATTCGATCAAATCCGACAATTAATCATGACTAATCCTGCTCCAATCGGATCGCGATTGAGTCTAGACGTAGGGGAATCGTGATGAACTCAAGATCTTCCTCAATAATTGCTTAATTGCTTCACGATTTGATCAAAAGTTGTGATACAAAGGGAAGAGCATTGGTTTTTATAAGGATATTCTGCGCGAAAAATGTCAGCTGTCCGATCCACGATGAGATCAGAACCGTGCGATCACGCAAAACAGGTGGAATCATGGCCCATGACGCGGTCCACGTTTTCCTTTAATTAGAGCCGTTCGATGAGGATCGAAAGCTCATCATGCGTCTACGTGTCACCCACGATCGCAAGACACGACCCAAGCTCATCATGTGTCTCGCGTGCCACGTCAGCTCCGCGCGCCACTTCAGCTTCGTGGGTCCTACGGAAATTAACTCCCTTTTTATGCAATTTTAAATAAGAAAATAAATCAAATAAAATCCAAAAAAATCTAGGAAATTCAAAAATCAATAACTTTAAATATATAACTCCTTTTTAATTCAAATTTTCTCCATTGGATCACAAATTTCTTCATCTTTAGTATTTTGCCATCTAGAAATACAAATTAAAAGAATCATAATAGATGAATTTAAAATAAACAGAGATAATTTCTTATGAACTCTATTTAAATTCATCTAACATTCTCTTCCTAAAATTAAATCTTCTAATCATCTGAAAAAGTCAAAGTAAGGTAATTAATTTCTATTTATTTAACCTTATAAAAGATTAAACACTCACAGAGCACATAACCCTAAATAATGCATAAACATGGACTTTATTAGAATGGCATACCAATGGAGAAAATTCATAAAAACCATGATACCATGCATCATAATTACATAAAATAAGCATGAATATTAGTTAAATAAGGTAAGAATTTAAGTTAAATATGTATGTTATCAGCGATCCACGATGACCTACATGTCCTTGTGATAAGAAACATATATCAATTCTACATTGATAAAAAAAAGATAGGTTTGGGCTTTATATTCATGGCCCATTAAGAATTATAAATTAGAGTGAATTTCATTTGAGACTAATACTCCTCTTTGATGGGGCCATGTGTGTACTGACTGGGCGCCAAGTGTTGCTACCCGTATGCGCCCCCATGTCAACATGCCCCATCAACACACACAAATAACCCTATTTTCTGATTTTAAAAAATCCTTAAAAATTCCAAAAAGCCTGAAAACATAGAAATATCATTGCGAATATCACGAAAAATCAGAAAAAAATTAGAACAATAAAAAAATTGTGAAAAAAAGAGAAAATTTGGAAAAATCTTTAAAACTCAAAATATTCATATTCTTTTACCTTTTTGGATCCTTGTTTGGCTTTCTTTTTTATCATATCACTTGAAATAAAATGAGAAAATGATAAAAAAGGGCAATTTGGATCATAATTTGTTTGTCGTCTTCATTTCTTGTGGTTTCTCGTCCATGTCTACAATCACAAAACTCACACACAAGTGATTAAATCATCTTTGTTTGACCTTGAAAAATGTGAAAATTAAAATATGCATAATACTATAGAAAATTTAATGCAAATTTAGCTTATGAATGATAGGATATGATGGATGTGAAATTTCATCAAAACATGATAACATGCATAGTACTAACATGAATTATGATTTAAAATCATCAAAGAATAATGAATTGGGTGTATAAAAATGCATGTCATCCTATGGTCAACTATCAAATCTTATTTTGTCATTCCAGTGAATGACGATTTTGGTCAAAGGTCAAACCATCAAGACCTCGATATTTTCACTATCTTGGCTAGTGATTTTATCAAATTTTATTCCTTGAGTCAATCTTCTCTCATACAAAAGGTGGATGATTTTATCTTTACCTCTCAATCACCTTAGAGGACTTCATGGCTTGTTCAATGTATGATATTTTGGAGAACCCAACGGATAGAGATTCATAAGTCATTGTAAAAAATATAATCATCCATCCTCAAGATGTTTGATGTGTTAGGTCTTAGGATCACTTATATAATCATGAAATAAATCAATGTGATTGATATTTAAGTATAACAAATAAGCCCAATTAAGGATTCATGGACATTACTTTAGTGAACTCTGTCTCGAAAGAACATCTACAATCGATCCATGGTGTCTTCCACATTAATTGTCATAGGTTCAGTCGTACTCATCATATAAGTCAGATCCGATAGTGTTATTCTTTCTTAATAATTTGATAGTGACCGATAGCGAAGTAGTACCGTGAGGGAAAGGTGAAAAGAACCCCCTTCGAGGAGTGAAATAGAACATGAATAAGAAATGGACAGCAGAGGTTCTGAAAGAACGACCGACTATTATTCGTGGAATGTGGGACAAAATTGGTGAATCAAAATTTTGAAGTGGGAGGTGGAAGGGATAGTATTTTGATGGAGGAATATAGTGAATTTGCAAAATTGATGAACTCAAACTATCTAATTTTATCACACAAATACAGAGGAATGAGATTGATTTTAATAACTTAGAAAATATTAAAAATAATCAAGAAATAAAATGAAAAATATGAAGTTGACCAAGTCAAAATTGACCAATTTTCTAAGAAATTGACAAAATTCCCGGGTACGCCTCCATTTGACAAAGCGAATCTGCGAGGTCATTGAAAACATGCGGATAAGCATTAAAAATTACCAAACTCACAAATTTAAAGAAATAATAAAAAATTAAGGAGTATAGAGATGAATAAGGGTTGAATCTATGGAGAATTAAGGTACTTTTGATGTATTCTTTGCAAATTCGATCAAATTAGACAATGAAATGAGATGAGAAATTTGGGCTTTTGATAGATTTGGAAAGAGAACTCAAAGAAAAATCACCAGAATAAAAAATCACTCGATTTGAATCAAGATTTGCAGAGAAATCAAAGAGCGAATTAGGTAGAAATTTTTGAACGCGAAGAGAGAGAAATCTAAAATAAAATATAAATTAACCTAATCTATGATTCTAAATTACAATCTATTGATACAAGTCAAAAGATTAGGAGGAAAATATATAATTTAACCTGAAATAGTGTTCGAAATGATCCAATTGATTGCTATATTAAAGGCTTTTCATTCCATGATTTCGAAGACGATTGTTGGCATTCAAGAAAAAAATTCTCTCTATTCTTTTGATGAAATCTCGTTTCAACTACTCCCTTGAAGCAGAAATGAGTTTAGAAGAAGAAGAAGAAAGCAAGAGATTTAAGGATGGTGGTGTCTAGACAATTCGATTACTCAAAAACATCTAAGAATGATTTATATTTGTAGTTAGATTTCAGCATATAGTTGGATTCAATATTTAATCTTCAATCAACTGCTTTGATGAAACACATATATACTAATCATTACGCTTAAATCATGTTTGTTGGATCGAAAAATGAACCGCTTAGATCTTGCCATGTCGCACGTGAAGAAGTAATGCCAGAAAATGCCCGCCGCTTGATCTTGATCTAACACAATGGATGATCTTGTTACGACAGTTGAACTAGTGGTAACAAGAGGAATTAAGGGGATTGATCAGCCTAACCGAATTGGCACCTTCCCCATCCTCAATCAGCTCAATAACAAGGTGTGGTCATCTCGAATGAGACTGCATCTTAAAGGTCTTGAGCTATGGAATATCATTGAATCGAAGAACCCCATCAACAAGAAAGATCAAGTAGTGTCAATTCTATTTTCTACAATCTCAGAGGAGATCACCCCAGAGCTTGATGTTGAGAAAACAATGAAAGACACATGGAACATCCTCTGAGTGAGGAATGGAGGAGTCTCGCATCTTTGAAAGGCTCGTTGACGAGATTTTGAAAATCTCTTTATGGACGATGAAGATTTGATCCTTAACTTCTTGGGCAAATTATCTAGCAACGCTGTCAACATGAGGAATCTGTGAGAAAAAATTTCTCACTCTAATAACATGCAATTTGTACATGAATTTACATGATCATTAATGCAAATTAAGGCATTAAATATTCTATTTGTATGCATGTTATCATATTTTGAGTGCATTTATATAATTTTAGGTTATGGTCTAAAAATGTATCATTTTGGGGATAATTATGCATTATTCTAATAATATAATTTATTCCCATCTATATTTGAAATCAGAATTATATTTTCATGATTAAATGATAAGAGAAAATATTTTTATTTACAGTCATGTATTTTTCTAAATTTATTTTCTAAGAGGAATGAGCGTATTTTTAAAATTAAAATTAATTCTCTTGTCATTTGAATATTTAAATGATAGATAATTCAATTTTTGATGAAACAAAACAAATTTGGAGTTGTATTTTTAAATTTATGAATTTTCAAAATTTTAGGAATTTTCTAGAATTTTTCTAAACTTATTTAAACCTATTTTCAATGGTTTGTAATTTGTTTTAATTTAATTCTACCCCAAGGTTTAACATGCCAATATACCGTTCTCCTCTGAAATCCACACACCATCTCCTTCTTGAATCCTCTCATGGTTACTATATCCACCTTCCTCCATATCCTCTTCTCTCTCACAATTTCTTGGTGCTATCTCTCCTGAGACTCAATGATAAGAACATAAAATGTACTTATAACCACTCATGGATTGCTCTTATTTAACCCTATTAAACTCTTCAACATACCATCCCCTCTACCATCTCATAACTTGATGTTGTAGAATATTAGTGCATCTCATAACTCATGGATTGCAACAATCATGTAAAATTTACATGATTTTATTTTACATGATTGTTGCCTTTTTATTTTCAGGAAATATACAAGAGGAAGAGTATCAAGATCCTCCAAAAGGGAAGGTTTAAAAGGCATAATGGGCTGTCCAAAGCAAGGAAATGTGAGCCAGTGAAAGAAACCATCGAGGGGGAGACTCGGGGGATTTCAAGTGGGAAAAATCTCTCTTTGGCGGTCTCTTCTTCTTCCTCTTTTTCAACTTCTTCTTCTTCCTCGGGCATCCTCTCTCTTAGGTTTTTTTTTGTTTAGAAATTTTGTTCGCCAGCAGTTTTCTATCAGAGGGATGTAATACAGATTAGGTGCAATTATGTTTCTCCTTCTTTACCATTTGAGCAACATCGCCTTCCCTGCTCTCTGTCTCTCTCTCTTTTTCTAACCCTATTCCGTCTATTCTCGCTCCCATTCCTATATCTCCACTTTCTCTCTCTCGTCTGCTCTCCCTTCTCCCGCTTTATTTTCGGAAGTCCTCTCTTCCTCTTCCTCACAATCTCTCTACATCTCTCCACCGTTATTTTTTCTCTCTCTCTCTCTCGCGATTCACGTTCTTTCTTTATCTGGATATCCCCTCATGCACTCTCTCTCTTACTTGCCTTTCCGACTCTCGTCTTCAGCACTTCCACATTTCCACCTCTCTTTCTGTCTTTCACTGTGCTTCACCTCCCTCTCGCTCTCCCTAATTCACTATTTCCGGCTGCCTCTTGACCTCTCTAATTTTCAATCTCTCTTCCGATCGTCCTCCGTCCAAAATTCTCCCCCGCTCATCATGCTCCTCCCTTTTCATTCAATTGCTCACACTCTCATCTCTACATCCAATGCATCCTATTCCTCTCAATCCCATTGTCTCTTCCATGCTCTCTCCTTTCTCTCCCTAAATCTCACATTCTCTCTTTCTCTTTGTCACTCTTCCTCTTCCCATATTCCGCTCAATTCTTCTCTTCTACCCCGTCTTGCTCTCTTGCGCTCCCTCCTTTGCGTGCCTTCATTCGCTCTCTCTCTCCCTTGATTTTCTCTTGCAATCTCGCTTTCTTTCTCCTAATCTCCCCTTGTGGTCAAACCTTTCTTTCCCTCCTTCAATAGCACCTAGTCGCATCTCCTCCTCCACTGGATTCTAATTTTCTCCCTTCTGCTCCCTCTCTCTTTGTTTCCGATTTTGTCACTCTACCTTTCTATCTCAAGTTATTGTCATCTCCCCCGTTCAACTGCTCTCTGAAGGGTTGCATCCAGTCCTCTCCAAGCAACGCAGGAGAGCGACACTTATGCGGAAGTTGTCTCCTGCAAATAGCTGTTTGTTTCTTTTTTTGCTTTCGGGGAGTTAGTTAGAGACGCCCTTTACCTTTCTCTCTCTTTCTCCTATTGTTCTCTTCTATTTAAAGGGACATGTGTTTTTCCGAAATCATCCATGAATGAACTTCTTTGTTATTTTCTTCTCTACGCTGTGAATCTCTCTTCCTTGATTTCTGGAATTAGTCTCCATCTTCTTCCTTCAGGAGGAACTTCTTTCTGTAAGAACTTCCTAGAGAGATTCAAGGTCGCAACGGGCCAACAATTGGTATCAGAGCAAAAGCGATTTCAGATGAATCAAGCATGGTGAAGAAGATGACTGACGGCGGAGAATTGACAACACCGGTGATGTCTCTCAAACTATCAAAGACAAACTATCGTGTATGGTCGATGGCCATGGAGGTATAGTTAGATTCTCACAATTTATGGCAAGCAATTGCAGGTGAGAACGTCGCGAAGAAGAAGGACCACTTAGCACTCTCTGCCATCATTAGCGCCGTTCCGGAAGATCAGTTGGTGATTCTTGATACCAAGAAGATGGCGAAAGAGAATTGGGAGATTCTGTGGCAGAAGAATCTTAGCGTGGATAGAGTGATTCAGTCCCGCATCCAAGGCTTGAAGCGAGACTTCGAAATGCTCACTATGGCGAAGATTGACTCCGTCATGGATTTTGCGATGAAATTCACGCACATCGTCTCCGATTTGAAAAATTTGGGAAAGATGATAGACGAGAAAGAAGTGGTACGACGATTCCTGAGGGCGACACCTTCTAAATTTGACGCTCTCACTCTTTCTCTGGAGCAGTATGGTGATTTGGACAAGGTGAGTCTAGATGAGGTTATCGGCTCTCTCACCGTTCACGAGCTGCAGCTCAAAGAACGGGAATCTTGTGAAGAGCAGCAAGTCTTATTGTCCAAGGCGATAAGCAAAGCAAAATTATCGATTGAGGAGTCCTCATCGCGCGGAAGAGAATGTCATTGAGGCCGCAGCAGAGGCAGAGGCCGAGGGCAAGGTCGAGGGCATAATTCCCCTTAAAATGAAGACGAAGACAAGAAATCATTTGACAAATCAGTAATTAAATGTTATAATTGTCGAAATATGGAACATTTTGCATATGAATGCAGAAGTAACAAGAAAGAACGAGATGATCGAGCCTATGTATCTGAGTCGACCCCAGTAGTGGCGGCGACCACTTCCTCAGTTCCAGCGGCGACCTCCTCTCTCTTGATGGCTGTGCTTGAAGAGGCAAGTGATTTGCTCCTTCATGGATCTGAGGGTGCGCTCTTTGATCCAGCTCTTTGGTATCTTGATACGGGAGCAACGAACCATATGACAGGCAGCCGGAATTTTTTCTGTGACTTGGATGAATCAGCATATAGATTTGTTACATTTGGAGATAAATCGAAGATCCAAATTAAAGCTTGAGGCGATATCAAGATTAATCAGAAGGATGGGGACATTCTATGGCTTCTTAACGTTTTATTTGTCCCAAATTTGGCGACCAATATTCTTAGTCTCGGTTGACTGGATGAAGAGGGCTGTCGTATGACTATGGCTAGAGCGAAGTTGACTATCTTCGATTGTAATGGTCGATTGATTGCAGAGGTGCAAAGATCAGAGGGTTGACTCTACCTGCTGAAACTTAATGTAGTGGATCAATGCTTGATCACTACCAAGGATAATTCAGAAAATTGGCTATGGCATTCGCGCTTTGGGCACATTAACTTTCACTCCTTGAAAGAAATGTCTAGAAGGAAGTTGGTTGAAGGACTTCCTCAGATCAGTGCACCTGAACATATTTGTCAAAGCTGTATTGCCGGAAAGCAACATCGAAGCCCCTTTCCTCAAGCTTCTCATTTTCGAGCAACGAGACCTCTAGAACTCGTCTACATGGCATATGTGGGCCAATTACACCATCCACATTAGGGGGAAGCAAGTATTTCCTTCTAATTGTGGATGATTTCTCTCGACTTATGTGGGCATCTATGTTGAAGTTGAAGTCAGATGCCCTGAGAGAATTCAAACGTTTTAAAGCATTGGCTGAGGCAGAAAAAGGTATAAGAATTCAGTGTCTACGATCAGACAGAGGAGGAGAATTTACTTTCGAAGAATTCACAGAATTTTGTATCTCTCAAGGCATTAAACTACAGCTCACTGCACCCTACTCGCCTCAGCAGAATGGTGTCGTTGAAAGAAAAAATAGGACAATTTTGTCCTTAGTTCGAAGCATGCTCAAGGAGAAGGATTTACCTCGGGAATTATGGGGAGAGGCAGTGAGCACCACTGTCTAACTACTAAATCACGCTTCAACTCGGAGCTTAAAAGGCTTGACTCCATATGAAGCATGGATTGGGACAAAGCCCTCAATTAAGCATCTACGAGTATTTGGCTCATCCATTGTCTTCTTCATGGGCTCATCCATTGTCAGCTAGGGATCAATGAAGCAAAAAACAGTGGCCTTGTCTTCATGTGAAGCTGAACATATTGCTGCTACTTTAGCTACATGTCAAGGTGTTTGGTTGAATCGGCTCATTAGTGAGCTAAAGGGAGTAGAAGAAAGGCCCATGAAGCTACTCATGGATAATCATTCTGCGATTACATTGAGCAAAAATCCTGTTCACCATAATCACACCAAGCATATTGACACTCATTACCACTTCATCCGGCAATGTGTGGAGGAGAAATGGATTGAAGTTGCGTAAGTAAAGACAGAGGATCAGTTGGCAGATATCCTCACCAAATAACTTGGAAAACTGAAGTTTTTAGAGATGCGTGAATGTCTGGGCATCAAGAATGTTCGCATGGAGGAGCTGGAGCAAGGAGGAGATTGAAGGGTTGCATCTAGTCCTCTCCAAGCGACACAGGAGAGCGACGCTTTTGCGGAAGTTGTCTCCTGCAGATAACTGTTTGTTTCTTTTTTTGCTTTCGGGGAGTTAGTTAGAGACACCCTTTATGTTTCTCTCTCTTTCTGCTATTGGTCTCTTCTATTTAAAGGGACATGTGTTTTTCCGAAACCATCCGTGAATGAACTTCTTTGTTATTTTATTCTCTACGCTGTGAATCTCTCTTCCCCGATTTCTGGAATTAGTCTCCATCTTCTTCCTTCAGGAGGAACTTCTTTCCGTAAGAACTTCCTAGAGAGATTCAAGGTCGCAACGGGCCAACACTCTCTCGCCTCTACTTCTTTCTCACAATTTGCTCTCTTGCTCTCTCTCTCTCCCCCTCTCTCTTGCTCTCTTTCTCTCTCTCCCTCTCTCTTGCTCTCTCTCTCTCTCTCCCTCTCTCTCTCCTCTCCATCTCTTTGAAGGCTTCTCCTCCCTTCTTCGCCCTCTTTAACTCCTGCTCTTTCTTTTTTTTCCCCTTACGCTCCTCCTTTCCCATCTTTTCTCTAACTTCCCTTTGCTTCGTTTTTATCTTTACGACATCTCCTCACACGTCATCCTCCCTAAATTTTATCTTTGTTTTAATATCTCTCTATTTTTTGCACCCTCTCTAATTGCCCTTCCAATCGATGTGACCAAGTAGTCTAGATCATTCTCTTTTCTTGCCTCCTACATTGTTATTCTCTTGCCCTAAAGTCCCTGTGGATCGACCTAACGAGCTATATATCTTAATTACCTTGGCTGCTTCATAGTCTTCTAGCCTATAAGTAGTAAATTTTTCGGGCTGAAAGACACGATGACTTTGAGCTCATCACTCACCTCTCATTGTCTTGTTGTCATTTTCTCTCCCTCTCCAGTTTTTCTTCACACTCCTTGAGGTCTTTCCTTGAAGACTCTTGATGGGTGCTCCTTCAACGGTCTTCCTTTAATTCCCCTTTCTCTCCTTTACTATCCATTTCTTTTGTATTTTCCTTCCAACTTCTTTCTCAATAATAAATTTCTATTCTCTTTCTACTTCCTACATACTCTAATTTCCTTCACAATCAAGATTTATTGTTAATTTTAACATTCTCTTCTCCTACCACGAAAATTGACATTTTCTCACCCTAAAATCTCTGTGAATCAACCTAGAAAGCTATACATCCTATATATCCCAGATGATTTATAGTTTCCTAGATTTTAAATGATAAATCTATCAAGCTTGAACATGCAACAACTTTGAGTTCAACACTCTTGCAGAAGTGGAGAAAAAATATCAAAGATCAGTTGCTTGAAATTTTCTAAAATATCATGAAGAAAATGAAATTTGAAGACATTTGTCCGCTCCCTATTCACCACAACAGAATGGTGTGGTTGAAAGGTGAAACTGCACAATAATGGACATACTGAAGACTAAAAATGTTCCAAAATGTTTTTGGTGAGAAGTGATTAACAATGTTTTTTCATCTTCGAAATAGAGCACCCAAACATTAAACCATAGGTTAGTCATTTGAGAATTTTTGGGTGTGTTATTCATGTTAAGAAGTTAAGTGGCTCATTGAAGGAATTAGAAAACAAAAGCACTATGACGGTGTTAAGAAGTTAAGAGGCACGTAAGGCTATAGAGCCTATGATCCAGAAAATGGATCCATACACATTTCGAGAGATGTTATTTTTTAGGAAGAAAAAAACTGGAATTGGGTGAATTCCACCAAAAAGACAAAATGAAGCATCTCTCTCCCCCTATTTTTGCCTCGAACTATAGTGTTGACTTGGTCAACACTGTAGTTAAGGAGGTCATATCTACTCAACGTGAAGATGAAGGATCTTCAGCCGCCATCTCAACATCCACTATGAACTTGTCAACCTCTAATAGCTCTCAACCAGAGGTACAAAGCTATTACAGAATGACAACTATGAAGAAGCTGTGCACCATACTGAAGAAGAAGAACCACAATCATCTGAAGAAGTTTTGAAAATTGATGTTTGGAAAGCTGCCATGATGAATGAACTCAAGTAGACCGAAAAGAACAAAACTTGGTCACTAATTACCCCACCAACAGACTCTCACCCATTTGGTTTAAAATGGGTTTTCAAACTCAAGAAGAATCTTGATGGTAATGTAATCAAGCATAAAGCTTGACTGGTAGCGAAAGGGTATGTATAGAAATTCGGAATAGATTTCCCTAATGTTTTCTCACTTGTAGCTAGAATGGATACATGAAGAAGTGTATGTGGAACAGCCGAAAGGCTTTGAAGTTAAGGGGAAAGAACACATGGTTTACAAACTCCATAAAGTACTCTATGGGCTAAAATTGTTACAAAGAACAAGGTGTTGCGATGAAGGTAGAAGGAAGTGAAATTAAAGGGAGACGAGGTTGATCTTCTGAAACAACAACTTCACTAACATGTAAAACAGAAGTTCATACGAAAGACAGAAAGAGTTACAAAAAAAAAGGATGGGACAGAAGAGGAGAAATGACTAGTATAAAGAGAATGGAAAAGGGTAACTGTCTCCCTCCATAACTGCCCCCATAGTGTCAGACATAACTGCCCCATAATGTCAGGTGGACAGAGGTAACTGACCCACGTCTCAAAAAAAACTTTCAAACGCTCACATGTAATGGTCAATATTTAACATATCTCCCCCTTGACTGAAACAATGGAGCGACTCGATGTCAAACATGATGGAGGCCTACAAGTTTCTGAAAGAGGAGAAATTTGTCTTCAGGCAGCGGCTTGGTCATCATGTCGGCTGGGTTTTCATTCGTGTTTATCTTCATGATACACAAATCTCCCTTCATAAATATATCACAAACAAAGTGATGTCGCACATCAATATGCTTGGTGCGCTCATGGAACATTTGATCCTTGGTGAGATAGATAGCACTCTGACTATCACAAAATAGACTTATTGGCTGCTTGCCAATAGTCAACTCATTGAAAAAACCTTTCAGCCAAATACCTTCTTTAACTGCTTCTGTAATTGCCATATATTCAGCTTCAGTAGTAGATAGAGCTGTTGTGGGTTGAAGCGATGCTTTCCACGAAATGGCCGTGCCTCCAAAGGTGAATAGATAGGCCAGTAAGGGATCTTCGTTTATCAAGATCTCCAGCATAATCCGAATCAACATAACCAGTAACTTTACCGATTGATTTCCCAAAATGAATGCAATTATTTTTTGTTCCTTGTAGGAAACGGAAAATCCACTGGACAGCCTTCCAGTGTTCTCGTCCAGGATTGGCCATGTAACGACTCACTAAGCTTACAGCTTGTGAAATGTCGGGTCGCGTACAAATCATAGCATACATCAGAGAACCGACTGCAGATGAATATGGGATTTTAGCCATATACTTAATATCTTCTTGTGTCTTTGGAGAAAGCGAGGCTGAAAGCTTGAAGTGACCAGAAAGAGGTGTTCTCACTAACTTTACTTTCTCCATATTGAAGCGTGAGAGAATTTTTTTGATATACCCTTCTTGACTCAAGGATATAGTTGCGGCATCTTGACGAGACGAGACCGCGAGGTCGTCGATTTCACGCGGTATCGCGTCAAAAATTATTCCAAACTTACCAATTTGGGAAATTAAGAGTGAATTGAAGGGTATAATGGTAAATAAGGGCCGAATCCACAGGGAATTAAGGTATTTTGAGATATCTTTTGGAATTTGGTCAAATTGGACGATGAATTGAGGTGAGAAATTAGGGAAAATGCTGTTTTTAGAAAGATAACTCAAAGATCTATCCGTGGAATCAAAAATCGCTTGATTTGTATTAGTAATCATGGAAAAATCAAAGATGGAAGTGGGATGAAATTTTCGGAATCGCGAAGAACACAAATTGAAATTAAACTTAAATTGAGATCCTAAACCTAAAATTGATGATACATGACGATAGATAAGAGGAATAACTTGTTTTCTAACCCGAGATAACGATCAAATTGATCCAATTGATCGCCGGATCGATAGATATTCATTCCGCAAATTCAATCGTGAACATCGATGTTCAAGAGACAAATTCTCCTCGCATGATCGTCAAAATCTCTCTTATAAACACTCCGTGGACACGATTTCGAGTCTAGAAGCGACTACAAGAGAGAGATTCAAGAGAGAAGGGGTTTAGATAGGTCGATTAGATCAAATCTCTCAAGAATGCATGCAAACGACGAAGAACTCGTCTATTTATAGGGCGAAATGGGGAAAACCGTCCGATCTCCTTGTCTAACGGTCGTGATGAAACGGTCCATCATGGACCGTTTCAATTAAGTCACGATCGTTGGATAGAAGATGGACGGCCTGGATGATCGCGTGGATGACTATTATAAAACGCCTCGAATATTGCCCCTTGGATCGCGATCGGACGGCCTTTATCTGATCCGATGAAACGCTTTAAAAAAAAGCTTCAAATAACGCCCCTTGGATCGCGATTGGAGGGCCGCGATTCTCCCTGCGCGGTCGAATCTGGACTGTTATAACTCTTTAAAATAGTCACGTGTTTGATTGATCTCCGGTGCACCACGCGTCCACGCGATCGACGCGTGTGATGCCGCCACGTCGCAGAAGATCTGACCGTTATAATAACTCCTTTAAGCCACGTGCCTGATTGATGGATCAGTGGTCCGGCGTTCACGCAATCGACGTGTGAGATCGACGCGTCCTCCCGAACCAACGATCCACGTCGTGTCGCGCCACGTCACCTGCGTTATAGAAGTCGTGTGGATTAGTCCCACACGGAAATAAAAAAGGAGAATCGTCGGGTTTATAACACCCGACGATTTAAAGGGTTAATAACCCTTCCTCTATAGGGAAGGGTGAAGACCCATTTTATATATGATAATAAATAAATAAGATATAGATATAATGCGCCACGTAGGCGCTGCGCGGGTCCGCATGGCTCTGCCATGTGGCCTTGCGTGCCACGTCGCACCCGCGTGGGACCCGCGCGCTTTTTGCACTTTTTTTATTTATTTTAAATATTTTTTAAATAGAAAATAAAATCGGAAAAATCCAGAAAAAAATCCCTAAAAATTGTAAAAATCATATCTTTTAAAATACAACTCCAAATTAATCCAAATTTCATTCATTTGATCTGAAATTTAATTATCTATCATTCTAAAAAGTCAAATTATTTGAATAACAAAAGATTTAATTCTTATTTCAAAAATACATTTATTTCTTTAAGATTTTAACTTTAGAAAATTAAATGAATGTTCATAAAAATGATTTGTCTCATTATTTAACTTTAAAAACCACTTATAATCTCAAGTAAAGATGGGTTATAAAATCTTTAATCTTTAATTCATCATAATTAACCCTAAATTAACGCATTTTGAGATTATAACATAAAATTGCATAGAATGATAGAAATGCACTCAAAGTATGATAACATGCACATAAATGTAATTTTTTATGCCTTAATTTGCATTAATAATCATGTTTTATCATGTTAAGATTGCATGTTGTCACATCTCAATCCCTTTTGATTTCCATTCCCAATATTTTAGTTGCTGCTCCTAAGTCTTTCATTTCAAACTCTTTTATGAGTTGACACTTAATGGCTTGGATATCTTGAATGTCTTTTGCCGCAATCAAAATGTCATTGACATATAGAAGAAGATATATGAAGGACTCATTACATTTCTTGAAATAGATGCAACAATCATATTGGCTTCGATTGAAACCCAAAGTGGAGATAAAGGAATTAAACCTCTTATACCATTGTTGAGGAGATTGTTTAAGGCCATAGAGAGGTCTCTTCAACTTGCAAACCAATTACTCTTGCTCCATATCAACAAATCCTTCTGGTTGAAGCATATAAATCTCCTCTTCAAGTTCCCCATGAAGAAAGGCTGTTTTAACATCCATCTGTTCTAGCTCATAATTGTTATGAGCAGTCATCCCAAGAATAGCACAAATAGAGGAGTGCTTAACAACAGGGGAAAATATATCTGTATAGTCAATCCCAGGGATTTGACTAAAACCTTTTGCAACCAAATGAGCTTTATACCTGGGATCTTCAATGTTGGGAATGCCCTCTTTATGCTTGTAGATCCACTTGCACTGAATTCGCTTCTTGTTCTCAGGAAGCACAACTAAATCCCAAGTACAATTCTTCTGAAGGGATTCTATTTCCTCTTGCATAGCAGATACCCATTTATCTGTAGAGGTAGACTTAAGTGCTTCTTCAAAAGAGGATGGTTTATTAGAATTATCAACTTCTTCAGCAATAGCCAATGTATATGCAACACAATCAGCATGTGCATATCTTGATGGAGGTTGTATCTCCCTTCGAGGTCTATCCCTTGCAATGGAATAGTCCTGCTGGTCTGTTTCAATAGGAGGTAAAACATTAGTTGGAGAAATTTGTTCTACCTCATTAGATGGCATGGAGGATGAATTTAATGATTCAATGTTGACTGTTGGATCTATCATAGGCGGCTGAATAGTAGTAGTTTCTTGCCTCAGAGAGGATGACTTCATCATTGCAGATTCATCAAATATAACAGCTCTGTTATATATTATCTTTCGATGTTCAGGTTGGTATAACTTATACCCTTTAACTCCTGATTTAAAACCAAGAAAGATACACTTGACTGATCGAGGCTCAAGTTTACTAGTATTGACTCGAGCATAGGCAAGACAACCAAAACTACTTCGATAGAGACGCATTAGATAGCATGCAGCGAACTTTCTCCAGAATTGTTCGATTCATTCGCTCCGCTACACCATTCTGCTGTGGTGTGTGTTGTACTGTGAGATGTCGCAGAATACCCTCAGATTTGCAAAAATTTTGAAATAAATTCGAGCAAAATTCCATCCCATTATCAGTTCGAAGAATTTGATAGACTCACTAGTTTGCTTCACCATAATTTTCCATTCTTTAAAAGGAACAAATGCATCAGATTTATTCTTCAGGAAATAAGCCCATACCTTTCTAGAATGATCATCAATAAAAGTCAACATATATGAAGCGCCTCCATGGGATGGGATAGTTGACGGGCCCCAAATATCTGCATGAACATAATCAAGAATTCCAGTAGATTTATGTTGACCCACCGGAAAACTAAAACGAACATGTTTTCCATACAAACAATGTTCACAAAATTCTAGATTGGTAGAATTCATACCGTCAAGTAGTCCTTTTTTGGATAATTCTTTCATCCCTTGTTCACTCATGTGACCGAGCCGCATGAGCCATAATTTTGTAATATTTTCATTTGATTGTGTTGATTTAACAACAGCAGCATTACGAGTAACTGTACTACCTTCAAGGAAATACTTATTTGCTGTTTATCGATGGCCTTTTATAATAACCAAAGAGCCTTTACATACTTTGAGGATACCATCTTCCCCAATGAATCGGTAGCCCTGAGATTCCAACGTGCTAAGAGAGATGAGATTTCTCTTTAGGTCGGGGACATACCTCACATTGCTCAGAGTACGAATTTTGCCGTCAAACATTTTAAATGTTACATTTCCGATTCCTCTAACATTGCAAGGAGAATCATTTCCCATGAGAACAACTCCGCTAGCTGATGATGAAAAAGAGCAAAAAACTTCACGATTGTAACAAACATGGAAACTGCAGGCAGAATCCAAAATCCACTCTCTGAATGATTTTGATTCACAATCAGCAATAGCAAGGATCTCCCCCGAATCATGAGCAGCATTCGCTGTGGGTTGATCAGACGTAGATGACTGATTTGAACCGGTTGCTTCTCTTTTCATCTTGTTCTGAAGTTTGTAGCATTCAGTCTTGATATGACCAGGCTTCTTGCAATAGTTGCAGGTCTTGTCTAGATGACGAGACTTAGAACGACTTCTAGAAGTATTTTTCTTCTTCTCGGGGTTACGTCCTCGAACAACAGGCCTTCACCTTCAGATGGTGTGGCCGATTCAGATAATTTGCTCATGCTCTCCTTGGATGAAAGGTCTTCATATATGGTTTCCAGAGATAATTTGCTCATGCTCTCCTTAGAACCATAAAACAAAATATCTCGAAAGCCCGAAAAGGATGGCGGTAAAGACATAAGAAGCAATGAGCAAAGATCCTCTTCAATGAGGGTATTTGCATCAAGAGCATCTAATTCTGCCATGATATACTTAAAATTGGCTAGATGAGATTCCAAAGAAGTTCCTTCAACCATACGCAATCCAAATAATCGTTGTTTGGCAAGATTCCGTCGGGTGACGGTCTTTGCCATGCAAATTTCTTCAAGTCTTGACCATAACTTGTGGGCTTCAGTCTCCTTCTGAACATCCCGCAAAATATCATTAGATAGATGCAGTTGGATTTGAGTCAAAGCCTTCCAATTGATTCGTTTCTTCTTGTCTTCATTCCAAGATTCTGGCATGGGAACAACCAAAGCATCTTCTAGATCAAGTTGAGCCAAAACTCCTCGCATCTTGATTTTCCATAATGTAAAGTTTGTCTTCCTATCAAGCATTGGAAGTTCCACCTTCGTCGACGCCATAAGAACCTTCTGCAACCTTGCTCTGATACCACTTTGTTACAAAGAACAAGGTGTTGCGATGAAGGTAGAAGGAAGCAAAATTAAATGGAGACGAGGTTGATCTTCTGCAACAACAACTTCACTAACATGTAAAACAGAAGTTCATAAGAAAGACATAAAGAGTTACAAAAAAAAAGGATGGGACAGAAGAGGAGAAATGACTAGTATAAAGAGAATGGACAAGGGTAACTGTCTCCCTCCATAACTGCCCCCATAGTGTCAGGCATAACTGCCCCATAATGTCAGGTGGACAGAGGTAACTGACCCACGTCTCAAAAAAAAAATTTCTGACGCTCCCATGTAATGGTCAATATTTAACAAAAACAAGGGCCCAGACCCTAGTATTCCAAGCTAGACAGCAGCCTTTTTCTTCTTTAAGAAAAAGGGCAATTCACATCTGATCATCGGTTTATATGTTGAAAATATTTTGTTCACTGGAAGTCAAGAAGATGACAAACAAAAGTTCAAGCAGAAACACTAGACCTCTTCGAGATGACAGACTTATGATTACTTACCTCATATCTGGGTATCCAAGTCAGTAAATTAAAGCGTAAAATTCAATTGTCTCAAATAGACACTTGCATTGAAGGTCCTCAAGGAGTATGACATGGTGGAGTGTAACTTATCGTTGAACCCTTTATAGGTCAAACCGGGTTTCAATCAATCGAAAGAGGTGAGTAAAGTAAACTCAACCTCCTACTGAAGTCTGATGGGCTCACTGAGGTACCTCATTCACAAAAGTCCCGATTCATTATGCAGTGTTGGCTTTCTCTGTTGTTTTATGGAAGATCCAACTATTGAGCACCTTAAAAGTACAAAAAGAATACTAAGGTATGTTAAAGGCACTCTTGAACTCGGTCTGAAATATAAACAAGGTGATAAGTTTGTATCAGAAGGATATAAATACAGAAACTATGGAGGAGACAGTGAAGAAAGGAAAAGTACGTCTGGTTTCCTCTTCTCTTGGCAGAAATATAGTGACATCGGTGTCACAGAAGCAGAGGATTGTTGCGTTATCCTCGTGTGAAGCAGAGTATGACTCTCACACTCGGGCTACTCAAGGGGTTTGGATATAATATGACGCTAGCAAAGATTATGGTCGACAACAAATCTACTATTGAACTCGCTAAGAATCTAGTGTTTCACGGCCACTTCAAGGACATCAAAATTCGGTACCATTGTATTAAAAAATGCATTGAAAATAGTGAAGTTGAACTTCATCACGTCACGATCGAGGAGCAGCATGCGGATATTTGAACCAAATCACTCTGAAAGGTTAATTTCATCAATTTCAAGTCTCTAATTGGATTAGAAGACCTCAAGGATCAAATCCGAGGTTAAGGAGGAAATTGTTGAAGTTTAATCTCGCACGAGTTCCGTCGCAAGAACTGATCAATGAAATGCACGTTTTTATCATTTTTCTTTGTTTTTTTTCTTTTTTGTTTCTCTCTCCTTATGTAACTGCCATTTTTAAATCGTGACCATTCATCACGATTTATAACGGTTGGAAGCTAATCCTTTAGAGGCAGTAACTGCCAATGTGTACTAGGTGTCCGACCTGTGCATATAAGAAAGCGGAATGGCTCAGCGCACACACAGAAAATTTGTCTTGCTTTTGTGTATTAATCCAAGCTGCTCTTCCCATCTCTCTCCCTCTTTCTTGAGTGCTTGAGCGGTTCTTTAGAATCGTAAGGTGAGATTCTTCAAATGGCGGGGGTGCCCTTTTCTGGGGTGCTTCCTTAGTCATATTGAGACCTGTCGTCATGGTCTTCGCCTGATCGCAGTGTCTGACTTGTTCCCACAGGTTCTTGTTTCCCACGGACTTCCTAAAATCTTTTGTGATTTGTTGTCCAAACATGCTTCCGCGCACGCGTTTACGTTATACACTGAATGTGACATTTTTATTTCCAATGGACCACTGGAATATGGTTTCCACACGTAGAAAATTTTGGTCTTTGATATTGCGTATGATATTTTGGTCATTGGTTTGACTATTCCCACCTAAAAATTGTCAACATCATTCCACCAGCAAGAAAAGTAAAAGGCGGCCCTCACGACATTTCTTTTGTGCAACGTCTGGGGCCCGTAGTCTCCAAATACATGCATAATGAGTACATGAAACTTTTCTCAACTGAAGATGAAATTCCCGAAAAAACCGGGGTTGGACTCCTTTTCAGCCTTTACTCGAGTCTTTTCTCTCTATAGCTTTACCATATTCTGAGTTCAGTGCGAGATCCGATTGAAAAAAAAATGCTTTCCTTGGAGATCTTTGGCTTATAATCTCATCTCTGAAGTGGATCCTTCATGGAAATAAATCTTTTCCCTAGTTTCGTATTCTATGAGGAGAAAATACTGCACAGGATCAAAAGTGAATGTTTTCCATTGGCTCTTTTTTCTATTGAAGCTACCTACTGTCTGACCCACGATTCGTCTGCATTAGAGAACTCCAAATCGTTACCGAAAGACCGAAACCGACACCGTCGGTGTTGAAAAACTGGGCAAACCGAAGTCCGGTTTTCTTCCGGTGTCGGTTTCGGTTTGGGGTTTCGGTGGAACCGTACTTTCTCTCTCCTATGATAGGAGAGAGGGAGGCGGAGCGAGGGAGGGAGGGACGGAGGGGGAGAGAGAGACACACAGAGACAGAGAGAGGAAGGGACTGAGGGAGAGGGATAGAGAGAGAGGGAGAGGGAGGGAGAGAAATTTTAACGGCGGAAGAAAAATGCTTTTCTTCTTCCGCCCCGCGAGAGAGAGAGGGTGGCGGAAGGGAGGGCGGGAGGGGGAGAGAGAGAGGGACGAAGGGACCGGGGGGGAGAGAGAGAGCGTGGGAGGGAGGGAGGGACGGAGGGAGGGAGGGACGGACGGGGAGAGACAGAGACAGAAACAGAGAGAGAGAGGGAGGGACGGAGAGAGGAAGAGAGAGAGCGAGGGAGGGACGACGGACGGAGAGGGAGAGAGAGAGCGCGAGGGAGGGAGGGAGAGAGAGAGAGTGAGGGATGGACTCAGGGACGGACGGAGAGGGAGAGAGGGAGAGAGAGAGCGAGGGAGGGAGAGAGAGTGGGAGGGACAGAGAGAGAGAGAGAGAGGGAGGGAGGGAGGGAGGGAGAGAGAGAGAAAGAGAGAGAGAGAGAGAGGGAAGAAGAGAGAGAGTGAGGGAGGGAGAGAGAGGGGGAGTGAGAGGGAGAGGAGGAGAGGGAGAGAGATTATTTCCTAAAAATTTTATTGTTATTTTTCCCTAACAATATTTAATAGTTAAAGTTTATGTATTTAAGCCTTTTATCTTAAATTCTTGATTTATTATATTGATGTTATTAGGAAGTGTTAATATCTTATCATTCATTTGTGAAACGAATGATATATATATATATATACTCGCCACAACTTTATCTCCGTACGGTCGTTGTCCCTTCGTCTTGATCTCCCTACGCTGGAACCTTCGTCCAGTGAATATAATATATATATATATATTATATCTATTATATATATATTATATCTATTATATATAATATATCTATTATATATATATATCTCCCTACGGTGGAACCTTCGTCCAATGAATATAATATATATATATATATTATATCTATATATATATTATATATTATATATTATATATATATATATATTATATCTATTATATATAATATATCTATTATATATATATATCTCGCTACGGTGGAACCTTCGTCCAATGAATATAATATATATATATATATATATTATATTCATTGGACGAAGGTTCCACCGTAGGGAGATCACAAAAATTTATAGTGGTGTCACAAAAATTTTCAATAATTTATGTTCAAGTCAATGTTAGGTATAGGTTTAGGTATATAAGATGGAGGTGCAGGCATGGGAGGGTGAGTGAATTGCTGCAATCCATGTCTCCATGGATAGAACGGCAACGGCACAGCCGGATCTAGAATCCCTTCTAGATAAATCACTATCACCGGCGTTGCCCAAGGAGAAAAATCCGTCCTTCTCCTCTCTCCTCCCCCTCGTCTCTATCCTCTTCCTCACGCTCTCCTGTGCCCAAGCCATCTACAACTCCTTGGACGATCCCTCTTCACTCGCCTTCATTGTCACCGCATACTCTTCTGTCCTTCTCCTATTGTGGTGCCTTCGAAGATTAGATAATATCCCAAGAGGTAAGGCCAAAAAGGAAGCGGAAGAGAAGCGACTCAAGCTCGCCGTTTTCGTCCTGTGTTTATTCTTGAATGCCATTTTCTCTTATCGGGTAGGCGGCCTGCTGCCTCTACAGCTAGCAGTAATTGTCTGGGCCGTTGCTGGTGTGACAGCCATCGCTGGTTGCTGTATGTATTTCTGTTATTCTGATGATTCTGCCTGAATAATCCTATGAATTGTACTCAGAAATAATTTTATGTTTTGAAGTGGAAATAGCGCCAGATTATAAGAAAAAATTGGTCGCTTTTAATCAGAGTAAGTGCTTAAACTTAAGCTAGTATTCGATCCCCCCACCTAGAGATCTTTAAGCGATTATTCGAACTCGCGGACAAGCTCTCGGCCCAGCCCCCTCATACGCATCTTCATAGTTTGTATGCTATAGGAGATATAGAAAGAGCGAAACTATACTTAGATTTTCTTGCAGGTCGATGCGTACGCTAGAGATCATGAGACACGTACACAATGGATTCGGAGTACTCATATCGTAGTACTTAATGGTGCGAAATGCTCGAGTTCTGTTTCGAGGGCCCTAAGGATCTGGGGAATTCAAGTCATGCATACAACAATCAAGACTGCACTTCACACCGGGAATTGGCTACCCTCGGCATCTAGGCTTTGGAAGCTCAACGTGGACGAAACATGAAGGGGAAACCTTGGTCTCGCTAGGGAAGGAGGCGTAATACACGACAATATAGGCTGCATTCTTTTTACCTTCTCCTACTGCTATCATATTTAGACCAACACCGCTGCAGAGGTTATAATGGTTTGCTTCTCTGCGAGGAGCGCGATCTCGATGATATTATCCTAGAATTCAATTTTTGTGTGTTAGTTGAGATGTTACACGGGTTCTTGTCGTTATTGGTGGCTTAAGAATATCGGGACGAATATTATGCGAGGTGGAAGGACGATCCAAGCCATCACACACCATCTAAAAGAAGGGAACTATACAGTGGAAGTGTCAGCCACTCACGCAGTATGCTCCGAGCAAAGGTCCAGTCTTGAGGCTCAAGGATGACAGGGCCTTGAGAAACTTGGCATGCTTTTTGTACGCACATGACACAAGCTTATCGTTGCTCCAACACGAAAATGGTGCATAGCATAGGGTTCCCCGCTTGCGCAAGAGTAGGCCATGTCATTTGATTGAAAACCTTTTGAGGCACTAGTTCGTAGAACAGTTTCCATCGTCCTAGGTCAAGATGGTAATATCAACTTGATAGAAGTAGGAGATATCAACATGATAATATCAACAGTTTCCATATTACACGTCTTGTGTTGTTGCTATGCCAAAAATACATCTTCTACCCAAAAGAAAACCGTATCGTTGTCATCCACAGACAATTGATGACTTCCTCTCTCTACGTGTCTGCAATCTGCGTCTATATCTTGATGTTTTCATCTAAAGAAAAATAGAATACATTTCAGTGCAATGTGTGTCATGACTGGAGTAGGGCCAACCTATGGAACTTGGCTCATTTTAGCTTTGTTGCTTTCTCTCGGGACATGATTGTCACGAGTTGGAAGACCTGGTCATCAGACGGCTAGATCTTTCCTCTCTCTCTCTCTCTCTCTCTTTATCTATCTCTGTCGCTATCCACCTATATCTCTATCCTTCTCTGGTTGTCACCGTTTGGGGCTATCTCGTAAGGCTGGATCTTTCGTCTCTCTTTCTGTCACGCCTACTCTCGTAAATTATTGGTGCCGTATCGTGTCCTCCCTGGCGCCTTCACGTCATGTTCTGAAGTCAACATCTCTCTGAAGTCACTCGGTGCGTTAGCATGACAGTTACTGGCAAATAAAAAAATAAAATTTGCAGGCAGTTGGGGGATGGTTATCAAGAACCTTGACTTTCGCTATTCGGCGGTAACTTCGGAACAGTGGTCAGTTTATCTGATTGGTGCTCGTTTAATGGACAGCGGATCGATTCAACAGCTCAAATATGACATTTTCTTAGCCACCTCTCTCTCTCTCTCTCTCTCTCTCTTACTCTTTCTATGCTGTCTCTCACATTGGACTCCCAAATCCTTCTCCCCTAAGTTTTCTTAAAATCTTTGCGGGCCCCTTTAATTACTCCAACCGTGAGTCTTGACTTTCCTTTTAAACGTTTCTTAACAGAAAAGTGACAAGTAATGGCTGAATCAAAACTGGAACTACGATTCTTCAACTCTGTAAAGTGCGGATTTCTTGCCGATTTTGACGATCAGCACCAAGTAATGCAGATCCTTTGTGCTTGGATCGAGGCTTCTCCATTTATCTCCAGAGGACAGGGTCCATCTTTGCTGCCAGGAAGGCAAATCAAGAGCAGGAAAAACTAAGAGAACTTGTTTAATTCATGAGGCCACTCGAGAAACCCCCAAATTCGGTTTATACCAGGCAGGAAACCCTTTAAATATTTTATATATGGTTGTTTCCATTAAAAAAATAAAAACAAAACCTTAATACGATAATAATTGCCAATACGCCGTTAAAAATACCATTTTATTGCTCCGCTGCCCAGCATTCCCCCTCGAGCTCGATGAATATTCTTCATTCTGAACCTGTTTAGATGAGCTACTAACACTGGTATCCTAAATCCATAGGTGAGGAGATCTGCACACTTATCTCATTCTTGATGTAGGGTGTACATATAAATCCTACTGTTCCATGATGATGTGACATCAAAATCAACAAAATAAAAATAATATGAAAATAAAAATAAATCCTTCTGATACCCTGTTACAGACGTTATAGGCAGTTGTATCCGTAAAAATAAAAAGAAAATCTTAACACAATTAGCATTGCACATACGCCTTTAAAAAGGTGCAGCCCCCCCGAAGCTCTGCAATGAATATTCTTCAAAGTTTGGTCAATTGATCCCCGAGCTGTGGTACAACTAAATCTTGCGCGTGATCTTCCGTGCTTTGTCGGCTATCGGCGCTGACAATGCAGCGGTGATCCATCACCGGAAAAAGACATAATTATCCTTTGTCGTTTTCGTAGTGATAAAGAGCGATAGATTATTCCAACCACCCTGTGGTGCCGTATCGTGCTCGCCGCCCGTCTTATTCGGAAGTCATTGTGCGCCAAACATCACTCGGTGCGTTAGCATGATAGCTCTAGGCAAATATAAAAACATATTTTTAACGCGGAAAATTGACTATTCTGGAGGCGCCAAGGATTGACATCAACAGCCATGACTTTGTCTTTTCTGCGTTGACCTGATCAAAACTAGCTCATTGGTCAGTTTTGATCAAAATTGACATTTTCTCTGCCGTCTCTTTCTCTCCCTCTTTCTCTACCCCTGCTCAAAATTGGACAGTTTAGCATGTGTTCGGACTTCGTTGGCGAAGATGCTTGCTGGAGATACAAACGTAGACATGTGGAGGGAACAGAAAGATTCACGGTTAGAAGAGCAATCGTCGCCGAGTAGAATGGCTGATAAGGGAGGAAGAGGAAACCTTCAATTTTCACTCAGGGGGTAACAAGAAGTTGACCGTATGCTTATAAGTTTCCAGAAAATTTAATTTCACACTAATTATTAACATTTCTTGAATTAGAATTCATAGGGAGAAGAAGTGAAGGTTACCCCATGGGTGATTATGTTGAGAGGTGGTTACAGAAAGTTGTTACGAGGACACAAAGAAGAAGAAAGAGGTCGCAGTGACATTTCTTGAAATATCTTGAGCTTGAAGAGATATGTCCATTCGTCGAGACATATTTTGGGATTCGTGTCTTCATTTGGATTTTGTGTTCTCGGTTTTAACCTCATTTTTCTGGAAACCTAAACCTAGACCTAAGACTTGCCCAGCCCCGTCCCAGTTTGAAAACCTAAACTTCAACTTGGGTCATATGAAAGTTAAGATTATTTGAAAAGAATAGTGTTAAACCATTATCAAATGGATAAAATTTCATTCTAACAAAATTTATCATTCCGAGAACTATGAACTAATTAAATCAATAAATATGTCACAGAATTGTTTGTATTCTAATAGTTTGATTCAAAAACCTAAAAACTGAAAGATGGAAGAAGCTTCCTCATTCATACATATTCTTGAAAAATTACTCAATAAATGATGAAATTACTTTCCCTCTCAATTATCATCTATGTGAGTAGCACCATCCATGCCATTTTGTCGAGCCCAACACTTCAAACCCATATAAGCAAAATGAATTGGCCATTTATAGGCCAGTTCCTCTTTCTATAGAGAAAGGTATTCTAGGGAGGCAGATGCCATCTATATCACTAGGAATTCCTTAACTAATACTACATGATGATGAGTATTTGTCACATCCAATTTTGCACTAACGTTTGTTTTTCCATCTTGACAAGAGGTTCATCTAAATAAGTAGTCGACTCATCTCGAGGAGATACATTAAAACTTTGCACTCAATTTTTGGTATCAAAAATTCAAATTTAATTCAAGATGGTTTGCACATTGTTCTTGTGGTAGGACTGACATTGACTTGGATTTTATGGGTAGAGGCCAATTGAGTGGGTTCTGCCTCCAAAGATTAAAGTAGTGGTTCAATAACAAAATCTTGTCCAATAGAAGCTATGTCTGTCAATATTATTTGTAGATTTGGCACTAAGACGACCGCAGGCCTTGGCTTTTGCCTCACAAAGTACTCATACTTCAAGCCTTATCTCTCATAACCCTGTATGTTATACTTAGCTTCCTTGATTGATTAAATATCATTCCTAGTTTTTCTATAGAAGGGATTGGCGGAATAAATCAAAAATAAATGTGTGTAACTCCTTCAATAGAATGTCATATAATCTCAAAACAGATGATGTAGAGATAGACTTTAACTTATAGAGAAGCTCAATCTCATTGCAAAAAGACACCAAGCTATCTTAAAACATCTTTAAGAGATCCTATTCCTTTAATGAAATGGATAATTGTCTTGTGTGCTGAGATGCTGAATCGCCAGTGAGTCTAGAAATTTTATCTTTTTCCAAGAGGCTTATAACATTTCATGCGTTGAGTTCCACCTAGGCGGGATAACATGATCAATATTTGTCTAAAGGTGTTACAAGGCTCTTAACGTATTAGGGCCCTCTCTCTCTCTCTCTCTCTCTCTCTCTTTTCGACATAAACATATGTACCTCTCCTCTCTAATCAAGTATTCTAGGGTTTCTTGACCTAACAGTCCACATGGTATCAGAGCCATAGCTCTCCATCTGGCCACTGCCGATTTTGGCAAGTTGTCATCCTCATTGCTGGTGCCTCTCTTTTTCTTCCTTGCCCCTCCTCCTTCGACGTTGCCTCTCTTTCCAACCACCTCCCTAACTACGAATTGTCGTCCCTAGTTGTCCCCCACCATTGCCCTACACATGTGTGCTACTAGAATTTAGATTAGTGCACATGCCATCTGCAATGTGCCACTGACTTCTTCCCCTTTCACTACTAGTGCACCGCCCTATCTTGTCATTACCCTGCATCCATGCCCCACTGACGAAGCGTTTTTGTGCGGTCGTTTAAATATACAAACGTCGGTAAAAAATTTTACAAATCCAAACTCACAATGACAAAGATTTAAAATCAAGTAAAGTGTAAGTGTCGGATTGATCCACAGAGAACAAGGTTGACTTTTATTACAGAGTTGACTTGGTCAAACTTAGGTTTAAAAGAAGTTTTAAAGAAGTAGAAACGGTATGTTATGAATGGAAATGATATAAATATACTAAATAGAGAATTTTAAGATTTAAGATCTCGGATTTGATAGAGAAAAGTCAAAAGTCAAAGTTCTGTAAAATCAGAGAATCAGAAGACGTCAGAAGATTATGAAAATTATATATTTGGAAACTAGAGAGAAAATAAAATTTATTGATATAAGATTTGTGATTTTTCGATAAGAAATGGATTTACTATGAATTATTAAAAATCAAAGATCAGAAAAATCCCGAAATGAACACTTTGGAGAAAATCTTCAAATTGACTTATCAAATGATATCCAAATCTTGAAATTTATATATCAATAGAAATTCACGCCACATAGGCACCATGTAGGCATCCATGTGGGCTTGCGTGGCCCCGCCATGTGTCCGCATTGCGCCACGTCACCTCCGCGGGTCCCGTACGATTAAATAAATATTGAAAAATCAAAATAAAATCCAGAAAATTCTAAAAAATCAAGACATTCATAAATTCATTTATATAACTCCTTTTTAACTCAAATTTTCTCCATTAGATCATAAATTCATTCATCTTTAATATTATGCCATCTAAAAATACAATTTAAAAGAATCATATAGGATGAATTTCAAATAAACATAGATAATTTCTTAAGAAGGCTATTTTATATCATCCAACATTCTCTTCTTGAAATTAAATCTTCTAATCATCTACTAAAGTCAAAGTAAATTAAGGGAAGTAATTAACCTTGTAAAATATTAAACATCTATAAAGCACATAATTAACCCTAAATAATGCATAAATATGAACTTTAGTAAAATGGCATACCAATGGAGAAAACTCATAAAACTATGATAACATGCATCATACTTACATAAAATAAGCATGCATATTAGTTAATTAAGATCAAAATTTTAGTTAAATATGCATGTTATCACCCACCAAAGTGTCCTAGAGCATGCACCATTTGAAGTGCACCATGGTCACTACCCGCGTGCGCAATCTATAGGGCGTAGCCATCCTCCCCTTCTACTTTCTACTTCTTTCAGGTGCCTTCTACATTTTCTCTACCACTTCCACCTTCCACTACTGCCACTTGTCCTAGTCGTGCACTTCCATCATCTGCAGCTGCTCTAGGGCCATCACCTACCCTCACCTTTGAGAGTGCCTAACGAGGTGCTTTATGCGGTTGTTAAAACACACAAACGTCGGTAAAAAAAATTTACAATTCTGAACTCACAATGAAAAAGAAATAAAATCAAGTAAAGTGTAAGTATTGGGTCGATCCACAGAGAATAACATTGACTTTTATTGTAGAGTTGACTTGGTCAAACTTATGTTTAATTCAAGATTTTAATATGTAGAAATGAGATTTTAAGAATAGAAATAATATAGATATATGAGATAGGAGATTTCAAGATTTTAGACCTCTGATTCGACAGAGAAAAGTCAAAAGTCAAGGTCAAAGCATTGACTTTGACCTATAAAATCAGAGAATCAAAAGATGTCAGTATATTATGAAAATTATATATTCAGAATCTACAGAGAAAATGCAATTTATTGATATAAAATTCGTAACTTTTCAATGAGAAATGGATTTACTATGAATTATTGAAAATCAAAGATCAGAAAAATCCTGAAATGAACACTTCAAAGAAAATCTTCAAATGGACTGATTAAATGGTATCCAAATCTTGCAATTGATATATCAATAGAAAGCTAACAACTAGAGGATTCGAAAGAGACCAAAATCATCAAATTCCAATTTATATTTTAGGTGTAATGGATCCCGCAAGTCAATGCCCCAATTCGGATTGAAAATGAATAGTGGTTGGTCAACCGTTAAATTGAGGAGTCAAATGATCTTGAAATTTCATGATCCATAAAAAGCTGATGAAATAAGGAATCCAATGAAACTAGAGTCACATGATTCTGAGTTAAGATCAAAGAGATATTCTATATTTGTAATCAGCAAAAATTTGAGTCAAAATTGGGTGAAATTGAAGAACAAAACGACTTAAAATGCAAACTCAAGTATGTAAATCTAATATAAATACAAATTACCAACAGATGATTGATCAAACCTCACTGAAAACTTGATTTCCATGAAGATGGGGCTTCAATTCACGCGGATTGAAGTGAATTTGCGTGGTTTCTTCCTCGGCGGACGTTCGGCATTCAAGGGGAAAATTCGATCAAATCTAACGATTAATCATGACGAATCTTGCCTTAATCGGATCCCGATCAAGTCTAAACACAGGGAAATCGTGATGAACTCAAGATCTTCCTTCAAATTCACTTAATTGATTCACAAATCGATTAAAAGTTAATGTTCAAAGGGAAGAACATTGGTATTTAAAGGAGATTCAGCGTGAAAAACGCGGACCGTTCGATCTTAAGAAGATTGGATGGATGACCACTGTCGCGCGCACAAGGTGAGGCATGATCCCACGACGCGGGCCCATGTTCTCCCTTTCATTTCGTCAGTCCGATGAAGATCGGACCGTTGGGATGTCTCCACGCGTCGCCCCACGACGCGCCAATTCTGCAATCAATTCGGAGCGTTCGATCTTGATCGTAGAATCGTGATGCGTTCAATCTTCATTAACACGATCAACGGCTCCGTTTAGTGCACGTGCTCCTGATGAAGATGGGGAGCTCCTTGCGACGCCACGTGTCTTTCTAGACGTCGTCGATCACTTCACTTAAATGCCCTTTAGCGCACGTGTTTCGTCACAGATCCGGTGGACTCCGCGTCCACAAGATGGACACATCGCAATCGCATCCAACGCCCACCATGCTGCCATGTCACCGGAAAAAGAGAAATTCGTGGGAACATAGTCCCACACGGAAGAAAAAACAGGAAAGGGTAAGTATAAAAAACCAAGCGGTTTAACGCTATTGCGTTACCACCCCAATCCTATTACCAGAGCCCACTAACCCATGGGCCCTTCACCTGCCAGCCCCCCTACCACGTGGCACCACCCGGGCGTCCGTGTGGACTCGCGTGATCCCTGCCACGCGTCCGCACCACCTGTGTGCCACTTGTGCGCCACATGCGCCATGTGGCTCATGTGGCTCTGCCACGTGGCCTTGCATGCCGCGTCGCATCCGTGCGGGCTTCACGCGCCATGTCAGTTCCGCGTGCCACGTGTCCTCCGCAGGTCCTGCGGAAATTAAACCCCTTTTTTGTGTTTTAAAGTAAGGACTAAAATCAATAGAAATTCGATAAAATTCAAATTAAAATTCAGAAAAATCTAAAATGTTCAAAAATTCATAACTTTAAAATTATAACTCCTTTTAATTTCAAATTTTCTACATTGGATCACAGTTCTCTTTTGCTTTTTAATATCATGCTATTTAAAATATAATTTGAAAGAAGAAGATAAGATGAATTAAAATAACACTAAGGCATTCATTAAGATTTAGATCTTTTAATCATCCAATCATAGAACTAATCCTTTAAATCTTCTACTAAAGTCAAAATAGGGAATTAATTTCTATTTATTTAACCTTATAATTGATTTAACATTCATAAAGCACATAATTAACCCTAAATTATGCATAAATATGAACTTAAGTAGAATGGCGTACCAATGGAGAAAATTCATAAAACTAAGATAATATGCATCATAATTACATAAAATAAGCATGAATATGAGTTAAATAAGATAAGAATTTAAGTTATAAATGCATGTTATCAGTGCCCCATTGGACATAATCACCTTGAGTTGTCTCTAGTGTGCCATAGAAAGAATGTGGCATTCGCCATCTTTGTAGCAGCTCCAATGCTGCCCCTCTACATTGCTCTCCCCATGGGACACCTACGTGATGTTTCTTGTTGCAAGTTATTTTGCCATGCCCATGGCACATCTTCTGCCAGGCCGACTACTCTTTAGTTTGGCATCTCCTTGCCAAGCTCTCACTCGTAGTTATGAATTCATCGGGAGACTCCTTGTCATCTTAGCGACCTCTAGGCTTAGATGCAGATTGATATCTACACAATTATGATCATTTAAAATGCAAGTTCAAGTATAATTATACTCAACTCTTTGAAACTGATATTAAAATTTTAAAAAATCATGATTTGAGGTAAAATCTTCAGGGAGGAGGGTCAAAAGATGGAAATTAGGGTTTTTTTTATATTTTTAGATAAAGAAAGGGGAAAAGATTGATGAAGAAGCAAGAAAAACATGAAGCAGAAGCAAGGTGTTTTTTTAGGCTCCCCCCATTAGTGCCTGTTATATATATATATATATATACCCCTCCTATTTAGCCAAGTATTATAGGGTTTCTTGATTATTAACAATATTATTGTCCTTTGGCATACCTAACTCATGGTATATGGCTTGTAATGCCTTTTCTTTTGTGGTGGTCCAAGAGCCATGATGAAAAGACAACTACACATGGTGAGATCCTATGCAAAGTAATCCTATAAAGTTTTAGTCAGTTGCATATTGAAGATTTTTGGTCCTCTTCCTATCTCCACCAAGCTCTTTAAAACCTGCTTGAACAGAAATGGTTATGATATAAGCCATGCATCCCCTATTATATGCTTAGGTGAACTTAGCACTAGTGTTTTTAATGCCTTTTCAAATGATGTGGCCATAATTTTCTTATTTCTAGCATTGTTTGTCATGATGGCACAAGCCTATAAAAAATTGACTAGAATATTTCTTAATTAGGTAAAAACTATATATTTCCTAAAGAAATCAATACCAAGAACCGATTATTACCTTTCCATGAAACTTGTACTGTTTTAGCAAAAGCATTGATAGTGCACATAATAAACTCCACCCCTAAAAACACAAAATTTCAGCTCCAAACTCTATCGAGATCATGAGATGTCATGACTTCAATTTGGTCACATGATTTTTCTTAAAAGATCTCATGATTGATTGCTGGCTGTGTGATTTTCCTTGATCATATCAGGAGCCACCCGATCATGCCACCTGTTGCTTGTGATTCATTGGATTGAAGAGAGAGAGAGAGTTGGGATTAGCATGAGTCATTAGATCAAGCTTCATCAAATTCAGGAACTCTAAGATTTTTCCACAAGTCACACTATGCTTCACCCAAAGGAAAGAGAAAATCAGATAATATTGGGAGTGTTGATCACATGGGCCACGATCTAATGCACGCGGTGTAGCCATGCCTCATGCTAAGCGAGAGGAGATCTAGAGTACCAGGTTCACTAAATTGGGTAGTTCTATTTGGCACTGCCATTGAAGACATCCAAATATTTCACCTTGTGTTTGTGGGAAAAAGAAAAATTAACCATACTTGAAAAAAAAAGAAAAATTTCTCATTGAAATAGTGGCCCATTAATAACTAGTGCTCTTGTCGACTGTGCCACACAAGGGGAGTACTAGTTCCCCTATTGTCCTTCTAGAAACCAGAAACCCTAAACCCTAAACATATCACCTGAAATGAAAATGTAAATGAGTTAAAAGTGATGAATTTTCATCAAAATTTCTTTGTCTCCTTCTTGTCTTCATCCCTATTGTCCTTCGTTTATGACTTACAAACATGAAACTCATGTAAATATGATTAATTCATACTTTCTTGACCTTGAAAAAGGTCACACATGAATTATGCGTAAGATTAAACCCATTTTAGTGCAAATTCTATTGATTAATGATATGATATGTTGAATGCAAAATTTTCATCAAAACATGATAACATGAGTAATAATAATGCAAATTATGTCTAAAGATTATTCAGGAATGTTGAATTATATGTACAAAATGCATGTTATCAATATGAAATACAAAATTATATTCATTATATTGCTTGAAAGTCCATGTATACTTGTTTTCATGCACATTGTTTCAAGGAAAAATGTTAGAAATGGAGTACGAGTCGTCCCAAGGTCTATGTTGTCTATAAATTAGGGGGCGTTTTCACTGTATATGCCTCCAACACTTGTTCGTACCACCAATGGTTTTTTAATCATCTTCTCAAAGATTGCAAGAATAATATCCATTTTAATCACAATGTTGGATAGAACATTTTACAATTTACCATTTATGATTTACGATAGAATCACAAGATCACCATTTATGATGTTCTCTCATGTTTGATAGAACCACTATTTTTATGAGTGCAGATTGATTTGTGACTTGGCCATTCAATAAAATCTATACTAAATAGAAGGAAAACAATAATTATTTACTTACAAGTGCAACATAAATGACTCAATTCAAATTATGAGTTATATATTTTCAAAATTTGACTATACTGAAAATAACGCATGCCCATCATTATCCAATATCAATGGAATTTATTCTAGTTCATGTAGCTTTAAGTTTTTCTCACCAAAGTTGAGAATATTAAAACCTCAAACGTATGAGGAGATTCATTTCATTATCTTTGTTTTCCTTAAATATTTCATTGGCTTTCTTTTCCACGATAAGAAAGTCCCTATTCAACAAAGTCAACCTTTATTAAATAAAACATGTAAAGCCAACGAAGACAATGATCCTTTAATTAAAACATAAAAATTATAAGAAAATTTCTTATCACACATTATTTCATGGTATGAATATAATGAGTAACACAAAATTTTTATGAAGTACTTCTATTACAAAATTTTCTAGAGCAGTGATTAAATAACCACTAGGACAATAAATGACGACCTCGGATGATGATTGATGTGGAGGAAATTTTTTTGAAAACCATAATCTTGGTTTCTATTATTTCATAAAATGGGCAACATGCCCAATTTACATTTTCTTCCCAAATTGGGATCAGATTCCATATTTCCCTTTCATAGATATCATGGGTTCCAACACCCATTTTCCTTCTTAATGTATTTTTTAGGATCAATGATCTTGGTTTCTATAATTTTTGAAAAGCGCCAACAAGCTCGATTCACATTTTATCCCCATATTGGAATCAAGATTCGTCATTTTCCTTTCAAACCTACCATGGCTATAGTAGGTTGCCCATTCCTACTCTTCATCAAGGGGGGTGCTAGGTCATCCATGTTGCACCATTATGAGACTCCATAAGTCATGTATGTTGACTTAATCTCCATGTGTTGGCTTTGACTAATTAATTTGTTATGACATTGACACTTGTTAATCTCCTCAGAGGAGAGGGTTTGATTCCTAGTTCTTGATCAATTGAACTTGTCCATTCATCGAAGATGTCCCTATAATGATAAACCTCGCTCTATCCTTATTGGGTCATGCATTGGAAATTTACTTTATCTATTTGATTCCCATCATTATTCTCTTTAAAAAATTCGACTACGTTGAATTGATTCTTGAAATAATTTCATAGTTTAAAACATACTCAATTAGTTGTGCATGCATTGATAACTTTGATTGGAGATAGATGCTGGAAAAACAATGTATACATGAGAACTCTTATTCCCCTTTGACGAAACTAAATCGTATGTTCGTTGAATACACACGATTGAGTGTCAAAACAAGTCCTAAACTAACCAATTTATGATTAATCAATTTAATTAATTAGTATAATGGTAATTAAGAGTCGAATCCGCGGAGAATTAGGGAAATTTGAGATATATCTTTGAAATTCGGTCAAATCAGATGATGAATTGAGATTAGAAATTGGGCGTTTTAGTATATTAAGAAAGACAACTCAATTGCGAATCAACGGAATCACAAATCGAGTGATTTGGATAAGAATTCGTAGAGTAATCGAAGTTTGAAGTTAGAAGAAAAATATTCGTATCGCGAAATGATTTAAAACCAAAATTAAAATAAAATTAAACTTAATCTACGATTCAAAATGTAAAATTAACACTAAATGATGAAAGATTAAGATGAAAACACGCAATCTAACCCAAATTAGCCTTCGAAATGATCGAATTAATCGCCGGATGCATGGCATTTCATTCCGAGTTTCGAAGACAAAAATTGAAGTTTAAGATGTGATTTCTTCCTTCTCTCTCGATCAAATTTTGATTTCAAGTAGTCCTTGGACGCGGAAATGGGTCAAGAATACAAGGAATCAAACGATATGTGAATCATGTGTCTAGACATTTCGAATTGCTTGAAATTTCACGTGCAGTTCTTTTCGTCGCGAAGAACTGTAGTTAAAGATGTCAATATTAGGCGTGGCCGTTGGATGAAAGGATGCATCGCGATTGACGGTAGCGATCACGCGTCCGTTGATCGAATCGTCGCTTCTGCGTGATGATCATCTGATCGTGAATAAAGGGTCGAGATGGGATTTCATCGCATGAAGAAGAAAATGCTGAGCTTCGATCATCTGTTGGATGTTGATCCAACGATCGCGATGTGTTGATGTGTCCACCGATCACGCGCGATCTTAGCCGTTATAACTCGCAATCAATGGTTCGGATGATTTCACTTAAAAATCCTTTTTAACCACGTGTGTGATTAGAGATCCCGTGGACCTGGATTCCACGTGATCTACGGGCGATGTTCTACGTGGTTTTGATTTGACGCGCTGGATGCTGCCACGTCGCCTGAAAACAAAAATAAAGAGAACGAATAGTCCCACACGGAAGAAATTAAATGAAACTATAGGGTATATAAGGTGACACATTTTATATGGTTAGCAAAGTCCTCTATGGATGGCTTATATGTACTATAACCATATGTGATAAAATATATATGTAAATGACACGTCACCTCAGTGTCACGCAGGTACTCGCGCGAGTCCGCGTGGCGCTGCCACATGGCTTTGAGCGCCGCGTCGCATCCACATGGGCTCGTGCGAAAAATGCCCGCTTTTTTCTATTTTTTAATTGATTTAAAAGCTTGAAAAAAATCGAAAATAATTCTAAATAAACCCAAAAAAATTCCATAAAATTTTAAAAATCATAACTTTCAAAATACAACTCCAAATCAGTTCAAATTTGTTTTGTTGGATTAGAAATTGAATAATCTGTTTGTTTTCAAATTAGAAAATAATTGAATAATTAGAAATTGAAAACAAATCATAATTTGTTTTCAAATTATTAAAATAATAAGAGAATGAATTTTAATTAATTTAATACATTTATGTATCTTATAAAAATAACTTTATAAAAATACATAAATGTCAATTAAGGTCTTTTCTCTTACATTTTCATTCTCAAAACATGATTATGATCTCAATTATAATTAGGATTAAAGATTATAATGTTTAACTATTTATAATAATCCATAAATTGTGTATTTTTAGATCATAACTTGAATTAATAAAATATGATAGAAATATACTAAAAATATGATAACATGCATATATTTGGAATGATTAATGCTTTTAATTGCATTAATAATCATGTAATTTCATGCATAAATATCATGTTATCACCCTTCAATTCTTCTGATCTCATTATGTTACCCTAAGAAGAAATGAACCTTATTCCCCTTTGATTCCTCCATTTCGAGGAAATAACTCCCTTCAAAGCTTTGCTACAATTTTGATGCAATAAAATTTTGAAGAAGGATCTTTGAAAGTACTTGGATTTTTTTGGTGAAGATGCTTGATGGAGAGTGAAGATTTCTTGAATATTTTTTTTTAGTTTCTACAAGGTACAGCTTGCAACTAAATAGACTCAAGCATGTGGAAAGGGCGAGTCAACGTCGAACTACGGAGAGAGAAGAGAGGTTAATGGGTTTTTGGATTCTGGTTCATGATGAGATTTGAACAATAGCATCCAAAGTCTAGAAAGGAGAGATGCACATTTTTCTCTAGTTTTGATTGATGGATATTATGTGGCCTATAAGCCAATCACACTTTTGTGTATCTTGTTTATGGTCATTGAAATGAAATTTATTCATTGTCATTCTTGTGTGATGTTTGCAATGAAGTCCATGAGCATGTGCAATGACTAAGTGAATTATGATGAGATCATAATATAGTGATCACTAGTCTTTAAACATATGTTCTAAACATTCCTATTCGTGGGATATTTGAGAAGGACATCGAATTATCTGGAAAGAATAGCACAATCTAATCCATCTCATATGATGAGTATGGCCGATCCTATACCCATCGGTGTGGAGACACTAAGGATAGATAGTGGGTGCTCTTTGGAGAAAGAGTTCACTGAATTGATCCGTATGAATCCCTGAATGATATTATACCTAACTGTCAATCAGGTTGATTCATGTCATGGTTTTGTATGCGGTCCTTTGACTTGAGACACCAAAGACATCTTGTGAATGGATGATCGTGTTTTGATTATTGACGAGACGAGACCGCGAGGTCATCGATTTCACACGGTCTCGTGTCAAAAATAATACCAAACTTACCAATTTGGGGAATTAAGAGAGAATTGAAGGGTATAATGGTAAATACGGGTCGAATCCACAGGGAATTTAGGTATTTTCGAGATATATTTTGGAATTTGGTCAAATTGGACGATGAATTGAGGTGAGAAATTAGGGAAAATGGTGTTTTTAGACAGAAGACTCAAAGATCTATCCGTGGAATCAAAAATCACTCGATTTGGATTAGTAATCACGGAGAAATCAAAGATGGAAGTGGGAAGAAATTTTTGGAATCGCGAAGAACACAAATTGAAATTGAAATGAAATTAAACTTAAATTGAAGTCCTAATCCTAAAATTGATGATACACGATGATAGATAAGAGGATAAACTTGTTTTCTAACCCGAGATAACGATCAAATCGATCCAATTGATCGCCGGATCGACGGCTCTTCATTCCGCGAATTCAAACGTGAACATCGGTGTTCAAGAGACAAATTCTCCTCGCTCGATCGTCGAAATCTCTCTTATAAACACTCCGTGGACGCGGAATCTTGTCTAGAAGTGATTACAAGAGAGAGATTCAAGAGAAGATGCAAATAGATAGGTCAATTAGATCGAAACTCTCAAGAATACATCAAAACGACGAAGAACTCGTCTATTTATAAGGCGAAATGGGGAGAGCCGTCCGATCGGTGCGTTAAGCTCGATCAACGGTCCAGATGAAACCGCCTCTTAATTGAACCGTTATGCTTATATCGTGATCGTCAGATCTCAAATCGACGCTCCAGATTTATCCTTGCGATTTGCGTTATAAAACGCTTGGATTTGTGCCCTTTGGATCGCGATTCAACGGTCTAGATCTGATCTGACGAAACGCTTTAAAAAAAACGCTTCAAATAACGCCCTTTGGATCGCGATCGGACGGTCATGATTCTCCCTGCGCGATCGAATCTGGGACCGTTATAACTCTTTTAAATAGGCACGTGTTTGATTGATCTCCGGTGCGCCACGCGTCCACGCGATCGGCGCATGAGATGCCGCCACGTGGCTCTAATCTAGCCGTTATAACTCCTTTTATCGCGCACGTGTGTTGATCTTGATCCGTGGACCGCGCTCACGCGATCAACGCACGAGATCTCGCGCGCCGCTCGATCCAACGCTCCGTATGCATCCACGTCACCTGAAAGGTAAGTAAAGTGTGGAGATTAGTCCCACACGGAGTATATTTAGGAAACCGTCGGGTTTAAAAGACCCGACGGTTTCTAAGGGTATGACCCTTCCCATATAGGGAAGGACAAAGAACACTTTTATAATATATAAGTAATAAATATGATATATATGTATCGCGCCACGTAGGCGCTGCGCGGGTCCGCGTGGCGCTGCCACGTGGCCTTGCGTGCCACGTCGCATCCACGCGGGTCCCGCGCCCATTTTGCCCATTTTTTATTTATTTTTTATTATTTTTTAATGTTTTAAATAGAAAATAAAATCATAGAAAATCCGGAAAAATACAGAAAAATCCCTAAAAATTGTAAAAAAAATCATATCTTTTAAAATACAACTCCAAATTAATCCAAATTTCTTTCATTTGATCTGAAATTTAATTATCTATCATTCTAAAAATTCAAAATATTTAAATAACAAGAGTTTTAATGTATATTTCAAAAATACACTCATTTCCTTAAGATTTTAAGTTTAGAAATTTAAATGAATGTTTATAAAAATAATTTCTCTTATTATTTAACATTAAAAAAATCACTTATAATCTCAAAGTAAAGATAGGTTATAAAATCATTTTATCCTTAATTTATCATAATTAACCCTAATTTAGTGTATTTTGAGATTATAACATAAATTTGCATGAAATGTTAGAAATGCACTCAAAGTATGATAACATGCACATTAATGTAATGTTTTATGCCTTAAATTGCATGAATAATCATGTTTTATCATGTTAAGATTGCATGTTATCAATTATGACTTACGAATCCCTAGCCACGGATATCTAAAACGTCATATATTGGATACGACATGAAGTCTACGAAGATGATTGTGTAATCAAGACAGGATCATCCACCCTCGATATTTGAGGAGATTGACTCAAAGGAATGAGATGCGATGAAATCCTTGGCCAAGGTAGTAGAAATATCGAAGAAGGAGTTCTCGATGATTTCTACACGCATCAGTACTAACTTGAGTGACCGATTAGGGTTTGACAGTTGACCATACCCTATGTCATTCATGAGTCTAATGTGGATGAAGGATTATACATACATGGTAATCAATGACGGGAAGGTTCCATAAGTGAGTTCTTACATACTCCATATCTCCTGGAGTACTTGGTGTAGCCTTGCACCCAATAGGCTGGCAACTCAACCTATCGATTGGGTTAAATCGATCCTTGATTAATTAATCTATATGTGGATGTGGATAATTAATCAAGGTTGACCAATAAGGTGTTATTTGGTCTATAGAGTTATTAACTAGTGAGATATGTGGACCTAGAGGGTCACACACATAAGGTTTATGGATGTTGGTGGATATAGACATAATTATGAGGGTTTTTATGAAAAAACTTCATTCCAAATGTCTATAAATAGGGGGAGAACGATCACAATTAAAGGTGCCCATGCAAGCCTTGTGGGAATTCTCTCCTTTCTTCTCATTCTCTCTTGGTGAAGAGCTTTGAAGAGGAGATCCAACCATCCGGAGACCGTGTGGATACCGCTAGAGGCTAGACACTTGAATAGCTTCAAGAACTCCTTCAAGGAAACCTGTATGTATTCTCATACATATTAGATGATAGGATCATCTGTTCTTGGTGCCTCAAATTTTTGAATATCTGATTCAATGTCTTCCGCTGCATTTGATGTTTTGATCAAAATTTTAGAAAGTTATCGATGCTAGATCCCATCATTGATGTAGGGTGAAATTCTATTCATTCATTTGTCTGTGATGAGGAGACTATCTATATTGACATGCTTCATACATCCATGATGCATTAGATGAAGGGCTCTATTGATCCCAAGATTTTATATCATAAAAAAATCATCTTAACCACATATTGTATGCAATACCTTGCACCAATGTCAATAATGTCATTTTAGTTATGGATCTTGACACCACATCATCTTTCTTATTTACCTAGATGATAAAATTACCTCATAAAAAGGAACACAAATAGAGAGTTATCTTGCGATCAAATAGAGAACTTAAATAATCATAATAATTATTTTCAAATTAATCTTTCTCTTCTTAAAATGTAATCCTAATCCTAATGATCATGTGAAATATCTTAACATGATCAATTTTAAGTGAGTAATTTTGAATGGGCGAATAAAGGAATTGACTTCATAAACTTTCTAGATATGCAATTTTAGGTCTACTAAGTGATTACTAACCTGAGTTCCTTATGACCGAATGTGATGAAAAATATTATGCATCATTTTTACATTTTGATTCTATAATTAGACTAACCCCAGTTGACTTCTTGGAAGTCAAATGGTTGAATTCTGACATTTGTATGAGTTATGTGGATGCAAAGACTTAGGTCAAGTTTAATGGGAGCATGGATGCAAACTATCTAGAAGGAGAGGAATTAAACGAGTACTCCACCCTTTTAGGTGATTGGTCAACCATTTCTAGCTTTTTAGGAGCTTCATCCAACCTTTCCACCTTTATAGGAGGATGGTCAAGCCTTTCTACCTTTTTAGGAGGTTTTCAAGTCATACTACCATTTTAGGAAGTCAGTCAAACCTTTTCCCCTTTTTAGGAAGTCAATCAAATCTCTCTACCTTTTTAGAAGATCAATCAAATCTTTCCACATTTTTAGGAGGTTGATCAAACCTTGTTATATCTTTAGGAGGTTGATCAAACCTTGTTAAATCTTTAGGAGGTTAGTCAAACCTTTTCACCTTTCTAGGAAGTTAGTTAACCACCTTATGGGGAGTCAAACCATTCCACCTTTTTAGGAGACTAGTCACTCCATTTCTCTTGGAAGTCAATGATAGTCAAAGTGATTCTTAAGAATTCAAAGGTGGTCAAAAGAATTCTTAAAGGGTCAAAGAGGTCTAAGTTATTCTCTAATATTTATTATTAATAAATTTAGATCTTTCCTATTTTTTAGGAAGGATCCACATTTATATGAGGTAAGCCCACATTTTTAGGGAAGTGATAAGATTACCTTCTATTAGAGAGTGGTCAACCCACTCCCTAAGGAAGTGGTTGTGGGGTCCATCTCCTTAAAAGGGGCTCTCCCACCTCTTTAGGAGGTGATTATGGTCGTGGTCTATGGACTTAATCTCTACCATTCATTTGGTTGCACCTGAAAAGGCTAAATCTCCTCCATTGATTCAAAGGAACCTCTTTACCTAACATATAAAAGAATTTTCTTCTTACCTTTTTTTGTTGTTTTTGGCTCTCTCTTAGCATCAGGCTACCAAAAGGAAAATGAGAGGCTTAGCCCCAAGCTTGGCATTGTTTGGTGTTCAATTTTTTATTGGAGGCAAGATCAAGTGGAAGATCAAGATTGTAACAAGTCTGACGTCACCCGATCTAGGACTCACATAAAAAACGGGGTTGTGTGCTGCTTTGGATCTAATTTCCTCTTGTAGTCCCCTCTATGGATAGTTTAAAGCTTATTTCTATTTTTCTATTTTAGATTTGTTCTATTTTATTTAAAAAATTTCTCATTGTTATCCAATTTCCTAACTACACGATTTCCCAAAATTTTCACCATTTTTCCATCATCTTCCATTCTATCATTGTCATTTCTCTATTCCATAATTCCATTATCTATCTTTTCCTAATTATTTTTCGTAAAATATTTCTATTTAGAATTTCGTTCAAACGCTATTCTATTTCTTTATCCCTGCATATTTCTCCAAAATCCCTTTTACCATTACTTTTTCCTTACAATAGTATCTTTACTCATTAAAAGCACTAATATCCTTACCTAATCTCCCTAAGGATTCAACCCTTACTTTACCATCATACAAAGTGAGGAATTATAAATATTGTTGCATGAAAATAATTTAAAACAATGACTACTAATATCCTCAAGTCGAGTGCATCATATGTATATTATTTTTTTTATCAATAAAGCTTATTTCATTGGTACACTATTAGTATATTATGTTAAGGTAGATAAATTTCATGAGGCAAATAGTTGATAAGCTTAAAATTATGATTGTAGGATACACAAATTCATCCATCAAATCATACTCAATTCTTTCAATTTTGATTGAAGACTAGAATAAAAAGTCAAGGTCAAATTCATAAAAAGGAAGGTTAAAAGATCATCATCAAGATTTAATTTTAGAATTTTGATTAAAAAATGGAAGTGATTGGTGAAAGAAGTGAGAAGAATAAGAATGATACAATAATTTAACAAAGAATTTCCCATGCTCCTTTTGAAGGTTGAGAATTCTTGATTAAAGATTAAAATGATGACTAAGGATGGAAAATTAAGATCTAAGAACCAAAACAATAGAATTTATCATCATAGATCAAGATTAAAATATCCGAATCTATGAAATCGCAATCAAGAATGTCCTCTAGCAATGCTCCTATTAAAATCATTCATTTGGAAGACATGAAAACTTTCTTAGTTTGGAGGCTTGCATTAAATATAAGGAATGAATATAAAACAAGAGAAACTCACTAGAAATAATGTTCGATAAACGAGGGATGATCATTAGCACTAGCTTTCAGATAACATACAATTTTATGCATTAACATCAAGCATTTTCTGCACTTTTCTTTAAGGGCTACAATTTCATGGCATGATCATCATGTTAAGCTCTTTCAATTTTTTGGGGCTGATTTAGATTCAAAGACAACAAAATTAACATTCTGAATGTTTTCATTGATTACTTCTCGCGTTGGCTAGCCAAAAGGAAAGAAGGCAAAGATTGATCATTCTTCATGTGTGGAACACAATTCTTAGTCAGTTTCCTCCCTTTTCTGTTCATTCCTCGTGTTGGATATAATACTCCATGTTTGGGTGAAATATACTGGTTCTTGAAGGTATTTTTTGATTAGGAAGCATCGTTGGATTGTGTTTTCATCATGAATCCTAAGATTATAACCATTTTCTATCATGTTTTCTATTTTTCCCAGTAGTTTATCAACATGTTCATATCTCTAAACCCTAAAAATCATTTTTCACCATCGATTAAGGGTTTTCAATCTTCGCAAGAAGTTTGGAAGAACTTGCTCCATTCATCTCATTTCCGTACACATTTTCTTCCTTTCATCGTTCTTCTTTGCTTTCAAAAAATCTAAAAAAATAATAGCAAAAACATCTCTTGATTTCAATCGCATAACCTTCCTCCTTGTGGATTCAACCTTGACTCGCCACTATTATAATTTAAAAATCAGATTTGAAGAGTAGAGTATACTTTCTTTGACATGTAAAGTTGCGCATTCAATGACCATAATTTTACTCTTATTACTTTCCTCGAGCTAGCCAATGTTGGAAGTGGAAAAATAAATATCAAGAAGTCTAGTCTTTGGGTTTCTTCTCCTGATCAGCTGCCATGAGTAGATAGGGAGTGAAATGACAAAACTGCCCTCAAATTTTTAACCCAAAAGTCTATTGGGAACATAAGATATCATATTTTCAATTTTAAGCATTTCTAGCGACCAGATGCATTCAAGGTGATGAAACCTTGATCATCAGCTACCTCATTTGATTTGATCAAGATCAAATGGCCTACGATTGCACCAAGTGTTGCCCTATTACTCGTAATAGCAAATAAGTGGGGAGCTCTCTTAGTTTTTGGATTCATCGTGATCAAGGTTGGAAGCCCCTAGATTGCACCATGAGTGACAAAATGATTCATCACCAAATTGATCAAAAGTAGGAGAAATTTGAGTTGCTGATTACTGATGAACTTGATTTGGGGATATTTTTAGTCATTGTTTTAAATCGATTTCATGCAACAATATTTATAATTCCTCACTTTTTATAATGGTAAAGTAAGGGTTGAATCCTCAAGGATCTTAGGTAATGAGGTTAGTGCTTTTAAGGAGTAAAGATACTATTATAGGGAAAACGTAATTGTAGAAGGAATTTTGGAGAAATATGGAGGGAAGAAGAAATAGAATATGGTATGAAAAAAATTTTAAATAGAAATATTTAAATTATATGATAAAAACTGATGAAAATATTGATGATGGAATGACAGAATAGAGAAATGAAAATGATAGAATGGAAGATGATGTAAGAATGGTGAAAATTTGGGAAATCGTGTAATCAAGAAATTGGGTAATGATAAGAGGTTATTTAAAGCAAATCAAAAAATCTAAAATAGAAAAAGGGGAAATAGGTTTTACACTATCCATGGAGGGGATTAAAGAGGAAATTAGATCCAAATCAGCACACAAACCCTGATTTTTATGCCATCCCCAAAAAATGGAAGTGATTGGGAGAGCCCCTTTTAAGGAGATGGGCCCCACAACCACTTCATTAGGGAGTGGGTTGACCACTCTCTAATAGAAGGTAATCTTACCACTTCCCTAAAAAGGTGGGCTTACCTCATATAAATGTGGATCCTTCCTAAAAAATAGGAAAGATCTAAATGAATTAATAATAAACAAAAGAGAAAAACTTTGACCTCTTTGACCCTTTAAGAATTCTTTTGACCACCTTTGAATTCTCAAGAATCACTTTGACTATCATTGACTTCCAAGAGAAATGGAGTGACTAGTCTCCTAAAAAGGTGGAATGGTTTGACTCCCCATAAGGTGGTTAACTAACCTCCTAGAAAGGTATAAAGGTTTGACTAACCTCCTAAAGATATAACAAGGTTTGACCAACCTCCTAAAAATGTGTAAAAGTTTGATTGACCTCTTAAAAAGGTGGAAAGGTTTGACTAACTTCCTAAAAAGGGGAAAAGGTTTGACTAACTTCCTTAAAAGGAAGAATGGCTTGACCAACCTCGTAAAATGGTAGAAAGGCTTAAAAATCCTCCTATAAAGGTGGAAAGGTTCAACGAAGCTCCTAAAAAGCTAGAAAAGGTTGACCAATCTCCTAAAAAGGAGAAGTACTTGTTTAATTCCTCTCCTTCTTGATAGTTTGCATCCATGCTCCCATTAAACTTGACCTAAGTCCTTGCATCCACTTAACTCATATAAATGTGAGAATTCAATCATTTGACTTCTGAGAAATCAAATGGAGTTAGTCTCATAAAATAATAAAAATGTAAGAAATGATGCATAACATGACCTAGTCATATCTTCATCACATTCAACCATATAGAAATGGATTCTCATTTTTATAGTCTTTATCAGCACTTAAACAAGATAAATGATGCATGAATGTGACTTATATTTTAGAGTTATCAATTACGTGGAATAAGAACAAGCACTCCATGATGCACCATGTGGCTCATGTTGATTCGATGCACAAAAAGGACAAGACAGCTTTATCAACCTAATCTGGTGGAGCTGTCCACAAGATTTGATTGCCCACCTTAGTGTAGCTCATTGGAGAGTCAAATCACACCAAGAGTCCCTCTAGAGACAAGAAAAAATTAGTCGCACATTAGAATAATAAGTTTTTAAAATGAATATTAAAGAAAAGGTCATAAGTGGGGTTTGACGACACATTATATGTATAATGATGATTATGAAGCTAATACTCTGCTTGATTGTGCCACACATGCACTAGTTGTGCATTGTTTGGCATTGCTTGGTTGCACTACATCTGTGTGTTGCACTACATGTGCGCCACATCAGCTTGCCATGACAATTGTGATTAGAAATCCTACTCTTTGAGTTTTCACCTTGAAATAAAACCAAAAATAGGAAAAAAAATTGAGAAAAATATAAAAATAGATAACATGCTAGAAAATTACCCAAAATTCAAATGCTCATATCTTTTGATATAAAACTCATTTTCATTATTTTGATCCGCATCATGTCCTCTTTCTTGATGTATTACGTGTAATTTAGATTTGAAGAGATAAACAGTGAAATTTTTTTATTTCACCTCTGCCATCTTCTTCTCATGTTTGTTCCTTTTAATCTTCACTCGTGGAAACTCTAGGAGATCTAGTGAATTCACAATTGTTTGACTTTGGGAAAGGTCAAACACCACTAATACATTACATTAAGCCAAAATTAGTGCCAATGTATCTAAATAATCCTTCCCATAATTCTAAGCATATCTTTTTGTTATTAATTTATCTTGATATCATTTTTTCTCATGCCAAGTTTTTCATGGTATAAAAAGTTCTCCTTTTCTATTTTTTCCATTATTATCCATGTTTCTTTTTTTCCTTTTTGCCCTTTGTTCACTTTCTTCTCATTTTCTCTTCCTTTTTTGAAATTTTTATCTTTTTTTATTTTTTTGAATTTTAAAAGAAAAAAAAACCTAGTTGTTCAGTTTAGTTGGATATGTGCCTAGTAGTTTGCAATCTAACGGAAACCGTAAAGGCGATGACCATCACCTCATCAATGGAGGGGACAACATGCTTTGGTGCAACCACTCTGCCTAAGAGAGGATGTCGCCACTGCCACTGCACCTAAGAAGAGAGAACATAGTTGTCATTGCTGCTACTAAGAAGAGATGGTGCAATCACTGTTATCATACTCAATAGTAGAAAGAGATGGTGCGATCAGCATTGTCACACTTAGGAGAAAGGGAGGTGCCCATCACATCCATGCCTAGAAGAGGTGCAACAATGGCTCTAGTCACCCCCCTAGAGATAATGCCACCACAGCCACCTGATGGCACAATTCTATACCATAAAAATGGGGCCATTTCCCCCAAATATGGTGCGATTGTTTGAAGATAGCACCAAAAATAGAAAGATAGAAAGTAACCTTTGCAATGTTGTCAAGAAAAGGTGAAAGTTTTAGATTTTTCACTAATGTAAAAAAAACATAGCAAAAGAAACTGATATAAGGCATCACTAATGAAGATCGTGGACGATGAGAATGGCACCTAATCGATGTAGTAGATAGTGAAGTGACAAAACGATTTATGAAGTCGTTGACAACACACAAACGTCAATCAAACAAAATTTAGAATTTCGAACTCACAATAACAAAGATATGAAATCAAGTATAGTGTAAAGATTGGGTCGATCCACAAAGAACACGGTTGACTTTAATCAAAGAGTTGACTTCGTCAAACTTAGGTTTAATTAAGATTTTTTTAAAAAATAAAATGATATTTTATTAATGGTAATGATATAAGTATATGAAATAAGATATTTTAAGAATTTAGAAACTGATTAGACCAAGAAATGTCAAAAGTCTAGGTCAAAGCGTTGACTTTGACCAACTGTTGACTTTCTATAAAATCAGAGAATAAAAAGAATGTAAAATATAACAATAATTATATATTCAGAAACTAGAGAAAAAATAGAAAATTTAGATGTATATTTTGTGATTTTTGAGAAGAATTGGATTTATTATGATTTATTAAAAATCAAAGATCACAAAAATCCTGAAATGAACACTTCGGTTTAAATCATCAAATTTGATAACCAAATGATATCCAAATCTTGCAATTCACATATAAATATAAAGCTAACTGCCACAGGATTTCAAAGAGACCAAAATTGTCAAGTTTCACCTTGTATTTTAAGAGTAATTTCCCCCGCAAGTCAACGCCTAAATTCGGATTGAAAATGAACAATTAATGGTCAAACGCCAAATTGAAGGGCCAAATGATGATGAAATTTTACGATTTTGTTATCCATAGGAAGCTGAAGAAACAAGAAATCCACTAAGAAAAAAATCAAATGATTTAAACTAAGATCAGGGAGAAATCCTTGTTTCAAAATCAGAAAAAATCAGCACCCAATTTGGGCAAAAATGAAGAAGAATTTGACTTCTAAAATGAAATTAACAATCTGAATCTAACCTCAGTTACAATTATTGCAAGAGGAATGATTGAATCGCACTACTAACCCGATTGACATGAAGGTTAGGCTTCTAATCACGTTGATTGAAGTGTATTTGCCCCATTTCTTCTTCAACGTACTTTTGGTGTTCAACGGGAGATTTCGATTAAATCTTGCAACGATTCGTGATGAATCTTGCCTCAATCTAATCGAAATTGAGTCTAGAACATGGGAGGATGACAAAGAACTTATGATTTCGCTCCAAAATTGCATGATCTCTTAACGATTCAATTAAGAGTTCAGTTACAAATAGGAAGAACACTAGTTTTTATAAGAAAATCGCGGACCATTCTATTCGGAGAAGAAGAATGGACATCCGCGATTGCGCGATTTACATGGACCACGGTCCCATAATCTTGCAGATGTCGGCCTATGATTTCCGAATGCACGATTTAATCTCGAGCGTCTGATGTCACTTACGCGATCGACGACCCTTCTTTGCGCAGGTGTGCTTGATGGCGATCGGGTGGACTTGAGTCCACATGATTGACGCGCGTAGATCAAGGCCCGTCTTATTTGACGCACCTCGAGCCACCACGTCACCTGGAAAAGAGACAGGAACACAGTCCCACACGGAGAAATCTAAGGGAAATGGACGGGTATGAAATGGGAACCCCCCTTAAGGGATGTGTCACCCTATTGGGCCTAGTACGCCCCAATCTTCTTACTTGGGCCCACTAACTCGTGGGCCCATCACTCGCCAGCCTGAATACCTCCTCGTGCCACGTAGGCGCCACATAGCATTGAGTGGCTCCGCAATGTGTGCACTGTGCGCCACGTCAGCTCTGCGGGTCCCGTCTGACAGTTAAAACACTTTTTGTGATTTTTTTAATAAGATTAATCCAAAAAAGCTTAAATTTTGAAATAAATTCTAGAAAATTCCATAAAATTTTAAAATTAATATCTTTCTTTATATAACTCCTTTTTGACTCAAATTTTCTCCATTGGATTACAGATTTCTTCATCTTTAATATCATGTCACTTAAAAAAATATAAATCCAACAAGAAAATATGATGAATTCAAAATAAACTTAAATAATCCCTTAAGAATTCTATATTGTATCATCCTATCATTCTCTTCTTGAAATTAATAATTTTAATCATCTACTAAAGTCAAAATAACCCCAAGAAAGTTTTTAATTTCTAATTATTTAACCTTGCAAAAGATCAAACATCAACAAAACACATAATTAACCCTAAATATTGCATAAATATGGACTTTAGTAAAATGACATACCAATGGAGAAAATTCATAAAACTATGATAAGGTGCATCATAATTATATAAAATAAGCAAGATTATTAGTTAGATAAGATAAGAATTAAGGTTAAATATGCATGTTATCATGAAGTCTATGGAGACAAAGTTAAAACCATCATGACACTAGATGATTGAATGGAGGTTGTAGATGGATTCAACAAATATTTCCTCTCATGGATTCTTTTTCATTTTTAAGGGCTATATATATAACTAGGTTAATGATAAAGGTTCTATATGATGGAGATGCATGAGCATAGGTTAAATAATCTTCAAGTGGTCATATTTCTTGTGTGAATTGATAACATGCATATTTAACTTGAATTCTTATCATATTTAACTAATATACATGCTTATCTTATGTAATCATGATGCTTGTTACCATAATTTAATGAATTTTCTCCATTGGCATGACATTTTACTAAAGTCCACATTTTTGCATTATTTAGGGTAAATTATGTGTTTTATTGATGTTTGACCTTTTGCAAGGTCAAATAATTAGAAATTAACTATTTTCCTCGATATATTTTCACTTAGGTAGATGATTAAAATAATAAATTACAAGAAGAGAATGAGGGGATGAATCAAATAGAGTACCAAAGGGTTGATTTAATTGTGAATTCATCATGTTTTAGGTGGCATGGTATTAAAGATGATGAAATTTTTGATCCAATGGAGAAAATTTGAGTAAAAAAGGAGTTCTAGAAAGGAAGTTATGAATTTCAAAATTTTATAGATTTTTTTGGACTTTATTTTGATTTTTCAGGCATTTTTTGAAATTTATTTCCTTTAAAAATTTCAAAAAGAGGTTTCATATATGCGTGGGACTTGCAAAACTGACGTGGCAGAGCCACGCGAGCCCAAGTGGACGCCTACGTGGTGCGAGGGGTCAGTCGGGCTAAGTGTGTGTGGGCCCACGGTAGGCATAGGGGGGCGTACTTGGCCCAATTAGGCGACGCAAAGGCTTATATGCATTTCCCCTTATATACGTGATTGATCACCTTATTTTTCTCCGTGCGGGACTAACCCCTCTCTAAGTTTTTGCAGGCAACATGGCGGAGCGTGGTGTGTTAGATCGATTCGCACTAATCAACGCACGTTAATCTGGTGGATCTCGATCCACCAGATTGCCATCAAAGCACGTGCTATATTCATAGCCATTGATTGCTTAAGTGAAATCCTACTGTCGCGATTTAATAGCCATGCGTGTAAATCATGGAGCAACACGTGGCCAGGCAAGGATGCTCCGATGAAGATCAGACAGCAAAAATCAAGGATTACATGGGCTCGCATTCGATAACATGCCATTTATACATGAAATTACATGATTATCAATGCAATTAAAAGCACAAATTATTCCAAATGTATGCATGTTATCATATTTTTAGTATATTTCTATCATTTTTTACAATTTCATGTTATGATCTAAAAACACATCAATTTAGGGATTATTATACATAATTAAACATTATAATTTTTAATCCTATTTATATTTAAGATCATAATAATGTTTTCATGATTCAATGATAAGAAAAATGATGTCTATTAACATTCATGTATTTTTATAAAGTTAATTTAAGAAATATATGAATGTATTAAATTAATTAAAAGTCATTCTCTTATTATTTTAATAATTTTACTTTTTATAATGATAGATTATTCAAATTCTGATCCAATAAAAAAAATATGAACTAATTTGGAGTTTTATTTTGAAAGTTATGATTTTTACAATTTATAGGAATTTTCTGGAATTTTTCTGAATTTATGTAGATTTATTTTCGATTTTTAAAGGTATTTAAAACAATTAAAAAAATGCAAAAAGGGTTTGATTTTTCACGCGGACCCACGTGGATGCGACGTGGCACGCAAGGCCATGTGGCAGAGCCACGCGGACCCATGCGAGTGCCTGTGTGGCACGATGTGGCATGTGGATATTTATATTTACTCGTAATATAGGGTTATAGTACATATAAGCATCCGATATTTTGAATTTAAGCTAACCCCTATATTAGTTGCATCTTACATACCCGACATGTTCTCTTAAATTCCTCCGTGTGGGACTGTTAGTCTTCTTTTATTTTGTTTTCAGGCGAAGGGCGGCATTCAGCGCTTCAGATCAACAGTGCATGGAACATTGATAACATGCATTTATAACTTGAATTCTTATCCTAATTAACTCGTATTCATGCTTATTTTATGTGAATATGATGCATGTTATCATACTTTTTAGGAATTTTCTCCATTGTCATGTCATTTCACTAAAGTTGATATTTATGCATAAACTAGGGATAATTTCATGCTTAATAGATGATTAATCTTTTGTTTAAATTAATAGAAGTTAATCTTTGTTATTGAATGAGTTTTGACTTCAGTAAATGTTTGGAAGGATGATATTAGGATGAATTTATGATTTAGAATGTTTAATGAGAAATGATTTAAGTAAATTATAAGTCATCTTGATTTCTTCTTTCTAAATATATTTTCAATGACATAATATTAAAAAGGAAAGAATTTATGATCCAATGGAGAAAATTTCAATTAAAAAGGAGTTGTATATTTGAAATTAGGAATTTCTGAAGTTTTATGCCTTTTTTATTTTTATTTAATTTTTAAATTGATTTTTTAATGAATTTTTATAGTAAAATCGCGAAAAGGGGGGTTATTTTGGTCCACAGGCCCCCGAATGCTGACATGGCATGCGTACCTGAAGTGGCGACGAGCTGGCGCAGCGAGCTGACGGGGCGGCGAGCAGACGTGGCACGCGCGACCACCGGCGGATGCGACGTGGCTCTGAGGCCACGTGGCAGGGCTGCTGATGGCCCACGCGTGACGCGTGGCTGACACGTGTGCGCGTGGCTGACACGTGTGCGCGTATATATAATATAGATTATATCATACATTATCGTACATATAAGCCTATTCTTAGAACTGGCTAATATGTCTTATGCCCTCCCCTATTTAACCGCGATCTTTCCTGTTATTTCCTCCGTGTGGGACTATGTTCCCACACGGTTTTACCTTGCAGGCGACGTGGACGTGTGGCAAGCGTCGGATCTCACCGCGACCGGCTATGATCGCGTGGACCCGAGTCCACGCGATCAGTGATTTCAACACGTGCTGAAAATACGTAGTAAGTGGACGTGATCTGAGGGCTCACCTAACGCCACGTGGCAACACGAGGATCGCCGGATTTTCATCAAAGTGGATATCGCGCGACTGAGATCGGACCATCCACTTCAGTTGAAGATCAATCTGACGGCCACGACGATTCATGGAAGAACTCCACGATCGCGACTCGATCGAACCACGATCGCGGCTCGATCGAACTGCGATCTTGGCTTGATCGAACCGCGATTGCGGCGCGATCGAGCCACGATCGGAGAGCAAACATGGTGCAATCGCCTCTACGACGAGGTGAAGGCGATAGACGAACGATCACGACCACGATCGTGGCCCAATCTCGGCCCGATCGTGGCCCGATTGTGGCTGAAATGCATGTTATTCAGAAGCGAAATTGACACTGATTCATGAGGGAATTAAAGCCACGACAGCACCCTAAGGAACCGCTCCCACGAAGCCATGAATCAACCTCCACAACCGCTTCAATTGCCCATGCTTTCGGGCCTAATTTCCTCTTTAAAAAGCGATGTATTCTCCCTTTGAAACTCAACTTTTCATCGATTTGTGAAGGAATTAAGCGAATTTCAAGGAATATCTTTAGTTCATCGTGATCCCCCTGCATTTAGACTCAATTCCGAAGAGATTGGAGCAGGATTGATCACGAATTCCTCCTTGATTTCATCAAATTTTCCCCTTGAATTCCAAAAATCTGTGAGAAAGGATCCGAGCAAATTCACTCCAATTCGCGTAAATTGGAGCTTAATTCTCGCAGCAATCGGGTTAGTAGTGAGATTTGATCGATTATCAAGAGGTAAATTGAGTTTTTATTAGATTTAGAAGTTTAATTTTGCAAATTAGTTCATAGTATTCTTCATTTTCTCCAATTTTAGGTTCAACATTTTGCTGATTTTGAAAATAGGATATCTCTCTAATTAAAACTCCAAATCACTTGATTTTAGTTTCATTCGATTCCTCTTTTCATCAGCTTTCTGTATATAAAAATTCATCAAATTCTGAGTTCATTTGATCCTCCAATTGGACGTTTGACCAAAGACTGTTCATCTTTCATCAGAAGTCAAACATTGACTTTCGGGGTCAATTACTTTTGATATTCAAATCAGAATTTGATAATTTTGGTCTTGTTGGATTCCTCTAGTTCTTAGCTTTCCATTACATAGAAATTTCAAGATTTGGATTTCATTGGTTCATTCAATTTGAAGATTTCCTCTGAGGTGTTAATTTTGGGGATTTTCTGATCATTGATTTTCAATAATTCATAATAAATCCATTTCTTATCCAAAAATTACGAAATATATATTAATAAATTCTATTTTCTTTCTATTTTCCAAATATTTAATTTTTCGTAATCTTCGACTCTGTTTGATTCTCTGATTTTGCAGAACACCTACTGTTGGTCAAAGTCAATGATTTGACTTTGACTTTTGACTTTTCTCTGTCAAATCCGAGACTTCAATTCTTAAAACTTCTTATTTAGCCTATTTATATCATTTCCATTCCTTGCATCTTATTTTCTCTTCTTTAAAGTTCCTTTTAGACCTAAGTTTTATCAAGTCAACTCTACGATTAAAGTCAACCATGCTCTCTCTGGATCGACCCGATACTTACACAATACTTGATTATTATATCTTATCTTTGTGAGTTCGGTTTTATAAATTTTTTTTGACCATCGTCTTTGTGTTTTAACGACGCACGAAAATGACACGTCAAACATCGCGCGTAGAACACGTGGAATCAAGGTCCACCTGATCAAAGATCACGCACGTGGCTTAAGTGAATTAATCTCGATTGTCCATTTCACGAGTTATCAAGGATGAGATTCATAGTGATCAATGGATCTCCGATTAAATCAAGATCGCCTGATGAAGATCCAACGCACAAGATGAAACGACGCACCTCTTCACATACAAAACGTGGAAAAATCTCAGCCCTCCATCAAAGATCGAACATATGCGACTTAATCGCACCGTTTCGATCAAATGAAGCCTCATTGCGACTGTTGATCATGATGCACCCGTTCATCAGACGGTTACGCCCAATTTCCTCTTTAAATACATTGTTATTCACGAACAGAAGACTTGCCCTTAAACTTTCAGAAATTCGAACTGTCTAGACACCACAATTCGAGTGTCATAAATTGCCTAATTTCTAATCTCAATTCATCGTCCGATTTGATTGAATTTCAAAGATATCTCTCAAAATTCCCTAATTCTCTGTGGATTCAACCCTTATTTACCATTATACCCTTTAATTAAATTATTTAATCATAAATTGGTAAGTTTAGGACTTTGTTTTGACACTACATCGTGTGTATTCAATGACCATATAAATTAGTCTCGTCAGCGTTATGGGAACGTGCCCACTAAACGTGCGCAACGTGTACGCATCGTGACCGTTCAAATCTTCTTCAGCGAATTGGACAACACGGATTTTTTGCGATGAAATTTCTATAAATCGAGTTCTCTCTTCTTCAAACGTGAAGAAATTAAGCATTTTTAGAGCAAAATCATGAAGAAACGTGATTTCTTCATGATTCCCTTGAATTCTAGACTCAATTGGGATTAGATTGAGGCAAGATTAATCACGAAATTTGTGAGAACACGTTTAGAAATTTCCCCTTGAACGCCGAACGCACATCGAAGAAGAAACCAGAGAAATACGCAGAAATCAAAGCAATTTGTAGCATAATCTTTGCATTAATCGAGTTAGTAGTGTGATTCCTTCTTAATCATTACAATTTATGTAATTTAGATTAGATTTAGATAGGTAGTTAGAGTTTAGAAATCATAAATTTCATCATTTCACCCAAATTTGATCGCAGATTTTTGCTGATTTTTGAACAAGGATTTTTCCGTGGATATCTGATTCGTAAAATTTCATCAACATTTGACCCTTCAATTTAACATTTCACCAACTACTGATCATTTTCAATCCGAATTTGGGCGTTGACTTTCGACAGTAGTTACTCCTAAAATACAATGTGAAATTTGATAATTTTGGTTTCTCTGGAATTCAGAATCATAAGCTTTCGATTCATATGTAAATTTCTTGATTTGGATATCATTTGGTTAGTCATATTAATGATTTTGACCGAGATCTTAGTTTCAGGAATTTTTTGTTGATTGATTAGAGAAAAATGCTAATAAATCTAATTCTTGTCTAAAAATCACGAATTTTATATCAAAATTCTCCATTTTCTCTCTAGTAATATTTTCTCACCTTTTTCCTCTCTGATTTTATAGAAAGTTAAAGTCTAGTCAAAGTTAATGTTTTGACCTTGACTTATGAATTTTCTTCTTCAATTTTTTCTTAAATTCTTAAAATATCTTCTCTCATATATTCATATTATTTCCATGAATAATATATCATTTTCCAATCTTAAAAACCCTAATTAGACTTAAGTTTGACCATGTCAACTTTTTTTATTAAAGTCAACCGTGCTCTCTGTGGATCGACCTGATCCCTTCATTGTACTTGATTTCTTGTTTTTAAATCATTGATAGTTCAGAATTATAAATTTTGGTTGACCGATGATTGTGTGTCTTCAACGACCTCACTAAATTGTTCTGTCATGAATTCCTTTTCTAATGCTCTTTAGAGATGCATCTCTAATTCTGTCATTCGTGGGTTATATAATGCCTTCTTCTGAATTACGATGGGATCTATGTTTTCTAGTCTTTCATGACCCTAATTTGGCTATATCTTTATTTAATCATGTGGAATTTCAAAATATATATCCATTGAGAGGTGACATGCATAAATTATGGTCATTGGAGGCACAAGTTGATATATAAAAAAGTATACTCAACTCATTGAATTGGATATTTAAAAATTTAGAACAGTTTCTAGTTGAGGTTGAATCCACAGAGAGGAAGGTTAAAAGACTGAAATCAAGAAATGTTTTTAGTTTTTTAAAATTAAGAAGTCAAAGATGACCAATGAAAAGAAGATGTCCATGAGAAATGAAATGAGTTGATTAAGCACTTCCAAACTCCTTTTCAAGAGTGGAAAAGTGATTTAAGGGGTATGAAAATATGACAATGTTAATGAAAAGGTAGAGAAAATGGAAAAGATGGATGGAAATGATTCTAATCAAAGGATTTGTGACGAAAACACACTCTAATGATGCTCTCTAATCAAAACATACCTTCAAGGCCTTTTACATTTTTCTCGAACTTGGTGTCTTGTATCGAACACAAGGAATGAGTAGAAAAGAGAAGAAACTCACTAGAAATGATATTCCATGAACAAAGAATGATCAATTCATGCCTTCTTTTGTTCAGGGTAGTCAATGCTAGAAGCACACAATGAATAACTAAGAGCCCTAATATTTTCATCTCATAATTTAAGTCAGACCTAACAGACTTTTACAGCTAGAAATGATGATCATGCCGATAATTTGAGCCCTTAACTTCATTAGGATCATGAGATATCACGATTTGAAATTCAAGAATTTCTAATGTTTCTAGAATTTCCAGCCCTTAACTCAAGCTGGCTGACAAAACAAATACGTATGGTCGTTGAATACACACGATGTCATGTCAAAACAAAGCCCAAACTTACTAATGTAAAGATTAACTCACGAATTGAAGGGTATAATGGTAAATAAGGGTCGAATCCATGGAGAATTAGAGAAATTTGAGAGATATCTTTGAAATTTGATCAAATCAGTCAATTAATTGAGTTTAGAAATTAGAAAATATATAATATTAAGAAAGATAATCAATTGCAAATCCACGAAATCAAAAATCAAGTGATTTGGATTAGAATTCGTGGAGTAATCAAAGTTTGAAGTTGGGATAAAAATTCGATCGAGAAATTGATTTAAAACCAAAATTAAACTAAAATTAAACTTAATCTATGACTCAAAACTTAAATTTAATGCTAAATGATGAAAGATTCAGAGGAAAACACGCAATCTAACTCAAATTTGCGCTCGAAATGATCCAATTAATCGCCGGATTCATAGCTTTTCATTTTGCGATTTCGAAGACAAAGATGACATTCAAGATGTGATTTCTCCTTACTCCCTCGATCATTTTCTGATTTCAAACACTCCTCAGACGCGGAAACATGTCAAGAAGGTAAGGAAATCAAATTACTCTTAGATTGTGGTGTCTACACAGTTCAATTTCACTCGAAAATTCAAGAGTGTCTTCCATCGCGAAGAATAGTTCTATTTATAAAATTTTTTGGCATAACCGTCGGATCTAACGGTCCATCCCGATCAACGGCTGAGATGATGCGTCGTTTGATGAATCAGTGTGATTAAGTGACGTCCGTCCAATCGCCGATGGAGCATCAAGCTGCGTGCATGTTGCGCGTGTGAAGAGGTGCGTCGATTCATCGTGTCTGTTGGATCTTCATCAAGCGGTCACAATCAATCAAAAGGTCCAGTGATCGCAATTAATCGTGACCATTATAACTCACTTGATGGATGGTTACGATTAATCTCCATTTAATCGAATCGACGGCTGGGGAGATGTCGCCACATACCCATTTAGTAAGTGGCATGCGACGCGTGTGATTAAATCACGCGATCGGATGTCTCTCGTGTTGCCACGTCCCCTGAAATAAAATAGAAAGAGTAATAGTCCCACATTGAATAAATAAAAGAGTTTTATCATGTTTATAAGCTCCACATACTTAGGCGCTAAGCTTAAATCTGATTACGGATGCTCTTAACCCATTCATAAAATCCGCGTATACGTGAATCAAACACACATCCACGCGTCGCCATGTGGCTTCACTCTCCCACATCAGCGCACAGTAAATATTACCTTTTTTTATTCTTTTGAATCATTTTAAAATCGAAAACACAGTTCTATAAATTCAGAAAAATTCTAGAAAATTCCTAAAAATTAGAAAAACCATAACTTTCAAAATGCAACTCCAAATTAATTCAAACTTATTTTGTTGGATCAGAAATTGAATAATCTATCATTTTACAAAGTCAAAATATTAAAATAACAAGAGAATGAATTTTAATTAAATTAATACATTCATGTATCTTCTAAAATAACTTTATAAAAATACATGAATATAAATTAAGATCTTTTCTCTTATCATTTAATCATGAAAACATCATTATGATCTCAAATATAATTAGGATTAAAATCATATTGTTCAATTATGTAAAATAATCCATAAATTGATGTATTTTTAGATCATAACATGAAATTATGTAAAATGATAGAAATATACTTAAAATCTGATAACATGCATACAATTGGAACAATTAATGCCTTTACTTGCATTAATCATGGAATTTATGTATAAAATGAATGTTATCACTAGCTAAAAATGGCTTTGGTCAACCCACTGAAGACAAATCATTTTGTGCACATAAGAAAACTTAACAAACATTATTCTTTCTCCTCTCTCCTCTCTCCTCTCTCCTCTCTAATCTCTCCTTTCTCTTCTCTTCTCTGATGCGAGAAACATGGGCACAAGGAAGGGACGTAGGAAGAGGGAGAAGGATCATCGGAGCAGACAATGCAAAGGTTACATGCATTACTAAAATTTTTCGTCATGCGAGTGAGGAGAGAGGAAGAAGATAAAGGGGAGAACACGCTTCTCCTTGCACAATAAAAATGGGAGAAAAATTAGGAGAAGAGGAAGAGAGAGAAGAGAATGTGTGATGAAGTGTGAAGTGAGGAGTGAGGAGAGGAGAGGGAGGCAACAGAAAATGTGACGTGGGAAGGAGATGTCTCACGCAAAGACATCTTGCACAAAGACATCTCATGCAATGGAAATTCTTTCCATTGCACAAGAGAGAAAAAGAGAGAGGTGATGAGGGGAGGGGAGAAGAGGAAGCAGATGGAATCTCTCTCCCTCACTCTTCTCTTACGCACGCACGGGCACGCATAGGAGAGTGAGGGAGAGAGATGTCATGCAAAGACGGTAGCGAAGAAGAGACTTACACGTGAAGAGAGGGAAGAGAAGGAAGAGAGGAGGAGGGGGCACGTAAGAGATAAAGGAGAGGGTGTGGTAGAGAGTAAGAGAGGAAGAGTGGGGAAGAAGCTGAAGAGGGAGGATCGCCTCTCCTCATGATAGAAGAGCACCTCTTCTGTTTTCTTCGTCTTGAGAGAGAGAGAGAGAGAGATAGTGCCTCTCTCTTCTTTTTTCTTTCATTTTTTATATATTTTATTTTATTATTTTAGCTACCCATTTATTTTCTTTTCTTTATTGATTTATTTATTTTCTTTATTAATAAATCATTTTTAATGACTTTAACTTCCATAAATTTCCAAAAAAATTACAAAAAATCTAGAAAAATGTCACCTTCCTAATAGAAATACATTTATTCAATAAAAATCATGATTAAATTTATTTATAAATAATTTCATATGAATATAGGCATGTTAATTAGAAAAAAATAGAAATTTTATTTTACAATAAAAGAGGATTATATTCTGGACAAATAAATGTCATTAAATGCTCATAAAATGTTATTAATCCATGAAAAATAGGAATATCCTTTTAAACATAAGAATTATCATTTTCATCATTTTAAATCATGATAAAATGCATTTATGATTATATTTTAGAGAATAAGTGCATGAAGTACATGATATTAATGCAAGAAATTGCAAGTTATCAATAGGATTCCATGTCTTCAAGATTATAGGTTGGTGATTCCTCAAAATAATAGGTTCTATACTCAATAAAACTTAACATGTTTAGGCACAAAGAATTTTTTTTAGAGTAGGTGAGTAGCTCTCACTTATAGCTTCTTTAATAGAACCCAAGTGCACAATGAATATGCATTTATTGCCTAGCTTCTAACTTGTCATGTTTAACTAAAGGTATATGAACATAGAAAATGGATTGGAACTTCCTTCTTTTGAGACTATTTCTAAATCTTGGATTTAAAAAAAGGTATTAAGTTCATTTGTACAAAAATGCTCTTGGAGTTAGATGACTAATATGTTGAGTACCAATAAAAAATGCTTTTCGCCAAAAGAATTGAGGAGTATGGCTTAGAATTATGAAAGCTCTAGTTTTTTTCCATAAAAATATTTTTCTGAAGAGTATAAATGCATGAGATTTCATGGGCTATACCTTATGATATAAAATTTTTAATTTTGATCATTGCAAAAGTCCCGTGCAATTTTTTTTCTCAAGTTTTTTTTACATATGAACTTATATAATGCTTAGATAGTCATTTAACCTCAATAGTGAGATGTTATAGTTAAATCATGTGCATCATTAAAAATACACCCAAAAAAATATCCATTGGCCCTTTAGACTATCAATGGAAGCAAGATACTTAGGATCACATTGACTTATTTTTAAGGGCAGAGATGTAGCACTAGAGGGAAGATGGGATATCCTAAAATTCAAGATTTTTCATTTGCATTTTGTGGGGAAACAACTTCTTTATTCCTAAAAGAAGGGTGGCCTAATTTTCCATGGAGAAGCATGATTTGATCATCTTGTAGAATTTGAGACGAACTTGATAAGAGCATGAAAAATACTATAAACACCCATCAACTGATCTTATTTAATTCCATTTAATTCTTGAACATCTATCATCTCATGACTTGATATTTATATAAAATAGGTGCATTAAATAGAATTTTTCTGCAGGACTTTTGCCTTCTTTATTTCAGGAACCCACAAAAAAGAGAACGGGGAGCACAACTCACTTAAATAGAGGCATTTTAAGGGCTAAATGGGCTCTCCAGGGCAATCTCTTTGAGCCCAATTGAAAAGGCCATCGATGGGGAGGCCCGCTCCACCGGAACCTCTTTCATCTCTCACCTCCCATGGTTCTACAAAGAAAAAGGGGAAGCTCTTTTTGGGGGTGGTTGTTTTTTTCTCTCCGTCTTCTGCTCCTCTCTCTGCTAGGGTTAGCATTTTCTTCCAGCCTACCTTCTCGCGATCACTTCTTCTCCCTAATATTCTCTATCGATCTCCCTCTCGCTTCCCTGCCATTTCCCTGCCATTTCTCTCGCGTCCCGCTTTCCCTCTTCCCTTTTTTCTTTCAGTTCCTCTCTTCCTCCCCGTCTCATTTTCTTATTCACAGTCCCTGTTGCATCTATCTCCTGGCGTGGCAGACTCGCAGCGGTTGGAGAGCAACATACATGGAGATAGTGGCTCACTGATCTTCAAGTTCGATTAACCACCACGTCTTACGCGATGTGGGTGGATTTCTACTTTCCACAAAAACGTGCGATGGGCACGATTGCGTCAGGTCTGGATCGTGGAATGGCACGGTCTACGTTTAGTTTTCTATATATAGCAGTATGCTTATCGTAGTTTGTATGATGAAAAGTTTCTATTTCAGAAAGATATGAGTAATTGTCTCAAGCATTCTTCTACTTTTATTTCGTCCTTACGTGAAATCCGAGATTCCGCATTTTCGGGGGAGCGAAATAGTGCGGAGCGTTTGAGAGAGAGAGTGATCCTGGAAAGTTTTCCAACAGTCCCCCCTCTTCTACTCTATCTATCGATCTTACGCTTTCTCTCTCCCTCTCTGAAACTCTCTCGCTCCCTTCAATTTCCTCTCTAGTCTCTCCTTTCCTCCCTCTCTCTCTTTCTTCCTCTCCCTTACGACTCCATTTTCTTTCTCTAATGTCCTCTCGCACGCCGCTCAGTCTTCCTCGCACTCTCTTTCTTCTCCATCTTTCCAAGATCACCTCTCCCCGCTCAGTCCTCCTTCGATCTTTCTCTCTCTATCTTGTCGATTTCTCTCTCGGTTTCTCTTTCGTCTTCAAACCCACACTTCCCTTCTTCAATTGCTGCCTCTGTTTCTCTCTAAATCTCTCTCACCTTCTCCTTCACGCTCGTTCTTTCTCAGTGTCTCTTTCTCTTGCTAATTCTTCCTTTCTCTCAGTCTCTCTCTCCGCATCTCCTCTTCTTCTTTGCTTCAGTTCCATCTCTGTCCTTCAATCTAATTCATTCTCGCATCTTGTTTTCTTCTTCTCTTTTTTCGATCAAAATTTCATCCCCATTTCTTTCTCTCGTTTCCTCTATTTTTTTGTTTACTCGTCCTCACACCCTCTCTCTCCGTCGTGCTCTTGCCCTCTGTCTTCCTCTCTCGTTTCCGATTTCATCCCCTCGCCCTATCTCACTCTCATCCAACCTTTAGGTTCCGCACGATGACTCCTTTCCGCTCAATTCTCACGTCCTTATTTTCTTATGCTTTCTTCTTCACATTCTCTCTTCCTCCCACTCTTGCGATCTCTCTCTTCCTCTCTGTCTTTCTCTCTCTCACGCTCCTTATCTCTCTAATTCTTTCTATCGTATTCTGTCTCAACTTCTCCATACTTTACTTCTGCCCGCTCTCTCTCTCTCTCTCTCTCTCTCTCGGTTTCTCGCTCTTTCTTGATTTCTTGGACTCCTCTCTCCCTCTCTCTCTGTTTCTCCTTCATTTGCTCTTCATTTCTCTCTCAGTGTCTCTCTTTCTCTTACTCCTGCTCCTTTCTCTCCCCTTGCATCGCTCTTCCTCCAATACCCCTTTCTCTCCTTTATTATCTTTTTCTTTCACATTTCCCCCTTAACTTATTAGTAAATCTTTATTATTCATCTACCTCTTACTTCTTCTAATTGCCATCCTAATTAGGATTTCTAGTTAGGAAATCTTTCTTCTTCACATCCTAATAGCCACCTTGACTATTCTTTCCCCTACCACTAAAATTGACATTTGCTCGGCTTAAAATACCTACAGATCATCCTAGGAAGTTATACGTCTTAATTACCTCCATCAGGTCACACTTTTCTAGTTTATAAATAGTGAATTTGTCAAGCTTGGATGAACAACGACTCTCAGCTCAAAACAGGGTTTCGCGATCATGATCGATCGAGATCGATCGTCAAATGATCGCCGCCTCGATCGATCACAGGGGTCCCTGCGCCAATCGATCGTCGCCTGATCGTCGATCAATCGAGGTCGACGATCATGATCGCGCAATCCTGGAGAGAGGCGAGAACATGAGATGCAAAACAACAAACAGCTTGATATTATTTCATATTTTATACATTAACATCATTAGAATATATATTTTGTAATAAGATAAATTTAAATAGTTATTTCATATTTTTATATTAACATCATTAGATTGTAGATTTCATAAGAAAAATAAATTTCTATATTTATTTTGTATTTTCATATTTTATTTCATGCATTAGCTTCTTTACCTGTTTCTGAGAAAACAGTATCTTCTTGAACTGTCCTAATAAAATTTTAGTGCGTACGAGATATTAGTGCGTACGAGATATTACATTCATTGTTGAGAAATCACAGGTGTCTGGAAGATTAATCCCCTAATTTTATAGGGGATCGGCAATTGAGTGGTTGTGATCAACTCAATAATTAAGAATGAGGTATGATTGATTAGTCGATCACCTTAGGGGTTCGTTTAAATGCATTTCTTTGAAACTCACTGAAAATCTTTCCAAAAACAAGAACTACTCACAGACAATGGACTTTTGGTGCATCAATCATAGCTTATCAATATAGAAGGGGAGAGAGATGATCATATAAAAACTCATACAGGGGAAATAATTTTTCAAACAAGGTAGATGTGAAATTGAGGGACGAAGAAGCACGGAGGTTATATATTTTAAATTTTAAAATTATGCATAACTGAGGCTCACTTGGCAATGTGCGAGTATCAAGGCGGCGATGAAGAAGTAGAGGCTTTGAAAGGTTCTAAGAGAGCAATAGAGCGCGAGAGCTTCTGACGAAGCAAGAGAGCTTCGGACAATGAGATTCTGAGAGGAGAGAGCAAGATAGCGCGAGAGCTTCTGACGAAGCAAGAGAGCTTCCGACGAAGAAATTTCTGAGAGGAGAGAGCAAGAGAGCACGAGAGAGATTTAATTTCCAAACAACCGCGATTTCACGAAAAAAATTTCATCGATCACGGCAATTTCATCGATCGATCATCGATTGATCACAAAATCAAGTTTTCTCTGATCGCCGATCGATCAATCGATTGATGCGCAACGATCAGATCGGCGACTCGATCATGATCGCGCAACCCTGGCTCAACCTAACTCTTTTATGATGGTGTTTTCATTAGAACCAAGTATTAAAGTCCATAGTGGACTTTTGAATATCCAAAATTTTGCTTAGTTTTTTTTTGTTCGAGTAGAGTTATCTTACTCACTGTCACTTCCCTCAAGCACATGGTACTTTAGTTGAGATGAGGATCCCCCATACTTGTTGTCACTTTTTCTTGGGGTGCTTTGGTACTTTAGCAGGCATGGGCACCTTCCCTCAAACTTCCAAGGGTTTGATATCAGCAGTGCATCTACGATCTCCTCTTACTGGTTCCCCTGGTCTCACTAGCACCAAGGGTTTAGCAATACTTCAGCTCTATGTTAAACTTAAAGGAAAATTTTGCTTTTTTACTAATTTAATCAAAATGGATAATTATATCATTAAAATAATTTTTGGTGATATTCTGGATAGTCTTTTGACTAAGACTAATATTATTCATATCTTGAACATGTAGGATATTTTCTTTTTTTCCAAAATGGTTCTTGTTTAATATTCCCATTCCCTCAACTATAAGAACAGTTTGGTCAATGATAAAGTGCAATTATTTCTTGCATTTTGGCTATCATTTGAAACTAATAAAACTAATTTTGATCCAAAATTGGCATGTATTAACTATATGTTATCATGTTTAAGTGTTATTTTTGCATTCAACCTATTTTTGCACTCATTTGCCCATTTTTGCACAAATTAGCAATAAAGGGCCAGAATTTGTATTTTGACCTTTTTTGAGGTCAGACTACCTTGAACTTACAAGAGTTTCTCTATTTTGAACTATTTGAGGCTTGAGTGAATGAAATTATGAAGAAATGTAAGAAAAGACAATAATTGAGCTGAGATTTCCTTTCATAAAGAGAATAGAAGATATCTAGCATCATATAAATGGTCCATTGATATTGTTTAATTAGAGACATCACTTTTTACTTAAACCAATGAGATACATGGCACGTTTTGATTAGGAAAAATTCCAAAAACAAAAAAGGAGCAGCTAATGAGGGGACAACATATGCCAAAAATTTGGGCGTCAAAGTTTAAATTGTTTTAATCAAGAAGCTCTGACTTTTTTCGTTGCTTGATCCATTTTATAACCTATCATGCCATAATTAAATTTGGGGAATGTTTCACAGTCTCACATGTCATATTTGTGGAATAGGATCATCATTAATGATGTATACAATGTCAATATGATGAATGGTTCCTTCCCTTTCTATTTCTCTCTCCTCTCTCCTTTTCCTTTGAAAACTGATGATGTTGCATCACCTTACCATGGCATGCCATCTAAAGGGCAATCCAAGAACCAATAGATTGATAGACCCATAAAACACTCGTCTCATATTTAGGCAATTAGATGATTGTCTTATCTTGGAATTTAAGTTTTTATTCTTCTTGGAGCTAGCTCAATCTTTGACACATCTGCACTCCTTTTTTCTTATATTGGAGCCAACCAATACATCATGAGCTTTTGAATTGATGGAGAAATTTCATTTTAATGTTTATGAGTCTATCCATTATTTAGTTTTCTACATAGATCATAGGTTGCATCCCTACTATGTCATTTCTTGTTGCAGTAATCATAGAGAAACTCCTCGTATATGGCCATTTTTTATTGTGCAAACCCATATTATGAACTATATAGATTAAACTACTATGACTTAACCAATTCTAATGAGTAATTTTTTCTAATATGGAGCACTTTTTATCATCGTTTTTGAGAATTTATTCATTAATCATCCCTAACCACTAAGTTTTATGTTTTGGAACAAATTAAAGTTTAAATGGTGATCAAAGAAATTTTAAGTTTTCAAGGTCAAGTAACCAAGGACTATTAATATTTTATTATGTTTGCATCATTACAAGGCATCAGTAAAATAGATCACCAGAAATTAATAAATATGCATGTATGGACTGATTGAATTTTCAAGTTTATAAAAAATTTTAGAATTTTTCCAATTTTTACGAAGAATTTTCTTTTTTCTAATTTTCAAGGGAATCTCAAAAAATTGGGAGCCCCTTGCTCATGGTGACTTTGCCAAAAGGGCCCAAAGGGGTGATTCTATAATCATCTTCTTCTCTCGTGTAGGGTTTCCCTAAAAGTAGAAGAGCAACCTCCCTCTCTTTTTATCTCTCTCAAATACATTGTCCCTTGATTTGCTCATAACAGCACCAGTCCCTCCATCATGTGTGTATCCAAAGATCATATCGAAAATTGTTCACCATCCCTTCTACCAGCGACGTGCAGCCAGCTAAAGCATCATCTAGTGCCCTAGCTAGTGTCTTGCAATTTGAGGCGCCTAGCAGGCATCAAGACCTATAATTCCACCAATTAGATGATATTGCCAATTATTCCACCACTCTCATCGTCATTTGTACCCATGCTTTCCTACTCGTGTGCCTATGTCCTTGCATCTATATAAATCATAGAAAATGTGAGAATTCTACCAATTGACTTTGAAAAAGTTAAGTGGGGTTAATCTCATGATATAAACAATTGAAGAGAATGATGCATGCCAGGACATTCATTTCTTTTTTTTACCTAATTAGTACTAAACTGATGCAAGTTGAGTATATGAATGGAATGAAATGATGAATGTAAAAATTTCATGAAAAACATGATAAAGTGCATTACATTCGAATTAATTATGCCCAAAAATCCATGAAAATAATGCATCAATGACACATTATTTGTCTTCTACCCCTTACCCGGGCACATGTGCAAGAGAGTGAGGTGGAAAGGGAGAAAGGGAGAGAGGGTGATGATGAGAGCATAAAAATGATTGTAAGTATTCATAAAATGTTCATACATAATTACATTAAACTCTTGAATATGATATTACACCCACCATTTCATACATAATTACATTAAAGTTTTTATTAGATGATTTTTCTTGAAATAATATTTCTCTACATAAATGTAAGATGGTTTATTTCAGGAAAATTTATAACGTCAAGAAGCATAAAAGGGTAAAGCTTGAAGGAAGGAGCATACTTCAAGGGCCCATTGAAGCATAGAAGGGGGCCCATCAATGCTAAAAGGAGAAAGGAGCATAACTTAGCAGTTATAATGTTAGTTCCTTTTCAGTTTGTTCCTCGCATCCTATTCCATGTTTTTCTCACATTCCAGTCCTCCGTCGTCTCTCTCCCTCACTCATTCTCTGCTTCTCTCTCGAAATTCCTTGCCCTTCTCCTCTTGCTAGATTTCTTCCTCTTTTCTTCAGCTTATCGGTAATTCCCATCTCATCCTCTCTCTCCATCCTTCTCTCTCTACTTCTCTCGCTGTAGCTCCATTTCGCTCTGAACTCGCCCGCTCGCCGTCCAGACTTCCCCTGTGTTGAAGTTGATGCACGACTGCACTACAAGACAAAATAATTTTTTTGTTTTACCGACTTCTCTTCTTTTTTGTTGACCAAGCTATATTCCTATTGGTTAATCCGATGAGTGTGTAAGCCTATAAATAGAGGCCTTCTAATAGGAAATGAATGGTAGAGTGAGATATAGAGTGTTATTCTCTTTATTTTAAGCGAGGAGTCTTCCTCTATTCTTTCTCCTTTCTTCCTCTCTCTCTCTCTCTCTCTCTCTCTCTCTTTCTCATATGTGTATGATCTTTGAGTTGCTTGTAAGCAATCTCTTGATGATATTGTGAGTCTATTTCATCACTCAAATCCTACCCTCTGATCGTGCTCTCTATCTTTTTCTACCTCTTACGATCTTCCACTTCCTCTTTGTTTTTCTTTTTCGATCATTCTGATCTCCTTCTCCCTCGAGTATTCTCTCTCTCACTCTCCCGATTTCTCCTGGCCTCTCCCTCGCATTCTCTTTCCTATGCATCTTCCCAGGATCTCCTCTGTTGTTCTCTTCTCTCTCCTCGACATTCTTCATTTACCTCCCGCACTCTCTCTCTCTCTTCCTGTGCACGACTCCTTTCCCAATTCTATACGCTCCGTCTATCTCCTTAGCTTCCGTTTCTTTCCTTTATTTCAATCCCCCTTTGTTTCCTCTCGCTCCCCCACCATTCCTATTTCTCTCTCTAAATTCTTCACCCTTCCTCTCACTCGCGCTGGTAAAACTGTGTTGCTCTCGCTCGTGACCATTCAATCCACATTCCTTCGTGCTATTCTATCTCTCACCCTCTCTTGCCCCCTCTCTGGCGTCGCTTCCGCCTTCCCTAATCTATGGCTCTCGCTCCCTCTCTAGCGCCTTATTTCTCGCGATCGCTACGAATTCCTCTCTAAAATTCTCTCTCACCCTACGGCTTTTGCTCCTCTCTCCATCTGCTCGCATTCTCTCCCTCTCTTGTGCGCTCTCTCGTTTTCTTTATTTCTCTTCCTCCCTCCCTCCAAATTGCTATCGTTCTCTCTAGTTTTCTCTCTCTCACCCTCTCCTCCTCATTCATCTCTTATCTCAGTCTCTCTCATTCTCACTCTCTTTCTTCTTCCATCTTGAGTTTTCACTTTCTCTAGTTCCCTCTCTTGTGTCGCAATTTGTATTCCACAGTTTTTCTTTCGCTCAATTCCTCTCTCCGAATCTGTCTTTTTTTTCGCTATATTTCTATCTTTACCCTTTTCCGTTTTCGCTGTCTCGCATCTCTTTTTTTTTTCCATCTAAATTCTTCTCCCGCACTCCTCCATTTTCAATGGCCTTCATTCTCTCTCTTTGCGATTACCCTCATTCTCTCAATCTGTCTCTCTTTTTCGTTTTTTCATCCTCACGCTCTTTCTCTTCCGTGTTCGGGTCCTCTCTTCTTTTCTTCCCAAAATCCCTCCTCTTGCTCTAAAGTCCTCTATTGCCCTCTCACTCTTTTTTTTCCGTTTTCACTCTCTCACCCTTTCTGGTTGTTTCAATCCCGCTCTCTCGCCCCTCTTCTCTTCCTCTCCCTGATGGTCTCTTTTCTCCTTCTCTCTCTCTCTCTCTCTTTTTATCCCACATTCTACTCCTAAACTTTTTGTTTATCATTAGATTTCTAATATCGCTCTATTTCTAACACCTTCTAACTGCCCCTTTAATTAAAGCTTTCTAATTAATCTTGGACATTCCCTTCTCCTGCCACTAAAACTGACACTTCTCATCCTAAAATCCCTGTAGATCTATCTAGGAAGCTATATGCCTTAATTATCTCCATCCAGTCTTAGTTTTCTAGATTATAACTAACAAATTTTTTGGGCTAGGATGAACAACGACTCTCAGCTCAACAGGAGACAGACTCATCAGAGAGAGAAAAGTGGAGGGGGAAAGGAGAAAATGGAGGAGGAAGGAGGTGAGCGAGAGAGGCGCAGAAGGGGGTGCAGAGGGGTTACGTGCCACGAAAATTTTCTGTTGCGCAAGACAAAGAGGGGAGGGTGAGAGAGGGTGAAAGAGGGAGAGAGGAGAGGAAGACGAAGAGAAAGGAGAAGAAGGAAAGGAAGAAGAGGAAGAAAAAGAAAAAGGAGAAGAAGGCAATTGTGGCGAAAGGTGGATGCACTATGTATATCTCTCTCTCTCTTTCTTTTTTTTCCTTTTTTTAATTTTTTTTCAAAGAGAGAGAAATGTGGTGGCCAATCATGGGCCACAACGTCAAATATCTCTAAAATCATTAAAAAAAATAAAAAAAATATTTTCAATTAAAAATTCATTTCTTAATGATTTCAACTGCAATAAATTCCCCAAAAAAAATCCAAAAACTCTAAGAAAATTCAACTTCCTCATAGAAATAAATTTATTCAATAAAATTCATGATAACATGTATTCATAAATATTTTCATCCAATAAAGGCATTTTAAATGGAAAATAAATAGAAATTTTTTTTATAATAAAAGAAGATTATCTTCTTAATGAATCAATGTCATAAAATGTTCGTAAATGTTATCAATTCATGTAAAAACCAGAATATCCTTTTAATCATGAGAATTACCATTTAAATATTTTTAAATCATGACAATTAGGATTATATTTTTAAGGAGAAGTGCGCAAAAATACATGATATTAAAGCATAAAATTACATGATATCATTTACCTATATCAGCATCTTACTCTTAGGAGATTCGGGCACTCTAGAGTATTTTCTTGGTATTCACTTTGCCTATTGTTGGGGAAAGTCTGCTCTTAACCAATGGAAATATGTCATCGACATACTTCTTGAGAACAGTTTTCTAAGGTGCAAACCCCAATCATCTCATGTCGATAGTGAGCCTACTTTTGGGGTGCAATTTCTCCTATGCTTACAGATGTCCATTCTTATCAATGGCTAGTGAGGAAGCACATTTAGTTACATGTTAGAATATTACCTTTATTGTTGGTCTTCTGAGACAGATTTTGCATGTGCCCCGAGGGATTCACTAGCATGTTTCTCTTTGCTTGCATATCATAAGCATGCTCCTCGATCTTTTATTAATCATCAACATAATCACCTTTGCATGGATTTCTGTTATGGGAGTGATTGAGAGAGCACAAATGCACTTTCAATTAATTCACCTTCACATGGCGGAGAGATAACTGATAACATGCAATCTTAACATGATAAAACATGATTATTAATGCAATTTAAGGCATAAAACATTACATTTATGTGCATGTTATCATACTTTGAGTGCATTTCTATCATTCTATGCATATTTATGTCATAATCTCAAAATGCACTAAATTAGGGTTAATTATGATAAATTAATGATAAATAATTTTATAACCCATCTTTACTTGAGATTATGAATGGTTTTTAAAGTTAAATAATAAGAGAAATTATTTTTATGAACATTCATTTAATTTTCTAAAGTTAAAATCTTTTAAAAATGAATGTATTTTTGAAATATAAATTAAATCTCTTGTTATTTAAATATTTTGAATTTTTAGAATGATAGATAATTAAATTTCAGATCCAATGAAAGAAATTTGGATTAATTTGGAGTTGTATTTTAAAAGATATGATTTTTACAATTTTTAGGGATTTTTCTGTATTTTTCTGAATTTTCTATGATTTTATTTTCGATTTTAAATAATAAAAATAAATAAATAAAATAAAAAAATGGGCCGCGGGGCCCGCGTGGATGCGACGTGGCACGCAAGGCCACGTGGCAGCGCCACGCGGACCCACGCAGCGCGCCACGTGGCGCGTATATATATATTATATTACATTATGTATACATATATAAATGGGTCTTTGTCCTCCCCTATATGGGGAGGGTCATACCCTTATAAACCGTCGGGTTATTTAAACCCGACGGTTTCAAAATCATCTTCCGTGTGGGACTAATCCACACTCTTTTTATATGTTTCAGGTGACGTGGCGCGAGGAGAATCGTCGGATCAAATGAGCGCGTCGATCCCACGCGTTGATCGCGTGAGCGCGGTCCACAGATCAAGATCAAAGACACGTGCGCAATAAGAAGAGTTATAACGGCTGGATTAAAGCCACGTGGCGGCATCTCATGCGCTGATCGCGTGGACGCGTGGCACACCAAGAGATCAATCAACACGTGCGTCAATTCGAAGGGTTATAACAGCTGAGATCAATCGGCGCGGATTGAATCTCAGCCGTTGGATCGAGATTGAAGGGACGCGATCGAAGCGTTTCTTATAAGCGTTTTATTTGATTAAATCGTGGCCGTCCATCAAGATCCGACGGCCACGACTTAATCGAAACGGTCCATCGTGGACCGTTTCATCGTAACCGTCGATCTAAATGATCGGACGGTTACGCCCAAATTTGCTATAAATAGCCTTGTTCTTCGTCGTTTGTACTCATTCTTGGGAGTTTCGATCTAATTGACCTATCCATTTGCATTCTCTCTTGAATCTCTCTCTTGTAATCACTTCTAGACAAGATTCCGCGTCCACGGAGTGTTTATAAGAGAGATTTCGACGATCGAGTGAGGAGAATTTGTCTCTTGAACACCGATGTTCACGTTTGAATTCGCGGAATGAAGAGCCGTCGATCCGGCGATCAATTGGATCGATTTGATCGTTATCTCGGGTTAGAAAACAAGTTTATCCTCTTATCTATCGTCGTGTATCATCAATTTTAGGATTAGGACTTCAATTTAAGTTTAATTTCATTTTAATTTCAAGTGTGTTCTTCGCGATTCCGAAAAATTTCTCTCCACTTCCATCTTTTGATTTCTCCGTGATTACTAATCCAAATCGAGTGATTTTTTTGATTCCACGGATAGATCTTTTTGAGTCTTCTTTTCCAAAAACACCATTTTCCCTAATTTCTCACCTCAATTCATCGTCCAATTTGACCAAATTCTAAAAGATATCTCGAAAATATCTAAATTCCCTGTGGATTCGACCCGTATTTACCATTATACCCTCAATTCTCTCTTAATTCCCCAAATTGGTAAGTTCGGTATTATTTTTGACACGAGACCGTGTGAAATCGACGACCTCGCGGTCTTGTCTCGTCAATAACATGCAAATTCATGCATTGATCTCATGAATTTTATTTATTCATTCATAGAACTATGATCATACATGCATGCTATTATTATTTAAAATGATTAAAATGATAATATTTATGTTTAAAAGCAAATTCTTGATTTGTTCATGATTTAATAACATTTAAAAAGAACTTCATGACATTCACTTATCAAGAAAATAATGTATTATGACATAAAATGATTATTTTCTTTATTTATAATTTAAAATGTATTTATTTACACAAAGATATTTATGAATGCATGATTAATAGAAATTAAAAGGATTAATATTATTTTTTTGGAATATATTCCTGATTTTCCTAGATTTTTTGGAATTTTTTTAAAAGTCAAAATCACTTTGAAATGAATTTATATATTTTAAAATGATTTTAAGCAATAAATTAAATTAAATTTAATAGAATCTCTCTCTCCCTCCCTCTTTTCTGTCTCGCATAAACTCCCTCTCCATTGTGACTCCTCTTAACGGAGGGTGGTCATGCGACCATCAAATACAAACATCCACACGTCCAAATTAAAACCAAAATCACTTAAATTGAAGATTAATTAGGATTAATTAATTAATATTAAATAGGATTATTATAGAGGTGAGAAAGAGTCGAATCCATGAAGATATGGTGTTCTTGAGATGTTTTGAAGTTTGATCAAGTTAGATGATAATTGAGATGATAAATAAGATGAAAATATAGATTTGTAAAGAAGACTCAAATCTACTCATTGATGGGATCTGAGGTCGATAACTTTCCGAAATTTTGATCAAAACATCAAATGCAGCGGAAAAACATTGAATCGGACATTCAAAATACCAAGCCACCAAGAACAGATGATCCTATCATCTAATATGTATGAGAAAACATACTTACAGGGATTCCTTGAAGGAGTTCTTGAAGCTATTCAAGTGTCTAGCCTCTAGCGGTATCCACACGGTCTCCGGATGGTTGGATCTCCTCTTCAAAGCTCTTCACCAAGAGAGAAAGAGAAGAAAGGAGAGAATTCCCACAAGGCTTGCATGGGCACCTACAGTTGTGGTCGTCCTCCCCCTATTTATAGACATTTGGAATGAGGTTTTTTCATAAAAACCCTCATAATTATGTCTATATCTACCAACATCCATAAACCTTATGTGTGTGACCCTCTAGGTCCATATATCTCACTAGTTAATAACTCTATAGACCAAATAACACCTTATTGGTCAACCTTAATTAATTATCCATATCCACATATAGATTAATTAATCAAGGATCGATTTAACCCAATCGATAGGTTGAGTTGCCAGCCCGTTGGGTGCCAAGCTACACCACGTAATCTAGGAGATATGGAGTATGTAAGAACTCACTTATGGAACCTTCCCGTCATTAATTACCATGTATGTATAATTCTTCATCCACATTAGACTCATGAATGACTTAGGGTATGGTCAACTGTCAAACCCTAATCGGTCACTCAAGTTAGTACTGATGCGTGTAGAAATCATCGAGAACTCCTTCTTCGATATTTCTACTACCTTGGCCAAGGATTTCATCGCATCTCATTCCTTTGAGTCAATCTCCTCAAATACCGAGAGTGAACGATCCCTTCTTGACCACACAATCATCTTCGTGGACTTCATGTCGTATCCAATATATGACATTTTAGATATCCCGTGGCTAGGGATTCGTAAGTCATAATCAAAACACGATCATCCATCCACAAGATGTCTTTGGTGTCTCAAGTCAAAGGACCACATACACAATCATGACATGAATCAACCTGATTGACAGTTAGGTATAATACCATTCAGGGATTCATACGGATCAATTCAGTGAACTCTTTCTCCAAAGAGCACCCACTATCTATCCTTAGTGTCTCCACACCGATGGCTATAGATCGGCCATGCTCATCATATGAGTTGGATTAGATAGTGCTATTCTTTCCGGATAATTCGATGTCCTTCTCGAATATCCCACGAATAGGAATATTTAGAACATATGTTTAAAGACTAGTGATCAGTATATTATGATCTCATCATAATTCACTTAGTCATTGCACATGCTCATGGACTTCATTGTAAAAATCACACAAGAATGACAATGAATAAATTTCATTTCAATGAACATAAACAAGATACATGGAAGTGTGATTGGCTTATAGGTCATATAATATCCATCACTCATCAAATCAGAAATCCCTCAAATTAGATCTGTATCCAAGGAGAAATGAAAGAGCAAAGTAAAAGAAAGAAAATCGCTCATGAAGAGAGAGAAAATGACAAAAAATTCAAATTCACATATTCTAAGCTTTAAAATTAAAATCAAATGCTAGATGAAAACACAAGAATTAACCCAATACTATGCTAAAATATTATTCAATTAATCGTCGGATGAAGGCTTTTCATTCCTTAGTTACAAAAATAGAACTTGAAAGTTGAAGCGGTGATTATTCCTCATTCTCTCAAAAAAGTCTTGACCTCAACACTCCTTAGATGCAGAAATGAGTCTAGAGCATGATTGAAGAAAGAATTTCAAGGATTAAGCTATTCAAAATATCCAATAAATCAGAAAATCCCATAATACATCTTCAATGAGCTTAAATAGGATGAGATTTGGGCATGCCAATTGAATGGATGCTTCATCTTTGATTAATTGCTTAGATAAAACATAAGGATGTGAATCATCCTTTTTAAGAAATGACCATTGGATCTAAGAAGAAGTGCCACTATTTTTCCATGTCACCACGTGAAGAGGGAGAGTCGTTTAATGGCATTCATCTAATCTTGATCCAGTGCCTCATGGCATGCTACATGTTGCATGGGAACCATCAAGCGCTTCAAATCCTGGCCATTATCACTCAAATTAAAGGCCAAAATTCATCCACTAAGAAGACAAATTGATCCCCATTTTGAGACTACCACATACCGCTCCATTTTACTGAAAATGGAGGGTCTTGATTCAATCGCGAGATCAAACACCCATCATTGTGCATTGTCATGTGGCAACACCCAAGTGCATGTGCCACGTAAATTGCCATGTCAATATGCACTTAAAAGCAATCTTTTATTTACTTTTTTAAATAAAATAAATTTAGAAAAATCCAAAATCAATTCTGAAAAAATCTGAAAAAAATACCTTAAAATTAGAAAATTGATATATTTTCAAATACAACTCCTTTTCAATAAAAAAATGTTTAACTCCAACTTACACTCGACTTTCTTGAAAAATAAAAGTAAATAATTTTAGAGTGTATATAAAAAATGTTTCTCTATTATTATTTTTCTTTTAAAACTGAAAAAAAAATCACCAATTCCATTGGGCTACTCAACTTAAAACTCAACCTATGAGTTATCTATGATTAGCCTTAAAAGTAATACATTTTGATATTTCAAATATTGATTGCATAAAATGATGAATATAGGCTCAAAGTACGATAACATACATAAGAATGCATGAATTATGTCATAATACATTAATAATTGTGTAATCTCATGTATGAATTGCATGTTATTAATAACATGCAATCTTAACATGATAAAACATGATTATTAATGCAAAATAAGGCATAAAACATTCCATTTATATGCATGTTATCATACTTTGAGTGCATTTCTATCATTTCATGCAAATTTATGTTATAATCTCAAAATACACTAAATTAGGGTTAATTGTGATAAATTAAGGAAAAATGATTTTATAACCTATCTTTACTTGAGATTATAAGTGGTTTTTAAAGTTAAATAATGAGAGAAATTATTTTTATAAACATTCATTAAATTTTCTAAAGTTAAAATCATAAAGAAATGGGTGTGTTTTTGAAATAAGAATTAAATTTCTTGTTATTTAAATAATTTGAATTTTTATAACGATAGATAATTAAATTTCAGATCAACTGAAAGAAATTTGGATTATTTTGGAGTTGTATTTTAAAAGATATGATTTTTACAATTTTAGGGATTTTTTTGGATTTTTCCTGATTTTTATGATTTTATTTTCTATTTAAAAAATGTTTAAAATAAATAAATAAAATGCAAAAAAGCGTGCGGGTCCCACGCGGGTGCGATGTGGCACGCAAGGCCACGTGGCAGAGCCACGCGGACCCGCGCAGCGCCTACGTGGCGTGTTTTATATCTATAGTATTTTTATTATTATTATTATATATATATAATGGGTCTTCAGCCTTCCCTATATGGGAAGGGTTATTAACCCTTTAAATCGTCGGGTCTTATAAACCCGACGATTCTCCTTAATTATTTCCGTGTGGGACTAATCCACACGACTTCTATAACGCAGGTGATGTGGCGCGACGAGGAGCGTCGGATCGGCGGCGCATCGGAAGATCCACGCGTCGATCGCGTGGACGCGGACCACTGATCCATTAATCAGCACGTGGCTTAAAGGAGTTATTATAACGGTCGGATTTAGTGAGACGTGGCAGCATCACACGCCGCGATCGCGTGGACGCACGGACCACCGGAGATCATCAAAGACACGTGCTCTTAATAAGGAGTTATGACAGCCAGGATTAAATCTTGGGGGGAGCATCTGACGCGTCGGATCAAGATCAACATGCGTGGATTTAAGGCATTTTATAACGCCTGATTTGAAAGCTTCATCAAGACCACCGGATCACGATCTAACGGTTACGAATCGATGCGTTTTTAAACGCATACGATCCAAGCCCATCTCACGCGTCAGATCGCAATCAGACAGCTGAGATTTAATATAATGGTTCGTGATGAACCGTTTCATCACGACCGTTAATCAAAGAGATCGGACGGTTCTCCCTATTTCACCCTATAAATAGACGAGTTCTTCGTCGTTCTATATATTCTTGAGAGATTTGATCTAATCGACCTATCTAATCCCCTTCTTTCTTGAATCTCTCTCTTGTAATCGCTTCTAGACTCAAAATCCTGTCCACTGAGTGTTTATAAGAGAGATTTCGACGATCGTGCTAGGAGAATTTGCCTCTTGAACATCAATGTTCACGATTGAATTCGCGGAATGAATAGCTGTCGATCCGGCGATCAATTGGATCGATTTGATCGTTATCTCGGGTTAGAAAACAAGTTATTCCTCTTATCTATCGTCATGTATCATCAATTTTAGGTTTAGGATTTCAGTTTAAGTTTAATTTTGTTTTAATTTCAAATTGTGTTCTTCGCGATTCCGAAAATTTCATCCCACTTCCATCTTTGATTTCTCCGTGATTACTAATCCAAATCTAGTGATTTTTGATTCCACGGATAGATCTTTGAGTTATCTTTCTAAAAACACCATTTTCCCTAATTTCTCACCTCAATTCATCATCCAATTTGACCAAATTCCAAAAGATATCTCGAAAATACCTAAATTCCCTGTGGATTCGACCCTTATTTACCATTATACCCTTCAATTCACTCTTAATTCCCCAAAAAGGTAAGTTCGGAATAATTTTTTACGCAAGACCGTGTGAAATTGACGACCTCGCGGTTTCGTCTCGTCAGTTATCATCTCTCCAGTGTGCTTCTCTCTTCACTACACCTCCCTCTCTGCCAAAGTTACCTCTCTAACACATCGCTCTCCTCTTCCTCTCCTCCTCCTCCTCTCCTCCACCTTCTCCATCTCGTTTCCTCATGCATGAACATCTCATCCCCTCTTCTACAGCTCTTCAACACCCTCTTCTTTTCCCTCTCTTCATCTCTTATTCTTCTTCTCTCCTTCTCCATATTTTCTTCACCACCTTATGTCATTCTCTCTTGCACAACAGAATCGCGCGAACAAAACAAAATTTCTTCCATCCCTAGTGCCTTCGCCTCCATCCTTCTCAAACCTGAGGAAACGTTTTTGTGCGATCATTGAATAAACACGATCTCGTGTCAAAAGAAGTTCCAAACTCACCAATTAAAGGATTAAATCACTAATTAAGGAGTATAATGGTGAATAAGGGTCAAATCCATGGAGAAATAAGGAAAAAATTTTTAGATATCTACAAAATTTGATCAAATCAGACGATGAATTGAGGTGAGAAATTTGGGAATTTAGTGTATTAAGAAAGATAACTCCAAGAAAAATCCACAAAATCAAAAATCTTGAATTTGGAGTAGAATTCCCAGAGAAATCTAGATTTGAAATTGAGGTAGAATTCGATCCCAAAAATGATTGAAAAACTGAAATTAAAAATAAATTAAACTTAATCTATGATTTAAAATGTAAATCTAATGCTAAATGATGAATGATTAAGATGAAAAATGCAATCAAACCCAAAGTCATGCTCGAAATGATCCAATTAATCGCCAGATTCAAGGCTTTTCATTCCGCGATTTCGAAAATAAAGTTTGGTGTTCAAGATGTGATTTCTTTTGATTCCTTCGATCAATTTCTGATTTCAAACACTTCATGGACGCGGAAATGAATTGAGAAGATGTAGAAATCAAAAGATTCTCAGATTGTGGTGTCTAGAGAGTTCAATATGCTTGAAAACCCAAGAATGGTTTTCTGTCGTGAAGAATATTTCAATTTATAGGCGAATTTGGGCGTAACCCTCGAATGCGTCGATTCGATGCGATCAACGGCTGCGATTAAATGAAGTTTGATCAAATCGGCGTCATTAAGTCGTGTCCATATGATCATAGATGAAGCATCCAAATTAAGCCATGTCGCGCGTGAAGAGAAGGCGTCACTTCATTTCGTCCATTTGATCTTCATCAGACGATCGTGATGAATCCACGTGTCCATCGGGCGCATTTAATCTCAACCGTTATAACTCCAAGATGAACGGCTGAGATTAAACATCATTTAATCAAATCGTCTCCTAATAAGATTCTGCTAGGTACACCCTGTGAGTAAGTGACATCCGACGCACGTGATTCAATCACGCGATCGGACGTCTCATCGTGTGCCACATCACCTGAAACATAAAGAAATAGAAATAGTCCTACACGGAGTAAATTATTGTATTTAATCGAATATATAACATTTAATAGATTAATGGGTTAACTTAAATCCTAACCGAATGCTCTAACACATTTCATAATCTCTCGGCCACACGTCACGCACACACACGTGTGTCACACACGTCACACACACACATAACGCACGCATGTACACGTGTCATGCGAACACATATACATGTGTCGCCACGTGGCGATGCTCTGCCACATCAGCGCGCAGTATATAAAAAAAATTTATTCTTTTTAATTATTTTTTAAAAAAATAGAGTTAAATAAATTCGAAAAATTCTAAAAAATTCCTAAAAATTAGAAAATTCATAACTTTCAAAATACAACTCCAAATTAATTCGAATTTGTTTTGTTGGATCAGAAATTGAATTATCTATCATTTTAAAAAGTCAAAATATTAAAATAACAAGAGAATTAATTTTAAATCAATAAATACACTCATTTTTCTTAGAAAATAAATTTAGAAAAATATATTAGTGTAAATAAAAATATTTTCTCTTATCATTTAATCATGAAAATATAATTATGATCTCAAATATAAATTGGATTAGCATCACATTGTTAATTATGCATAATTATCCATAAAATGATGTATTTTTAGATCACAACATGAATTTACATCAAATGATATAAATGTACTTAAAATATGATAACATGCATACAAATGGAACAATTAATGCCTTTTTTGCATTAATAATATTATAAGTTCATGTATAAATTATATATTATCAAAATCCATCCCCTTTTGCCTCCTTCTTTTTCCTCTTCCTTTCCCCTCATTCTTTTCTCTATCACTTAGCTTTCACTCCCTTCTCACTCTTTTTGTGCTCTTCGCTTGTGTGCGCAGATGAAAGAATTTTCTTCCACGATGGAAGAATTTTCTTCTTCCTCAATTTTAATTCTCCTCTCTTTCCCATCTTTTGCTCCTCCCCTACATTGCCACCTTTTCCCCCCTTCTCCTTCTTCTCTCTCACAGTCTCACGTGCATGCAAGTGCATGCATGAGTGGACAAAAGAAATATTTTCTCTTCTAACCCGCACTCTATCTCTCTCTTTTCTCTCTCTCGCGATGGAAGAAAATTCTACGACGGCTGCCTCTTTCTCTCACCATCAGGTGTGCTGCTCCTTCACCCACTCTCTCCTTCAACACATCATCTCCCTCTCACCTTTCCCTCTTCTGTAATAGAAGAAATTTTCTTCTATCACCTCCGCATCTCTCTCACTCACATAAAAGCAGTTCTCTCATGTGCCGGGTGAATTTCTCTCACTCACATCTTCCTCTTCTGCACTTCTCAATTGCAGCTGCTCCATTAGCTTCATCCTCTTTCTCTCTTCCGTGCATTTCTCTCTTCTCTTGTGCACAGTTCCCTCTCTCCTTTATTTTTCATGCATGCATCGCCATTGCCATGCTCCTCATGCTTACTTTTTTCTCTCTCACATGAGAAGAGGAGAAAATAGAAAAATGGAGAATAGAGAAGAGAGAGAGAGAAGAGGAATGTTATTTCTTAAGTCTTTTTTAGATTTGATTGGGATGAAAATGGAGATCGTTGACAATGAGAGAGAAAGCTAAATCAACAATCCAAATTTCTCCAAGCTGAAATCACGATACCTAACAATCTTGATGTACTTTGGAGCTGAAATTCTGTGGCATAACTTTTGTTTCATGCTTCACATCCTCATGTGGTTGATTATAAATCTGATGCAAAAGTTAGGTTCCTTTAAACTTATTGACGAGTGCCTTTAGCATTGGCTAGCGGAAGGAAAGAAGGCACCGATTGGTCATTCATTGTGCACCGAACATCATTTTCAATGAGTTTCTTCTCATGTCTATTCATTCCTCGTGCTAGATGCAAGTTGCTAGGTTGGGGCATGATTTATGGTATCTAAAAGAAGTGTTTGATTGAAGAGCATCCTTAGATTGAATTTCAATCTTAAATCTTTAGTATCAAGTTTATTATTTTTTATCTCTTCCATTATCTCAATCTTTTCATACACATGTGATTATTTTTTATTTTCAAATCATAAATCAAATTTTCACCTTGTGATTAAGGGTTTTCAATCTTCAAAAGGAGTTCACAAACATTTGATTCATTCATCGTATTTTCCACATACATTTCTCTCTTTTCATCGATCATTTCCACTTTTGTAATCCAAAGATAACAAAATAATCCTTTACTTAAATATTTAACCTTCCTTCTCGTGGATTCAACCCCAACTCACCACTATTCTAAGTCTTAAGATTGAATTCAAAGAGTTTAGTATAATTTTTTAGATATGAAATGGCACTTTCAACAATCATAATTTTATGCATATCACAAAGTCAAAAGCAGCATGTTGTTTCTCTTTCCAATGTTGAAGCCAATTATCGTGCCATACAGCATACTTCCTCCAAGATGCTTTGAGTATGTTCATTACTCAAGGTTCTCTGTTTTCAAGTACAAGGTGTCATGTCAATGTATGGTGATAACAAAGTTGACCTTCCATAAGTGCAACAAGCACATTGAGATTGACATTCTTACCAAAGATTTGAGCACAACATCATTGATAACCTATCATTGATGGCATTCATTTTCATCATGATAAACGGATTTTAATGAATAATTCTTTCTAATATTATGCATGTTATCATGTTTTATGATATTTTTGCATTCGTCATTTCATTCCACTCATATTTTTGCATTCGTCATTTCATTGATCATGATTTGGTAGACCGAATTCCACGAGATCAACGCGCACTCTTTTGGGTGATTTGATCCAATGCCGCTCAAGCTGCCACATCGCCTACGCACATACAGAAAAACTTAGTCCCACATGGAATAAATTAAGACAAATTATCACTTATATAAGGGGAAAGCGATAAATAACTTTGCGTCATCCGTTGGGCCTAGTACGCCCCCCTAATTTGTCTCTTGGGCCCACTATAACCATGGGCCCAATAAGTTATGTCAGCGTCGTTCGTGCCACGTAGGTGCCCACATGGGTCCGTTTCAGCCCAAGTGGTGCCGTCACGTGTCTGCATCACGCCACATCAGCTTCGTGCAGGTTCGAACCTGTAAACCCCTTTTAGCAATTTTTTAAGCCTTTAAAACTTCCAAAAAATTCCAGAAAAATCAAAGTAAAATCCAAAAAAATAGATAAACTTCATAAATTCATAACTTTCAATTTAAAATTCCTTTTTGACTCAAATTTTGTCCATTGGATCACAAATCTCTATTTCTTTAATCCCATGTCACCTGAAATATAAATTATATCAAGAAAATATGATGAATACAAAAATAATACTAAGTCAACCCTTTGAAGTTCTATTTTGATTCATCCCATCCTTCTATACTTCGAATCTCTTCTTTTAATCATCCACTAAAGTCAAAATAAAATCAAGGAAAATGGTTGATTTCAAGTTGTTTGAATTTGCAAAAGGTTAAACATCAATAAAACACATAATTAACCCTAAATAATTCCAAAATGTGGACTTTAATAAAAATGTCATGCCAATGGAGAATATTCATAAAACTATGATAAAATGCATCATAATTACATAAAATAATCATTAATATCAGTTTAATATGATAGTATTTCAAGTTAAATATGCATGTTACTGATAACATGCTAAATTAACATGATAAAATATGATTTTTGATGCATATTAAGACATAAATGATTTATTTTTCATGCATGTTATCATACTTATATGTATTTTTATATTATTCTATGAAAAAGTCATTATAATCTCAAAATACTTTAATTTAGGGTTAATTTCGATAAATTAGAGCTTAATAAATTGATAACCCATCTTTTTCTTGAGATTATAAGTGTTTTAAAAGTTAAAATAAGAAGAGAAATCATTTTTATAAACATTTATTTCATTTTCTAAAGTTTAAAATCTTAATAAATGAATGTACTTTTGAAATAATAATTTTAACTCTTATTATTTATTAAATTTGACTTTTTAGAATAATAGATAATTAAATTTTGGATCAAATGAAAGAAATTTAGATTAATTTGGAGTTATATATAAAAATTTATAAATTTTCTATTTTTAGGGATTTTTTCTGGATTTTTATGAATTTATTTTCTATTTAAATCGATTAAAATGAATTTAAAAAATGGCAAAAAGTTGTTTTTATCCGCGCGGGGCCACGTGGATGCGACGTGGCACTCCGGGCCACATGGCAGCGCCACGCGGGCCCACGCGGCATATATATATGTCTATTTATTATTATTACATACTATAAAGGGGTCTTCAGCCTTGCCTATATGGGAAGGGTTATCGATTCCTATTAATCGTCGGGTGTTATAAACCCGACGAAATGCCTTGCTTAAATCCGTGTGGGACTAAGTTCCACACAGTTATATGAATGCAAGTGACGTGGACGCATATGGAGCGTCGGATCAGGCGGGGCGCGGAATGAGGCGCGTCGATCGCATGCGACGTGGACCACTGACCAATCAAAACGCACGTGGCATTTTATAAGCGTTATAACGGCCGAGATGATTCGGCGCAGATCGCATCTCAGCCGTCCGATCGCGATCCAAGCGTCGACATCCGAGGCGTTTTATAACTATCATCTACGCGGGATCATCCAAGCCATTCACCGGGATCGGACGGCCACGACTTAAGTGAAACGGTCCACGGTGGACCGTTCCATCGTAACCGTCGATCATTTTCATCAGACGGTTACGCCCAAATTTTGTATAAATAGAGTGTTCTTCCGATGTTCTAAGCAACCGAGTTGAGATTTCAATCCAATTGAGCTCTCTAGACACCCTCTCTCTCATTTCTCTTAATTCCATCCTCTTCCTCTTTCATTTCCACACCTACGGAGGGGTTGAAGTCAAGATTTGGTGGAAAATCGAAGGAGAAATCACCACTTGAATGTCACGCTCGTGCTCTTCACGTTTTCGGTGATTGAGAGGCTTAATCACGATTATTTGATTGCAACCGTGGGTTAGTGGAAGCGGTTTTTGCTTCCTAATCCTCTAATTTCATTTAATTTACATTTAGATTAGGATTTAGAACTTAATTTCTTCAAAATTTAGCTAAAATTGCGATTTTCTTCACCCGAAAATTTCTCTCCACTTCGAATTTTGATTTCTCCGCAAAATCAAGTCCAAATTCAACGATTCTTGATTCCGTGGAATCGATTTGAAGTCTTCTTTCTTAAAATACCATTTTCCCCAATTTCTACCATGAATTTCTCGTCCGATTTGATCAAATTTAAAGATTACGTCAAGAAATTCCTTAATTCTCTGTGGATTCGACCCTTATTTACCATTATACCCCTCAATTCGAGTTAATTTTCTAAAATTGGTAAGTTTGGAATAATTTTTGACGCAATACCACGTGAAATCGACGACCTCGCGGTCTTGTCTCGTCAGTTATCACTCAGCACAATTCAAACACAAATTTTTCTATCAAATGAGGAATTGTTGATACATTTTTGGCACCACTTAGAGTGGAAATATGTCTAGAATTATAAGGGATCAAGATAGCTCCAAGAAGAATCAAAGAATTTCAACTCAAAGTCAAAACAAAGATAAATCACACAAATTTAAAACATGTGTTTCTACGGTCATGATAGAGATCCTTGTGTGTTCCAATCCCTCTATAATGGATGGAATGGCTAAAATTAGGCCACATCACCCAATTCAAAAGGGAGGAGAGAGGAGAGAGAAAAATAACAAAAGGGGACTAACTAACGACACAATTTCATGCGGTTATTGAATACAGGCAAACTCGTGTCAAAACAAGTTCCAAACTCACCAATTTAAAGTAATAATCACTAATTAAAGAGTATAGTGGTGAATAAGGGTCAAATGCACGGAAAAATAAGATAAATTTTGAGGTGTCTTTCAAATTCGATCAAATTGGATGATGAATTGGGGTAAGAAATTATATTATAGTATATTAAGAAACAGAACTCCAAGAAAAATCCATAGAATCTAAAATCACGAAATTTGGATTGGAATTCCTAGAGAAATCAAATATTGAAATCAAGGAAGAAATTTCATTCGAGAATAGAGAAAATCAAAAGTTATCTATAGTTCGATTAATCTACGATTTGAAATTGACATTTAATGCTAAAAGAAGAAAGATTAGGAGAAAACAGATAATCAAACCCGAGGTCTTCCTCAAAATGATCCAATTAATCACCTGATTCAAGGCTTTTCATCCCGCGATTTTAGAAACAAATTTCGGCGTTCAAGAGGTGATTTCTTCTTATTCTCTCCACCAAATCTTGATATCAAACACTCATCAGATGCAAAAATTAGTCTAGAAGAATAAGAAATCAAGTGATTCTAGGACTGAGTTGTCTAAAATTTTTTATTTACTCGAAACATCTAATGACAAGTTTTCCAATCAAAAAACATCTCAATTTATAGATAAATTGGGCACAACCGTTGGATGTGTCTTGTCACCTTTGATTAATGGCTCAAATTGAACGTTGGTTCACTAGTCATTGCCATTAAGTCACGTTTGTTCGATCAACAATGAAGTGCCCAAATTTTGCCATGTCGCGCGTGAAGAAGAAGCATTGATTAACGTCCACCATTTGATCTTCATCTAGCAATCAAGATGATTTCATGTGTCCATCATGGTGCATTTAATCTCAACCACTATAACTCCCCAGATGAGCAATTGATATTAAATCATCTTAAAACAAATCGTCGGCTAATTAGATGAGCTATGTACCCCTTGAACAACTAAAAGTCGACAATCGTGATTATATCCCGCGATCGTCTGCTCGAGATTGCGCCACGTCACCTAAAAATAAAAACAAAGATAAAGAGTCCCACATGATATAAATTGAGGTGATTTGACAAGGATAAAAGATATGCGACTTTAATGGGTTATCAAAAAACCCATAATGGATGTTTAACCCACTAATTACTCACACGCGGACACACCTGCACACATGTGAATGCACATACGCACACATACCCAGTCACGTGGCATGTACACCTGTAGCCATGTGGCAATGCTCTACCACGTCAGCTCGTAATATTAAAAACTATTTTTTTTATTTTTAAAAATCAAAATATCTTTAAATAAATTCAAAAAAATTCTAGAAAAATCCCTAAAAATTAGAAAATTTATAAATTTTGAAATATAACTCCATATTAATCCAAATTTTTTTTATCAGCAATTAAATTATCTATCGTTCTAAAAATTTAAAATATTTAAATAAAAATAAAATATTTCTTTATTTCAAAAATACACTCCTTCCTCTTAGAAAATAAAACTAGAAAAATACATGAATGTAAATAAAAATATTTTATCTTATCATTTAATCATGAAATACAATTATGATCTCAAATATAGATGGGAAAAAACTATATTTTTGAATTATGCATAATTATACCTAAAATGATATATTTTTATATCATAACCTAAAACTACATGAAATGATAGTTATGCACTCAAAATATGATAACATGCATACAAATGGAATATTCTATGCTCTAATTTTCATTAATAATTAAGTAAGTTTATGTATAAGTTGCATGTTATCAGCACCATCAATAGGTTGGGTTGAAATGGCACAACGAGCAAGATTGCGCCACATTGCTGACTCAAATCGAGCTTGAGAGGAGAGAAATAATTTATTGAGCAACACAAAAAAAATATATCTACCATATTTATCTAGATTAAATTTGGATGCCCATGGTACAACCATGTGTTCTAACCTCATTAGTATGTTTTTTAAACCTTTTTCCACTTGGGATACCCCATGGCCCCATTGATCTAAGCAACAAGCAATGATTAGTAATAAACTCTACCTATGGATTGCCTAGATGATACCATGTGTTTTCATCAACCAAGTGCGGCGTGCCAGGACCCCTTAGACCAGAAGGTGAATATCAATAGTCGCATTTAATTCTCTTTGAATTAAAGATTAAGAATGTATCACATGTGCATGTGCAAAAACATTACTTTAGTCCCACATTGAAGAAAAAGAAGATAATAGATAACTATATGAGAAAAATTCATTAAATTCATGTGAAAGTCCTTTGTGCGTTGGATGCTCTATTTACAATCCTTAATTGCAACACATGCATGATGCATCCTATATGCTACAGAGGCACCATGGGCACTTAGATGCCAATTTCAAAGCCATGCGGTGCCTCATAACATGTTGCATGAGCTACCCTTGATGTCATGCTTAGGCTTAGTAGCTTACTGCCTTCTAAGGATGCTACCAAGTCAGGAAGTGACAATTTTTTTCAATGAAATGTCCTTTAAATATCAAAATTCTATTAAGGATAGTTGTGAGAAAAAAAAATTAAAACATCTAAAATTTTATTGAACTTTAGACATCCATATCTTTCATTCTAAACATCATTTTTTATGAAAATTTTCCCCAAAATGCTCAATTTTCTTTCTTCTCTCATCATTCATTTTGAAAATAAAAAATTTGAAAGGAAATTTTTCTAATTAATTCAAAGATGACACTTTGGTTTCCAATGTCGTGGCTCAATGTTTATCCTCTTTTCACTATTCTTCTGATTTTTCTTCACTTAAGTCTTAAAACATGCAAACTTGAGACAAAAACACAAAATTAGTTCAAGATAGATTTACTGTGAAAAGGTTAAAAACACAAAATCCTTCCATTATAACTCTAATTTATGCAAAAGAAAGAGAATGTGTACAAGACCAAGATGTATGCAAAAATATTAGATAAACATGATCACATGTAGTAAATTCATTCAAAGAATTCCACCCCCCCCCCCAACTTAGATCATTGGTCAATAATGATGATAATGGTTGTGAAAATGGCACATTATTGCACCCCCCCCCCGGAACTTAGATCATTGCTAGTCCAGTCAAAATAAAAATGAGCAAAAGATTTAATAGGATGAGAAAATGACAACCAAAATCCACGATTGAATTCATGATACGAAATGATAGTTCTAGCTATCACTAGAGATTGACAAGTCAATGAGCTAGGTGCACTAGGAATTGGACATGTGAACCTACGGATCTATTCTCCCAGTTGATTATTTAAGTCCGAAAGACTTCATATTTTTTAAACTTAAAGAGGAGGATACAAGGTAAAATCTAGTTAACAGCTACTTAGAGTCGACATCACAGTGTCATATGGAGTGCATATTGACGGTTACAACTTAATCATAACCATTTGTCATTTGCATGGTGATGTCGCCTTAATCCAATGGTTACACATGAGTAACCTATTTTAAGTCACATTCTCAATGGAAAAATGTTATTGGAGAATTCTAATTAACTAGACCATTAGAACAAATTTGGAAGCCTTCCCTCTTGACTTTTAATTTCCACCAATAATTGGGTCAATGTCTTCTTGATTTTGCGTAAAGAAAGTCATGATTTACCTAGAATATCGACATTCATCCTTAGACTTCAATTCAGAAAAAAATATATCAAAAGAATTTTAATGATGATGACCATTTTATCTCTCCTTGATTCAACTGATGGCTTTGATTTCTCCTTGGATTCAACTGTGATTTGCTTCATTGTATATTCTTAGAAAGATCGCCTTGTCCATCTAAATATATATCATTACATGAATTCTTAATCCATTTTTTTGTCCAGTTTCATCGAAATCCAATACTCCCTCAGTTAACACTGATTCTATATTAATTTCATCCCTTATTCAATTGCTACACTTATACTAACCATCAATTAAGTGAATTTGGATTTTTTTGCCCTTATCCACATGACATTGGCTGGTTATCTCTCTCTCCCTTGATCCCATGAGCTCTTTGCTCATCTCCCCTCATTCCTCCTTCACCTCTCCCATTTCCTATCCCCTCTCTCTCCCACTCCCAACTTCCTCAATATCCTTCCCTAGTTCTCCCACCTCACAACTTCAAAATCTGAGTAGTTGGAGTCTCTCTGACTCTTCCCTCCTCCATAGCACATTGAGCCTATTTAGAGTTCCATCTCACATTCAAGTTATTTCACTCAAAAACTCCACCTCTCACATCTATTTAATTGCACTCAACAATTCCCCCTCTCACATGTATGTAATGGCACTCAACAATTCTCCCTCTCACATCCAGGTAATTGCAGCCAACAATTCTCTCTCTCTCTCTCTCTCTCTCTCTCTCTCTCTCTCTCTCTCTCTCTCTCTCTCTCTCTCTTTCTCACACACACACGTTAAAGCCTTCATATATTTTCACAGCTTTATGGTGAGACATCATCACTTGAATTGTTCTCTGCATGTTTATGCAATAGATTTTTATTGTCAATACCAAATCTTAACAAACATAGCCAACCCGTCAAATTAATGAGAAACTCCAAGTTAACCAATTCATGGTACCCAATCTCCACCAATATTTTTATCTAGCACTAATTTTTGATAAATTCTTCAAAATTAATTATAAACACTTATAAAATGCTTGAAATTTAATTCTATCAAATTTTTAAACCTGTCGATATACCCATCATCTCATGATTTAGAATTTGGTACAAGTTATTTATGTTAAAGTAAAATTCATGTACATAAATTTTGGCTTCTTTATTTCAGGAACCCACAAACAAGAAAGCAAGAATTTTAAGAGAAAAATAGAAGCACTAATTTGTTAGAGTAAGATTCTCGAAAGGGAGTATTTTGAAGAACTTTAATGGATTGTTCAAAGCCACCCTATAGGAGCCCAATTGATGAAGCAATGGTGGAGGAAATCAAAACAAAAAGTGATGGACATTATGTGGCCTATGAGCCAATCATACTTCTGTGTATCTCATTTATATTCATTGAAATTAAATTTATTCATTTTCATTATTGTGTTATGTTTTTAATGAATTCCATGAGCATATGCAATGACTAAGTGAATTATGATGAGATCATAATATAGTGATCACTACTATTTAAACATATGTTCTAAATATTCGTATTTGTAGGATATTCAAGAAGGACATCCAATTTTCCGGAAAGAATAGTACTATATGATTCAACTCATATGATGATTATGTGGGTGATTTAATCATCAAGTGTGGAAGTGAGACCAAATTTGAGGAATTCAAGAAGATGATGAGGATATTTGAGATGACTAATCTTAGGTTATTGAGCTTTTATTTGGGTATTAACTGTGATACCATGTGGCCCTGATACCATGTAGAAAATGAAAGTGAGACAATGATCTCAATTGGGAAAAAAAGAAAGGAGAAGAGAGAGATATAGGGGAGAGGAGAGAGAGTAGCAAACCTAGAATTATAAAAGTGTCATTCTGGCCCATATACACTCACAAAGTGCATCAAGGTAAGTCCCAAATTACTTTGTGTCAAAGGCCTTATGTTTTTCATAGTGTGGAGAACTTCCAAATGGTTTAATGCAATCTTACCAAGACTCAAATGGAGACACATTTGAAGTTGACAAAGAATGGAGGTGGAAGAAGTGTGGATGCAATGATGTATCGCAGCTTAATCCAAAGCTTGAGGTATTTACTTCATACTAATTTGTTTTGACATATCAGTGAGTATTTTGTGTAGGTACCTAGTGAATCCTACCTCCAACCACTAGTTAGATATAGAGAGAATGCTAAGGTATCTCAAAGGCATAGTTCACTTTGGATTGATCTATAAGAAAGGGAAGAAGAATTTCAATATTCTTGGCTATAGTGATAGAGATTTTGCAAGTGATATTGAAAATAGAAAGAGTACTATCAGTCAAGTGTTCTTTCTTGGTGGTCTATCTATCCCTTGGAATAGTTTAAAGCAAAAGGTGGTTGTCTTATCATCGTGTGAAGTTAAACACATACCTAATACTTCAGTTTCATGTCAAGGTATATGGATTGCAAGGTAAGTGGAGATAATATGAGTTGAAGTGAATCTAGTCAATATTATGGTGGATAATTAATTACCCGTCATGTTTGATCTTGTTGCCGTTGGTCTGGAGACACTAAGGATAGATAGCAGGTGTCATTTATAGAAAGAGTTCACTGAATAGATCTGTATGACTCCATGAATGGTACTACACCTAATTGTCAATCGAGTTGATTCATGTCATGCTTGTGCATGTGGTCCTCTTACTTGAGACAACAAAGAAATCTTGTGGATGAATGATCGTGTTTTGATGATGACTTATGAATCCCTAGCCACAAGATCTCTAAAATATTATATATTAGATAGGACATGAAGTCCTTGAAGATGGTTGTGTGGTCAAAATGAGAGGACAACACTTAGTATTTGCAGACATTGACTCAAGGCAAGAGATGCTATAAAATGCTTAGTCAAAGTGGTAGAAATATCAAAGGAAATCCCAATGATTTCCTACATGCATCAGTACTAACTTGAGTGACCAATTAGGGTTTTACAATTGACCATACCCTAAGTTATTCATGAGTCTCGTGTGGATGAAGGATTATGCATACATGGTAACTGATGATGTAATGGTTCCATAAGTGAAATCATGTTACTCCATATCTCCTGCAGCATGTGTTGTATCTTAGCATCCAACGGGCTAGAAACTCAACCTAAAAATTGGGTTAAATGGATCTTTAATTATTTAATCTATATATTGATGTAGATAATTCATAAAGGTTAACCAATATGGTGTTATTGAGCCTACAGTGTTATTAACTAGTGAGATATATGGACCTAGAGGGTCACACACATAAGGTTGATGGATGCTGGTGGATATAGATATAATTATGAGGGTTTTTATGAAAAATATACATACCAAATTTCTATGAATAGGGAGAGAATGATCACAACTCAAGGTGATCATACAAGCCTTGTAGGAATTCTCTCCTTTTTTCTTTTTATCTCTTGCTGAAAAGCTTTGAAGAGGAAATTCAGCTATCCGGAGACCGTGTGGATACCACTAGAGGCTAGATATTTGAATAGCTTCAAGAATTCCTTCAAGAGAACCATGTAAGTATGCTTTCTCATACATACTAGATGATAGGATCGCATGTTCTTGGTGCCTCAATGTTTTGAATATCCGATTCCATTCCACATGATTTTTTGATCAAAATTTTGGAAGGCTTAATGACCTCAGAACCCAACAAAAAGGAAGGGAGGTCTTCTTCTTCCGGGGTTCTTCACTCCCCTAAGGTTTTTGGATTTTTGTTTCTCCTAGTGTTCTTCCCTTTAAAATAATGTAGCTGAAGATCAAAAGTACATGGTGATTTCTTTTTAGTCATTGATAACATGCTAATTAGACATGATAATACATGATTACTAATACATATTAACGCCGAAAAGATTTCATTCCTATGCATGTTATCATATTTATGAGTATTTATCTATCATTCTATGAAAAAGTCCTTATAATCTCAAACTACTTTAATTTAGGGTTATTTATCATGAATTAAAGATAAATAATTTCATAACTCATCTTTACTTAAGATTATAATTTGTTTTTACAGCTAAATAATAAGAGAAATCATTTTATATACATTAATTTAATTTTTTAAGTTTTAAAATCTTAAATAAATGAATGTATTTTTGAAATAGAAATTAAATCTCTTGTTATTTATTAACGTTGACTTTTTAGAATGATAGATAATTAAATTTTTAATCAAATGAAAGAAATTTAGATTAATTTTGAATCATATTTTGAAATTTACGAATTTCTAATTTTTAGGGATTTTTTTGTATTTTTTTCTAAATTTTTAATGAATTTTTCAGGATTTTTTGGAATTAAAAATCAATTTTTATAATTTAAAATCAGTTTTTTGATTGATTATTAGCACGCAGGTGACGAGCGCAATCTAGAGCGTCCGATCAATCGTGATCGATGATCAAGGGTGGGATATAACGTGGGGCAACGTGTATTTTGAAAGTTATGAATTTTCTAATTTTAAGGGATTTTTTCTGAATTTTTCTCAATTAATTTTGCAATTTTTAAATGTTAAAAATGATTTTCAAAATAAGCAAGAAGGGGGTTTAATCGCGCGGGGCCACGTGGATGCGACGTGGCACTCAGGGCCACGTGGCAGCGCCACGCGGGCCCACGCGGCGCCTACGCGGCGCTGAGATGACGTGTGCAATATTTATATTTAATCGTATTATATAGGGTTATAGTACATCTATGCACCCGATAGGTCAGATTTAAGCTAATGCTTAAGTCCGTCGCACCTTTTAAACCCGAGAGATTTCATTTATTTTAGCCGTATGGGACTAAACTACACGGAGTTTAAGTGTGCAGGACACGTGGCTTAAGGCGATGCGTTGGATTGGATGGAGCGCAGATCATCACGCGTTGATGAAGTAGACATGAGGTCCACCGGATCACATCGGTGCACGTGCTTTAAATAAAGAGTTATAACTGTCGAGATGTAACGCGCAGAAACGCATCCCTATCGTCGGATCACGATCCAACGGAGACAGAGTTGATGCGTTTATAACACATATCGCGAGGCTTCATCCAGAGCATCCATCCACGATCCAAAGGCCACGATTTCTTCATAACAGTTCAAATTCAGGCATTTAATCAGGACCGTTGATGGAGATTAAATGCGTCCATCGGACGGTTACACCCAAATCGCCTATAAATTGATGTGTTCTTCGATTTTGTAAGACATTCTTGGATGTATTCTTCAAATTGATCTATCTACACCCCTCCATTCTTGAATCTCTTGCTTATAATCTCTTCTAGACTCGATTCCGCATCCACGGAATGATTAAAAGTGAGATTTTGTCGATCGATTAAGGAGAATTTGTCTCTTGAACACCAATGCTCGCGTTTGAAATTGTGGAATGAATAGCCTTTGATCCGGCAATTAATTGGATCATTTTGAACGCCATCTCGGGTTAGAAATCGTGTTTTCCCTCTAATCTATCGTCATGTATCATCAATTTGCAATTTAGGATCGTAATTTAGTTTAATTTTGTTTTCAATTTCGGTTTATGTTCTTCCGATTTTAAGAAATATCATCCCACTTCGCTCTTTGATTTCTCCGCGATTACTAATCCAAATCAAATGATTTTTGATTATGTGGATACGTCTTTGAGTTATCTTTCTAAATTTACCATTTTTCCTAATTTCTCACCTCAATTCATCGTCCAATTTGATCAAATTCCAAAAGATCTCTCAAAAGTACCTTATTTCCCTGTGGATTCGACCCTTATTTACCATTATACCCCTCAATTCCAATTATTTTCATCAAATTGGTAAGTTTGGAATTATTGTTGACACGAGACCGTGTGAAATCGATAACCTCGCGATTTCGTCTCATCAAATGGCGTCGTTTCTGGGCAATTAAGCCATATTTTTTAGAACATTCGTCAATTTTGAATTGGTCGACTTCAGATTTTTCTTGTTACTTCTTGAATTTAACTCGCATCGATCATAGTTGGAGTGATGCGAAGTCAATTCCATCTTCGTGATCCTTAATTCAACGAGAACAAGTGAATTCGACCCCTTTTCTAAGGATTACGGGCGATCATTTTTCAAAATCGCGCTAAGAAAGTATAGATACCGACACCCAGGTATGATCTTTGCCATTATTTGATAATTAGTATTATATATAAATATTAATGATTTTCGTGAGATGTCATTCACTTAGAAAACAGGTTCTAATGCCTTCCGAAGATGAAATTTATCTTAAATGATCCTCAATTTGATGCCATCTTGAGTCATTTTCCCTCTTCTAAGGATTACGGTCTATTGCTCACGGGTATTGCTTTGAGAGGGCCAAGCTCTCACGGAATCACGCATGACTTGTTTTTCTAAATCATTGTTGAAATTTTTTATCTTTATTGAAATTCACGATTCTATACGAAAAAGCCTGTTGTACTAGGGTTATTTAGAGTTTCTTGTCGTCCTAGGCCGCATCGAAGCCATGCTCTGCATAGACTTAGGCCATGATAGATTCGAAGTGATCTAAATTTCAGCCGCTCAATCGATAGAACTTTTTCTAGAAAAATATATCTATATTTCTATATTTATATATATAATATAATATATCAATAATATATTACCTTCAATAAATTGTGATTACATGAATTTAATTAGATGATTTGATTTGAATTTTATGAATAAATTATGAATGTCACCTTCAAATCATAGAGTAAATGATTTATTATTCATAACAAGGATAATTATGGTTTGGATCTTGAGGAATCTTCTTATCATGCATCAAGTTTTTATTCAAAATAATCACATCAATTTTTGGAGAATATGAGCTTAAACGAGTCTGGCTGAAGACGTTAAACTTAGCGCTTATTGGGAGGCAGCCCAAAGTTATCCTCTTTGTGTTTTCCCTTTAGTTTTTGCAGAATAAATACATTGTCGAAGAACCATATTATGAAAGGTGCATGCGCGAGAAATCCCGTGAACAAGCATTAGAGAGCCCAAATGAGTTTTTCTAAAACCTTTTCTCCTCACCACATTTTTATCATCATTTTCACGCCATGATCATCATTCTTGTTATCTTTCTTCATGAGCATAGTAAGTTCATTGAGGACAATGAAGAGTTTAAGTTGGGGGTGAAGACTTTGAAAAATTCAACAATTTTTCAAAAATTTTAAAATTCTAAAATTCTAAAACTCCTATTTTCCAAATTTATTACCACTCTTCTCCACCTTAGAAGTCTAGAAAGTTTGAAATCTTATCTATGAGAGATGTAGAAATGAGGGCCTTATAGCCCATATGATTACATTTTGAGTAATAAAATCAGGTGATCTAGATAACCCATGGGATTATTCGTAGTGGTTGACTTCTTTGGGGTTGGGTATCTAACAAGGAACCGAGGAAAAATGAGTAATCAGAAGGTTGAAGTGCTATGGGATTGAAATGGAGAGATTTTGAGTGAAGTTCAAGAAAAATTCATATCCCCTACCTTACATCAGCCGAACCTACTTAGTGTGGGAATTCCTCGATTCCGAACTTTCCCTTAAAAGAGTGCAATGATTCATAATTTTTTTTTGAGGCACCTATCTTTTCCCTATTAGGCATTTAGTTCCAATTTTCCTTTCCAGTCAATTAGTTACACCCATTTTCAGCCTCACTTATGATAATCACACTCCCAAGTGACTCACACACCCATCATATCTCTTCCACATTCCTCTCACATGAACATATCCCTTCAAACATTACACTTCACATTTTGACATACTCTCTTCAAAATCTCTACGAAACAACGCCTCCATATCCTTATTTTGTGTAAATTCTATTGAAATTTTGAAGTATCTTTAAAAAACAAAAATAGTAACAAAAAAGAAGAAGAAAGAGGCAAGGAAAAAGGAAGGAGAGAAAGAAAGAAAAAGAGAGAAATAGAAGAAGTAAAAAGAAGGAGAATAAGTCAGGGGAATATCTTCTTTTCTTCCACCACCATCTCTACCATTTCCATCTATCCCTACCATCCATCACCATCCACATCATTTGGGAGTTAAAATTATCGTAAGTGGTAACACATTTGCTTTTAAAATCCATTTTTGTTTACACACATATTTGCTTTTAACCACATCATTCCTTTAGATATAGTGTCTTTTTTCTTTCAACCACCTCAAACGATGCATCCCAAAGATAGGAATACCTTTGCAATCGCACTCATTTTAGGAGGAAGGTAAGTTGAGAGGAATTCTAATACATTAAGTAGCCTCCATTTTGAGGGAAGGAGTGATGAATCTATGGAGAGGGTAAGGATTACATCTGCTCATGAGAGTGTGAGGATATTTTCATCCCCATAGCATTGAACCCTAAATATGCTCACCTCGATCACAATTAAGAATTAGACTCGAGCATTAGCCGATGAGCACTACCCTAATATGCACGAAAGAAGTCAACCTAGAAATGGAATCTAGATCACTATGGTCCACACTATGAGGAAAAGTAATCATATTTTATACATTTCACCTCTTTAGTAGTAAGATTGAGAAGTGGAAAGGACTTTCTAGGGAGATTCTGTAGTAAAATTACTAAGAGACGAGCAATCATTTAAGTTGGGGGGTGTGATAACATGCAATCTTAACATGATAAAACATGATTATTAATGTAAATTAAGGCATAAAGCATTCCATTTGTGTGCATGTTATCATACTTTGAGTGCATTTCTATCATTTCATGCAATTTTAAGTTATAATCTCAAAATACACTAAATTAGGGTTAATTATGATGAATTAAACATAAATGATTTTATAACCTATCTTTACTTGAGATTATAGGTGGTTTTTAAAGTTAAATAATGAGAGAAATCATTTTTATAAACATTCATTTAATTTTCTAAAGTTAAAATCTTAAAGAAATGAATGTATTTTTGAAATAGAAATTACATCTCTTGTTATTTAAATAATTTGAATTTTTATAATGATAGATAATTAAATTTCATATCCAATGGAAAAAATCTAGATTAATTTCGAGTTGTATTTTGAAAGTTATGAATTTTCTAATTTTCAGGGATTTTTTCTCGATTTTTCTAAATTAATTTTGCGATTTTTAAATGTTAAAAAGGATTTTTCAAATAAGCAAAAAGGGGGTTTAATCGCGCGGTGCCACGTGGATGCAACGTGGCACTCAGGCCCACGTGGAAGCACCACACGGGCCCACGCGGCGCCTACGCGGTGCTAAGGTGACGTGTGCAATATTTATATTTAATTGTATTATATAGGGTTATAGTACATACAAGCACCCGATAGTTCGGATTTAAGCTAACGCTCAAGTCTGTCGCACCTTTTAAACCCGAGAGATTTCATTTATTTTAGCCGTGTAGGACTATGTTCCACTATTCTTTTTAATTTTATGTGACGTGGAGCTACTTGGTGCGTCGGATGTGATCGCAAAGCGTCGATCTAGTGGACGCGAGGTCCACTGGATCTTTAATCAAGCACGTGCCTTAAAGTCACTTAAGTGAAGCTCGTAAGATTAATCTCGACCGTTCAATAACCGAGTTATAACGGTCGAGATTAATCGCGATTGGTGGACTCATCGATTCATCAAAACGCATCTAAAGAGCTCGATAAAGATCTAACGGACGGCGTTTCGTGCGTTATATAACGCATAAACACGTGGCATCATCTCACGCGTCCGATCGTGATCGAACAGCCGCGACTTAATGGTAACGGTTCACAATGAACCGTTTCATCGGAGCCATTAATCTAGACGATCGTACGGTTACGCCCAAATTGCTTATAAATTGAGATGTTCTTCGATTTTCTAAGACATTCTTAGAAAATTTTGCTCAATTGATCTATCTATACACATCTTTCCTTGAATCTCTCACTTCTAATATCTTCTAGACTCATTTCCGTATCCACGGAGTGATTAAAAGTGAGATTTCGTCGATCAAGTAAGGAGAATTTGTCTCTTGAATACCGATGATTGTTTTCAAAATTGCGGAATGAAAAGCCGTCGATCCAGCGATTAATTGGATCATTTCGATCGCTATCTTGTGTTAGAAAATATGTTTTCCCTCTAATCTATCGTCATATATCATCAATTTATAATTTAGGATCGTAATTTAGTTTAATTTAATCGTTAATTTTGGTTTTATGTTCTTCCGATTTTTCAAAAATATCATCCCACTCGCTCTTTGATTTCTCCGCCATTACTAATCCAAATCGAGTGATTTTTGATTCCGTGGATACATCTTTCAGTTATCTTTCTAAATCCACCATTTTCCCTAATTTCTATCACCAATTCATTGTCCGATTTGATCAAATTCCAAAAGATCTCTTGAAAATACCTTATTTCACTATAGATTCGACCCTTATTTACCATTATACCCCTCAATTCGAATAATTTCTTCAAATTGGTATGTTTGATTTTATTTTTGACACGACACTGTGTGAAATTAACGACCTCGCGGTTCCCACTTGTCATTTACCATAATACCCTTCAATTCATGAATTAATCTTTAAATTGGTAAGCTTAGACTTTTTTTCACACGACATCGTGTGTATTCAACGACAGCATGAATTTGTGTCATCAATGTACATGATTATTAATTCAATTCAAAGCATTAAATATTCTATTTATATGTATGTTATCATATTTTAAGTAAATTTCCATCATTTTATGTAATTTCATGTTATGATCTAAAAACACATTATTTTATGAATAATTATGCATAATTAAACAATATGATTCTAATCCTATTTATATTTGAGATCATAATTATGTTTTCATGATTAAATGATAAGAGAAAAGATTCTTATTTACACTCATGTATTTTTTTAAAATTTATTTTATAAGATACATGAGCGTATTTATTAAATTAAAATTAATTCTCATGTTATTTTAATATTTTGAATTTTTATAATGACAGATAATTCAATTTTTGATCAATACACAAAAATTTAAATTAATTTCGAGTTGTATTTTGAAAGTCATGAATTTCCCAATTTTTAGGGAATTTTCTAGAAATTTTTCTCAATTTAATTAACTCTATTTTAAATTTTAAATAATTTAAAAATAAAAAAAATATTTGTTATACTGCTCGCTGACGTGGTAGGGGCGACGCCACGTGGCGACGCGTGGACGTGTGTCCGTGTGACACATGTACACGCGTGCGTGAGTGTCGTGTGTGCGTGACACTTGTGCGCGCGATATTAATTAGTGGTTAGAGCATCCATTAAGGATTTAAGCTAACCATCTAATGTCTTGTATCTTATATATTCGATTAAATACAATAATTTATTCTGCGTGGGACTATATTTCTTTATTTATGTTTCAGGTGATGTGGCACCATGTGAGACGTTCGATCGTGTGATTAAATCACGTGCGTCGGATGTCACTTACTCACAGGGGGTACGTGATGACAACCCATTAGATGACGATTCAATTGAATCGGCTTTTAATCTCAGCCGTTCATCCTCGAGTTATAACGGTTGAGATTTAACGCGTCCGATGGACACATCACTCATCGCGATCGTCTCATTAAGATCCAACGGATGAAATCAGAGCGACGCCTTCTCTTCACACGCGATGTGGCAAAATCTGGATGCTTCATCTGTGATCGGACGGATGCCACTTAATCATGTCATTTAATCTTAGCCTTTGATCGCATCGAATCGACGCATCCGACCGTTACGCCCAATTTCGCCTATAAATTGAAATGTTCTTCACAACGTAAAACCATTCTTGGGTTTTCGAGCAAATTGAACTGTCTAGACACAAAAATCTGAGAATTTTTTTATTTCCGCATCTTCTAGACGTTTCCGCGTCCAAGGAGTGTTTGAAATCAGAAATTGATTGAAGGAATTAGGAGAAATCACATATTAAATGTCAAACTTCGTCTTCGAAATTGCGGAATGAAAAGCCATGAATCCGGCGATTAATTGGATCATTTCGAGGATGACTTTGGGTTAGATTGCGTGTTTTCATCCTAATATTTCATCATTTAGCATTAAATTTACATCTTGAATCATAGATTAAGTTTAATTTTGTTTTAATTTCGGTTTTCAATCATTTTTATAATCGAATTCTACCTCAATTTCAAATTTTGATTTCTCCGTGAATTTTAATCCAAATTTAGTGATTTTTTATTCGTTGGATTCGCATTAGAGTTATCTTTCTTAATGTACTAAATTCCCTAATTTCTCACCTCAATTCATTGCCTGATTTGATCGAATTTCAAAGATATCTAAAAATTTCCCTTATTTCTCCGTGGATTCGACCCTTATTTACCACTATACTCTTATTTAATTATTTAATCCTTTAATTGGTGAGTTTGGAACTCGTTTTGACACGAGATCGTGTGTATTCAGTGACCGCACGAAAACATTTCGTCAGTGAGCCCAACGAACATTCGATTAATGAGATACAAGGGAGGTTCCATTCTGCGAGAGAAACAACCATGAAATGAGTGAGAATCACTCTCCAAAACTGCTCAACAAATGAAAGTTCTATCATAGATCTTGAGCATGTTTCTAAGAGAGATTTCGAGAGTGACTCTCTAGAGCGTTGTTAAATGGGTCAAAGTGGAGTCTCTCTGTGAGGTAGGTGAGGGAGTTTACAAAGTCAAGATTAGAGGACTAGTTCCTTAAGGGGGTTGATGAGTATTCTTCCTTGTGCTTATATTAATATTGATATGTTCAATATTCATTATTTCTATATTCTCTTATCCTATTTCTTTAACTCTTCTCCATTTTGCTAATCTACAAACTCGGAAATCACTCTTTGGATAAGACTAGGAATTCATGTAATCTTCTTACGGGCTTTAAGAATGAGTTCTTTTACATATTACAATTTGTTCTTGATATGAAGCTTTGATAATTCATGAGTAAATATCCCTTTAGGGCGTAAACTTCTTAATACAAGTGAAAATCAGTTATTCTTTTATCATTGAAAATTCTACATTAAAAAGGAACTCACTAAAAATCCACCCCTCGGAACACATTCATGGAGATTTTGTTCTGTCTAGAATCTGTACATATAAAAAGGAAATGGCTTGTGCCAACAGAACTGACATTCAGTCAGTCCTCTTTTCCTCATCCTTTCAACAGACATCCTAGCCATCCCAGTAAAAAAAATATAAGAACAACAAAAACAATAAGTCCTCCGGAGCATTTTCTTTTCAATCAGATTCTTGAAGCCCAGAGAGCAACACAGACGCTACAAACGAGCCCGCCGCCCCGGCCGCCAGCGCCGCAGCAAGCACAACCTGAACGGCCACGAGCGCCGCCGAGTCATCCGGAATAACCACCACCACAACCAGGGCACCCACCAACAACGGCAGTGCTACAGACGCCAAAGCAGCAGGAGAAAAACTCGCCGCCTTTTCCAAAAGGCTCAAGAGCCCGAGCTCCTCAGCCTTGGAGAAAACACCCAGCTTTTCAATGGACGAAAGAGTGAATCCCAACTCCTCCGCCTTCGACAAAAGTCCCGCTTTTTCCACGTTGCTCAAGACTTTCCTCTTCTCCAGCTTCTTGAACACGTCGACATTCACCTCCTCACTGCCCTCCATGAATATTCCCTGCCCGTACCACTGCTTCTTCCAACCATCGTCGAGTCTGTTCACCTTGTAAGGGGAAAACCAAGAGGGGCGAGTTTTAGTTTATGAGGGTACTGAAAAGGAGAGCTTGTTTTTTACCTTCTTTTCTGGCGCCATGGCTAGAATCTTCGTTGCCCTCTTCTGGCGGAGGGATCGAGGTGAGGAAGAAGATGGGCGGAGGGAAGGCAATCCGGAAGTTGCAGATCCGATCGCCGCCATCTCTTCCGGCAGCGGAGTTCCTAATCTGCGGCACTGCAGTGAACTTCCTAATCTGATGCACGGCAACAGAGTTTTTCCTATAAGCGTCGTCGTATCTCAGTTTTGAAGAACAGAATCCGTCGGCCAATCAGAGAGAAGAGAGTCCTATCTCTTGTGGATGGAAGGCCATTCTCTTGACACCTGGCAGTCTCTTGGCCATGCCTGTCCGGGCTTCTACTTGGCAAATTCTCAGCTTCTGGTCTGGAAATTATTGTATTTCTAATAAAGTCTAGGCCTGCATAATAATCGTACAAATTGTACATAATGTATTTAATTCCGTATATTTCCCTTTGAATAAGGGTGGGTTTCATTCTTCTGAAGGCACGCATTGCTTGATCACAGGAATTATCAACTCATCTGAATTCTAATTTACGGAGTAATACTATGTTTGTAAATATGCATTTATCACATGCACTTAATTATTTAAGAAGATTTTTAATCATTAGATTAATCAATCCTTGTAGGGCTAAGTTACCACATACCATCGTACAAATAAAAACAATTGCAAATAAACCTCCGCTCTTTTTTCGCAGATGATATGAACAGGTAAAGCCTACAAATCTAAAGGGGATATCAAACTCTTCAAAGTTCTCGTACATAGATTGATTAGTAAGTAAAGAGGCTCAAATATTATTACCTTTCGTATCTTATGCTTCACTTTTACATTTTTAATTTCAAGTTTTTGCATTTCTATATCTAGGGTATAGATAGCGATCATCATTATTTAACACATGTTTTAGGCTGACCTTGTTCCTCATCCCCATAAAGTTATTCACATCTTTGGCTGCCCTTCAAAATGAAATATATAAGTACACCCAACATCTGATCCATCAAATTATTTCTTATGACCACGGAACCATTTTTAGAGCCTTCACCATTGTTTTAGATATATCTTTTATCAATATTTTCTCCCCGTTAAATATTTCGTCCATATTTATGAGCAAGACACTATAGGAGTTTTACGCCATTTAAGCAATTTGATTTATTTATAATTTTAGTAATAAAAAAATGAGTTCTCGCTATAAAACATGTTGATATTAAGAACATTTAGGATGAGAAGGTTTATAATGTGCTTTCCAAACAAAATTATCACTTTCAAAATATGGCATTTCTTTTGAGTGAGGAGAATGACAAATTGAGGGGCCTATCTCTTCTAGGAGAGAGACTGATCATTGAATAGGTTGGCCCTAGTAAGGGATAAAAAAATATGGTGGGATAAAACATATATTCACATAAACCCACATTCATTGGGACAAAGGCAAGTATTCCCCCTGATGCTAGACTGGAGATCTCAATCATGCCCAATTTGTGGCATAACCAATAGGAATTACACGTAACTCCTTTAGTGATAATGTTCTCTTGCTTCTCCTTGGTAGACATATATGGAGTGAATATAATGCTCGAAACACTTTTTTCTTAATATGTTTAGAATCCATCCCAACATATTTGGGAACTCATAAAATGATTAGATTTTTCTCAAGAAAATGTTAGCTTGATTATGATTGTAAATTTTCAAATAATTATGAACTAGAAAACAATACACTTGGTGAAGATACCAAAGACATTTCATCTAAGAGGGTGTATAATACTTCAAACTATGTTATGTCTCTACACATGGATAAGAATGACTAATAACATGCTCTAATGTTTGCCTACCGTGTGACTACATTGCCAATTTTTAATATTCACAAATAAATATTGTCTCCACATTCTACAAACTCTACCAAGTAAGGATCAAAACATGTATGTTCATAGCATAGTTACAGAAACACAAATATTCAAAAATATCTAACCCACTAAATTTGTTGAGCAACTAACGACATTTTTTATTATGATAAAAAGTCCATGGAAAAATAGGTCTGAATTCAACACCTCTTTAACTTTTGTCAAATTGACATCTACTACCTAACTATTGTTTAGCTGGCACTATCAAGGTTGCAGGGTTCAAAACAGCTCAACCTAATGTTCCCATGAAAGTAGACCCAAATTTAATCATTCTGGATGGAGGGCTGGCATAATGACAGAGATATCAAGGAAAATCTATGTGTTAAAGTATAATGTCTCTTTTAAATATCCTCACTGAAATACACATTTAATATTCTCCAACAAAACGAAAAATGAGTTTTGAGCACAAATTAGTCAAGAGGTTCAAGGTGAAATTTAATCAAGTAGTTCAAGAAGATTCTCTATTTCGAAGTAGGAAATAAAGATATTTATTTGGTACTATTGCACATCAGCAATCATGCTTTAATGAGGCCTCCTCAAGTCCAGAGAATGCCACTCTTTCTACCACGTGAAGACACAGAATGCTGTCGAAATTGTGCTGTTAGATCAGCGATCTGAGGGAGTGCATATGGCCATCCACAACAAAAATCAAGGTTCACTTGCACTAGCATAGTCACGGCTCATGTGCTGGA